>QUSF01000002.1:37243935-37443993 GCA_003676055.1 Chloebia gouldiae
TGTGGAAAACATTCTAACTAGATCTACTCATAGGTATTTCCCCAGACTTTATCTTGAGAAAGTTATGACTGATGCTTAACTTTGTGTAGCTCAGTTCACCTGGAAAGTGGATTGCTTTTCTTTCCCATCTTAATTATTTAGATTTTTAAAGCTTTATTTTTTCAGGTCCAAAACCAATCCAAAATAAACAATCAAAGAGACTGTGAAGTCAAGGAACAAGATAAAATGCCATGTAGTTGTTCCGCTTTAAAACAAGAAAAGAAAAATTACTTTCTTTTTTTACTCATCCCAGCTTTTGAGTGCCCCTATTGTTCAAATGCTACTGCAGTTATCATCAGATGCTGAAAAATTAGAGTTAAAAGGTAAAAAGCCAGTTACAATACACAAAAACCCCCAAAACAAATGAACAAACAATTAATCAAACAAACGAACAAAAGCAAAAAAATCCCAAACCAAACCAAAAAACCCTCCAGTGATAATTCTGAAATCAAAATCACATACCAGCAAATGATAATTTGATCTTTGAAAGTCTATAATATGCCATTTAGGCGTATTTTCTACTGGAATGAACCTGACCCCTTTGCACCATTCCTTCAGGTATTTATATATATTGATAAGATTCCCCTGAGCTTCCTTTTTCCAGACTGAACTGTCCTAGTTCCCTCAGTCTTTCCTGACAGAAGAGAATTTCCAGTGCCTTAATCATCTTCATGACTTTTTGCTGGACTCTCTGTACTATCCCCATACCTGTCTTGCACTCGAGAACCAAGAACTGGACCCAGAGGTCTAGATGTGGCCTCACCAGTGCCGAGTGGAAGGAAATGTTCATCTTTAACCTGCTGTCAGCACTCTCAGACCATGCAGCCTAGGACACCATCCTTCTTTTCTGTGAAGGTAAATTGCTGATTCCTTGATTGGGTGCCCACCAGGGGCCCCAGATCCTTTTCCACAAATCTGCTTCCCAGAATACCAGACCTCAGAATATACTGGTGCATTGCATGGCTCCTCTCCAGGAATAGGAGTTTGCATTTCCCTTTGCTCAATTACAGGACTTTGCTGCCATCCAAATGACATTAAATCAAGTACAACCATCAAGTAATGAAACCAGAAGAGGGACTTGCATGTTCAAAAGCATGTTATTTATTTCCAACTATTCTACAAATAGAGTAATAATATCTAAACCCATGTGTTTTCACAGAGCCTTGGAAATTAGTTCCATGCTAAATCCACGCTGAGGTCTCCCTGTTAAAACTTTTTTATGAGCTTTTCAAATTTTATTTAATTTTCTTCCTTAAACCAAGGTTAAAGCTTTTGTTCATATGTTCCCAGCTACATTTTCCTTGCAATCTTCCTTTCCATGTCACCCTTTAAAGAACAGCTTTTGACTCGGACAAGTTGTGTTTGAATGTGTGGCTGTTTAAATAATACATGTCTCCCAGTTTAGTTCAAAGGTACAAGCCTTATCTCACTAAGAATTTTCTGCTGAATTTTGATCCTAAACTTAAATGTGTAATTCCCACACTTTATTGCTAGCATTTCAGCACTTCCTGTCAGAATAAATGTATCTAATGGAACAAACCATGTAGAAAATAACTTCTAGCATTTTTTTCATTATTGAAACAAATATAAATCATTCCAGTGCTCAGCCCCAAGCAAAGATGATATCTGCCTTTAAAAATAGCTACTTCAAAGAAATTCAGAACAAATTTGCATAAGCCAGTTGTCAGATTGTTTATGTTTAGTTCAAGGAAAATAAAATTAGTTGTAAAATGTCAAGTAGGGAACTTGTTTATATTATGTCCATGGGGATGAACAACTTCATAACTTGGATTTTACAGAGAATATTTCAAAGACAAATTTCAAAATAATATTTTCACTCCCACAAGGGTTAAGTACATAGGCTCATCTCAATGGAGTACAAATTTCTTTTGTTTGTTTGAGTTTTGCTAATAAGACTTCTCCAGAAGGGGCATCTGTAATTACACAGTGGGCTCCTGTGGTGGTGGATGGAACACATAGCAGAGGAAAAGGCTGTGTTTCAAGGCATTGAATTAGAAGCACATATGTACCAAGTGAGGTTAATTGAAAATAATGATAAGTCTTTCCTTGCCTGTTTTTCAAGCATCAGATTCTAGTTTTTTATATTGTCAAATTGCCTTTTTTTGATTGAAACTCTTTTTTGTCCCATAGAAATGCAGACCTATCTAAGAGGTTAGAGAGCTTAATATACTGATAAGTCCATGGCATTCCATGCCAGTTGCCCTTAACATTAAAAAGCACACTTCATTACGTTGAATTTATTAGTATAAATCTAAGTACAGAGGGTCAAAAACATGGATCAGTCCTACTACGTACTGCAGGTTTGCCTTGACCTTTTAATCTCATCTACTGTCAAGGCATAAATCACCTAAAGGATTATAGTCTAAATCTATTCCTCAGATGATTCAAAATTAAAGTGCAATGGTAAATCAGCTGAAATCCAGTGCAGCATGACATGCAGATGGATAAATTAGGAAGTCATTGGTACTTTTGAACAGGCAGTTGCTCTACACAGATTTCCAAAACATTTTTATGAACAATTTAAACGTATTGTCTTAGATGATTTTGAATAAATTTAAATTTGTTTTAGTTTTTTCTATCATTTCCCCAAATCTATCCTTCTTCCTTTCCTGTAACTTCTTTTAATTGCTCTTCAGTGTGGCAAATTATATTTGAACAGGATAAGATTTGATATATTTTAAAAGTTAAATTCTTGACAAACCATTGTAGCTGAATATTTTCTGTTCTGTATGAGGGAAGGGAAGGGAAGGGAAGGGAAGGGAAGGGAAGGGAAGGGAAGGGAAGGGAAGGGAAGGGAAGGGAAGGGAAGGCAGAAATTTAATGCAGGTTGGAAACATAAAAGTCTAGACACTTCTCTGCTAATGCCTATGAAAATCAGAGATGTCTAGGACAGGCGTTTGCCTAAAATATTATATTAGGTAGGATGGACCATATGTTTGTCACTGTTCTGGTGTCTCTTAGGCTATAATTTGCTCTCAGACATCAAGCAAATGTCATATGCTTTCATGAATAAATTGAAACTTCCCTGGAAAACATTTATGCTGTAGTTTACAACAGAGACTGTCATCCATTTTATTGCTGAACAGTATATTGCTGCAAAAGCTCAGAAAAAAAATGTATGTGAATATGTATATATTCAAACTCTCCAGTATTCAGAAAAATAGGTATATACTTTCTGTCTTTTACAAAATGGCACACCACTTTCTTCATAACATTCTTTTTATCTGAAATGGTCAAAAAGATGAAAGAAAACATTATTTTTTTTCAAGGACTATGTAATTGTTTTAACACAGGCAATAAGATGATGTGTTTCAACTAACTTTTGATCAATCATGAGAAAAGAATAACTGCCAATGAAATAACTTTAAAATTCATCATATGAACTCCAAACAAAATATGTGTGAAGATGCATAGGTAAACTGGGATCGTTTTGTTTACCTAAACAAACTCTGGTGTTTTTTTGGTTTTGTTATGGGCTTTTTTTATCTCTTATGATTATAAGTATCTTCTTCATAAATGTTTTTTCCCCAAAGTAGAGCTATTTTTACTTCCTTAGTAAAGGCAGTAAGTTCAAATTAAAAATTTGGTCCCTTAACAGCTACAGAATTAGTGTTTTACCTGTTGAACTCAGGTGTTAGAGGAAGTCTTGAATAATTTTTGTAAATTGTGCAGTAGATGACGTATATCATAATGTCTCCTCATGTAATTAAGCTCTTATCATGAGAAAGATGACAAAATTTAGCAGTATTAAACAGAATCAGACTATTATTTATCTTTTTCAGACACAGTCACTGAGTATCATTTATGTTATAAAAATAATTTTTCTTTTGGGTCAATAAAATGTAAAACTTGAAGTTGAAAGTCTTTCATATTTTTTAGGATTTTTGTTTCTGTGCCACGAGATTCTCCACTGAATCTCTTCTTCTAGTCCTGCTGCTGCTCATGATCTGTAGATCTCATACACAAGTAAAATACTAGAGGCACAGTTCATAAACTATTAGTGTAGCAAAGCAAAAAAGGAGGGCTTTTGAAAGTCTCTTGCAGAAAAGATCAGGGCAACATTATAGACACTGTGAGACCTAGCAACTCTCTTTCTGGGGAAAAAAAAATGGAAATGGCCCTGAATAAATGCAAAAGGCAAGGTATACATGATGGTTTCATAGCAAGACAAAAATAATTACTGTGGGATGAAAAGTAAAACACAAAGGTAAATGATAATGAAAGATTCCTATCAATATTATTTTAAACAAGGTCACCCAGTAATGATCAAAGGATACAACCAAACTCACATGTGTTTACTCATCAATCAAAATTAGACTTTAGCTGTAACCCAGGCCAATATTACATTTCTGTGCATGTGTGCCAACATCTAGCTGGATCTTTACTTGGCAGCTGTCAGTGATGCCCTACAATGGTAAATGAATACTAGTGTGTTAAATAGGATCTGCAGAAAACTGCAACATTTAAGACCAAATTAATAAATAATAGTCTTAAAAATTGTCTTCAGCTTAGAGTTGCAATGATAAGCCTCCCTTTTTTTCCAATAGTTGTAGATTGAAAGTGTATCGACTAAAGATTAGCACTGTTATTTTTTGTAAATGGCACATTTTCCTTCCCTTAATTTGCATCTAATGCTAACTCCCTGATCCAGCTTCAAATTTAGCAGTTTTTCAGACATCTAAAGCTTATCACTGGCCTTCTTGAAATAAAGGGCATCTTTACACCTCATAAGTGTGTGTTATCCAAGACCATGAAAGTCTGCCATGTGATGTGCTAGTGGCTACTCTTGGAGGCAGACCCATTTATGCAACATGGTGAAGAAAGCCCTTAAGATGGAATATATTTTGTCAGCTGTCATACTCAAAATCATAAGGTTGCTTGCATATTGATATAAAAGGCCAAAGGTGAAACTTGAGTATTGGTTTTATTGGCTTTTATAAGACTTTACAAGGCAGGATTGCTGGGGTATGACTGATCACTGCTTTTGAGTCTCAGCGTTTCATTATAGGATATTAACTTCTCCTAATTACTTAGTGGTTACAGTGTTTCCTTTAAGGCATGATGTCAGTTATTGCTTCTTGGCTCAATGACAATATTGAGAATTGATACATAAATTTAACTAAGCATTTAATTTAGTCTGAAATTTTTTATCCAAGACCATATCTAGATCACTATGGTGTTTCAGGGCTCCTGAGTAAAAGTGAGACAGAATACTGCAGATACAGATACTGCAGAAAGCCTACCAAAAGGCCAGATAAAGGCTTTGAGTATCTGTCACACAGCATAAGGTTGAGAAAGCTGGGCTTGTTCAGCCTGAAGAGAAACTTAAGGCACAAATAAGCAATTTCTATAGGTACCTCATCATGGAAAGCGTAGAGGATGGAGCCAGGATTTTTTAAGTCAGCACATGAACAAGAGTCATTGGGCACAAGCTGAAATGCAAGAAATCCTGCTTAAATGTAAGAGAATTCATTTCCACTGTTAGATTGGCCAAATACTGAAATTTTTAATCCAAAGAGGTTTTGGAGTCTCTGTCTAGTGTAGTGCTATAGCAGACAAAGATAATTTATTTGTTCTATTTTTTTCTTCTTTTATAATTAAATGGGAAAATTTAATAGGAGCAAGAAAAGTTATGATGCTAGTGTATTATCTAATTTATTTGAATCCTGTATTTCAGATTATGACACTGAGGAAAGGATATTGAAACAGTTCAGAGAAGAGCAGGGAAAGTGATTAAGCACTGGGAAATGTGCCTTAAGAGATATTGTGTCAAAACCCAGTTTGACTACTGAATAAGTCATACCCAGAAGGATATGATGGCATTAATTAAGTACCTGTATGGATGTCAGAATCTGAGTAAACTGCAGTTCACCATAACTTTAAACAGTACTGATTCTACTGTATCATTGTTTTAAATGTTATTTACTTAACAAAATAAGAATAATAAACTGTCCTTCCCTGGATGAGGTAGTAATTAAAAATAATCATAAATTACCAAATAGCTATTTTGAAAGTGAAGAAGGGTATGATTTTGCCAGTGCTGAATATTTTTCCCAGAAATGTTCCTGACAGTTAGATTTTGCATCTATGATATCTATTCAGCCATTTAAAAACTAAAGTGATTATTTAACAAGTTAAAACTCAAAATTAGAGATCAGAGTTTTTCCTCTGAGAAAAACAAACTAAACAAAAAACCACTACTAAAACCCATACCAGAACAATACAAAACCATAAGAAAATGCAGAACACAGGAAAGATCCTGAAAAGATTTTGCATTACTTCACAAAAATTGAGTCCAATGTAACAGGGAAAATGAGGAAAAGAATTATCTCGAAGTGTTATTTATGCTGTTGAGTTATGGACAAATAATTTAATTTCTAGAAATTCATCCAAGGTGAATCTTAGCCTTGCTTTCAAACACAACTTTTCTATCCTGATGTATTCTAATTTTGCAGGAGGCCTGATGCAGCTGGGGAGTTCAGCAATGATTCCCCAGTCACAGAGATAATTCTCAGGAAATGTTCCTGCTGAGATGCTGTGCCAGTGGAGATAGAGATGGATGTTGGACACAAATCTGTCACCACAATAGCTTAGAAAGTGAGTGTGAAAATTCAATCACAACACCTTGTGTTTGAAAACTAATTCCCAAGCAGGCAGGTAGTACAAAGATTAGGGAATGATTTTGCTCCTGCCTGTGAAGAAAAAGAGCCCTTGCTTGTGCATAAAATAAATAAATATAACCATTTCAAAGGATGGAAATTAAACTTAACCATATAGGGCTGCTGATAATATGTACTAGTGGGGGTGATAAATAATATTTGAAACAATTCCCAGTTGCCACAGGATATTCTTGATGACTAAATTTTAATCAGGGAGTTATGTATAACTAGAAGTTAAGCTTTTTAACACTCTGGCCAGTGGAGTGAAGCAAATTGCAAGAAAAATTACAGCCATGAATCCTATGCTACTCTTCTGCTTCATCTGTGCTGATATTGCAGTCCATTAGGAGCCAAATCACTCAAGCTGCCTAGTCCAATTTGTGCAAATACTGATAGAAAGACTAGATAATTGACATTTGAACTTTTAAGTGAAAATGTGGCTCACCTATCTTGTCAAGTAAGAGTATTCTCAGAAAAATATTGGGACAACAATTTTGAACACTTGAGCTACTATGAACTGATAAGTAATGGTATACATTTGTCACTATTATTTCCTGTAATAAACAATCAAATGACCCATGTATTATCGTCCTGTACAAAATTTCAGTAGGGAAAATAATTATTAGATATGCTGCTTGCATAAAGAACAAAGTTATTTTTGCATTTGAAGTCTATTATAATACGATTTGACAGTGGCTTCTGGCACTGGTGAAATAAGCTCTGGGTATTGCTTGCTTCTTTTTTTAAATTTTTTTAATATTACTTGCAATGTTTTAAAAACTGAATTGCTGCCATCCCAGTAACTTTAGCAATAGAGTTTATTTTAGCTATAGAGTAGATTTTAATGCTCATGCTTACCAAATGCAAGGGATTTTTCTAGTATGTAACTGATTTTAAGAGTACAACAGTGTAAACACAAACTTGTCATGAGCTTTTGACACCAAAAATTTAAATAGATTTCTCAGCATGATCCCACAGTAATTCTGAACACCTCCTCTTCCTCGCAGTTTTATTGCTGAGTATGATATATGTTGTGGAGTGTCCCTTCGGTCAGTTTAGGTCAGCTGTCCCAATTGTGGACTCCTCAAATTCTTGTGTGCCTTCAGCCAACTCACTGTCAGGGCAGTGTGAGAAGCAGAAAAGACATTGATGCTGTGTTAGCACTGTTCAGCAGCAGCTAAAAAATTAATGTGTTATCAACATTGTTTTGGTCACAAAATCACAACATAACACCATACAAGCTGCTAAAAAACCAAAAAAAAAAACAACCTCTATCCCCATTGAAATTACTGTATTTAGTGAGTCAGAATCATCAGAGCAAACTTTTCTTCACCTCTGAAAATATAATGCAAGGTTATTTCTTTATGCTGATGTTTGTAGTCTTATACCTCTAGTAGAAATGAAATGAATGACAAAACAGGTGTTGCAGGAACACTTGGTTTTGCAACATGGATGTATAAGGTCCTCTGGTGAACTGGCTTGGGTACCAGATGGTTTCCTCCTGCTCTGCAGTGGAATTATACTTTGTTGCTCCTACAATTTGGGATAGAATACTAGTTCTTCTTCAACTGAATTTGAAGTTGACAACATCTGATGAAGGCAAAGGCCCTGACACTGTAACAGACCACTGCTACCAGATCTGCTCCTTTCTCTTTCCTTATGCTTACAAATTTTGGTCTTAATACCATCTATGTTTGCTAGTCAAAAGAGGTTTAATTAATTTACATCAACTAAAGATTCCTCTTTAAGAATCTTCTTTGAAATTAATAGGATTTGATTGCTCACACTTCTACATGAAAGTTAATATATCCAACAGGCATTGCTTCTGCACACAAAAAACCAGCATGAAATTATAATTACAAGTAGAGCAAGAGAAGCAAATTCATCTAATTTTTGCAAGATTTATGTCTACTTTATTATTTTTAAATTCTAATTTCATTTTTTAACACACGTTTCTTTCTACTCTGGCAGTACTAACAAGCATCAGGAAGCAGTCAATAACATCAAATATGATTTGGAATACAGCAGTGTTCCATACATTCATGCACTGTAAAGACAATTCTAAACAAGTCTTAATAAAACTGGATGTTAATTAACCTAGCCAAAGTGTAGTAGTAGGGAAATGGTTTGCAGTTTTAAACTAATAATTTTAAACTTTTTTCAGCCAATTATGTAAAGATAACAAAATTTATATATAAAGAAACTTCTCCCAAGGCCCAATAAGGAGTTTATAGAATTTGTTGCAACCAAGAAATCTCATAAGTGGTAGATGGGAGGAAACTTGGAAAAGAGAACATTACACAGCAAAGACACAAGAAGGGAGGTGATATTCTTGTACTCTAATGCTAGGTACTAGTTTTGTTTCCTAAGCCTACTTTATCTCTTTTATAACCTGGTGGTTTTGTTGATTTGCTTGTTTGATTGATTGATTGTGGGGTTTTTTTTGGTTTGTGGGTTTTTTTTCATTTCTTTGTGTTTGTTTTTTTCCTAACTAAAAGACACATTCTTGACTGTGTTTTAATAATACCTGATGTTTGAGATTAAAAAATATTTGACATTTCGGGGTGCATAATTAAGAAAGGTGCTGGCAGATCCCCTTCAAATATTTGTTTTTTAGTGTCTCAGTAAAAAATCTGGTGTCAATACTCAGCACTTAGGCAGAGTTTATTGATGCATGTCTGTTCCACAAATTAAATGAATTTTATGTAATTTCCTGAGTTTAGCTCTAATAATCCATTAAATACCTGTGAAAACATTATTCACTGCACTCTTCCTTGCAGTGATAAATACTGTGATAGATTGATTTTGCATTGACTGATTCAGCTATTGAAAGTGAAACATTGTATTAGTCCATAGACTATTTAAAGCACAGGCAGAAAATAGATGTATGAGAATAAATGAATCCTTCGTTTCAGCCTAAGTATTGTCCAAAGAAACAGCTGAAATAACTTCTGCAATGTTTTTGCAGACAAATTTTCTCAGTAATGGCAATATAATAAAGTGATTTGTTCAGTGGTGATGTTTCATTCATTTATACAAGAAAAAAATTTGCAGATAATCAATGATGAATGAAACAGACTTTGATATACTGTGACTCCTTGTGCTCATTTCCTGGAAAAAAAAAAGCTAACTTGACAAAATGGCCTCTTTATACCACACAAACGTACTCGCTGAGTCCCAGTTCCTCAAGTTTTTCCTTACCTCTTAAAAGCACTATAGAAAAGAGTAACTGTTGAGATGGTTGTCATTCTCAATGTGCTTGAATTTAGAGACACCTGGCTGATTATATGGATTTACATTGTGTCTCCTGATTTGAGTGAATAAAAATAGATATGCACTGGATGTTGCAAAGAACAGTTTCAGCTGTGGAAAAAAAATAATAAGAAAAAAAAAAAGAAAAAGAGGTTGCTCAGAACTAGAATTCAGAGGGGACTCTCTGCTCCTGAAGGGAGGTTATTCTGTGATTAGAGTTTGGAGAGAGAAAGGGAGCTCGGCCTCAGAAAGAGCAGACTGGCTGTGATTCCAGGTGGAGTGCAGAGCGGTGGCAAAAGACTCGAACAAAATCCTGCAAAGTAAAAAGAAAGAAAAGCAATCAAATGAACAAAGAAACAAAGTGTTTCAGCATTTCATCATTTCATCTTTGATCTTGTTTATCATTCATTTCACAAGAAGAAAAGTGGAAGAAAGTGGAATTTGGAGGAAATGGTAAAAGTTAAATGGTGATGGTAGTTTAATTAACTGCCCTAACTTTGAAATGGCACTCTGTGCCCTCCAAGGATATTGAACACTATGACTCAATGGTAAAAACAGTCACAAATTCTTATCCAATTTACAGAAGGAAAACGGAGAAAAAATGTTACCTGAATATTTTTTTCTGCTACATTCCTGGAAAAATATATTAGTAGCTTTCAGTCATATCTTGAAAGAAGGGTAGCAGAAGATAATGAAAAATATCACAGTTTCAATGGACTTCCAAAATGAAAATATATTTGAAGCTTTTTTTTTAATATATTTGTTGTTGCAAGCAAATCTATTGCACAGTATGGAGATTATTACTGCCCAAATACTGTGATTTGACTATTTCAAAGATTTGTATGACATTTATTTCACCTGAAACATCTCCAAATTTTCATTAAAATATTTGGTACACTTTTTAAAATACATTTTTGCAGTGACAGGACATGAGGTAAAGGTTTTAAGCTAAAACAGATTGCAACCAAGCTGGAAACAAAGAATAACTTTTTTTATGAGGGTGTTATTATTTTATTATCTTAAAAATATTAAAAATGCCTCTACCCAAATTAAGATGCAAACAAGATCAATGGTATGAATTTTATGTAATAGTAAATATGGCAGAGAGAGAAGAAAAGGAAATAAAAGAAATAAAAAAGAAGTGGAGGGACAAAAATATAGTGACAGAGACAGCTCAAAGAAAATATCACCACTCTGTAGACCCAACTGTCATCCTGGTGAACTCCTCCAGCTGGTCTTCTTGGTGGTGAAGGTCCCCTAAAAAGCATAGAATCTGATGGATTAACAGAGGTTTAGGCCAGGATGGAATGTCCAGGTACCTCCCCTGAGGTGGGGGGGTGGGGGTGGATCAGTTTGACATCTCCCCTTGCAGCAAAATTTGAGTCTGTTTTATTGCTTTTTGTCATAGGCAGTCCTGTTCTGCAAGACCTCAGGAGTGAATCTGGGGAACATTTATGCATCTGTATAAAATTTATTCTAAATGTGTTTGAAATTGAAAACAACCAATAATAATAATTAGTACTTTGTTAATATTATCTATTTGATAAGTAATTTCCAAAAGAGTAATTTGTCATCCAACTATGCCTATTGATCAATATGTCTGTTATATTGAAAGAAAAGCCTTATATGTACCACACTGAGATTTTTAAAAGAGGGGCTAGATAGAGTAAAAGAAGGGAAAACAGATTTTTTCGTTCAAAAAAATTGCTGAGGTTTAAATTGTTGACAGTATTTTTAGAGAAAAAAAAGAAAGTTATCAGACTATGTGTGATAAAATATGTGTCTTAGGAACTACATTAGGTGGAAGAATACACTTAATATATATTGAATGGTTGCAATTTCCCTTTTGACTCCAGTGAAATTGTGAAAAATAATATATTTTAAAGTTAATTACATTCAATGTTAGTTACATGATTTGTGGTAGGTTCTTTCATTGATTGTGTAAAGGAAAACTGAATGAATGTGTAATTCAGTATCTTTCCCTCCGGGGAAATACCAAAGAAGAACATTTTCTTCTCAAGAGTCTTTTTCTGTCCACAGCAAAGGCCAGTGTGACTGTGCTAAACATCCACTCATAGGATGGAGGGGAAACAAAGGACACAGAATCAGCCTAAAATAATCTGTCTGTCCATAGCTGCAGATTTTTACCATGGTACTGTAAAGATTTGTACCAGACCTTAACATTATGCTTTGTGAGCAGTCCTGGTAAATTTATATGAACTATCAGAAAGCATGAAGTTAAGTGAATACACAGTTTTTTTGCAGATTAATGAGTTTGTTTGTTTGTTTTGGTTGTGGGGTGTTTGTTTGGTTTTGTATTTTTTTTTTGTTTGTTTGTTTTTTAGTTGGTTGGTTTTTATTCCTGGGAAACAGTACAGCACACTAGAAAATATATCTGATTGTTAAAAAAATGGACGTAATCAAAAGCATAGCTTTGTGGGTTTTTAGTATTTGCACTTTTCCTCATATATGTTACAGAGTGTATTTTTCTGGGTTTCAAACTAGATATTTCTTCTTGGTTAAGCCCTGTAGGTATTTGTTGTTTTGCGGTATTTCAATATTTAATAGAAATAGTATTATTATTTATATAAAAAAATATTTCCTTCAATCTTGATGCCAATGATAAAAAGAATGAAGATATACATATCTCTTCCTAAATTACAAATCTAAAACTTTATCTACGGTTGTTGAATTCTTTCTTATGTCTATATAAATGATAAATAGCTGACATGCAAATGCCTATAAGACACTCATTGTGAGTTCTAATCAGAAAGATTGAGGCATATAAATTGATAGGAATTCCTGCACACTCAGGCTTATGGAAAATGTCAGCTTTATACTCTGTCTTGAATCAGGTTACTGAGATGCTTATATTCAATACTTTTTAAACAGGGATTCAGTTACATTGTTTAGTAGGCAATTCTCATAACTCAAGGTCTTGGTTTTACTTTATCCATTGTTTCTGCTTTAATTTCCTTTGGGAATCTTATCAGAAAAGAATGGAGCATAACAAGCAAAGAAAATATCCTGATCAGATTGAATAAGGGACAAAAGTTTCAATATGGCAGATTCCGATGTGAGAATTTCCTGATAAAAATCTTTACTCTGAAGTCTTGCTGAGATCAGTCTGCCTGGAAAGATGCTTGTAAGAACAACAAATTTGTCTTATTCTGAGCAGTCAGAAACATTTAAAAGTAAAAAAAAAATAAATTAAATTCAAGTAAAAAAGTAATGTATTTTAAATTTAAAAAATCAGCACTGCTGTGTGTCATACATATTGCAAAATGAAATAATGTCTTATTTCATTTGATAGAATGAGAATGAAAACATTATGATAAAAACAAAGGAAAGACATCAGTACCTGCATAGGTTAAGAATGAAAATATTTCCTTTGATTAAAATAGGGAATTTTGAGATAAAAAATGTTTCTTGCTAAAGAAAATTTAAAAAAAAATACAAGAAAGAGAACCAAAACTTGAACAGAACTCAGAGAAGACTTACTGTATAAATGGAGTGAGAAACACTTTGGGGTAATGAATATTTTTAAGGTGAGAATGCTGATTTCATAAATAAGACAAGAGAAAGAAACTCCCTGGTGTATTGAATGAGAGCAAAGAGAATGAATCTGATTAACCAATGGAAAATGTGGGGGCCAAGATGATCTAGATAAGGAAAAATGTTCAGGCAACTAAACTTTCCTTTTAAAGGGATGAACAGTGAAATAATTTGAGTATAAATCATAGAGTCATAGTATAATTTAGGTCGTAAAAGCTCTTTAAGGTCATCATAGAATCACAGAATCACAGAATAATGAGGTTGGAAGAGACCTCTAAGATCATCAAGTCCAACATATGCCCTAACACCTCAACTAGACTATAGCACCAAGTGTCATGTCCAGTCTTTTTTTAAACACATCCAGAGATGGTGATTCCTCCACCTCCCTGGGAAGACAGTTCCAGTACTTTATAATTCTTTCGGTGAAAATTTTTTTCCTAATATCCAGCCTATACTTTCCCTTTACGTAGCTTGAGACTGTGTCCTCTTGTTCTGTCAGTTGCTGTCCAGTGGAAGAGACTGACCCCCACCTATCTACAACCTCCCTTCAGGAAGTTGTAGAGAGCAATAAGGTCTCCTCTAAGCCTCCTCTTCTCCAGGCTAAACAACCCCAGCTTCTTCAAATGTTCCTCATAGGGCTTGTGTTCCAAGCCTCTCAACAGCCTTGTTGCCCTCCTCTGGACACGTTCAAGCATCTCCATGTCCTTCTCAAACTGAAGGCCCAGAGCTGGACACAGCACTCAAGGTGCAGTCTCACCAGCGCTGAGTACAGGGGAAGAATGACCTCCCTGCTCCTGCTGGCCACACCATTCCTAATGCAGGCCAGGATGCCCTTGGCCTTCTTGGCCATCAGGGCACACTGCTGGCTCACATTCAAATGGCTGTCAACCAGCACCCCCAGGTCCCTTTCCACCTGAATACTGTCCGACACCACTGTCCCCAGCTTGTAATGTTGTAGGGGATTTTTGTGGCCAAAATGTAGAACTCAGCACTTAGACTTATTAAACTTAATGCTGTTGGACTCTGCCCATCCATCCAACCAATCTAAGTCTCCCTGCAGAGCCCTCCTTCCTTCTAATAGATCAACACAAGCTCCCAGCTTAGTGTCATCTGCAAAATTACTAATGAAGGACTCAATGCCCTCATCCATGTCGTCTATAAAAATGTTAAATAGAACTGGTCCCAGTACAGACCCCTGAGGGACATCACTGGTGACTGTCCCCAGCTGGATGCAGCACTGTTCACCACCACTCTCTGGGCCCGGCCATCCAGCAGTTCCTAACCCAGCGAAGAGTGCTCCTGTTCAAGCTGTGGGCTGCCAGCTTCTCCAGTACTGTGCTGTGGGAGACAGTATCAAAGGCCTTGCTGAAGTCTAAATAGACAACATCCACAGCCTTTCCTGCATCCACCAGGCATCGAGTCTAACTGTTAACGCAACACTTCCAGGTGCACCAGTGAATGGTGTTCCATTCTGTCCCATCACTCTATCTCACTTCCTGGGGTAGGGAGGGCTCATTCAGAAAACCTGTCTGTGCATGTGTGAATGAAATGGTGCAAAAAGTCTAGTTTACATAAGAAGCATTTACCAGGTTAACTATAAAATGAAGTTGTTTGTTCCCCACACATTTTTCTTCTTTCTTCTTCTTTTCCTTATCTTTTTTTCTCTTTGTCTTTCATTCCTACTGTTTATTCCAGGTCCTGACCATATCCACGTGGTAGGATCAACATGGGATCTAAGGATGTGGGATTTTTTTTTCTCTTTCTCTCTATTCTCTATTAATTTGTGTCTTCCCTTGCTTTGCCTGGGAAAAGCACTGGTATCATATTCAGCCCAGTAAAATGTAAAGCTTGCTAGCCATCACTTGTGGAAATGTATTGTAAAATTTCAAGGCTTGTTAGCCAACCCATTTTGAGTCTAAATATTGGGCTGGTTCCTTGAGTTTAGGTGCCTGTATAAAAAAAGCAGAGGAGTTCCCTGACACATGGTCTGGTGTCTTGGTTTAGACTGATGAGAACTTACCATCAACATCTTGCCCCCTCAGTGGGTCATGACACAAGTCCTTTCCATTTCTGTCCATTTTGCTACCTCTCTGTGAGTGGAAAAGGTTCCTTGGCTAAACTGTGGATTAGGGTGTTTTCCTAGAGAAGAACATAGTGATATTGCTGAAGGCAAACACTTCCTCCTCTTGTCAAGCCCTTCGGCATAATGTGTTCACCATGCCATTTTCTAAATTGCTCTATGATCCTTTTTCCTCTCTAAAGCATTTTAGAGCATTTATGTTAAACCAGGAGGCCAAGATAGATGGTCCTAGAATTTTTTTTTTGGAACAAATTCATTTTTTTCGGTCAGCTTCAATTTTGATAAAATGATTGATACTCAGAAGAATTCAAGTGACAGTCCTGTTTCACCATGACAATAGACTTTATTGCATTTGAGTAAATCTAAATAAAACAAAGAGTGAGAGAATAATATCTGAAAAAATCCAGGTTAATAATATTAATATTATTTTTCCCGTTTTTGTCAAGCAAATAATATCTCTGTTTTTTTTTTTTTTTGGCACATAATCACAAAGCACTTCATATAGTACAGAATTCAGGGAGAACAGGTTTGCAATAGTATGGCAAGCATAATGGTGCCAGTTTGCATTTCAGAACTTAGAGATGACTGACCATCTGGGAAAGGGAGTAATTTAAGGTCAACACATGAATAAGAATAAAAGCTGATATGCATTTTTTTTCATCTGCATCAGCTATGCTGCCAAAAGATTGATATTAAAGTACAAAAGTCAAGTATTGTATGTTCCAGCAATAATATATTCATAAGTTTCAGTAGATCTGTCACATTACTTTTGTTCCAAGCACATGGTTCTAGAGGATATAAAAGCTCCTCTCAAACCAATCCCACCTAGTTCATCACTAAAACTGGTATGTCATTATTTAAAAACATAACTTAATTTAAATTGCAGTTCCCCATTAAAGACAGAAAATGAAGCCGGTAATGTGATAGAAAACTAATCCTATTAGTTACAGCTTAAAATTGCGCAAATTGTTGGCTGCCCAGAGGAAAGAAAAAAGTCTTATCCATACAAATTTTATTAAGCCTGACTAACTTCACCAGTTCAGTGTGGATTTCATTCTGGGGATTTTTATAGATATATTTGCTTGTTTGTGGCAGCCAAATACTAGAAACTAAGCTACTCTCTTTATGAAGGTACTGTACTTATTGGAACTTCCCATCATTGAATACGTTCAAGAGCATGCACATGTGCAAAAAATAAAGCATGGACTTTGCTATCATTGATAAGCATATACCATAAACATTGTCTTGGTTTGGTTCTTCTATGCCTATGAAAGTGATAATTTTTATTACATCATGAAATCTTATAAAATAATGTATTTGAAAATATGTTTGTGCTTATGTAATTGAAAATGAAGAGTTTTTCTCATTAAAATCAGTATATCAGCCTGGAGAAACAATGATTAAATTTTTTAATCTGAAAATTACTCAGTTCAAATTAAGTGAGAAGGGCACTCCACTATTTTTTCCTCCAGGTTAATATCCATTATTCCTGAAGAGATAAAACATTTTTTAATAGGTATTTTCCTAATTTTTGGCAATAATTTCCCAGTTTTATAGACATATACACAGGTACACAGTCATCTTTGTATAAGGAAGTTATACTCCTTGTATTATGAAATGTTAAGTTAATGCTTTAAAGAGATCCTAAGGAATGAGTAAAGCTGAAGTTTCTTCATAGAACTTCTCAGCCTAGTGAAAACAACATAATCTATTCAGGAGAGACACAAGATACCACTTCCACATATTCCTCACATATTTCTCTCCTCTGACATCTAAAGAGAAAAATCAGTGTAAATATGGATTTCATTTTTAGCAACAGAGCAAACCAGGCAACTGTCATCTCAGTGCAGCTACTTCTGGGCTGCTAACAGCACCTGAAATTGGAAATCTAACTTCAAACTCTTATACTGTAGAAAAGCTTATACAGTATAGCTAGGAACAATAAAACCCAAAAGAGAATAAAAGTGTTTTTTTTAAAAAAAAATTAATCTAGGTATTAAACACAAGGGAAAAAAATGTTAAATTTTTAAATTAAAGTTGATGTAGGAAACATGTTTTTCAACTTGTCAAGAATTTAGTCTGGAAATTAGAAAAATCTATTTCCAGAATATGAAAAATTTAAAACATTGTTTTTCAATACTAGCAGTAGAGTCATGAAAGTTGCATGTGGATCTGGAGGACAGAGTAAAAATTGTCAATGAACAGATTTCAGGTCACTCAGGGTAAGGAGATTCTTTTAATTTTCATGTTTTTATGACTTAATAATAATAATAATTCTACCATAGGATTTTACTACTTCAGTGCATAATGATTCTGTAATATTCATTGTATCAGTTTAAGATTTATTCTTGTGCTTCTATATTTTACAGACAATAATTATGCATTGTGCAATATAGAATATATACTGTATATAATTATAAATCATAATTCTTATGATAATGACAGAGAGCATATACCATATTAGACATTTCAGAATGGGTATATATTTCCTTTAAATTTCTTCCTATAAAATTCCATCAAAATTCCTATAAAATTCCATCAAAATTTAAAAGATTTTTAGTGTTCATTATTCTGTCACGGAAGCAACATACATGTAGGAAACTACACACAGTATGCTATTTTTGTGAGATTTTTTGGAGTCCACTGTTAGCTACCTGATTAATTACTTCATTCACCTTTTGTATCTTGCCTTTTATATAAGAATAGCAACTATCCTTTCTCACACAAATATAATTGAAACATAGCTGTTCTTCTTCAAACTTGTGGATGATTATGTTCAAAAGTCACAGCACAATACTGTACCCAATAAAGAACTGGGTACAGCTGCCTCTAAATCCTTCTTCTCTGTGTAAGAAAGTTACTCTTTAAAAAAAAGATACAAGGAGGGAAAACTAAGTAAATTAGCCTCCCCCTCAAAAAAAAAAAAAAACACAAAAAATTATTTTTTAGATTTACTATCAGATATTGTGTAAAGTTCAGATCAGGCAAAAAATGTTGAAAAGAGCTTTTACCACCTCAGAATAGTGATCTCTGCAGAGTATGTGACAAAGTGCACAGAAACTGTTCACCAGGACTGTTCTGCAAGGACTTCCGGACTTGCATATAATGAGACTTTTCAATGCACAGCTAATTTAGATCTTATTCATGTGCAATGAATCCTTTCTTAGTTGGGCACTTTGTGAGCTTAGCAAAAAGTCTACTGTGTATTTTCAATCCACAGTTTTCAAAGGCTTATCATTCTGTCAAATCAAAACAGATTTCCTATAGGACAGTGAAAGACAACCTCCTCAGTGAAGGTTATTTTGTAAAGCTTTATCTTTCAAATGAACTTCAGTTCTTTTGACTACAGAACCACGGAAAATAGCTGGCTATGAGAGTGATTTATTTTTAATGTAATAATGATAAAAAAGTTTATTTTCTTACTCATTTTATGTTTAAATGGCTAATTACTGCAGAAAAAAAGTGAAAATACACAAAACCATCACTATACAGATGATTGTGGTTTTTATGAAGAGTGCTTCTGATAGTTGGGCATGAGCAAACACAGGATTAGTAAAGAAACTTATTTTTTATTATATTAGTAGGTGCTATATCTAATAAATCAGAAAATCTATTTATTTCCATATTAAAAAAACACACTGAAGTTTCCTAGAGTATAATCTTATACTATATATTAAGTTTTCTGGTGCATATCTGAGTGAAGTTGGTTTCTTTGCAGGATGTTTTCAGGCATCTATGACACTGACATTTGTCTTGTGAGTTTTTGAGTTTTGAAGTGTTTTTTGTTTTGTTTTTTTTTTCTTATGGTGCTGGAGAATATTGCTTACCTACAGCTTAGAAACCACTGTCTATACAGAAGGTAACTAGAATGGTGATGGTTATTATGGCAATGAGGAAGATTTGGCTTTAAAATGGTCTGCTCACAAGAATGAAAAATAAATTCAAATCAACTAAATATTTCCAGGTACAATACTACAGAAAATCAGAAACAAAATGCCAAAAAAATCAGAAGTAAAATATAGCAAATACTTAT
The DNA here is from genome assembly GCA_003676055.1 of Chloebia gouldiae. Taxonomy (NCBI): domain Eukaryota; kingdom Metazoa; phylum Chordata; class Aves; order Passeriformes; family Passeridae; genus Chloebia; species Chloebia gouldiae. Next base: position 37,263,575 of record QUSF01000002.1, read on the forward strand.
AATTTAGGCAATATAAGTTTTCTGAACAAAATGAAACAGAAGTCACTGGAAAAAAAATCCTATATTCATGCGTTTCATAAAATCATGCAATCATATATTTAGTTATTCAGATTCCATATATAACTGTGTAGAAAATAAGGGTTACATATGCAAGTCTAATCTTGCAATTTCTCCTCAGAACTTGACTTTTTATCTTCAATAATGATGATATGCTAAAAGTGTGATTTCCTAGGAGTTTGACAAAGTAAAAAGAAAATGTTAATACCATAGAAGTCAGTAGAAAATGCAGATACATGATGCTGACATTTAGAGACAGTAGATACCTTCACCCCTTGAGCTTGAGTGAACAAATGATTATATTAATAGATTATTAAACTCTGGAACAAGATTAAGTAGAAAATGGCACAGGAAGATGATTTCTTTTGTAGAGGCTTGAAAAGAGCCACTTCATTGGTTTCACAATTTTTTTTTTCTAGGATGATATTCAGGACTCAAGTATTTACTTTGTCCTATGAGCAGGATGTACTTAAATAGTCACATTGCCTTCTCTGTCCCTTGACATATATGCACAGCCAAAATATATATGGAGGTACATGTGGATTGCATTTCTATCCTTGCTTATTGGTCTGTCTCTTTTACCTTATGTCTCTCCTTATCATCATTTGTTTATTCCCACACTCTTTACTTTACTATGTCTTATTTCTTATTCTGAGAGATTTTCAAAACGAATTTTCTGATAACACTGTGCTGATTCCCTGAGTGTTCCTGTGTCCTTTGAAAACTTGTCTGCAGAGTTCTTACAGTGCCTGGCACTACTCATGAGCTGTTTCACCTCTGAATAAATACATGCTCAGTAAAGTCTGAGAAAACAAACAATGAAAAATACCTTTGGGATACCGTTTTCATGTCCTTCATGGACTTCTTTTGCTTTCCAAAAAATTCTGTATCAAACAGCCAATCAGCTTGCAAAATTTCATCCTGACCTGTTAAAGTCATACAATTATATTAGTCAAGGAAATAAATAATAAAAAATAAATAATAAATACATTACAATATTTGTGTAATGTTAAGCATTGATGGACCGAAAATAAATTCTTTCTCTTCTAAAGTATTTTTATCTAGTTGGCTTTTTCGTTTTGTTCTTGTTCACATTTCTCTCCACCCACTGTGTCTTACACAGGAAATGTGATCTCAGCATTTAATTATGAGTTAAACTTTTGCACTTGGACTGTTCAAAGGAATTTCAATTAGTCAAATGAGACAAAATATCTTCATTGACCTTCAAGCCATACTGCAAATAAAGCAAGATCAGTTTTTCACAGTGTCTCCCTCTGCTGAAAAGTCTTTAGACAGCAGTAACAGAGGTGGACAGAAATGCTTTTAAAGATGATGCTTTGTGCAAATTTATGGTAAACCAAAATGTTACATACTATGCAAACAGAAAGGGAAATTATTTTCCTATTGCCAGACTGCCATACCTCTTTACATGCATTCAAAGAGGAGAACAGAAGACTAAAAAAACACTTTCTCTGCATGACTCAACCACAAAATGGCATAATCAGGTTTTTAGCCTTTTCTGAGCTAACACTGTCTCACAGACAAGCTACAGCAGTCTAGTTTTGATACTGGATAGAGGATCAAAATTTGCCTATTGAATTAAGTAATATGATTTGAATTTTAGTTCATGAATATGAACTATTTCAAAAGCAAATGCTCAAAAAACATTCAGGGGAATATTAGATATCTATTTCCAGGTTTTCAGAGATAAGTAGTCATTCTGGATGTCTATCTTTTTCTGTACTTAAAATGGAGTACCACTGAGTGGGAAGTTCTCAGTATGTTCTGAAAATCATAGCTTTTAAAACAACCCAAAATAGTAAAAATTAGTATTTTCAGTTTTAAGAAAACTGAGATATGAATGTACAGGAAAAAAAAGGAATTCATAATGAAAAAATAAGGATCTCAAGTGATTACTGAACAGATAAAGGGTTTACTTCTATTTCAAATGTATCCCATACTGGTTAGTGGGGACTTCCTAGATGTGAAGAGTTGTTAACTTTTCGTGAAAATGAAGCTCTTATTGCTGTTAATACATACATGTCTCCAGCTGGTAAGTTCTTTCTTAAAGTACAACTATCAAGCTCAAAAAACCTGAGTCAAAAACAACCTCTAAAATTATCCAAGTTATTCTTGTTCTTACGTCAAGCTGGGCACAGCAGCCAGAGTAACATAGTTTGGTCTATTCAAGCCATGAAAGGATGGTCCCAGCATACACACAGAATGAGGAAGTATTTAATTTGAATTTAGAAACACTTGAGGCACATTAGCAACATTCTTTACTGCTAAGTTGAGCCTTGCATGCCAACTGGCATAACAGAAGTAATATTCTAACTTACTCCCTAGTGCTAACCATTATAATTTTAGACTGGGCCTTTTTGAAGGCTTTAAATTCTGTTCACCTTTCCATTTCTAAAAAAAGATTATTGAATTCCTTCTTCTCAAAACAAGATGTTTCGCAAATGACAGCTCTTTTTATGTTCTCCTTTACTTACTCTGTGCACAACACAAATTGTCAATATTCCATGGAATAAAAATAGAAAAAGACACTCAGGCCAAGAACCAGCATTGAGCTGATTCTAAACTTTTCAAACTAATGACTTGACATTTATCACCTTCTGCTTGGCATAAAAATAGTAACTACATGATTTATATATAATAGTACTCTCCTATAGATTTTCCAATAAAATAATAATAAAAAAATCCTTCTTCCGAATTTTGGCTTTCGTACATATAGATGTGGAAAAATATGGACGCTAAAGATATCCTTCTAAATAGAGAATTTATAAATATTCTCTAAGTCATCATTAATGATGAATACAAATTTTGTATAAAATGAAAAATCCATGAATTGCAGATATTTTTACATTGGATCCTAGTCCATTCACCCAGGGAAAGAACTAGAAAAGGATCAGTTAATGATCTTTACATGAAGAGTAGATTTCAATCTCATTGAAGTAGGAAGAGGACAGGCAGGAGACTAAGGCCATGAACTTTCTTGGGAGCAGGCTGCTTGCAGAAGTATTTTACTTGTTCTTTATGAATGTGCACACTGAAGTAGCTATTGATGGGTGCAAATAAATTATTTAATGACATTAGCCATCCTGGATTCAGAGACCCTCCACAAATCTTAGAGAACTCTGAGGAAGACCATACTTAAGTACTGGATCTTTATAAGCCCTTTCTTTGCACTCAGCCTGCCCTCTGTGCAATTCTAAGCAGCTGTAGAAGCATCAGAGAAAACTAGAGACTACCCATGTGCAGTGTGCTGGTAACCATGCAGCTGTGGCACCACACACATTCTCACATAAAAAAAAGCAAACATAGAACTCTGCTAATCTGCAGCTGGCACACAAATCAGCTCATATCAAGCCAGTTATTTCTAGACTTCACTACTGTCACTATTGTCATTTTACACACAGTCAGGTGAATGTGGAATAGCACACTGTGGGAGAGATTTTGTTGTTGGGGTTATTGAGATGGTATATGAGATGGCAACATCATTTTTTGGGAGTGATGGTTTGCTGATTCAGAGTAGTGTTTCTCTGTTTGACCTACACATTTACTATGTGTTTCCAGTGGCTTGTTTTTATTCCTATTGCTGACTTTACACTGCTTTTATTTGAATTGTCTAAAAACATAGAACACAGAAGTTATAAAATATGATACTTTATGATGGTGATTACATTCGGTTTATGTATTTTTCTCAGTTCACTCTAATTGGTATAGTTATTATGGGTACTTTTGTATAGTTAAAATTTAATTAATAAAATTTTAGCTTAGTTTCATCCTCATGTTCTTGCACAACAATTCTTTAATGTTCCTAGAGATCTTTCCAGAGCTTGTGCACTAACTGCACAGCTTTTGCAAAAATAGCATCCAAATATGTGACTGTGCTTCAGATTATTACTGCAAATGAAGCTAGAGATGCTCCTACTTTTTGATTACAGAGGGAATCCAGTGTTGCCAGCTTGTTACTTTTAATACCCCAAAACTTTTCTCAGCATCCTTTGCTTTTGATGGCATTACACGCTTCTAGGTAATGACCATTAACATTTTCACAGGAGGAATAGGACATAATTTGGTCTTTAATTCACACACTGCTGCTGCTGAGGAGCTCTTCCAGCTGCAGTCTCGAAGCTTTAAGTCTTCAAGTTGAATGTGATCAAAAAGACAGCATTTGTTACAAATGCATTGTAGCCATGATGTAGTAGCAAAAAAAAAAAAAAAAAGAAAAAAAAAGAAAAAAGAAGAAAACTTTTAAATGGACTAGAGGGCAATCCTGTGGTTAGTCAAGAAATATATAGTTCAGAAAGGAAACAGATGTATATTAAGAAGAAATTGTAAAAGTGCAGTGTACCTCATGGTAGTTGACCCATAAGTACTGGTTCTTTCAAGAATGTTTCCTGAAAGGTCAGAGTGGGTTATGCTACTATCTCTAGAAATATGACTGCTAAAAGTTCTCCTGGTAAATTAGAGCCAAGAAAACCTTTGTACAAACTTTGCAGATTTCAGAAGTATGTGTGAATAAAAATACCATTCACCAGAGTCCCGATGTATATTTCTAAATGCTATTTTGAATTTACCCGTTTCATGAATTTAAGCTGATGAGGGTGATTTTAGTTCCTCTACAAGGCTAGGCTAGAGATAGTGAGTGGGAAACAGAGTTTCTTTGCATATTGATAAAGTAGCCATTTTGCTGACATTACTATTCTGGTCTTGACATTTTTAGTCTTTGATTCAGTGTGTCATTGGCAAACTAGAAGCAACTTCATAATCCAAGTCAGTGAAACACATATATAACTTTTCCATGTATGTGGAAATAACTTTTCCATGTATGTGTGTGCATACATACATATCAGCTGGCGCTGATCCTGTCATACACTGCATATTCTGCACTTTTCCAGAAGAGCACAAAAGCACACACATGGCTAATGGGTGCTGTGCCTTTCTTGATTGAAACCCTAATGCGTTACTCTTTAGTTTCCCCAGTGTTCAGTTTGTACCTGCTCAGATCACATGTCATTTTGTTTGGTGTTCAGTCAGCTTTCAGCTTTTTGCCTCAAAACCTATGTCCTGTGTCCCCTCCAAAAAAGAATATAAGACAGTATTCAGACATCCCTGCATAGCAGGGAAGAAACTTAATAATTTATGTATGCATTCAACAATTTTTGCTTTCAAATTATACTGTTATCTTATTCTTACAATTCCTTTCTCTCTCCATAATTAAAAAAAAAATCCTTAACTGTGTAATTATATTTCTCTTATCTGTATAGATTTTGCTTTGCCTATATTCCTACTTGTTAGTGACAATTTCCTCTTTTATAAAATATCAATATTGTTGCTTTAACATTTTAATAATTGCAAAATACCTTGAGGGCATTATTCCTCTGAAGCATGAGTATGACTTTCAGTAACCCCTAATGAGTTTCATTTGCTCATCAAGGTGAAAATATGCCTTATAATGTTGCATCTAATTTTCCTTCTTTGTCCTTTCCTTAGCTAACTTCTTAGTAATGAGATGCTAATAAGGCTGTGACAGAATATTTAAAATTAAAAAAAATCAGAAATTGAGTTAGATTAACACTTAGATCACTCTTTGAATATCATCATACAGCAAGGCAGGATACAGTACACTTGCAGCAATTGTTCTTACAATATTTAGTGTAATTTTAGAATTCTTCATCTATCATGGTCACCATAGGAAGAAAATGATTTCTTCAGTCCAGAACGAGTTAGAGTGATGCCAGTACTGTCTGTAATGCCTTTAAAAAGGAACACTTGACTTCCATTTTGATAATGTGAAATGTCAGCGGATTGTTTCTTTCCCAGATATCAGCCAGGTGATGTTTTCCCAGTTCACTTTAACCTTGCCATCAGCTCACTTTAATGGAAACTTATCAAACAATCTTCATGCTCTCCTGCACAGCATGTACTCTTCTTTCAGTTTTCTGAAAATGAAAATAGGGAAATACTCTATGCCATTTGGCTGGCACTTGTCTCCTGAACTGACATAAGATCCAAACCAACTATTATTTTGAACACCAAGGCAAGCAGTAATGAAAAGAAAAAAAAAAACATTGAGTGTACAATTAACTTTCTGACACTTTTTAAAATTTAGATATATTGGCTCCAACTTCAGATGTGAAGCTAAAATTATATACAGCTGTTGATATGTATGGTCAGTCTCTGTTAGATTGTGCAGTCTGTTACCACAGATGAGGCCTGTATGAACTTTTCTTTCACAAGTCTGGATGAGATCAGCTAAGCCATTTGTCTATTTTCATGATCCCATTTTGGTGCACATGACACTGTGACATACGGATAAGACAGAGATAAAATTTATGGTCATGTGTATTAATCTACAGATTATTTTCTCCCCTAAGTCTGAAGTACTTCAGTAATGTGGATATTTTTCACATAGTACTAGTTTAGGGTCGTTAAGTAATTTTTCACATTTTTTAAATGTTCATTTATTAAATTCATTTTAGAGAAGGCAAAATATTACAATGCAAGATTAAATTAGCCTAGCCAAATTTTTCAGAGGATTCCTCATTTCTCTCAAATCATTCGTCTACCATTGTTTTAAAGAGGAAATATATCTTTCTTATGTCTTCTCTAAAGCAAGAAATTCCACAAGAGTTACGATTTTTTTTATCCCTAGCTTTTTTATTTCTAAGAAATTATCCCACTACCTCATATATATTCCACCAATGAATTTTTATAATTTCTTGGTAAACTTTGACATTCTTTATTTCCTATCCCACAAGCCCAGAAGGATACCATCTCTATTTTTCAGTGTTGTTTTCCTTTTGTGTTAACATTACACATTTTCTCGAGACCAAACCTTGAGATACAAAAGATGATGTATGTTTGGCATTTCCCAAAGAATGATCTCGTACCTAGATCAAAGAAAGGGTTTTCAGTTTCTTTGACTTTGCACCAGCCTGCTGAATCATCTGATATTCATTAATTTATTAAGCTTGTTTGCTCTTCTATTATCCATCAGCACAATTGTGTTAATAACTAGATCTGTATTTTTCCATAAATTAAGCAGAAGGCTTGATGTAAAAAGCCTGAAAGTACTTCAGAAAAGCTTATTTAAACAAGTGATGGAAAGACATGGAAATGAATTTTGGATAGTTTTCCTTAATTGTTTTACAGTTCTCAGCTGGATTCATGCTGATTAAGCTAAATTATGAAATGGACTATCCTGGCAAGACAGTGAACAGACATAAGCGACCAAAAAGCCAGAGAATTATTCCTTTAAAATTTTATTTGAAAATTGACTGTAAGAATAAAATAATCTAAGGGGAAAATAAAAAGCAACTAAAAAAAATTTAAAATTAGAGAATGGGCCTGGCAGACTTATGTAGCAGAGAACAATGAAAACATGGTTCTTATTCTGGATTGTTTTCCTTACTTTTATATCTTTTATCTTTCTTACAAATAAAGAAATCCTCTGTGTAGCAGTGTCTGTATTGCTATATAAAGAAGACAATTTGGTGTGTTTTACTGCATTCTTTAGGTGCTCTCAACAAGTATGACATTTGTGGAGATTATACTTTTTAATGGTTTCTTGGTCACTGGATCCCTTGGACTGACTCTTCCTGGAATTAAATTCAAACACAAACACACACAAATGCAAACACATATCTTTTTTACATGTAATCCTTTGCATGTGCACATACAGATCTGTATGTCTATATATAGTCACATATATACATTTATATGTAAATATATGTAAATATATACATATACATGCATATATATATATGTATATATATACATATAACTATCTGTAAAAGAAAAATTTCCAAAAGTGCTGCACTTGAGCCTAAGACACTGGATAATATTCACTAGAGGAATTTGCAAATGACATTGTTAAGCAGCTCTGGAAGTCCTTAGGATGCTTCACTATGCAGATAATTTTGAAATGCAGAATGGAGAAGCCCGTAAAGACTTTTATGTCCTGGCTTTTTTACATAGAGCTTGCAATGTCTAAGAGGTTGTCTGAGCCCTTCAGAGCTTTTTGGCACTGTGCCTCCCAGACTCTCAGACTGGAGGTTTTAGTAAGGCCATCAGCCCCACAGTGTGTGTACACTAGCAAAAAAGCTACAAGATCTTGGTAATTGTTCAGTTACCAGACAATTCATGCCAGAACTCGGAACACCAGCCAACTCCTTCCAGGGCAGATTCATCATGTTGACTGACCCAGAACAAATAAGCTGTGTGAACCTGTCCCAGCTTTTGACAATCAAAACTTTCAAATTCGCTGCTCTGGAAGCATTCTCGGTGATCGGTCCCAGACCTGCCAAACTTGGCAGCAGTAAATTGATTGCTCTGAAGCAGCCTGGCAAGACTAGAGGATTTGCCTTTGATTTGGCAAAATGTAGTCAAACCTGAGATGAGTCAATCAAAGCAATCAGACTCAGTGAAATGCTTTTCAATGAAAATATTTCCCTCAGAAATCTTGGGCCATCTGTACTTGAGTTAATAGAGCCGGTTCTCACTAAGGTCATAAATATGCATTACATGCATGTTTACCCTTAGCATTATACTCTAGTCACAATGATCTTTCTGGTTAAGTCAGAGGTTTTTCAATGCACATAATATTTCTAATATTGACCAGCAATCTTTGTATTATTTTTCCTACATTTTTTCCCCATATAAGTAGGTTCTGCATTATCTTCCTGAAATGGAGCATGCACTGTGCAGGTGTTTAGAACACTCTCTACATAACTTTTTCCACAGTGTCTAATATTTTCTTTACCCTGTGTGCACCTGAAAAGAGTAGCTGCCTTACAGACCAAAATTATTCACATTATAAGACAACCAGAGACAGTCCAGTTTGTGACTCATTCTTTATATATGCATTATTTATATGTGACTCACTCTTCCTGGACACCTGAACTTCTTCCTGAACTGGTAGCTCTTCCTGAACTATCATGGCATTAGCACACAAGTAGTATGCATGTTTATCCTTCTCCTACTTGGGTGTGTTCATATAGCAGAAGGGTTCATCAGATCTGCTTAAAGTGCAGATTAGTCTGAAATAGGGAAGGTGGACCTTGTTTATAGTAACCTGAAGTTATGGATAAAATTATATGAAAAGAGGTATTTTCATGGACCTATGATGCTGAAAGCCTCATCTGCTGCACTGACATTCCTCTTTTGCATATGGCCAAAAATTCATCAAATTCATCAGTTGTAACCCGATAACTTGATTTAATTCTCTTGCCCATGACTCATTAAGATTCATAAAATCAGTATTTCTCAGACTATTTGTCATCAAGGCTTTTATTCAAAATTGAAATTTCTCTTTTGCATTCATCTAAAATGTGAGAAAGCTGGGTTGTTTTGGCTGCTTGCTTGATTTTTTTTTTTTTTTTGACTCCTCTTTACAGGAAATCAGCTTCACATCTATTTCCTAAATAAAAGTGAGTGGTGTGACCCTTTTCTACCACCTGCCTCTGATTCTAGGCGAGTAAACTTGCCAGGCTGTGGTGAAAATAAGAAGCAACTCTTCTTCCTATCTGGGTAATGCCTTCCCCTGAGAATCAGGAGATCTTGTATTTTCATCCTAGATCATCCAGGTCACACTAGGAAACTTAGTGTTCAGGGCATGTAGTTTGGTACATGATGAGTCTTCAGCCATTAAAGTAATCCCTGATAGTTAGGCCCATGATAGCTAATGCCTTCCCAGGCTGTGCCAAATAGTCTGGAGAAGAGCAAAGTTTTTGAAGAGAGCTGAGAGTATTCCTGGTGCTCCTGCCAAACAGTGTGGATGATGTGTATGTGAGGGAAGAATGACAGCTTAATCATACACATGTTAGTCGTAGTCCATTCTGTTCACCAGCATAAACATAAGCAAAGCATCTGTGAGCCAAAAGAAAGTCAGTCAATGAAGTGCTGAGATAAACCTTTGAAAATACAGGTTTTAGTCTTTTTCACACATTTCTTGAAGACATTTATCACAAGGTTAAAATCTAGCAGCTTGCTCTTTCTAGGTCACTGATACATGTTACTATATGTGAAGTAAAAACATTTTCAATACATACCTAGTATGTTCCTCCTGGCATCCAGAACAAGCAAGAGAGAACAAGGACAAAGCACAGGACAAGTGAGAGTCATAGACTGTGTCTTCTTAAAATAGAGAAAAAGGAACTAAATGTGCATATAGATCCTTATTTAGCATGCACGTTTTTATGGAGAACTTTTTAAGATATCTAATTTCTCTAATGAATAATGTAGGGATCTTTATGATTCCATCCCTGGGACCAGTGCTTAAAAATTGGGTGTTTAGATGTGTTAGCTTCTAAATACCCTTGGAAAGTAAGCCAATGAGACTCAGTATTTTGAAATCCCCATTGCATAATAGTGACATAGGAGAAGAAGAAAACTAAGTTTTAGTCAATCTGCCTAGGAGTAAATCAAAACCCTGAGGATATATTTTTACAATGCCTCGAATGGGAATTCATTGGGACTTTGAAGGGAAAGACAGAGAAGTAGAATGCATCAAAGTATTTCAGAAACCTCAAAGGAAACAAACAGAACTGGAATTATTCAGTGTGATTACATATATTCTAAAACTCTCTAAATAGATTGGTCTTAAAGCATACATTAAGGCCCAGTGGAATAACTTGGAAGAAAACCAAGCTTCAATAATTATCTTGCACATATAAAATTTGCATTTAAATAATGTTAATGAATTAAGTGTCAAAGTCATAAAATGATTTTTAAAAATCCTTATTGGTGAAAAAGTGATGCTTTTAGAAGTATGTATATAAATGCCTGATGAGTTAAAAGAGTTGAACTTGCACATTTTCTCTAAGAAAAATATTGAATTCCTCTCTTCACTAGACCCTCCAATGCATTTATAAATTCCTGTTCTGGTATAAGCTGAATGTTTCAGTTGCAGCAAGTTCTTGTTTTAAAGGAACAGGATTTCACAATTGGTGATTTAATCAATGGGCCAACATCAGTTGTAGGAGATTGAAGTGCCAGGTCCTGTACTTGGGTCACAAGAACTGCATGCAACATTACAGGCTTGGATAAGAGGAGCTGGAAAGCTGCCTGGTGGAAAAGGACCCGCAGGTGTTGGCTGAAAGTCAGCTGAACCTGAGTCAGCATGTGACCAGGTGGCCAAGAAGGCCAATGACTTCCTGGCTTGTATCTGAAATAATTTGGCCAGAAGGACCAGGACAGTGATTGTTCCCAGGATTGTGAGACTGCATATCAAATCTTGTGTTTAGTTTTGTGCCCCTAGAATGGCACTGAGGTTCTGGAGAGGGTGCAGAGGTGGGCAGCTAAGCTGGTGAAGGGTCTGGAGCAAAGTGTTACAAAGAGCAGCTGAGGGAGCTGGAGTTCTTTAGCCTGGAAAAAAAAAAAGGAAGTTCAGGAGAGACCTTATCACTCTCCACAGCTGCCTGAAAGGAGGTTGTAGCAAGGTGGGGGTTGCTGTCTTCTGCCAAGTAAAAGTGATAGGATGAAAGATAAAAGTCTCAAGTTCTCCAGGGCAGGTTTACATTGATATTGGGATAAAAATGTCTTTCACTGAAAGGGTTGTCAAGCATAAGAATGGGCTACTTAGGAAAGTGGTGGAGTCACCAGCCCTGTAGGATTTAAAAAAAAAAAAAAGTAGATGCGTTATTAAAAAAAAGTGGTTTAGTGTTAGGCTTGTCAGCATTAATGTAATTGTTGGACTTGAGGACCATAAACTTTCTTTCCAAATTAGATTCTATTATTCTACTTTTTGACACTGTCAAGAGAAGTTCTCTGGTTCATGTTGTTGCTTAACTGGAAAATTTCAGTTCTAAATACCAGTTGATGTGGAAACTTTCTTGTTGAGTTATCTGTCTGAAGATTAAAAGATGGACATCTCTGAAGTGTGTTGTTAAGGTGATAGTAAAATCAAGATGTAGTAAAATTAGTGGTATATTTTAGTAACATTTTTCTTTTGAGGCACTAGTGTTTCAAAATGTATTTTAGCTTCTTTTGCTTACAGCCCTCTTTGTATAGATAATATTAGAGATCAGTGTAAAGAAAAATGTACCTTTAAAACCATGGAGATTTCATACAAAATTTGTTTCAGGTGAGAAATTGTACTGTTTCAATGATTTCTGAAAAAAATGTCTTATTTCCCTTCAAAACCACTTATGTAATATGAAAAGTTAAATATGAAATATTTAAATTGAGGTAATACTTACAATACTGAAGTGGTGTTTTTCAGACTTTTTATACCCCATGAAGTAGTTAAGTCAAAATTTACAAGAAACATCTGCCTACTTCTTTAAAGAAAACCACCCCTCAAAATCTAGTGCTGGATTTGTGCCACCATGTACGTTATAGCCTCTATGACATTATTTTTTCTTTTTCTTAAAAGCCATTGTTTTGAGAGTTCACAGATATAAGCATTATCTTTTTTTTCCATTCAATTTTTTTCCTTCCATGTGACAAGGAACATAGGAATGGCTATATATTTTTCAAAAAGAAAATACATTCAATGTTTTCATATGTTGCTTCTATGGAACATATAAGCTCAGTAATACAACATAAGCTCAGTAATACTATTATAATGCATTTTGCTATTTTATTTCATTCTCAATCATAGAAGAAAAAAAATTGGTAAAAGCCTTCATGAAATCCACTTTGCCTCTTGTGTCTGTCTGTAAGTGATTTCAAAATATATTAAGAGGAATCTGTCTGAAAAGATAATCTTTACATACTGATTATGTCAGTTGTCTGAAAAGTGCCTTGTGTATTAGATCAATATTACTAGCTATACATGTCCATGAACACACAGTGATGTAACTTACATTTATTTCTACAAATGACATCCAGGAAAAAGCTATTTTATTAATTGTAGCAAGTTGAATTTATCTCTGCAAGGCCGAGTAAATGAATAGCACAGATGCCCTTTGGCAAAAAGAATAATAAGTGTCTTCTGTGGTCCCTCCAGTACAGATCCAACTGACAACAAGCAAAAGGTGGAAAATATAATGAATCTAGCCCAGGTATGTGCTAGGTTTTGACATGCTTGTCTGTATGTCAATCAATATGAAAGACTGCACCTCAGAAGAAGAGAAAACTAACAGCTCTCAGGGATGGTACTCAAAGAGACTGTGGTCGTCATGTTTCATTTTTTTCCTATCTGTACAAGCAGTTGTAATGTAAAAAGGGGAAAGATAAGAGCTAGCAAGGAAGGAATTTTCAGTTCTATTGAAATTCTTATTTTGTGTCTGATACAAGAAAAACATCTATTACAGTTTTTCTATCCATTATTAAGATGTGGGCTTGGGAAAATAAACAAATACTGTAATGAGTAGTGGCACTTAAGTTATTGAATACTTTCTTGATTTCTTGACACATAACATGTCTGTTAGCCTAGATTTGTTTCTGTAGATATAAGTCTTAAGGGATAAAGACAAGGCAGATTACAGGTGGTCTATAAAAGCAGGGAAGTCCTATGAAAGTAATATTTGGAGCTGGATATTCATAATCAGAATTGTGGAAATGATTGCTTTCTGTGATCAGAATCTAAGCCTTTACAGAAAATCAATATCGTAATCAGACGTTATCAGGTTGAATGCTAAAATTCACACCTAATAAAATGGCTATTTTAAAAAGCAAAGAGAAGAGAAAACCATACTTCAAACCCTTCTCTCTAAATATTCATTATTGTTTGGGTAATCAGACATCTCCCTTAGCCAAGATGAGTATTGTTGAATTAGCTCATTTTACTTAATTAAAAAAAAAAAAGAAACAAACTCAAACATCTACAACAAAAAACCATAACACATATTTTCACTAAAATTGTCAAATAATTGCAGAGAGCCTAGTCAGTCTAGATGGCTTGTTAAACAAGCTACATATTTCTGTCTCAATGCACATATCACAATGTTTGATATATTAGCTGTTCTGTGCATTAGATTAAAATTATATAAATGAATTTGAAGCATTAAACTTTGACAGGACTATGCTATGACAAGAAAGCACTCTGCAGAGAAGACACTAAAACCACTTAATAGCTGTGCAAGTAATTATCTTCATATGCATTTGTGATGTTTTAAAACAGCAGAAAATTTTATTTTACTTGTACACTTCTGAAGTACAACTGATTAAAAGACTGAGCTGTAAGTATGAAATTTTATGCTGTCATTCCAACCCTTCATAGAAAGGCTCGGAGAGATGAAAGAACATGCAATACTCCAGTTGAAGGCATTAGTAAAGCCTAGCTAAATTTTGGCATAAAATTGATTAAGCTACTCTAACAACATTTACACTATATAAAAAGGAACACAGACAAGTTTTGTATTAGAGGAAGTTTGAAAAAGAAATAAAAGATATGTAAAAAACACAAAATATTATGTTTTGGGTCAGCTCATTGATAGTTAAAAAATCCTTAAAACCTGAACCTATTTGAAGCTTCAAAATGCTAAACTATTCCACTCCTGAAATAGAATAGCTCTGATTCATTTAGAAAGTCATTTTTCTAATGTAATCTTTCTGTGAATATTAGGAGTACTTACCTGTGTATTCTCACAATTATTTTTCCAGACACATGCTGTGGTGACATTTACAGCAGACGCTCACTGTAGGATCTGTTTAAAATTTTTCCATGAATCTTGAACTTGCTATTATGAGCAACTTACCAATCTAGAATCATCCATTCCATGCCCATACCCATGCATAATAAACAACACCAGTGCTCCGCTAGGGTAGCTACTACTTATAATATATTAATTCATAAATTTGTCTTTACGTTCTCCCATTTCAGACCAAAGTGAAATGCTACATTAATAAATGACCCCTCTCTCTAGGAAGAATCAACTCTTGAAGGACACTATAGTGGTGACCATGGCTTGCTTTCTCCTCTGTGGCTTTGATTCTATTTTCCCAAAAGTAAATATTCTATTTTATAAAGTGCTGATGGTTAGAAATCATATTCTGTGGGCTTGGGGATTCATACATATTATTATATTTTCCTTTCTGCAAGATCCAAAATTTGTTACTAAATAGAAAAACAGATACCAACATTCAGCAAAAACTGCAAATCTCATATTCTTCAATCAGTGGCAAACAGTTCTTTATGGAAAAAAAAGTATATGCAAAGGATTGTGGCAACTTAGAATTACCTCCATTAATAATTTAAAAAAAATAGTTACAACAGTAATTTCTTGGTCATTCACTCATTCATAATTGATCAGATAAGGAAAAAAGTAAAAGAAGTAAAAATATCACTTTTATCACTATCTTTTTAAAGGCAACTTCTCCTGAAGGATAAAAAACTTTCTTTATATATGCACATCATGTTTACTGTGAGGGTCTGCAGAGACCCTCTACCATATCTTACAATAAAATTTGTGTTTAGAGTTCATTAAAACCATTCCTTGATGTTTAGATAGTGTCCTCTTGTGGATTCTAACAACTATTTCTTTGTCTTGAGTACAAAAAATCTGAACATATAAACCAAAAAGTTCTGAACATATAAACTGTTCATACAGTACTCCTGTTAAATATTTAAGATCACTCTTAAAAAAAAAAAATCAGTAATATTTTGCTAGCCATGCATTTAGCAAGTATGACATTAAAAAGATTCCTAGGGTTTCTGGTTCCAGAAATTGTAATTTGACCTACATGAAAGAAAATAATTGTGGATGGGGCATAAATTGTCCATAATTCTTTAATGATATGTAACCAAAATGAACAAGAAATGTTGCTTTTTGTGCTTCCTAAGTAACATGCCTGCAGCGATTGGAAAGTCAACATTTGCCAGTGGTCACAAACAGTTACCAACAGTTAGAGTAGTTGAAATTATGCAATTTTCTTTGCTAATTATAAACAGGGTCATCACCTGGTTTGCGTGTTGTTTTTTTTTTTGTAATTTCATACCAATTACAAGAAATAATAAATTGATAGGTTACAAATAACATTATAACAATAAACATTACAAATAACGAAGTAAGGTGAAGGTTATTCTGAGATATAGTATAGGATATAGAGAAATAAACACTGAAAAACAGCAAAGCAATATAATGTTTTGGGAATAAATAAGGGGCCATTCTGAATCTAGAGATGCTAAAGTGATGAGTACAATGCCAACCTTCTTGGGTACTGAAGGAAGCCCATTCCAAATTGCTCTTTATTGAAACCTGAAATATTACTGTAGTCTTTCTTCCATATCCAAAAATTATTTCTGCTGACACAATAAAAAAGCATGATCCCAGCTGAACTGAAACTTGAGATATAGGACAAATTGGTATTTTCACCTGAAGGATGTCTTCACAGTTTGAAACATACAGCAATGGGAAGTTATCATGTAATTGAGAGTTAAGAGACCACTATTATAACAGCAGCAGGACAGTCAGCCGGGAAAAGTAAAATATCAGATAAAAAAAGTCTAGTCATATTAGTTTCTTTTTTCATTTTCACATTAAAATATCAATATGTCTTACAATTGTGCTTGTTATCATAACCATACTAGAATTTACAGCAAACCTTCCAATTGCAATATCTCCTGCAGTACATGATTTGTATTTACATTACTCATGGAAGATACTCTAATTCAGCTGGGTAGAATAAAGTAAAACAAATAGCTAATTATTTCAGAAACCTGTATTAAAATTACAATATAATTTCCATATAGTATACTACTTTCTATCATTTTGGAGTTTTACCAAATCAATTGTGCATAAAGTATCTGTTAAATAATGGACCTCCCTTTCTTTCTACATCTTTTTTACTTTTTCACAAATGAAAATAAAAAATTAAAAATTCTAGCTCAGGGTGTGCTGCATTGTGCATTCTAAAATGTTTAAAAGCTCTGACAGCTGGTGCAAGAATAAACTATGTTACAGAGAACAAAAGAAGCAATAAAAATACTCATACTTTGATAGAAAAAGTTATATTTTCTAAACTTAATAAAACTGCACCAACTTTGTAACTTTCTTGACTTCTTTCAGGCATTTTCTATTTCTTGCCTACTTTTTCTGAAGTAGTGACTAAGCAAAATTTGTCATTATTATAAAATTTTCACCCACAAATAAATTAAAAAAAAAATTTTTTTTGAGCTTTATTGTAACAAAATAGTTGGTTTCATTCTCTTCTGCCAAACACTGAGCAGCTGGACCTTCATTTCACTTTGCAGATGTGTTTTTTTCATTTCACTTTGCAGATGTGAGATTATAAGGTACTTTAAATGTCAATAAAACAATGAAAAGTTTTCTAAAAGTGGAACAATATTTTTGCATTTATTTCATTGCATAGGACAGATGTAGATAAAGCAAGAAAGTAATGTTGGAGGTGGCAATTGCTGCAGTCCCTAAAGAACCTGAGAAGTACGCAATGACTAAAGTCTTCTTATAGAAGGATACTCATACAGTGTATTAAAAGGAAACTGAGGAAAATTTTTATTTGGTGTGTGTGGCAGTTCATGAAATATGATATGAGTAACCAGAAAAAAATTCTTTGAAAAGGCTCACTCATTTTTACCGATTGTCAAATGTGAGATCTTTCACAACAAGTTGCTGAAAATGCTGTATATTCACAGTAGCAATTAAAAACAAAAGGACATGGGCCTTGAACATATCAAACGCCGCATAATGAAAATTGCTTAGTCATAAGAGGTTCCAGCTGCGTCCTGCACAAAATGTAGCAATCTTCCTCTTTGAATCTGCTGTTATGAAATAAAATGATACTGTTCCTTTATTTACCAAACATATCTTAAAAAGTTGTGATACTATAGTGCTTAGACTAGTTCAGAACACCCTGGGAGATAACTGATAACCTGTAATAAGAACAGTGTTGAAATAATGTCCAGTAAATAAATCCTAAAGCTATACTTTGAGCAAAATTATTTTAAATTAATATATAAAATATTATTTCATTATCTGGTGCATGTAAGCAATGTTTATTTTCTACCAAATGAAGCAGAGAGTAGAGAAAAATATTGCAATATCATAAAACATATATAAATGTTTGAAATTTTGAAATAAATCTGCAAAATTAATTTTAATTTCCAGATTAGTTTTTCTTTGCCTGACTTTTTAACTTTTAGAATGTTCTCTTATATAGGCATAACAATTATGAATAGTTGAATGGATGATACAAACCATTTATAGCAGCTACTTCACCAAATTAAATCTGTGGTTGTGATTGCTCTTAACTGCAAAAAATCTAATGATACTAAATATGAAAGATGACGTGCTAGGAAAAAAAATATACATTATTTTTAAATGCATACTCCATTTCTGCTTATTTGACTTAATCATCTCATTGCATCTCAGACTGGGTTTTTTTGTCTTAATAAAGCATTGTATTCTGATTCCTAACATTACCACTCCCAGATTGACTGCTTGTGAAAACACAGAGACAGACATAACAGCTCACTCAAGCAATTTCATATGATATTTTCCTTTTCTCAGGGGGATGGTAACTTCAAACATGAGTCGATTGATGAGCATGCCAGGATCTGCAGTGCAATGGAATCACACATTGAAGAAATCATTCAGCTGGAAATGATTCAGACCATGTTTCAACTATATATTTGACTTTGTCTGCAGTCAAAGCCTTATCACAGCTTTGTCATTACTAAAGAATAAGCAGACACCATAAATAAATGTGATGAAAAATAATATCAAGAAGAGCATTAATTCAAAGGCTTGTAATTTGTATGGAAAAAAATCAGATTTATGACTTATCTGAAACACTGGACCAAGGAAGGTAATCTACACAGAAGAAGGGGAAATATCTTTACCTTAAAATGAAACTTAAAGTCTTTCAGAGAAAAACTACATCTTAATTTTTGAAGACTGTTATTTGGTGTAATTAATTCAAAACCTCCTTATAACTGTATTATTTTGAAGATAGATTTTCGATTTACTTACCTGAGACTGAGCCCAGTGATTTATATTGCTAGCTTTCTTGACAGAGGGTAAGTGCTAAACTGGCCATCAGTCAGGATTAGATTGTGTCTTGGAACTGTCTTTCACTTGATCATTCAGGTAAATACTGTCAGTCTATTTAAACAGGATCTTCTCTTGTTACTGCGATAGAGAAGCCATTGTATGAATAGAATCATAGAACAATTTAGGTTGGAAAGGACCTGTAAGACACTCAAGTCCAACCATTAAAATAACACTGCCAAGAGCACCATTAAACCATCTAAGTGACACTTCTACACATCTTTTAAACACCTACAGGGAACGTGACTCCACCTCTTCTCTGAGTAACCTCTTCCAAAGTTTAACAATCCATTCAATAAAAAAACTATCCTAATATCTAATCTATACCTCCTCTGGCACAACTTGAAGCAATTTCTTTTCATCCTACTAACACCAGTTTTGTACTGATTTTATAGCCTATATTCCTTTGCCTGATATAAATCCCACCCTACTTACATGCTGTTATGGCATGTTTTTTTTGCAGAGACAACTATGACACTGACAGGGATTTTTGTCCTTCTCATTCTTGAGGGTTGTTGCTCAAGGTTGTGGTTATACTTCTTAACCTATACTTGTTAACAAATTACACACCATATTCACCTTTGGCTTATTTACACTAAGGTACTCAGATTATGCAAACTTGTAAGATCATTTTTATTTTATCTTTCTAGCATGTGCTTTATTTTAGGATAAGAACCCTACAGTTGCAAAAGAAATAAACCAAATTTAAGGGAGGAATATAGATAATAATATGCCTTTAAAATTTCAAAATCACAGCACAAGCAATAGGTCTGACCATTTTACCATAGCAAGTAGAACAACTAAGACAATCGCAAACCCATAATAGAGAATGTTGGCACCACAGCACAATTTTCTTAAATTATATGAAAATATGCATGAAATCAAGCTAAAACACATTCAAGATCAAACAAGTCCAGATAAACTTGGCCACTTCTGCAGTATGGTATGGTTAATTTTTTTTTTTTTAACCTGAGGCTTGTTGCTAACACTTGGAAGCATGAACTTGCCCCACCCACAATTTACTAAATGGAAATTGCTATTCAGTCTTTTCCTGTTAGGGACCTTTGTTATACTTTGCTATACTCTTTTTCCAACCATTAGATTTCTGAATAGAGAAAATTGCTGTCTATACTTGCCATTGCCTTTCACTGTGGTTGATTGTTGACTACTCCTTCAACATTTTTGCCAGTATTATAAGCATAGGGGTGTGTTGTCACTAATTGAATCAAAATATTTTTTAACACTTCTCAACAGATCTTATCTTAGGCAATAGAAGAAACATCTATTCTTTCACAGAAATAAATTGTAACAATGAAGTAAAAAAAAAAAAAAAGGAAAAAAAGTGCTGCCTGCACAGGTTATGTTTTTGCTTTTTTTTATAAATCTCTTGGTTATAAATTGCAATGTTGTATTAATTCCATCTTGTTTAAATAGAATTTGCCAGACCATTTTGTATTTGTAATGATCTTTTTCTTTAGATCCCTTCTGAAATGGCTACAACAGAAGTGTCTTCACATGAACTAATTACAAGTGACTTGTAAACCATAATGCTTACTTAATTTACATATTTTAACTTATCATATATGCAGATGAATAATTCCCTAAGAGACCCCTTAGTTTCTTAACTAGTGTGGAAAAATGACTAGAGGTTGCTTACTCTTTTCCCCTCTCCTCCTCCTCTCCTCTAATTCTCTGTAGATGTGGAGTAGAAGTCCCTGCAAAGTTCCTCATTTTTCTGCTTCTAACTGTTAATGTATTACAACATATAATGCCTTGTGAACTCCTCTAATTTAAATTACACTTAAAATAATAATGATAATAGCATCTGGCTTTCCTATAGTATTTTTCATCAAGAGATTTCAAAGAGCTTTGCAAAGAAAGTAAAAAACTTTATTATTATTAAAATAAACTACATGCAACTGGTGTTTTAAACAGGAAATAAAATAACCCATTAAAAAAATAGCCCTACTCCAGGGCACTTCCAATTAAAGACAATATTCCATAAGGAGAAAACAGCTTTCCCCAAAGTATTTACCTATGTGCTAAACAATTTATATATTCATTACTCACTGAAGAGAGAGACACATTCTATAATTTCTCTGTAGGGTTTCAGATATTTTTATTCCCCTGGAAATATTCAGCATAAATATCAGGTCTGTCTTTGCTTACAGCAAGCTACATAAAATTCTGTAGTTTACTTCTTGCATTTCTAAGGTTTTTATGCTTTTACGGTTTATGAATATTTCTGTCAGCCTTTTTTCCTTCATAAAATTATTCAAGAAGTAGAAAACTGAATTTTATTTGTAAATGTAGCAAATATCAGAAAGATGTTCTATTCAGGGACTTTTTTTTTTTTGTATCATGTGTGTGTGCTACTATACGGTTTATACCCAGAGATTTGCCAGTTTTGAATCTCAAGGTCAAGATAACAGAGAAGAGTAACCTCAGGGATTTTGAGTAGGGGTCTCCTTCAGCCTGCTCCCCTGAGTGAGAGAGGTAAATAAAGCATTTTACCAGCAGTCACCAGAGCCGCCCATCTGCAGTTACTTTTCCTCATAGGACTCTGTTTACTCAGAGAACTGCCAGAAGGGAAAAGATACCTTCATAAAGATAATTCCAAGAAATTGCTCTATCAGTGTCATGGTTTAACGCTCACTTTGCTCTGCAGTGGGATGGGGGAGAGAATCAGAGGAGTAAAAGTGAGAAAACTTAGAAGTTGGAACAAAGATAGTTTAACAGGTAAAGGAAAAGCCACTCATACAAGCAAAGAAAAACATGGAATTAATTTATCAGTTCCTATGGCCAGACAGGTGTTCAGCCATTTCCAGGAAAGCAGGGTTCCATCAAGAGTAATGGTGATTTGGGAAGACAAATGTCATCTTTTTGAATGTCCACTCCTTCCTTCCTTCTTCTCCCAGCTTTATGCTAAATATGACAGCACATGGTCACATTTAACCTTCTGTCAGGTTGGGTCATCTGTCTCAGCTATATGTCTACCAGAAAATGTCTTTGCAATGAAATTTTGCTTTAGTAGTTGTGCTATTTTACAGGAGGAAAAAACTGTCCTCAAATTACATAGTTCTGATAGAGTTCTGTACATAATATCTGGCTTCTATAACGTGAACTATGTCAGTAGACATAAATAAAGAAGTAGTTAAATTATTGGAAATTTGGCTTGCTAGAAGAGTTATAGAGAAATAATATAGCAAGGTGAATTTTCCTACTTCTGATTGTTTGTTTGGTTTTTTAATAAATCTTAAGCTTTTTGGACCGCTATTATATCCGTACAACTTCTACCTAGTTTAAAGCAGTGCTTTAAAAGTCTTTTCGTTATTTCATGTTGTCGTGGATATCTAGAGAGAAAAAATAAAATCTCACAGTAGAGTGTAAATTCCCAAGATTCATCTCTTATATATTAGTAATTCAGTTTTTTTCCAGAGCTCAACTTGTTGGTTAATTTATTCTACCATGAACAAATTTAATGGCTTTGTAGTTGGTGTCTCTGTCTTGGTCATCTGTGTAATTCAGCTGTAATATGTAACCTGATTCAAGTATTTATGTTCCTAGAGCCATGGAACATTTCCTTTGACTGGGACCTTTAAATCCTGAAAATACTTGTCTGCATGTTGGTTAGCCCTGACATGTTGGTGTCAAAATCCATTTGATGCTTTTGTTATCTTTATCTTTTTCCATATTTGGTGTCACATTGTGTAATTCAAATCTGTTGTTCATATTTGTGCTTTCAAATTCTGGACTTGCTTTTATTTATTTAGCTATTTATGATTATTTTTTATATTATTTTTATTTGTATTTTAGAGCAGGTATGATTGTCCTGATGCAAATTATTTGCACATTGTTCAGCTCTGAATTTATGAATAGATAATCAGATAATATAAATATAGTTTCAAGTAATAAATAACTTTGTGTTTTTAAGTGAAGACTAAAATAATAACAAAAGCTTGCTATTTTGCAAACCATTTTAAACATTCAATTTCATATCAGTTTTCTAAATTTTGTTTGTGCTGCTTATTAAAACTATAAAATGGTTTCATTTGCCTTCATTTTTGCTAAAGACTGCTCACTGGAGGTCCATGTAGAACTGCAATCTGTGGTGCTAGTACTTCCTTTGACAAATAAAGTAGTCTAGGATAAGATGACTTTCAAACCTGAAGATTTGGTTTTGTTGTATTTCACATTTATACAACATTACATAAATGTTAGCACATAAAAATGGTAGCTTGCTTAAAATGCAGAAAAGAAAAAAACCCCAGCTCATCCAACTGGGAGATGTCTTATGACAGCCACGCTTCTCTAGGGAGATAAGAGAAAGGAAGAGAAGTACTAACGATCCACCTTAGTCATGTCCAGCTCTTCTGGAGAAGGTATTCAGATTTCTTTAAGATTATACACAGAAGTGGCATAAAGGAGGATGACACAGGTGACATCAATCTGAAGAACAACACGGCTGTGTGGGATGTACAAATGTGAAAAACATTTGTTTGTTAGTATAGTTCATTCAATTGTAATACCTTCTGTGAAAACTCACTGTTAAGACTGCATTTTCTTTCATCCCCTGTCTTAAGTTCTCATGGTATAATATTTTGTGAACAGGTCAAACCATCATATGTGTCAACATCTGAAGTATTTATAAATCTAATAAAATTGAAACTCTCACATCACACTTTCAGCAATAGTTGCTTCAAGCTTAATCCAGATCAAAACATATTGTAGAATTGCTGCATGATAGTATACTCTTTAATTTTACAACAGTGCATAACCCTAAAGGTAATTACCTTATTGCTAAATTTGATTATGTAAACAGAAATTACATTAAAATCTCCACAAAGATGAATACCTCCTGAAGCCTTGATGGATCTTGATGGGAAGCCTGGGATAAGATGCCTTATTATGAAATTATATTTCACAGGTAACTAATTCGATAGCTAATTAGTTTTTCTAATTTATATTTGCTTTTGTTTCTGAATTTTTTGTACAGTAAAGGTTAAAAGACAGATAAATTTTATTTTCTAACTTTCATTGCAATAGATATGCTAAAAACCCAAGAGCCAGAAAAAATCCTAGTGCAGGAAGTCTGTTAAGAGAAAGAATATTCTCAATATTAGCAAAAATAAATTGACAGTACAGTGCACTGTACTGTGCTTTATTGGTAGTAAAGCCTGAAAAAGTATTCTGTATTTGTCAATGTTAAAATCTGGAGAACTGTAGTATTTTTCAGTGCTATGTTGTCAATATCATTCCTTCAAAGGCAAAGTAAACCTTACTGTCATTTAATCCAAGTTCATGCCACAAAACCGGCCAGTGAGCTAAACTTTTAGTCATTGAAAGGTAGAAAGAACATATAAACTCTGGCATTTATCAGATTTTCAAATTTATGTATTAAAAGGATTGTCACATGCTTCTAAAATCCTCTCTGATTTTTAGTTTATAAGTTAATCTTGTTTGTTATAGCTCTTAATTTTCTAGTTTTGAGCACTCTAGCATTCGTGCCTTATTGATTTAGAAGTGATTATAATTTCTAATATCAATAGCTGGGAGACAGTTTGACAAGGATTCTCAGCCAGATTTCTTTTTTAGACCAGATTTAATGTGGTTTATATTTCTGTAGTTTGAGTTTCAGTATATTACCTTCTTTCTTATCCTTTATTTATTTTTATAGTATGTTACTTTTTCTGAATTATGTCAGGTGGAAATCTGTTCTACTTTGACTATTTGACTGTCACTAATAGCTGTCCTTTTATTCACATTTCCATTTTGTAGGAATTATTTTTTTGACTTAAATGATAGGTGCATATCCTAACAGTCTTTTAATTGCCTGGAACTTTTCTTGACTTAAATGATAGGTGCATATCCTAACAGTCTTTTAATTGCCTGGAACACTTGTATCACTGGTTTTCTAACAAAGATCATTCTCAAAAGCTGGAATATAACTATATTGGTATTAAATCAACTTAGCTAAATGGCCATGCCTTCAGGCCCTTACTTTTAAGCAGTTTTTCTAAGTTAGATTTTAAAAGCATTTGTAAAATGATACATACTCACTCCTCCCAGGAAAACACTTTTTTTTTGCAGAGGTGTTCCTATCAAAATGTTCTCTAACAGCTTTAGTTACAAACTGAATGACCATATAATACTGTCTCCCAGTAATTCTCAGAAGTGAAAATATATATATTTTAATCAATTGGTAATTGAATCCACAAATGTAATCTTATTAAATTATTAAATGTTCTCTACCTTGTCTCACTATCAATTTAGCTATAGATTGCAAGGACTTTTAAATCTATCAAATAGGTCAGTTTGCACTTAGGTTTCAAGTAATTCCCTTACTCATGCTGCTAAAAGTGGCAAGTGTCATGATCTTCAAAATTCTAGGGAGTAATTCCGATTAAAGGATAGTGTGAAGGGAATAGGTCTCTCATTTCAATTAGATCAATTCCATTTTGAAATGGTGATTAGTTTTTAATATCAAGTTAATCTGAACTTTCCCAAGTTTCAGAACAAAATGTTGTTCTTAAAATGCCATGTCCTTGACATAAAGACTTTGCTTTGCATCCAGTAGGATGCTTTTTATAGACAAATTTTAGCACTCATGATGTGGCTTCTTCTTCCTTCCGAAATCAAGTAAACTCATACAAATTCAGAAATATAGAAATTATAAAAGGCTTTTTTTTTTCTGGTGACCCTTACCAAGCCTAATCATCTGGAAAATGAAAGCCATCTTATACATTTTCAGCATTATGATTTCTTACAGGCATAATAGGACATAATAAAATGAGCATAGCATCTGCTCCTGTATGCTTGGGTTAAAACTTCTTAATTGCCAAGTAATTAAGTTTCTGGGTTCTCTGGAAGGAGCAGCACTTAGAATTATGACCATGGTTACAGAAAATGTTGCCACTGATTTGGAAATTGACGTTTGAAGTTTCAAAAAGAATAAGTAATTGTTTGGAATATTACAGTTATCTCTTGAATTCAAACATTATGTCAATTTAAACTCATATTTTATTAGTGATTTCTATTTCTATGCATAGCCATGCTTTCATAATCATTATAGAAAATTTGAAGTTTGATATAATTTAAGTAAAAACTATCAGCAACGTTCTAATGGAGAAATTGGCAGACATATTTTATTTTATTGGCTAAGCTGGGTAAAATTCTTTAATTTGAAGAAATACATTACATCATTCACATATTTTATAATATATAATGGACTAAGAGGCAAGTTCAAGATAGCAAAATAAAGTATCTGGAAGTTCTGTTCTTCACAGTTAAGAACAGAGTGTTACTGGAAAATACATTATATTTAAGTATGTAAGCACCTATCTTATCTATCTATCTATCTATCTATCTATCTGTCTCTCTATCTATCTATCTATCTATCTATCTATCTATCTATACATCCATCCATCTATCCATCCATCCATCTATCTGTCTATCTATCTGTCTCTATTTAATATGACAAAAGAGCTCTTCCAATGTCATTAACACAGACATTCTACAATAATATGAGAAAATGATTTCATATACTAAACTGATTTTATGTATTATCTGAGGCACATATTCTGAATTTGGCAGAAGAAAGTAATGTTAAAAGCCTTTCTAGCTAAATGTTTTTAGTGTGCAAGCTGGTAAAATTTATCAAAAATGCATAGGGAGGAAATATATAATTCCCAGTGTGAGTCCTCCTTTTAAAGAGCAGATTTAACCTATGCATTTTCTCTCATAATTAGCTCCATTGCATTTAATTTAAAATGTTCTTCCAATGTTAATGTCACAAGAAAAAGGACATATTGAAAAACATATTATTAAAATCAAGGAAAAAACCATAAGACAGCCATACCAACACATTTATATTTACACTCATCTTGAACACTCAGAGAAAGTAAAGGCTTTAACTGACTAGTTCAAACCAAAATGGAGTTCATACAAATCAAAACATAATTGTCTTTCAAAATATATGAGTTTTTTAAAAGTTCCCCCCTTAATTTTAGGGGTGAGGAAGGGGTTTTTCCTCGGTTGGTTGATTTTACCTAGCTGTTCTTTTGTTTACCATTTTCTTAAATTACTCTTTTAAAAATGTTGCCAGGAACCATAGGAGTCCAGGTTTTGAAGCTGTGTTGAACTGCTGATGGTAATAGAGATATTAGAGGCAAACAAAATGATAGTGATAGAAGTCCAAAAAGAAGATGAATATGAAACTTCAAAATTTATTTGAGTTCTAGAAAACAAACTGCATCAGACACTTTTTTGGAGGACTTCTTAAGGAAATAATTAATTTATTGTTGGTGGATTCACAAAATTAGAATAATGTAAAAATGAAATTTTCTCCTTTTTCTTTTTTACTGTATTTTTTTTTCAATAGCTTTAAAAGAATAATTTATTTAAAAGAAGCATTTTTTCCCACTCAACCCTTTCTTAAATTCAGTGTGAACAAAAATCTATCTACTTCACTGCTGATGTAAAATTTTTCACACTTTATGAAAGTATATATAAGAAAGCTTCTGCCTCTACTAAAGATAAACTTCGCTACTGAAAATATAAAGAAGGTTAAACACAAATATAAATATCCTAAAAGCCTTTGAACCTGTAATGGTAGTTCTGGAGCTTGTGAAAACAGTTTCCTCAAATTTATTTTTATAAGTGTTTATATTTTCTTTTTTTTTTTTTAATGAGATCATTGCCTATTTACAGAAAATACTGTCAATTATTCAACCTAACATAACATTTCTGTCTTTGCTAACAAGATCATATAGTTTTTTACTCCCACACAGGAGTATTGTCAGGTATAATATATTACTGTTTCATAGACTCATTGAACTTTTAGGTTGGGAAGAACTCCTAAGATCATTAAGCCTATTTGTAGTTCTTTGAGAATTTCATTAAAAGAATTTATAGAATGAAAATTTTAATTGCATACTTTTCATTGTTTATTATTATACTATCTTGCACTGCTGTTTTTTAGAGTCTACATTTTTATTAGCAATCTCTCCAGTACAGAACTCTGCAATGGAAAAATCCTGAGTAGTTATATGTTGAAATTATGAGACCCATAAAATATTTCCATTTCTTATTGTGTTTGTGCTAGTAATGTGTGAGTGCCACTGGCATAGACAAAAGTATACTGGGAATAAAAATTACTAGAAAATTTTTGGTGATATGGATTAATTGCTTTGTTTTGTTGTTTTTTTTTTTTTTCTGTTAACCATTATATTTATTAACAGCATTTTTATCTGTCTGTAAAATAAGACTGTAGGCATGAAAAATGGATATTAGTTTTGATGATGCAACTTATATCTGCATAATTTATTGGATAACCTAGAGTTTTTCAAATGTACAAATCAGTATTGTGAGATACATTCCTAAGAAATACAAAGGTACTTTGCTATTTTTCAGTGTGTTTCAGGTTAAGCCCTCAAATCACCATTATTCATGTGTACTATTGATTATACAAGTGATGGAGAGTCAGTCAAAAGGTGAGTTGCTATGCATCACTTTTGACTGGAACAAAAATAACACAATTTATCTTTTGCAGATCAGAGGTTCTGAATCCATGGTGTTATTTGAATGAGTTTTTCAGTTTTTTTATTTTATTTTCAAATGAACCTCAAGTAATGCTTTACTTTTTCTAATGAGTAGCTAAAACCACCTCAGATTTAAATTTTTTGTCCACATATTCGATGCCAAGTTGCAGCAAAAATGGGAAAGAGAAGACAAGCCACATGACAAGGCAAAACACAGTTGCCTTTCAACAGCACACAAACAGGGAGAGAAGAGGAGGCCCAGTGATGATAACCAGGGTCAGCCACAGTACAGTGGCCAGAAATGTTTCCAGTGATGTGACAGATCCAAGGTCAAGCCAGAAAACAAAGTCATAAGGTAAGAATCAAGGAGGTACCAGGCTAGGTGCAAAGGTATCTGTTGGACTGGCTTTTATAGATCAGACAAGGATGAAGGGCAAGAACTGGAGCTTTGACATAGTAAACCGCACATCAGTCTGATGTAAATATGACATAAAACATGAATTTCAAGACCTTGGGAGATAATTAAACACCTAGACTGCAGAGTGGGGTGAGACAGGTTGCAAAGACTTTTGATGCGCTCAGGTCCTCGACAACAACTTCAAAACTGCAGGGGGGTTTGATTATAAACTATTGACATAGTTGCCTAAAAAAACTATACAGGATTTTTAAAAAAAAATGCAGGTCCACACACACAACTTGTGGAAACAGAAACATTTGAGCTTAAGAATTGGTAAGTGAACAGAAATGAATGTCTTCAACAATTAATTTAAAAATTTAGTTGCAGAGATTGTATTTAGTTCTGCTTTATGTTTTTGACTTTAATAATGTCTCTATGCATCAGGTTTGAATGCATGAGGCTGCTAGGGAAAGAGCTACAGGGAGACAATCTGAAATGAGAAGCAATATTGCTGAATGTTCTTTATAATATCAGAGAGAGGTTGAGAAGAAGACAGTAAACACAAGTACACCCTGTGTTTTTAGGAGTCTTACAATCTCTGATCTTGTCCTAAAGGTTTGTATGACATTCTTAATTTTACACCTGCGAGGGAACTGTTTCCATGATGAAAATAGCTATTGACATGGTGACATGGTTAGATTATGAAGTATAGCTGCAGGCAGATTCTGTGTCAACCTGCTGTGACTTCCACCAAGAGAAGAACCACCAGTAGGATTTTGTCAGCCAAACCAGTTCTTTTTTTCACAAAGAAACTACGGAGAGCAAATGCTTTTGTTCAGTCGCACAGTGTTTTAGCACTTTGTGTTCCCCAAACACAGGAACAAGTATACCTGATTTGTGTTAGCTGAAGCCTAGTGGTTCTGAAATAGGGATACTTATACACAAGAATGAGAAGTTCTTAGCTCCGTTGAACTCACAGTAGAAAGATTTGCTCCCCAGCAACATGTAATATTGGGTATGAAATCTCCACTTAGTAACTAACTTGAAAATAAAAAGCTTTAATTTTTAAAATAAGAATTTAATGGCATATTTTAGTTTTTCATAACATATGAATTTATGAATCTTCAAGAAAAATATTTCTAGAATAAAGTATATTCATCCATGGAAATACCAGCTGTGTGACAATCAACAACTGTGGATTCCCAATCTAAACCAAGTAATTGATACTAAAGATGCTACTTGGAGTGTTAAATTAAGGTAGGAGCATGCTGACTGGGTTACGTGGGACTCAAAGGTGCATGGAACGATCACTGGAAAACATGACATGCTCAGGCATAGAAAGTAGCATACCTGCTTTATATCAGTAGTCATAAAATGGATTCCATTCTGAGCTGCACTCAGGAACATTAATGTACAGCTGGGATGCACTAATAAGCCTCATCTGCCAGCTCCAGCTGTGAGCAGAGCTGACATGATTATTTGCCCTTGACACCAGCAGGCAAGCTGAAATTTCTCTTAGTGTGTTAAGTCCTATCCTAGCATCTCATTGCAGTAAATGGAAAGAAAAACACACTCTAAAGAATATTAATGGCTTTTGAACAGGGTCCTTTCATATCAGTATTTGCAACATTTTTAAGTAATCTCTTACAGGCATGGGGATATTAATTTTTTTTTCAACAGGATGAGTGTGGCACGCATTTTTCTCTGGATTAGCAGATATTGCTTTTTCAGAAGACTAATTTGCATAAAATTTCCAGGCATGATAAAGCAGAAACTCAGAGAATTAAGGCTTACCTCCAGCCCAATTTTTAATTTGTGGTTATTTTAATTGCTGTGGTCTGAACTGTACCAGCAGACAGGGCCCAAAGCAAGAATGAGATCCTCTGCCATTATATGCTTAGATAATTGTCCCACTATATGACTTGGAGTGAGAGGGGCAGACAAGCCTCAGGAAGGACTCTAATGAGATGGAGTGAGGTCTCAGCAGGTGTGTTAGTGCTTCCAATGGACATGTGTCCTCTCTGTGCTTACTGGGATTTCCGGAGGGACAGATGATCTGCCTTATCAGCATGAATATGTATTCTGTGTGTGTTTTCATTCCTTACTTCTCCCTTTCTCTCATCTGTTTCACTGTTTGCCTTACAGCTCTGTCATCACTGAG
This sequence comes from Chloebia gouldiae, assembly GCA_003676055.1. Lineage (NCBI taxonomy): Eukaryota > Metazoa > Chordata > Aves > Passeriformes > Passeridae > Chloebia > Chloebia gouldiae. The sequence continues at coordinate 37,294,694 of QUSF01000002.1, forward strand.
CTCCCTGAATATCAAGTAATAACAAAATCTGCAGGTAATATAAATAGGTTCCTTTGTCTCAAGTTTCCACCAGCAAAAAGTCTCATTTTTTATTACCTGATTTGTTTTAAGCTGCATTTCATATTTTGAAAATAATTCCTCAACTAATATTTATTATTATGGAGAAATACACTTCCAAATTGGGAGTATAATTTCCCTGTGGTTCTTTAACAGTGGTTACAAAGCAAAAGTGAGGACCATGATTATGTTGTGCTGGAATACGCATTTCATGCATCATAGATCTGTTGGCGCATTTTGAAGGAGACTAGGGAGTGTTTTTTTTTTTTTTTTTTTGAGTTCTCTTTCCCTTTTGGTTACAGAAAGTGAAAACATTTAGAAGATTCTCTTGTTTTTCATAAAAATCTGGCAAATAGAATTTTATGAAATTCTTTTTTAACATAATACACAGTGTCTAGTTTTGAAAGGAAGATAGTTACCTTTTTTGTCATTAAAAAGTGTCTATCATTTAGGAATAATTATGAGATATCACCACCTTTATCAGAATATTGCCTAATAGGTCAATTTTTTAATAAGATGAGTGGAGAAAAATAATAAGAAAAAGAATATAATATGTTAATGCTTTTTCATCTTATGCTTTTAAATATATGTAATTATGCATGTAAATCATATTATTTAGGAAATTCAGATTGGGTTTTTTCTCTTAATTTGTCCCAAGCTCTATTCCCTGTGAGTTTTTTATTGGAAATTAGATTCCAGTTTTTATATAGCAGCATAATATCCGCAGAATACACCTAGGAACTGGAAGATCTAAGACCCCTTCAGTCTTCTGCAGAAGTGATCAAAAGCATATCTTCCATATTCCAAAATTCTTGGACAAAGAGGATGAAGATTCCATTCTACAGTTAATTAGTCCAGAAAAAAAAGTGCTACACTTCCTAATGTAGTCCTGGCAGTCAGACATTATCATGTGCACAGCTGACATTTTATGTCTTATGGGACTACTGCTTTCCTAAGAAAAGAGTGATTGAAAAGAATTATTACTCTCAGAGGTTAGGTGTTATCTTTGAAAAAGGTTTCAGGTGCATTTAACTTTATTATGAAAAAACCACAGCCCAACACATAAACACATTCAGGCACCATTCTACACTCTGGATTTGGTTAATGATGCCACCATATATTGAGGTCTAGGCCAATTTTGCATATCTAACCATGAACCAAGAGACTGAATTTCCTATTGGTGCTGAGAGGGTGTAAAATGGTAGTTTATTTTCTTCTCCAAAGCAAAACGAGTTTTCTACCTTGTCTGAGCTGCTAATGAAGATATGAGGCCATTTGTCAAGGTCAGTCTAATGAAAAGAAATTGCTTGTTTTAAACACCTTGTTCCACTTCACGGAGGATTTTCAGCGCAATCAGGGATCGCTGGTGTTTGGCAGGTTAGGAAAGGTTAAGGACAGACAGAAGTTATTTATGTACCTCGTGCATCTAACAGAGAGGCCTCATGCTTTGTAGCTAAAGAGTTTGAGAGAATCACTAATGAACCTTCCTCAGGATAGGAAAAGGGAAAGCGTCTCATATCAAGCTGTCCCCTAGTTCACATAGTCTCATTGACTGCCTCCAAATTATAAAGACAGTTTACTTCATATTGTGATCATGTTCCTACACTGTATGCAGGCTGATCAGCTCCCAAACCTAATTCACTCCAATTGAGGAAAAATAATCTTTTCCTGTAGTCCTGAGCAATGGTTCCCCTATAAACTGAAGGTTTTAAAAATTTTTTTTTAGTTGATTACAAAGTTCAGACACAAAGCTTAGCAGTTGCTTGTGTTTTTTTTCTAAAGATTTATGCTGAGACCAGATATTTTTCCCTTTATTTATCCAGTCACTGATATAATGAAACAGAAGCTAGAATGTCTTTTTTTTTCTTTTTTTTTTCCCCCATTAACTAGAAATGCTTTTAGGGTAGAATTTAACCTATATGTTTTTCTGTCCTGTGAACTTAATTTCAGTGTTTAGACATGTCTATTTAATTTTTTTTATTCCTATCTCTAAATGAAATAACATATAACATCCAGGTATTATCTGATGGCTCTTTTTTTTAACCTGTCAAACTTGCTGTACACTCTACTGCAACTAGTTTATTTTGTGCAATGTGAGACAGTGATGAATCATTAAGTGATTTAAGGCTCATTAAGGAATTTTTTCCCTTGAAAGTTCCCCAGTGGTTAAGAAAATGTGTAGCTTTTTTTCTTTTTATTTTTTAAAAATGTTGTCACTGAAATTGCTTGGCATGAGAATTAGGTCTGGTTTAGTGGGTTCAGTCTTCCACTGTGCAAAGCAGCCACTGGAAAGCAAATATTTTCTTCAGTGGTACTCAACCTCATGTAGCTGACTATGTCTCCAAATGTTCAGTGTAATGGCTGGGTCCCAGGTTTTCAGGAAACCTGTCAGAAGGACATTAATTTTAAAAAAGGAGGCAATCAGGTTTTATTCTCATTAATCTGTGGACTTTTTCTAATTTGAAATGGACCAGATAATTTTCAGAATCAGTTACAAACTCATATTGTGCATATTAATATTTGCTGCCTGTACCTTTTAGTATTTTTGCAGGTATGAATCAAACAATATTTTTTTTTTGTTTATCCTGTCAATGTCAAAAAATTCAGTGTTCTCATAAACAGAATTCAGAGCTGCTGGTGGGGAAAACTGACACTGAGAATATATTCTGGGCATATGAAAATCTTATTATAAGGTTCAGAAAGTTTAGAGATTCCTAAAGAAGGGTTTGGGGGACAATTGCATGTAACCATTCACTGCTCTATGAATGAATATCCTCTTAAGAGTCTTTGAAAAAGTTAGTAGGTGCATGAAAAATGTTTATTTAAACTGGAGATAGGCTAGAAGACTTGAATCAAGGAAAGGAGACCATAGAGTCCGAGCATTACTTATTGATCCCTGCTGAAGTCGCTTGTCAAAATGACAAATAGTGTTTTAAAAGATGTAGAAAAAAAATCTCACCCACAAAAAAAAAAAAACCAAAAAAACAAAACAAACCCCAAAATACTAAGTACTGACTCTTTGTATAAAAAACATGCCTTTACATCCATTAGGTTGCTTTGGGCTTCTCCTATATGATTGTCAGAGGCAAGTGGGAGGAAATCTGAAGGTCCCTGATTGGCTCTGTCCTGTTGGAGTTATGGACTGTGTTTCCATTCATAATGCATTGAATGCAGCAATTTTTACTGCCTAACAAAGCATCCACCACTAGTATTTGGAGATTTATATTTATATCCCAAAGCCCTCAGCTGAAATACAAGAGAGCTTTTGACTCTTGAAGCTTCCTGTTCTCACTGCCAGTATATAAAATGCTGTATAATCATGCAGAATCTATCTTTCTAGTTTTCATCTGAGTACTTCAAAATTGATGAAGAAACTTTAGACAGCAATACTGCAATTTAAAGATTAAACAAATTTATATTTTACATGATACAAAATTATCTGATAGGAAAGTAGTCTTCTCCCCTTTTCTTTGTCTCCAAATATAGATCAGATTCCAATACTTTTTCAACAGTCACCACAAATTTAAAGATCCAAATATATTTTCAGTTTGTTTGGTTGTATTCTTGATGTTTCAGGTTGGAAATATCCTATCTCGTGTTGCATTAATGTTAGGCATATTAATAAGATTTATTCTGTTATTAAACTTTTTATGTCTTCTTCTAAGTCTTAATAATAATTTGAATCTTTTAATACAATATGTGATGGGCTTGCTTTTGTTCCTTTAGAAAGCTTCAATAACCTTGAATATTTTCTTGTCTTTTTCTCTAGGCCTGAGAACATACAGTTACTCTAAACTTCCAACCTTCTCTATAAAAATAAAAAAAAAAAAACCTGCAAAGCTTTTGGAATATTGCTTTTTATTTGTCTTAATTAATTCTACATGAATTTGCCAACTTGTCAGAAATATGGCTTGGAGATGTAAAATTTCAACATCACATACATTTCTTTTTGTTCAGGATTCTCAACACCAGTAAATATATAAGAGCAAGATTGCCTAAACTAAGCTTTCCTCTAAAAATATTTTTCACTGAATGCATAATATTCCTTCAAACTGTTTTCTAAGTTTTCTAAGTCCTTCCTTGCCTTCAGTCAAAAGACTCCTAAATATTATAAACTTGTAGCTTGGAAAAAACCTGAATTCATATAGCTGTATACATACTCACCTGGCAAAGAAATAAAAAAACCTTTGTTATTTTTTGCATTCAGAATAAAGAATTGCTGGACCAAATTATGGCAGGGGTCAATCTGTTGTACAGAAAGGAGCTATGTAGTGAAAAAATTTCAGATCAACTTTTCAAGGGGAAAATGCTTCACGAATATTTGGGGATTAGTGACTGCCTAATAAGGTTATACTTTACCTTACTTAATAATTTTTTTTCATTGTTATAATTCTGTATGGTTGTATTGTTCTTTTTTCTTTGTTGTTCTTTGCTCAATCATTCTTTTTTATTTTTTCCGTGATGTAACTTTTGGTGCTATATTTTGTTGGGTTATGGATTGTGTGTCTGATCTTTATTTGTAAACAAGCAACACAGTGTTGTAGATTTATGATTACAGGCATAGTTGCTTGCATTAAAAAGAAAGATTCCCTTAATTTTTTTAGCTAACATAAAGAAAAATTCATATTTATATAAAAAAGACAAGTGACTTAATTACAGAGAGACTGAGACCTTTGCTATCATTGCATTAACAATATTCAGATATTCATGGTACATTAGCAACACTCAAGTTATTGCACAAATCTACTATAAATTCTAATACATACATACAGTTTGAAATTTGTTAATCACAAAATAAAAATATTTCCAAATAATGCTTGACAGAGCTATATTAATGTCTGTTGTATTAACCAGACCATGAAAAATAAAGGCAGGTGCAAGATCTCTAAACAATGCAAAAACTAAGGAGGCAGACAAGACAGCATTGATGCAACATTTTTGTTTAAGAAAAACAAGTACTGCTTTTGCTAAAAATATCATACAGCTTTTAAACCATTGATCCAAAATATTTTTAGCAATTTTATTTCTGTCTCAGAGACATTTAGAAAATTTTACGTACAGAACAATTGCATATAAGTGAGGCTGAAAGGAAGTTCTAGATCACATAGGGCATTTGTGGCAGACTCAAAATAGAATTTAGATTCCTTAAGAAGAATCATTCTCTGTAGCTACAAGCCAACATTTTATGACACAGACATATTTTCCTATATCATTACTTTATATGCAACACAAAAAAAATGCAAAGAAATCAGCAGCCTTCAATACAGAAATATTTAGCTCTAATGTTTGTATTCAGCTATTAGTTTCCTCTCTAATTAGTCCAGTGACAAGTAATTTTCAATTTCAAAGTCAAACTTCCAAAAAGAGTGAAACCCTATAATAAAATGACGTAGTGTGCCCTGAGAGGGAATCTGAACCAGTGTTTCTTATTTAATTGAGGTTTAGTGTATCCAGAATTTATCTGTGTTGCTATTACTGACTCTGACATTCAACATGTCAGTTCAATGTTTATGCTGTATTTAACTCACATTTAAAATAATACTAGTGTTTGTTACCCTCTTAACTAAGTGTTTTGAACTCTCAGGAGGCAAAACTGTTTAATATTATTATTTACATGCTAATGAATTCATAATAGGACTACCACAGACACTGCTTAATGAAAAATCTGAATCAAATGTAGTCCAAGATCCCAAGTAGGTAGCATAGGAGACATTCAATCACCTCCCAAAAAAACGGTAATATGAAAGAATCATGATATCCAAGAATCAGTTTAATTTGGTCAGTTCCAGCTCCCAGGTTCTGTTCCAGGATGATTATATCTTTGATATAGTATTTCAATACTATAGTTTTAAGTCCTCCATCTTTTTTTTTTTGTTAAAATGTTATATAAAACCAACAAAAATGTTACATTGACTCTGAAAAACAAGCAGTAGAAATAATAAATAAGTAGTAGAAAAGTAATTGTCTTGTGGTAGAACAGGGAATTTTTAAATTTGAAGTCCATATAGCAACAAGAAGATCACCTCAAAGAGCAATTCATGTGACAAAAGATGAGCTAGGGTGGGGGGGGGGGTGGGGAGGAAGCAACTAAAACAACTGTCCTGGCTGGGCAGAGAGCATTTGCAGGAATTCAGTGAAAAAAAAAAAAAAAAAAAAAGAGGGTGTATAACCTTTGGAAAGAGGGGTAGGCAACTCAGGAAGTATTTAAGGATGATGTTAGGTCATGCAGAAAGAAAATTAGAGAGTTGAAAACTCAGAATTTAACCTGGAGAGTTCATAAAGGATAGTAAAAAATGTTTTTATACATTGATAGCAAAAGGACAGGCAAGGAAAACCTCCTGATGATGGTGCTGATTGACTGAACATGAGCCAGGATGTGCCCAGATGGCCAAGAAGGCCACTGGCATCCTGGCCCGTATCAGGAATGGTGTGGCCAGCAGGAGCAGGGAGGTCATCCCCTGTACTTGGCACAGGTGAGGCCTCACCTTGAGTGCTGTGTGCAGCTCTGGGTCTCTTAATTTAGGAAGGACATTGAGCTGCTGGAGTGTGTACATAGAAGGGCAACAAGGCTAATGAATGATCTGGAGCACAAGTCCAATGAGGAGTAGCTGAAAGAGGTAGAGGTTATTTAGCCTGCAGAAGAGGAGGCTCAGGGGTGACCTTATCCCTCTCTACAACTTCCTGGAAGGAGAGTATTGGTCTCTTCTCCCAGGCAAACAGCAATAGAACAACAGGACACAATCTTAATCTGCTCCAGGGGAGGTTTCATTTGGACATCAGGAAAATTTTTTCATAGAAAGGGTGATAGGGCATTGTAATGGACTGCCCAAGGAGGTGGTGAAATTACCACCTCTGGAGGTGTTTAAGAAAAGAGTGGCTGTGGCACTTAGTGCCATGGTCTAGCTGACAAGGTGGTGTTCGGTCATAGGCCAGACTCAATGATCTCAAAGGTCTTTTCCAACCTAGTTGATTCTGTGGTTGTGTAATTCTGTGAGTGTTGTTGAGTTGGTTTATTAATATGCTCATAATTATAGTGGTTGCTATTACATCCTTTGTATTATGTATCAGATTCTGATTTATCTCTACTTCTTTTTATTTCCTCTGCTTTCCTCTATTTTCCTATTTTATTTAATTTCTCATTTATTTGTACTGAGTGTAGCATTTTCCTGAGACTTCAAAATCATAACTAACATTCAGTCACATCTAAAATGGAGCCAATAAAATCTTAGAAATGCTATTCTCTAACATTTGTAACTATCATGGCACTTATTTATTCTCTGTTTCTTACCCTGTATTCCATCTTTTTCTACATTCATCTTTCCAAAGATTTGTCTTAGTTCCATGCATGGACTGAAGTATAGTACCTTTGTCATTTATCCTTTGAAAGATCATTCTTTGCTCTTTCTGTATATATATTCTAATTAAATTTTCTTCAAATGAATCTTCCCTGTCATCCATGTCTAACAAGCTCCATTCTACCCTTTTACTTTTTTACTGTCTTTCATTTTCTTTCCATTTTGAAAATTGTTCTGCCAAAAACAGTGTCTGTAATAAAATGCTGATCAGCACAGTTCAGCTACAGGTAACACTAAATATTGTTTTACCTGTAAGATGCAATCTGATCAATCATTGACTGTCTATAGCCATTTAAATATTACATACACTAAGATATAGAATATTAAAAATGCTGTCATGATTCAAGATTAGAGCTGCCATCAAAGTGCATAACCACATACATATTTTAAATACATGCCGTATGATACCTATGCTTTCAGTTTACAAGGAAAAGAATATTTAATTTTCTCTCTAGTAACACTGGGACTGTAGCCTGAGCTCTGATAGCATAACTCTCTACACTGTTCTAGTATTAATGAAGATTAGGTATTTTTGCCTGTTTGATATTAAATATTCTCTGCTGTCTCTAAGTCTTGACCTCCATGAAAATTTTTAGCTCTATACAAGAAAAAGAATTCTTTTTCTATTATGGGCAATGAAATTTCAGTTTATGTAAAAAAAATGGTAAGCACTTATCATGCATTTGGGAAGCGTAGCCACATATTTGAGGGACAAACTATCTCATATTACTTGTACCACACTGTCTGATCCAGGGAGTTTTACTCAAAAAAAAAAAAGACATTGATTATTTACTTCCTCTTCTACCTTCCATTTCCCGTCAGTTTTTCAGTGCCAGGAGACAGGGAAGATGAGTTTGCACATTTGCCTTAAATTTCAGACTGCTTCCCACCTGCCCCACCCTTCCTCAGTGCTGGCAAGTTTCCTGGCATGCAAGTGTGGAGCTCTTCGTCTGTAGACAGTGTCCAATGTTAAAGAGAAACAATATGATTATTCTAGGCTTCAGAACTGAAGAGATGATTCTTAATCAAAGCTCCTGATTACTTTCCTAAATATAGCTATATAGCTGTACCCCTTCTAATTTTGTTTTGTAAGGCTAATGGAAAAGGAGCTGCAACAGAAGGTGTATAAGACATGAGAAGGCTAATTCTTATTTTGCACTCTGGGTTTGCTTAGATGGACAAGAAGAGCTTTCATTCCTTTCACTCTTACCATTCATATATTTTAATCTAAATAATTGGATTAAAGTTTCTCAAACAAAAGTGTGGAGAGCTGAACACAACTGCCCTAACTGCACGTCCACCAGATCCTTTTTTACCCTTTTCCTCCTTTTCTGAATGTTCCATCTATTATGTGTGTTTGAACAGGAAGAGTGTGCTTCACTCCTCTCTCTGCTTACACATTTTCCTGGGATGTGAGACATATGGCTTCACAGCCTGGGCATAGCATAGATCTTGTGCCTTGCACATTCTGAATGACTGCGTGTTTTAGCATCACCACCTTTGACTGATGTTCTGGAGCTCCCAAAACATGAAAGGCATGGACCTAGCAGAATAAGTCAAGACTAGGGCTGCTAAATTCTTCATAGGGCTGGAACATCTCTCCTGTGGACGCAGGCTGAGAGAGTTGGGCTGTTTAGCCTAGAGAAGAGAAGGCTTGGGGGAGACCTAAGAGCAGCATTTCAGTACCTAAAGAGGTCTCACAAGAAATTTGGAGAGGGATTTTTCACAAGGACATGTAGAGATAGAACAAAGGGGAAAGGCATTAAGCTGAAAGAGGGCAGGTTTAGACTATATATTAGAAAGAAATTCTTAATTTATGAGGATGATGAGGCACATGAACAAGTTGCCCAGAGTGTTGTGGACTCTCCATCCCTGAAGGTGTTCACGGTCAGGTTGGATGGGTCTCTGAATTAACCTGGTCTTGTGGAAGACATCCCTGCCCATTTTTAAGGTCTCTTCCAATCCAAACTATTTTATAATTCTGTGATTCAACAAAAAGAAAGTGCCCACTAACAACAAATTACATTTTTGTAGAGAACAATCCTGACATCATGGGCTGAACCTTTCTTAACTCCTCTTGTGGATATATATGGACTTTATGCAGGAGCTTGGTTTTGGTTTTATTTTAGGTTTCTATGAGTTTTTTGCAGTTAAGGTCTGGAAACATGATGTGTAGGAATGAATGAAAAATTTGATTGATAAGATCACTTAAGAAAGCTCAGGTTCAAGACAGAACATACATTTAGGATTAGCATTAATGGACCATTTTAAGCCAATAGATGTTTCCAGATAATCACCTTAAAGCAATTTTATTTTGGTAAAATGTTCCAGGCCCATAAGTATGGGAATTGTATGTCATATGTCTGCCAGAAATAAATGTCTAAAGTTTATATTTGATTATGTCAGCATTTTCTTTTCTGGAAAGGCATTTGATTTTCTTACATTTACTTTTTCCCAAACCTTTCTTTTTCTGCTCTGCAAAATGACATCTCTGATTTATTTTATTATCACATTTTCAAGAGTTATCAAGCAGTTCAATGATTACATTAATTTTTCATAACCTCACTTCCACTTTCAAACATATTGCTTGTCAACATAATTACTTTTTATAATAAAATGAAAATATTTACATATACTTTAAGAATAACCTGTATCTCAACCTAATTTACTTTTAAAAAATTAAATCTAATCACAAATTGCATTTCAGAAATTATAGATGTCACATTTTTATTTGCTTAAATGACAGAATTCTATGGAAGGATTTGATAGCACAATTTAAATCAATGCAGGTAATGTGCAAATTGGAAATAAAAAGAACAAACAAGTGTTCAGAATTTTAATTAGCCAAAGTATAAAAATAAGTAATACCAATTTTTAGACATTCAATGAAAATAATAAAAACTTAGATTTCCTCTAAAATGCAAGGGGAAAGAAAATTTTTTGAAGAGAAGTATAAAAGTTCTTCCATGTGGTAAAATTATCCAGTTAACTTTGTTTGGCACTGTGGTGGATTGACCTTTGCTGTCTGCCAGGGGCCCATCAAGGTGCCCTATCCATCTTCTCAGAAGACTGGGAGAGAAAATATGATAGAGAAGCTCATGGGTTGAGATAGACAGGGAGATCACTCATTGTGAGAGACTGAAATTTTATGGTTAATGGCTTAAATATTGTTAGGAAGGACTTTTACCCATGATGGTAAAACTGTATAAAGAAGCTATGACCACCGAAGCCCACCCCTCCCTGAATATGCTTCCTGAGGGGAAACTTTGGACTGTGAGTTAAGCTGCCTAAGGCAACTTGAGCTGGGATGACAGTGACACTATTGTGCAATTATCTCAGGTCTAGGGAGAAGTAAACAAGGCTGGGGGAGAAGAATGTATCCACAAAGAAAGCCAAGCCCAGCAGCTGACCTGAAAATCATCTCTCGCTGATTGATTGCCATTTAGATACAGCTAGATTGATGCCATTTAATTATCCAAAACTGTATCTTGAACTATGAGTGCAATAGGATAATAAAATTCCCTGGAATATACATCATGTTTTTAACTATATCCAGAAATTTATTTTACAAATGATGACTAAGTTCTCTTGTCATGGGCCAGAGCTTCACAGGCACCAAAGTTCTCTCTAACTGTATGGCAGTCCGAGAGAAGCTGCTTGTATGGGAAGAGGATATGGATTACAAAATTAATTCAGAACAGTACTCTTGATAGTGGGAAATGTAAATTTAATTTTTTTTTTTTTCGTGCTGGCTCCCTTTTATTAAATTGGGGAATTCTTGAAGATGTGAATGTTTCTGTTAAAGGAAATTCTCAACTATAATTTCTAGCATATGGAAGCAGCAGTGATACAGAAAAAAAAGAATGATACAAGAACTCTGAAAAACTGACTAGACATGAGGCATTTGGGAACCCTCAGAAACCAAACTAAACCTTTATATTTTTTATGGAGTTGAAAAACCCTCAGAAACCAAACTAAACCTTTATATTTTTTATGGAGTTGAAATTTTGTTACTGCTAAAAAACAGGTAGAAGTTGCAAAAGTTTCAAATCCAAATACATAGTACTTGGCTAATACCCTGGATATAGCAGCTTCTGAAGGTGCAGACAGTTCTAACATGACAGCTTAACTGAAGTGATACTAGACTGGTAGAAGCTAAGCTACAACCAAACAGACAAGGCAGTAAAAAGAGCTTATGTTTTGTCAATAATAACAGAAGTGTGGCTAGTACAGTAGCAACGTGAAGTAGGCACTTCCAGTCAAGCATGAAAAACGAAATGAAAAAGAGCAGCTTGTCAGAGGGGTAGAAAAAGGAGAAGAGCAAAACAAGACAAATAGATGAACAGAGGCAAATATGTTTCACTTCACATGTTTGTTTCCTTGCACACTGAGATTTGCTTTAGCATTGTCTGAGTGCCTAATTAGCTAGATCTGTAAGCATGTGGTGCTTTGAAATTCATGAGTTACTGCAAGCTATGCTGCTGCATTAAGATTTATATTTTTTCCTATTTTTGTTCATGTAGCATTGGGAGGATTAATACAAACATAGGAAGGGCATCCCCATTAAAAATAGCAAGGAAGTAATTGACCAAGGTTTTCAATTAGAAACTGAGAGATACAGAATGTACCTATTGTATTTTTTACAAGCTCATAAGTGTCAATAGTATCTCTAGAGATCTCACTAAATTTGAAGTCTGGCTCTAAAATTGAAGATATTATATATATGTTTGGAGATTAGTGGAAAAACAAATGCAGAATGTGTGTTAATAACTTCTGCATTTTCCTAAGGAAAAAAACATTTCAAACAGAGGCTTTTTGGACTTCAGTTTCTGCTCTGTAAGTACATCCACATGGAAAAGGCGATTTGAATAGTTTGACGAGAAGTTAAATTGAATACTTTGAGGATAATAATATTTATGAAGTAGACAAAAATTTTGAGAAAAGAACTGACAATGAAAATTGCAGTCTTTTAGAAATTAACCCATAATTCATGTCCAAATTTAAACTGTAATTTATCTTGAGTCTTGAACTGTAATGATTGCAAGAGGCTATAATCTCCTTAGGAACCTGTGTGATGTTCATTTGAAGGTTTCTGTCTCATCTGAGATTGACAAGAAATTTATTCTTATCCAAACATTTCTTAAAGATTTCTGACAGTAGATTGGTGTTACTTTCATATTGACCAGTGCCTTCTGTTCTGCATCACTTCTCATTTGGACGTATGTTAATCATTTCACTGAAGTTTCTGTAAACAGACTTTATGATATTAAAATACAAAACTAAAAAAGACCTTGATAATTTTGAAATTGGTGGTTAAATCTAAATATATAGAAAATGAGTTCTTGCTCTCTGAAAAGCTGCTCTTTTTTACTTTGCCTTACATGTTTAACTGGAAAAGCCTCTTTACATTGCTACCATACTATTCCTGCTTCTGTTACTATTGGGAGGAAAAATGGGCTCTAAAAAGAGTGACTTGCCTGTTTGATCCTAGTTTAAGTTTTACCATCATAGTATCATTACAAACAAGCTACTTTCCTTTTGCTTGACAGAACAAAAGGAAATATAATTTGCCTTATAGTTACTTCTGACTATGATCTGGCTTCAGATTTTCTTCTGTGTATTCTTCTATTATTTGATTGCCAAATAAACCAAGTTCTCATAGCAACAAATACAGCAACCCAAAATTCACATATTTGTCATTCTTCATTCTCCAGCTGCTCAGTATGAATACTACTTGAAGACAGGATCCCTCTGACATGAACTTCAATGCAATCTGCACATTTTCAAACTGATATATAGAGGCTGTTAACAGAAACCTGAATTTCTTTGTGCTGTGCCGTGTTACCAGTTATTTTCTTTCTCCACATTTTTCAAGTAAAGATATTATGGAATGGTTTTCCTAGAAAAGTGGATAAGGTTGCAAAGACTGTAAAGAAAAAATTATTTCTCAGATGCAGACACAAAGGCTTGCTTTTGTGTTACTCTTGGAAACCAATGGTTAAGTGTATGAAGCTTTAGAACCATTAAATATACATATTTGTGTGGAAAAAGCAAATTAATGTTATTCTTCCATCTTGCTGGAGATTAGATATGAAATTCAAAAATCTTGCTAAGAACAGTGTGAACATAGTGATTAAAACAATATCTGCCATGTGATGGGAATTCTGGGAATTCCCCTTTCAGGCCGTTTACAGGAAGAGACAAAAGGTGATTTGTGCTTGTAAATACCACTCTCTTCTAGATGTGAATATTGGGACTTTTTCTCCAATGAAACCAGTAAGTCCAGATTTCTTGAGGCATTTTAATTGTAATACACTGATTCAATTAAAACTAAAAGACAATCTAGGCTTGAGCACAAAGCATAAAAATTAAACCAAAAAACTTTCCAAAACCAAAAGCAACCAAACCAAACAAAGAAACAATCCCACCCCTCCCACCTCCAAAGTCCATACTAAAACCCCAAAATTAAACCAAAGAAAAATCAACAAAATAATGGAGCAAAATTAGCAAGCCATGCAATGCACTTGCACTCTGGAAGTACATTACCATGCCTTCCTCATAATTAATTAATGATATTTAATTATTTGCAAGAATTCCTTCATTTTCTCTCTTCCCAGCAGAATGCTAGTGGGAATATGCAGAAAATTTCAACATGAGTGACTTACTGCATAAAAAATACTTCTGTTCTTTTTTTTCTTAAATTTGTAGTTCTTAGTGTTATTTGTAGCCAAATGCTTTTAAAGGAAGTACAACCACAGGTTCTCCCATTCTCCCATGAGAAAATCATAGCTGCCAGTGACCTTGTGGATCATGGTACATCTATATCATAGATGTAGAAATAGAATCTATAATGGGAAGGAGGCTGCTATTGCATAAGGCCTCATTCAAACTTTGTGCAAATGATAGTGTACTTCAGTGCGCAAATTAAACATGGTCTCCTTTGCTTTTTGCTCAACTTCACTCTCAGATTAGTTAGCACAAAATCACAAAATAGGAAGGGACCTCAGTACGTCATCTGGCCTAAATCACGTCCCAAGCAGGGTCATCCTAGAGCACATTGCATGGAATTGTGTCCATATGATTCTTGAATATTTCCAGTGAGGGAGACTCCACAACCTCTTTGGTCAATTTGTTCCAGTTTCTTGATCAGCTGCAGAGTAAAGAAACTCCTCTCATGCTAGGTCCCACATTAGTTTCTGCCTTTGCCTCTTGTCCTGCTGTCCTTATTGTGGAACCTGCACCATTGCCTGTCTCCATCCTCTTGACACGTCCCTTCAGATGCTTATAGATGTTGTTGGGTCTGCTCTCAGTCTTCTCTTTCAAGGCTGAACAGGTCTAGCTGTCTCAGATTTTCCTTGTGACAGAGATGATTCAGTCACTTAATCTTCTTTGTTACCCTCTGCTTGACCTGCTTCAGGAGCTCCAAGTCTCTCTCTTCCTGAGGAGCCCAGAACTGGACACAGGACTCCAGATGTGGCTGAGCAGAGGGACAGCATCACCTCCTTCAATTTGCTGGCAATGGTCTTCCTAAAGTACCCCAGGATGCCATTGGCCTTCTTGGCCACTGCTGGCTCATGGACATCTTGTTGTCCATGAGAATTCCCAGGTCCTTCTGCACTGACCTGCTTTCTAGAAGGTCTGTCTCAAGCCTGTAGTAGTGCATGGAGTTATTCCTCCGCAGGTGCTGGACCCTGTATATCCCTTTGTTGAATTTCAGAGAGTTCTCTTCTCTTTTCTCCAACCTGTCAAGGTCTTTCTGAAGGGCTGCCCAGCACCTCAGGCCACTCCTCCCAGCTTTGTGTCATCACTGAATTCACTGAGGAGGCCTCTGCCCCTTTCTCCCAGTCATTAAGGCTTGAGCGCAGTATTTAAACTTGGTGGAAACCACTAGTGTCAGACCTCCAACTAAATTCTGTGTCACTTTTGATGTCTGTGTGGAGTATTATTTAGTGCATAAGTAGTCCTGAAAACATGGTAAAACATAGTCAGGTGTCGATAAACATTTGAAACCTTTTCTCCAACCAGTGAGCTCGCAGAGCATCTTGTCAGGAGTATTAAGACTTACTCCCCTCTAGTGAGAAAAGGCAGCAATTGCAATTTTAGTGTAGCTTTCACATGGTCATGATCTCTTCTGAATTCTTTTTAAGGCTTCCTCTTACTCAGTTACTTCAGTTATCTGGAACTTTCCTGAGCTTCCTTTCACTGCTGTAGGTGGTGTTATTAATTATCTTATTTTAGACTCTATCTCAGCTTTGAAAATTAATATATTTAACGTGTGAACTATTTTGTGACTAATGGTTCACACCATTATTTCTTGTGAACATATGTTGTTTATTTGTTGTATGGTGTGGACAGAATACTGAGTAGTTATTTCTTCCTGATTGACTAAAAGTTAATGGTTGGGGGTTTTTTAGATCTTTTTTCCATGGAGGCAGTGTTTTTATCCTGTTGTTCATGAGTGAACTTTCAGCACAGACACTATGTGATGATGAATAGAGGGATTAAGACTTAGAAAAATGTACCATAATCTCCCAGTCCAAAATAAAGTCTACATCTGTATCAATTACTGAAAAAATTTTAAACATACATGGTATTTCAGAAGTAAGGCATTCTGATTCTAAAATTTATATCTGAGAAGTTTAATACTTTTTACAATGAACACTAAAAGGGTTGTAACACGATCTGTAAACTTGTGGATGTATTTGCATCTGGGTTTTGATTCAGTAGCAAATCAAATTTTTTTATAGCAAATTGTTATACCTAGTGAAGATTGGATGGTGTCCAGAATTGCTTCAAAGATTGCAAAGAAGATATCTTGCAGAGGAAACTGTACCAGGATGTCTGCTTTAGATGGACAAATGTACTTCCACCCCATGAAAACATGTTCAGTCCTTCAGACAGCTTCAAAACAGTTACTGTTTATCCACGGGGACAGGATATATCTTGTCTGAGGTAAAACACTGAAACTATGTAATACGTAGATATAGGGCTTTCAGCACTAACCAAGCTATTGATCCTACTGCCCTGAATGACTTGACACACTGTACTATGGTACAGCACAGCTCTTCAGAGCAAATACTGCTTGTTCCTGAATGCCAGGACTTGGAACAGCTCAGGAATTAAAACAAGCAGCTGACAACTTTGTAATGAAATATGATAATGGCAGCATTTGAATAAAGAAAAATTCTGAGATCATCCTTTTTGTTGATAGCAAATTGGAGGTTATTTGTACAACCTCTTGGCTGATGAGGTGAGGGACTAATTATAATGATTATGCAATCAAGAATAAATTCAACCCTCTCCCATATGTTGTGCAAGTAAGCAAGAGAAAAAGAAATAAGTGAGGAACTAATAAAGAAGATAAATGTAAGTATTCTGGTGGTAATAGACACTTTTGGAGACATGGAAGCATGGGAATGTTGTCTTCCTTATGTTCTTTCTATTTTATCACAACTCTAGAATGTATGCTACCAAATTACATGGCAAAAGGATTAACTATAAATGTCTAGCCATTCACACTTCCAAAGTAAGCAAGTTCTGAAGTCCTTGTCCATTTGCAGTTAAACAGCTCCCTGACTCAAATAGCAGTCCTGAATACAAGGACAGGGATTTGGTCCCAAAGACTACTTTGTATTTTAAAGCTTGAATAAAAGTCTGAATCAAGCCCTAACATGTTTCTCAAATTATTTGTATCAGAAGTGTAAAGCAGCCTGGATAACCTTGTTGTTTGATCACTGAAATTTGACAGCCCCTTTATAATCACCTCAAGGAGGATACGCTATAGCCCTGCTGACAATGCAGCTCCAAAGCAAATTATAAATTAGCATAGAGTAGGTTAACAAAAATAATTCACTAATTGTCATTATAAGGAAAAGCAGAAGGCATCAAATTAAATAATAAGCCAACAAATTGAAATGTCACTGAAATAAAGGGATCATTACCTTAGGCATGTCAGACATTTAAGAGAACTAATATGTCCTCAAAAATTTCCCTTAAGAACTGAAAATATCATCAGTGATCTTTCTGCATTATTTCTATTTTAAATCAAATCACAAAACTTTTGTTAGGTGGAACACATTCATGCCAGATGATGGCCAGAATCCATAGCTGTAGTTTGGTCACAGACTTTCTGTCATCTGAGAGTTTGCCCAGTAGACTTTAGGTTATATATTCAATTATTTATTACTACAAAATGAATGAATTTTCTGTAACTTCCCATTTTTACCAAATTAACAAACCTGCACAATTAATAATAAGACTAATATGTAATTAATCAGAGTAGCTGAATAGGTAGCTTAACTGTTTTTTATCTCTGGGCAGAAATCCAGCATCTCCACTGTAATTCACTTCAGACTGATAGGCAGTATCTCTTTAAACATAAC
The DNA here is from genome assembly GCA_003676055.1 of Chloebia gouldiae. Classification (NCBI taxonomy): domain Eukaryota; kingdom Metazoa; phylum Chordata; class Aves; order Passeriformes; family Passeridae; genus Chloebia; species Chloebia gouldiae. The sequence goes on from QUSF01000002.1 coordinate 37,312,488, forward strand.
CTTGCCCTTGCTAATACGGGCTGCAAGCCTAATGTTGGCTTGTCCTTTGAAACACAGTACCATACATTTGTAAGAAGAGCAAGAGCTCATTTTTTCTACCAGAAGCAGCAGAAGGAAGACCACAGTGCCAAGAAGTAGAAAAATAGGACGAAAACATTCATATATGCAATCAGATTTTTTTCTCATAAAACCAGAAAATCTTCAGGAGAGCTCTGTATTTGGACTTTCAGCTTTGCAACTGATAAAAAGCACCCCATTAAGTATCTGTTAGATATCTCTTGAAGGGGATCCAGACATACCGTTTTATTGACATATGATCAAAAGGAACATGGCCAGCAGGTTGAGGGAAGTGATTCTGCCCCTCTCCTTTGGTGACACCCCATGTGAGTGCTGCATCCAGCCCTAGGGTCCTCAGCAGAGGAAGGACATGGACCAGGTGGAGTAATTCCAGAGAAGAGCCCATCAAGATGGTTAGAGGGATGGAGCACCTCTCCTACGAAGAGAGGATGAAGGAACTGGGGATGTTCAGCCTGAAGAAAAGAAAACTTAATTGTGACCTAATTGCAGCTTTCTAATACCTGAAGAGTGCCTGCAAGAAAGGTAGAGAGAGACTCTTTAACAAGTGCATGCAGTGACAGGATATGGGGGAATAATTTCAAACCTAAAAAGAGTAGGTTCAGATTAGATCTTGGGAATTAATTTTTTATTGTGAGGGTGCTGAGGTACAGGAGCTGATTTTCCAAAGATGATGTGCCCCCATCCCTTGAAGTGTTCAAAATCAAGATGGATGAAGCTTTGACCAGTTTGGTCTAGGTAAAGGTATCTCTGCCCATGGCAGAGGGGTTGGAACTACATGATCTTTAAGGTCCCTTCCAACCCAGGCCATTCTATGATGATCTGATTGAAAAGGACTCAAATTTTACTTCCTGAACATTGCAAATATATTCTGGTAACTCTCCTCATTCAGTATTTCTCCTCCTTTTGCTTCTACCATAAGTGAAATTTTCCACATTCTTGCTCTTAGCTCTTTTTTCCTTACAAAATCACACACGCTCAGAGATGCACACAAAAAAGCTCCAACCATTGTGAGCTGAGAAAGCAATTTTGACACAGAACTATTTAGGACAAATTTGGATGCAACATTAAGTGTGCAATGAAGCAGACTGCAGCCACTGAAGAGCTCCAACAGATATTTCACACCCTGTGTGAAAGTGGCTCTGAAGGCCTGCATGTTCATCCCTTTTTATTTCTTTTTTCCATTCCTTGATAATCTGGTCTTGGAAAGACAATCTGGAACACTTCAAATGTCCTTAGTAGTTCAGGCAAGGGGAAATTATTGAAATTATAAGGAAAGGACTTCTGTAGAGGACAGATTGTTCAGGGGCTACTCTACCAAAATGCCATGATGGCAATTCAGATTAAAATTTGTTTTCTACTGCAGACTTCCCCAGATTTTAAATTATCAGTCTGATGTTTTGACCTTTCTTCTCATTCTGATGAGTGGAACTAATAATGCAAATACGTTTCTAATAGAAAGCATCACTGTGACACACACAGGTAACAAGCTGGAGAACTTATATGTGTCTTGAATTGGAGATTAATTTTCTAATATAGCTGTACTTTTAAAAATGGGATATTTTTGACATTTGACTCATGCTTATAGAAGAAATTAATGTCCAAAAGAACCTATTTTGTCCCAACAGTCTTTTTTACTTCCTAAAATACAGAGATCCAAGCCTGTGGTTACAGGGACTGTATTTTGTCTTGTGGAATATAAAATAGTTTATTTTTCATTCACAAATTCCTTCTAGCCAAAGCATAATTAAATAAAAATGTATTTTGACATATTTTAAAATTAACATAAATTTCAGTCCACTGTAGTTCTCCTAAAAATTTTATTAAAAATTATAAGAAATCATTGAACACAGAAGAAATCACATTAAAAAGATCTGCTATTTTTCAAACCTGCTTGATTAAAGTCTATTCATCTTTATGTTCACAGTGTTTGTAAAACATATGGGTAACATTGACAGCTTGAATATATGTGTAAAGAAAATTGCACAGTTTTATGCAGTTCCTGAATCATTCTACTAGCTGCAAAACAAACTGGAATGTTAGTTCCATTGTAAGCTAGCAAGTCAGGGATGGATTGAAAAAATACTGGCTGAATTCCATTAATTTCCATAATCCAAAGATGATCTTAAGCTGTTGCCAACAGCATGCATCTTGTTTATTAGCTTATTTTAAATATTAGTTTTATTCCATGTAAGTAGTGCATGTGTTTTATTTGGGGCTATTCAGCAATTCTTCCCTGATAGACAGATAATAAACAATTATTTGTGCAGATCATGAACAATGAATTTTAGGTAGATTCATGCTCTTCCAATACAGCTTCCATAAACCTGAGCTGCAAAGACACTCAGCTAACAACTTCCTAAAATTTCAAAGTCATCTGTTTTTTCTCTTAACTTTTCTCAACCTTCCAATTTCTACTGAGCTTCTCAGAGTAATGTTAAAAGATGTAGATATGGCAACTTTTCCTTAGTAATGTCCTTTCCCATAATAAGTGTACATTATTAGGACACATTCCTCTCCTGGGAAGATTTTCATTTGATTTAACACACATATACAAACCATTTTATGAATAATGTATTTGGAGCTAGATCCCCAAACACAGTTAAGAGAGCAAGTAATAAAGAGAGTCAGTTTCTGAGAGTGTGCAAAAGAAGTCCATAAAATCCTGTCCCCTATGTTGCTGTAAATATGTTCCCAGCTGGCAACCTCTGTCCAAAGTGTAGGTGGAACAACGTTTCTGCCACTGTTAAGCAGTAGCCAACAGAGCTGCTAAGTAAAAGCCTTAAAGGGGCATGACAGATTGCTCAGTTCTCCATGTAGAGAATAATGTAATCTGCTGTGAGAGGTTTCACACAATGCCTCCCGCTGCTCCATCTGGGCTGCTGAGCACCGGTGGTTCACTCGATTGTACACAAGTCAAATATGAAGGCAATTCCTGACAGCAGGATTTTTTTTTTTTATGAATAGATGCACACTAAGGGATGCAAGTAGAATCATATTTCAGTTCCTAATTATTCATTAAAATATTAAGCTGAATTTACTTTTCAAGTCATGAGGCAATTAGAAACCTAGAAGTGCTCTCTGAACTTACAGCAAACCTTTTATAGGGAAAATGGTGAGGTAAGCTAGTAAAAGGTCTGAGAGAAGATACTTTCAGAACCATACATTTCTTAGATAGATAGATTTAATGCATAATCATAATTAGCTACATTATTCTCCTGTGATAAAAACCGAGAAGATTCCATTTGCTTTTCATTCCTAGAGTTACAAGTAAAAGGACTTTCTTCGTCAGTTATAGACGGTGAACAGAAAGTAATCAAAACAAATATATTTATTTAAGTATGCTAATGATGATTCATTAGAAATCAAACCTGGAATTCTTTAGGCTGTTGCCTGTGGCCTCCAGTAACATACATAAACACTACAGGCTCTGAAATTACATGCAAAGCCCTATTTATGACAAGAACCGGTCTGTCTGGAAGAGGACCCAAGAATTCATACTTTGAGTTTTCCATGCATTTAATGAGCAGAAGAGGTTTATATACAAAATCACCTCTCTTTTCTTTTTTTTTTAACTAAGAATCATAATTTTTTGCTTTGTAAGACCTCTGTCTTGTTCACACACCCAACTGTCTTTATTCATCCACTCAGTAACTTCTCAGTTTCTTTAAATTAGGTCTAGTGTCTTGTATAATAAAACTAATGCTTACTCCTCTTGACAAATATCCCTTCTAACACATGTGCATTTGATTTCTCAAGCTCTTGTCACATGAGAGTTAATCATACGAGGTTTGGAGCAGCAGACATAATCAGAGTGTGACATGGTACGTAAGATCATAAGCTTTATTTTTCAGTCATAGATCTGATAGCAAGAAACTGGTGGTTCCATTTTGGATGTACAGGTCTTCTACCTTGAACCATTTAATTTGAACTTCTATGTCTCTGGGAATCCAGAATTCTGTCAAATATATGATGTTTTCTAATAGTTCTGATTGGGTTTTTGCTTCAGCTATTCACATTAACTGCTTCATTTCAGTGTGATTTAAAGTAATTGTACACTGGAATTCTACTCAGTAGAGCATTATGGGAATAATTTTTTTGGAAGTGAAAGCAAAGCCTGACTCCAAATCTGAGTTTTCTACCTTCCCTCCCACTTTTTTGTTGATAATTCATTAACTACCAAAATACTCTTGGTTTATGAAGGGAACAGAGGTCTTAAAAATAAAAATAATCTTAGTCCAAAAATAAAAAGAGTGAGATGTGATTCTGTATTTGTAGAGAGTGTGAATACCAGGGAATGAATCAAGATATTGCAGCTAGGGAACATAGCTTAGTTATCATTCCACAATGATAACTCAGAATAAACCAGGTGAAAATTGCAAGATTCCTAGTTATCAAAGAGATTTTCTAAGATGTATTCCAATGGAACTAATAAAGGATCACAACACATTTAAGAAAGGGAAATGACATTATTAGTACTTGTAACAATGGAAGTCGTCTAGACTCTCTGATCCAGAAGATTTTTCTAGAAGGTTCTCCTTTTTTTTTGTTCAAGGATTTGTCATTTAGGCTGACAGTTTGCAGAGGTTAAATAGAATTCAGTACTAAGAGATGGCAAGCCAAATTTATAAAGGTAAAAAGTATTATCCTTTTACCCAATTTATAGCATATTTTGAAGAAATTACATCTCATTAGTCTTTTAGAGAAAAAAGGCAGATCTCTCTTTGTGCAGGCAGTATTTTAAGAGTAGATAGAATGAAAGCATAAAAATCTCTGCATTTGAACTACAGTCTTTATTTATGCTGAAACAAACAAAAAAAAAATCCAGACATAATTAGTTATGATTGTCAAAGCAAGAAACATTCAATCTCTTACCAGTATTCTTTTCTCTCAAACAAGTCCCAGTCTGAAAGTTAGGAACTTCCACGAAGTTGCAGAATTATCTACATGGTAACAACAGAAGCCTTTACAACTCTCTAGCTTTCTTCCCGTTTGCTCACAGAATATCTTTCTAGACTGTAGCTCTCCAGTAGGAAGAAGAGTCATGGTGCCCAGCCACTGCTGATCTGGAAAAAGATGAGTACCAATAATTGTGTTACTTACATCTCTTCATGGTTCCTGTCATTTTGCACTGATTTCATCCTTACTATATCAGTAAGACTGCTTGTAGAGATGGTGTGATAACAGAAATTTTTATTTTGTTTCTAAATTTTCAAAAGGTAAATAGTCCTACCAATTATCATTTAGAAATGAAACGTGTCACTGATGAACCTCCCAAAATATACGTACAGAAATAATTTCTGTGTTAAAAGCTACTCTAAAAATGTATTCAAATGCAACTGCAGAACAAAGAAATATATTGCAGAATGTTATTTTCTAGTCAGTGAGAGAGAAGAAACTAAAGGAAATCTCATAAAATTAATGCTAAATTTCACTGAAACTTGTCATCGTAATTTTTCTCATTATACAAAGAAATGAGGTGTAAATGCAAATGTTTCTTTGTCATTGTATTGTGATATTGCTATATGTTGCTGATTTTTCTTGGCATTTATTTTTATGGCAATTCTATGGATTGGGACCAGATATTTTTCTAAAGTATCTATTATATTAGAAAGGAGCTACAGGATTTTGCAGGATGAAGTTGAGATACATAGGAAAGTTCAGGTGAAAAGTACCACATATCCTAGGAGGAAGTCCTGTTAAATTTAAATTAATGCTGAATTTTTATATATGTACATATATAGACATACATATTTAATATTTTTACAGAAGTGTAATTATAATATAAGCCTTGACATAAGTTTATTAAATAAATCTATGATTTTGCTATTAAATCTAGATGAGAGGGCTGAAAAATTGTATGAAACTGGTAAAATTAGAATTTGCTGTCCTTGAGGAAGTAATGAATAAGAACAGGATACGTCCATGTTACCTGGAGAGTATGAGTGAGTACCCAAGCCCACAGGTGGGTAATTTCCAGGGACCATAGAAGTGTCTAGGATGGCAGAATGAGGGCTTGGGTCTCCAGCTTCTGGTTGGGATGAAGCATCTCACTCCACAAATTTAAAAATAAATGTTAGATTAAAAATAAATGTTAGTAGCACATAACCCTTTTTAGTGGTCTGCCATGAAGAATCCAAAGATACATTATAATATATACCTAATCACTGTTTTTCTGTGCTAGATGACTTATGTGATTTAAAAACCAAATGTAGTTACTAAATATGTGCTAAATAAAATCAATTAGTGGCATATGTAGTTTTGAGATAGTGACAGGCACACAAAATAAGATTTAAAACTGCAATTAAAAACCAATTTTTTGTTTGTGTTCTTTCCATCTTGGATGATTTCTGTTAAGTGTTAGCATTTACCCATAGTAGCTATGTTCTCAGTAAACTTCTTTATTTGAACTAGTGATAAATCCCCCAAAAAACCCAAACCGAACAACCAAATAGTTTAAGAAGGAGATATTAATATTTTAAATATACAGAACTATTCACATTTCCACTAGATATTATATAATTCTGAAGTAATATATTTCTTCCTGTGAAAGCAGAACAGTAAGACAAGAATCTGAATCCTCTATTGAGTCTCCTTGTGCTCTTTTATCCTTGTATCACTTCATTAGATATGAATTAGAATTCTATTTAGTTTCTTAAATAAAAAAAAAACTCTTTTAAAATAAAATAAAATAAAATAACTAGGTGTTGGAATCACTTTAACCCATATTTTATTACTAAATCATTATTTTGGCAAAGGGAAATGTCTTTAGGAATAGATAATGGGGAAAAAAATCTTCTGGATTTATCTTTTTTTTTTTCTTTCAAGTACCTTGTGTTCCCTACCTCCTCCTTTCTCCTAGTTTCTTCTCTGTGTTTAATATACTACTTTAAAAAACCCTGCTGCACAAAGATTTTAAAATGACATTTTCTAAGACACATCATAAACTCCAGAAATTTATCAAGATCTGATATTAAGGATAAAACTTAAAAAAAAAAAAGCTGTTTTTGTGTCATTCAAGAGAAATGGTTTCTGCTTAACATATACCAGACAGATGGCACCAATATTTTATTTCAAGTGCTGTGAGCTTACATGAAGCTGGGCAGTGAATTTCAGCTTTAAGAGAAATCCAGACAAGACGAATTTCTCTTATCTACTGGGCAGCTGGCTTAGCAGTCATGTTGTGTTTGTACACATGTTTCTTAAGTGGAGTGGTGTTTGGGGACTTCCTCACAGCTAGCACTGCTGAGAAGACTGATAGAAATGCTGTTAACATTTTCAGAGCTATTGCAAATATTTGAAGAGTAAAGGGATCAGACCTTCTTACGGAAAGAGTGCTTTTCATTGAAATATAAATGTTTTTCGACTCATGCCAATACATCCTCTGAACAATACCACTGGATAACTCTTCTTTCTTTTTTTCCCTAAACCAAATAGATATATTTTGACCTCATAATGCATAAGTGAGATGCTACAGAATAAATTTATTTTCCCACTTGAAATAAAAAAAAAAAAAACCAAGACCCAAAAAAAACCCCAAAAAAACCCCCCAAAACCCCTATATGTCTCAGGAAATTCAGTAGAAGATCCTGGACTTCCAAGTGGCAAAATTTGACTACAATGCCTGCAACCACATATTCCCTTGAAAAACAGGTCATAAAAAACTTTGCTAAGATAGCTTTTGCATTTACATTATTCATTTTCTTGAAAAATATTCAAATAAACAGTTGTGAATAAAAACAATAGAGATAAAAAACATTTAACTATAAAAATTGATTAAGTATTTTTGGATTTTATTTGGTTTGGTTTGTGGGTTTGGTATTTTTTAAAGAAGATAACAAATCACTTATGCTTTTTTGCATGCCAATTGTCTGCTCTCTATATCCTCAATCTCTATTTTCAGTAAAAATTATAAAAAGAGAAAAAAAGCTCCTGTTTTTTTTATATGTCCTAACTGAGCATATCCCTTTAAATAATTTTCATGTCTTTGGAAAAGACTGGAGTGTCCAAGAACAAGTTAATAGCAAGTTAAGGAATCTTGTCAATCAAAACAAAGACCAAATTTACATTATGTCCTGGCATAACCCATTGTCTCATGGATAAACTACCAGGTTTATAAATGAAGTTGTGTCATGAAAGAGCTCCATTTTTAGTATAATAGTTTCTGATACAATGTCACCAAGCTAATCCTTGGCTCTGCTGAGTGCAAAATCTGCAGACCTCTGGTCTTCATCAAAACAATTGAGTTTTGTAGCAGAATCAAAATTTTGGAAAGTAGAAAGCTGATTAACATGTGAATGACCTACTGCATACTAAAAAGGGAAAGAGAGTTAAGTTCGGACACACTTATAGACAAACCCTTTTTATTATAACTTTGAAATGCTGATATTTTACAAATAGCTGCTTATTGCTGTGAGTCGTATAGATTATTTGTTTTTAAAATTATGTAAAAGGAAACAAAGCAAACTCATATTAAAAATTTTGGGGCTGATTCTGGCCTTTTCTTTGCCACAGTTAATGTTTACTCCCCCTATAACCTAATAAATGAGAGAAATGAGAGTATAGCAGACTACCTTCTTGATAGATCACACGATGATGATGTGTGCATTGCTCCAAAAGGGGAAAGGTAGTGGAATATGACCTTGTGTACTTAATTTCTCCCTTCATTTACATACAGACTATATTTGGATTTGCCTACAGGAAGAATAAAGGAAGTTTCCACTAGACTGTAAGGATATACCAAGGTCAGTCTTTGACTTGGGAGAATGTCTTTCTCACTGCTCTTTCTCTATGAACCACATTTGAGTAATTGAGTATTTGAAATGAGCTAAGAAAATAGTAAGTTAGTTAAGTATGTTTCACTATCCTTGTGTTTTCTCTTCCTAGCAAGGTATTTTCAGAAAGATGAGGTTTTATTTTGATGCAACATTAGGCAAATTGTCATATACTGCTTCAGGACCCAAACTGATGCCATGATGCTTCCTAAATTTATCAGTCTGGTTTAGTACTAGCTGGACCTCTGTAAATGTTATATCCACACTGTAAGCTCTGCCATACACATAATATGTGATCACAGAAATACCAGTAAATATCCAGAAATACTAGTAAACTGGAAGACAGGAATTCCAGTCCATTTCTATTATCATTACTGAGGGAAGATGTCCCTCTGTAAAGACAAGTGGATTTTAAATGCAGATTTAATCTCTGATGTGTAGGTGAGTGCTAAGTATGAGCAAAATCTCATCATCATCATAGGATGTTTTTGTATGCCATTGCATACACAGCATAAAATGTAATCTTAGTCAGGAGTGGAGCAGTACCTATAAAGCGTCTGTAAAATATTTCTATATGTAAAGTAGCTCAGGAAAGTCTTTAGAAGGGGATGGTGTTCTGTGTGTATACACCAACACATTCTGAGGCCAAGTGTTTAGGGAGCTGATGGCTGCTGACATGTGTGGTGACACATGGCATTTACTTTTCCACCTTCTTATGAAGCAGTATTGGAATTCTGATACATAGTAAAGGCTGCAGTATGAAAAAGTTTACTGCCTGTGAGGTGAAAAGATTACATTTGCCTACTTATTGATGTGCTAGTAATGGTTCTGATCAGGTTTCTTGTGGTAAAGAGAGTATGATGTGGACAGATGAGCCCTCTAACTGCCAGGGATGATCTGCAAATTGTAATACAGTGATGCATCCAACATTTGCCCTCACAGACTGAGAGAATGAATGCAAACATGAAGTAAAAAAGATGTCTCAATGAAAATTGTAAGAGCGTCCTCATAACAAAATCATACTGGAATGCTGAAAGAACCCAGCTTTCATTTCATCTCACATTGTTCTTACCTGCTTTTGCAGGTGGTAGACCAGGATACCATCCCTTACCGTGCTGCCACCCTTGTGCAAACTGCTGATCCATTCAGCAAATGATGTAGCTGCCCTGATGTAGCTGCAGTCTGCTACAAAGGGTCCCAGACTGTCTGCATCCAGCTAGCCAGAGATTAATCCTCGAGCTTCTGAGCACAAAGAAACTGTAATTCTGCTCTTACAAAGAAAGCAGGAATGAAGTGCAACCTTCCTCTTGATACCAATGTGCAGTGTGTGCCCAGCATGCAGATATGGGGAATGTGTGCAAGGTGATTTTTTTTTATCTTCAACAGTATCTCTAGACTTCATTTTTAGAAAAAACATGGAGTTACACTTTAAAAAGCAATACAAGTTTGAAAACCATCAGACTGCCCGAGTTGAACTTAGGTGCAATGGAAAAGATGGGGTTTCAAAAAAATTCCTAAAACAGTTTCTAAAAATTCCCAAAGCAGTTCCTTTCACTGTAAGCACTTGTGCTGTGGACAACAAAGCTTTTGTGTGCTTGTGATCTATGAAAGGGAGGTGTTGAACCTCATCCTTAATGTCAGAGGGACTCCAGCTGGGAAAGGTTCTTTAAGTATGTCTAAAAAGACAGACAACATTGATTTATTTATAATGCACAGCAACCTCTATTCAAAACCACTTTCTATGCCTTCATATTATTTCTGGGTTTTGTTCAATGATTCTGATAGAAAATACACATGAAGTGCTGTGAGCAGAACTATATTCTGTTTTGTTTAGCAGAATGGAACCTTCCAATTGCAGATTACCAGTCTTACCTTTCTTTTCACCTTTGCTTGCTGCTTGCCTAGTCCCATGCCATTTGCATTTCTCATTACACAATATCAGCTTCAAGATGTGCAGGTGGAGAGGAAAGAATATGGAGGAGAAGCATACACCCCAGTATCTATCTTCTATATTATACCTGTTGCTTGAGCAATATACTCAAATGCTGGTAAATGGGAGGTGAGGTTTAATGCTGAGAAACTCGACTCTTTTGTGGTTTTGTGCAGTCAACTAGGCTTTTGTACAGAGCAGTAATATTGCCTCAAGTCCTTGGTACACCTTAATAAAGTGATTTTTTTTCCTTGGTCTTAGTTAAAGATGAAGCAATCTGAAGCAGAGTCTCTGCAGGCTGGCTCCTGTTCTTTAGCTCCCGGTCTGTGCTCTGGGAGTCAGAAAATGCCCCTGAGCAGGCAGCTTGCTACTTGATCTTTCCTGTCAAAGAGTTCAAGCTCTGTGTGCAGTCAATTTAAAGACCAGGGAACTCAGCTATTTAAAATTGCCTCTTCGATGAACCAAATTTTTTGCCATTGACTAAATAGATAGGTCACATAATTAAAGAAGGTGGTCTGTGCTGCCCACAAAGAGCTAGGTGCTGAATTTTCAGGTGTTTTAATACCAAAACTAGCTGCCTAAAGCATATAGTGTGTATCTTGCTGTTAAACTCTGTTTGCTTTCAAGATCTGAAATGTTTATTCTGAAGCACATTTCTGCACAGTGGGTGCTGTGATCACTGACAGACGTACCTATCTACCTGCAGGCATCTTGGCATTCTAACTGTGAACACGGAAGACAATCCTACTGTTTGTAGAGCTCTATAATTGAATTAGTGAACATTATTTTATGAAAGAGAAGTGCTCCCACTGAAACATTCAAGCATAAGCAGCTCACACATAAATTATTCACTCCTGCACAAATTTACAAGGCTAAAACTACCTTTCCAGGACCTCTAAGTGATGTAGAATGTTTCTACAGAGAAGTGCTGTAAAGAGTAACCCAAGTTGTCCCTGGGAAAGACTGTTTCAGTAAACAGCTTAGTTGTGATAATATCCTAGCTAGTAAGGATGGCTTTCAGTCATTTTAGGGATGCTGCAGATCTACCCATACTGCTTCCACACCTAAGCTAGAGTTGCAATGTGATGTGGAACTATATCACGTGGAAATGACAACATGGCCTTGAAAATCAATGCACTGTGTCCCATCATGAGATATAGACTTGGATATATCTGTTTAAGTCCTTTTTATAAACAATATCCTCTGCAGAAGAGGCATCTAAGCAAGTTTTGATTTAATCAGTTGGCATCAGTTATCAAAGTTTCTGTGCCTAAAGTCCCCAGATTTCAGAACATCCAATACCCTGAAAAATGACATTTCCAGAATGTAACTAAAGAGACATTCCCCAGTAATGACCATCAATAGGATCAAATCTATCTCAGCAATTTGGTTATTAAAGATTACCCCATTGATGGGAAGCCCTAACTCTACCCTGGATAGAAAACTTTTATATAACTTTGTATGTGTCTAGAAGATTTACTAGTGTGGTACTTGTATCTTGGAATACAGAAAAACAGAGTATTGTGACACTCTTATCCTCACTTCATATACTGGCAACATTCAGTGAAGGCCAACACATGAATGGCCATATTTCTTTTGATTAAACTGCAGTGTTTAAAATATTTCTCAAGAAAATCTAGATTTTATTTCTTCACCAACCAAAACTCTCCAGAAAGAGGACAGACAATGTATGTCTAATCATTTTGCCCAGAAACATGCCTTGGCTAACAAGTTCTGGAAACCCACTTAATGCTAGCAGATAATGAGGATCTGTTTTGTTTTGCAGTAAGAGCTGAGATATTTATTTTTCTGTTATCCTACTAGCAGAATAATTAATCCAATGTTAGATATTTTCCTTTAATATTAAATATGCTGATAACCTGACTATGGAGTGATGCTTCATAACTTTGTATCTTAATACTTTTGTTATGACTTTCAAAAATTACAAATTTAGAAAGAGGTGCTTGTCAGAAATTAAGGTGAATATATCCTTCTTATGTCTGAATAAACAGTCTTAAATATGGGTAACACATACAGTGACATTTGATTCTCTATAGCCTGAGACAAATGTCGTTGTATGTGGTCTACCTAGCCTTGCTGAAAATCTGGCTCTGCCTCTATCTTCAAACACTTACATCGAACTGGCTCCCAAGTATAAACTGAAGAGTGTTTGTTGGTGATGAAACCTTCTATTTAAAGGATAAGCCAATAAATTCTTGAGGTGTACAAGTCCTCGTCACATTCTGAGGATAAAAACATCACTTTGAAAAATATGCATTCTTAACTCCTACCTTTTTAGAAACTTTGCTTTAGAAGATCCTGAAATAAACATTGTTAAGTTTGACAGCAAGGTGACTTGAGAGTGAGATATAACAGTCATTCTGACAAACACATTTAACCTTAAAAATTCTTTATACATATAGATTCTCAAGAATTTATGAAGTCCCCAAATAGCTGAATTGAGTGCCCCCACCAACAACGTCCTGTCTGTCATAAAACCTGCTGACCTATCCTTTAATTTGAAAATTTTCACCAGGATTGAAGACAGTTCAGTATACCAGAATACAGACGGTATTGATACTGCAAGCATGAAAAGGTAAAATCTCTTACTTATTTTGTCCCCTATTTGCCTTCTTCAGATTTCTGTAAAAAATGAAAATAGAATTTTGCTGTAAATTTTGAGAGTTTGGTATTTTTGGGTTACTCTTCTCAAAACTAGAAAGAAAAACTAGAACATAAAACTCCTAAAGTAGAAATTCTAAACATTTATTTGATGATGTTATCTCTACAGTTTTGACAATGCTGAATCATTTGCTTTCAATAGTAATTTTTATCTTAGAAAAGCATTGCTTCAAAGACACTCAAATTCTATAATTAATATAAATACCTTATGTATACACAATTTTATGTAATTTAAAATATAATAAAAAAGAGAATTCTGACTAAATAGACATGAAATAAAGTGTAATTATATTATTGAAGAAAATTTATTTAACATTGAAAGGAAACACAAAAGTAACAATAATATTTTTTGACAATTTCCCCACAAAAAAAAAACCCATAAGTTTTATGAATATTTGCATATTAAGGAATTGAATTTTTCCAAGGAAAAAATTATCTGGAAAAAATATTTTCAGCCACTTTTTTTTCAATTTCTTGCTCCTGTCAGTTACTGCTGCCTTTCAATTTGTTCTCAGTTATTTGTAGTTCAGATGGCTCTGTATAAGCTTGGCTGATTGTAAACCTATGAACTTGCTGGCCTAACCTATAAAATATATCTCATCATGTGGTCCTTCCGTATTTTTTGTGTGGGTTGGTGCAGCAGTCTGTCTTCCAAGTGCAGTTGCCAAGATTGTGACCCACAGGAAGGCCAGGAAGAAGGCAATGTTTTACTGTTAATGAGCCTGAACCTAGAGAGACCTCGCAGGAAAACTCACAGCACAGCTGACACTATTATTCCTTCTTGTTCACGGTACCTATTCTCTTGTTATTGTGATAATCAAATCCATGTGCTTATCCCATACTGGAGCCTGGCTCATGGGGCCAGATGCAATTAATATACTCCTCTGTTAGATTAGTGACTTAATTAAAGCAACACCACCACCACTTCTGCAGTGCTTCAAGAAGTGTTACTGCAAACATCCCTGATGCTGCAAGGTGATAGAGCAGGAAATCTCTCAGGTCCATTGTCACTGAGCATAATCATCTTGTTATACTCTTGCAATGAAGTGAATGGCTAGTTCTTAAGCTTTAAAATACTGTGTACTCTTTTTTTTGGTCAGGTTTCTACTGTTTTAAATATATCTTGTATTTTTCCTCAATACCCTTTTTATCCTGTTTTTATGTCTGCCTTCAAAACCACTAAGAGCTTTCAAAATTATGTGTTTCTTCCAAAAGAATGCCTTTGGTAACACTTCTGTTTTCTGAAAATTTTATTTTGGGACCGCTGAGTGACAGAAAAGAAAATTACCTCTCAAAACTCTGTGGATCAGTTTGTGAGAATAGACGCTTGTCTCTATTCAATCGTTTCTTGCTTTGATCTCACTGCTCACCCACCTATTCTTGTAGAATGGTTTTCCAGATTGCCAGACTGCTCACTTCAGGATAATTATGATACAGAACAATTCTGAAAGAATGCATGTTCCCCTGCAGCCTGAAATTCTGTGTAGGCATTCTTATCTCCAATTCGTGGCACTGATAATCACTTAAAATTTAAATTTAGACAAAGGCCTCTTCCAGGTTTTTCATAGGCATGTGGCATAGGATTTTTCTTCCTCAGTGGCAACCTTGATAGATAGGATGGAGGTTGTAAGGTGGAGACAATTCAAAAGCAGTATATCATAAAAGCTATGTTATAGAATTATTTAAATATTCCTATTTTAGAAATTATAATTATATGATATTGTGTCACTGAATCCTACTCAAAAACTCCTCCATGCTTTAAACACAGTCACTTAAAAATTAGCAAATGGAATATAACTATATCTCAGTGGGATTATAGAAGGTTAAGATGACACTTTACACTTATAAATGCAGGGTAAGAGATCTGCAACTTGGAAGACATAAAAGAGTTTCATTACATACTCAAAGTTTCTATTTAACCATTCAGTAGGGGCTGCATCTCAATTGATGTCAGAGTGATAAAAGATTTATATTACAAAATGTTTGTATAAAGCATAGTCTCTAGCGAGATTGAAAAGTGAAATGATTTATTCCTTAGCTTAATTTAAATGTCATCAGTGAAGTTTCAGAGACACATTTGCCAAATGGTGTTAATTCCTACAGTCTTATCAACAGCAAAAAATTAAATTTGTTGGTGACACTTAGAGTCAAAAAGGAGAAATAAATACAACTCTTTCAAAAAAAAAAAAAATCCAGGCTATTGAAAAAAATGTGGAAGTCTCCCTTACACTGTTATAACCCTAACTTAAAATACAAATGATGCTGACTATTGTACAGTCTTTAAATAAGAAAAGCCATTAATTCCTAAATTACTTCTGTAGGGATTTAAGATGCTTTTAACTTTTAACATCCTAAGTCAGTTTCTAACTCTTGATTTGATTTTAGTATAACCCAAATATTAAGTTTAATCTAAATATATATTGAATAATGACAGCTAAGCTTTTCATTGAATCATTTCATTCCTACAAGAACAGATCAAATATAGCAGAAAATGGAAAAGTTTTGAAATTACTTCCAGTGCTGTTGCACATTGTTTCTACCCATTTTTTTTCATGCTGAATTCTCTACAATGTCAATACAAGATTTTTCTACCTTTTCTATTGACACACTGAGAACTTTATGTCATATTTTTATATAGATTAAATGTAGGTTCAAGCAGAAAGGAAAGCCATATGTTTGATTTGCAGCTTGAGTAGTAACATAGGTCTGTGATACTAATTTCTGTGACTAAATTTTCCTTGTTTGTCATTCTTCTAAATGCATTTAGTTGTGTTTTTCTGAATTAATAACTATACCACTTGTCTTATTCCCTAGGGTATTGTTTTCTTTCTTGTTAATATATGTGCAATATTTTATGAAACAAAATAACTTATTTTAACCCAGAAGAACTTGCTCCCACCATATCACAATATTGATGATTCTTATCTGGTAAAGCAGTAGTTTTATTTTTTTTAGCCATTCAGAAGACAATTTAACAACTAGACATTATTTTAAATTTTGGGTCTAAGAATGGCGCGCATATATTTCCCATGGAATTCTTTGTGGTACTTTTTTTGCACTTTGTGTTGTAGTCACAGAAGCAGAGTAAAATGTGTTAAATAAGATATAAATTTGAGTGCAAACACTCAAATTTATATCTTACAGAATGTATCACTCTCTGTTTCGAGCGTATCATTTGCACTGATTATGTAATATAAAGCCAATATAAAAATAAGCATATACAAAGGAACTAAAATTTTATATCTAAACCCAATTTTAAATAGAAAGTGGGTGTGCTTCTTAAAATAAAAGGGTTCCCATATGCATGTGCCCTTAAAGTAAGTACAAGATTTTCAAATTGAAAATTCCTTACTCAAATTTCTGTAGATAATACATCTGCCATCTTACATAGGACACTTAAAAACACACACCATTTGAAAATTACCAGATATTTTTTGGTCTTCTAGAAATATAAAATCTCAGATGTCTAGTTCAATATTACACCTCATCCTCCAATAGATGATCCAAAACCATTAGCAAATGCAGATTTTATGGCATATTTTTTGTACCAGATAACTTGAAGTTTTGCTTGTGCTGATGAAATTCTTTAACTAAGTAAGGTCTTTGTGGTTTAAGCTGAGTTTTCTCTGAATGCAACATTAACTGGAAAGATAATTAATATTTTCCTAAAACTAACATTTATTACAGCACAATATATAGTTTTTGCTGCTTCCAATTAATCAAAGTCTTGAATTTATCACTGAATCTTCATTATGTATTTTTAAAAACATTCAATATTTAATTGAGAAAATCCATTATTAATTCTTAATTGAATGCTGCTATGAAAGACATACTTTAAGTAAGATTTTCTAATATAAAACTCAATTCCCAAAAGGTAGGCATTTAATTTTCTCGAGAGAAAGGGAAAATATATGTGTGGAGAAGAACAATGGGAAGGAAAATGTTAAAGGATGACAAAGAAATGCAGCAATGAGAAATTAATATGGTTTTGTAAAATAGGAGCTGAATTTACAAACAGAATACTTTACCCACTTTCTCCTTCAAGACAACTGAGGAATGCCTCTCCCCTAAAACAATTGAGAGAACTGAAAGACTAAAAAAAATACATTTGAACCGAATGATGAGAAAAATCCCTGTAAAAAACATTTTGTCTTTGCTCATGCTTCATGTCCCCTTGGGTTGCAAAGGCCATCCTCATCTGTTGTTGTTTCCATTACAGCCCACTGCATTGCGAATTGCTCATCGGGGCAAGAGAAGGGAAAGGTAGGTTTGTTTTCAGGGGCTGTGCTGCGAAATCCATATGGAGTAGTGAAATACAATTCTTGTCTCAGACAAACAACTTGAGGTGTATATTATTAACAAAAATTTTACACAATATAGCTGTAATCCTATTTTATTATTGATAGATTACAGATGTTGGTGGATTATTTCTCTCTCTCTGAGTGAAAAGCAGGACACTTTGCTAAGAAAAGTCAAGGTGGGACAAAACAGAATTTATGTTTTTTAATTTATTTCTGGCATGAAATCTTACTTTCCTCTGTTCAAGCAACTAACCCTGCCACTTTACCATCTAACACCAATCCAAAAAGATTTTTTTATACATTACATCTGCTTCACAAATCCATGAGAAATATTTCTATACAGAACACTCGTTATCTAATCTTCTGCTCTCTCTATTTTTTTTCTCTTTGGAACAGCAGTTAATCTAAGATGCTGAGAAAAATGAAAGACAACCTTACTCATTGAACAATGCAGACTGATTTTTTTCCTTTCCCTCCACTTTTGCTGGAGGACTGGGACCACCTCTGTGGCCTACCTTTGTACTTGCTTAAATATGTCCAAGGCCTTATGTCTGTGTTCCTCCCCACGCTCCCCAGAATATAAAAATGTGGTTTCATCTGCTCTTATAAAGTTCATCCTATTTTTAGGACCATAATAGTTCTGGTTTCACCAGACATCTTTCCTGCCTATTTGCTGATTTTATCTGCAGGATAAAACCTGGTTTACCTGGACAACTTTCCTACCTATTCTTTATCTTTTATGTATTATTTGAAGATAGTACTAGCAAGTTGACCTGTACATCATCTGTGCAATTATCCCAAATTTATATCTTTGAATTTACAGATTAATGAAATATTTATGGTGTATTAAAAACATATATTGTTGCTGTTATGATCTTAGAATTGGTTTTTCATGGTTAGCCCCCATAAACAACTAAGTACCACACAGCTTCTTGCTCAATCCTCACACAGTGGGTTGGAGGAGAGAAATAGAAGTATAACACTGGGTTGAAATAAAAGCAGTGTAATAGCTTTTATTAAAAAAAAAATAAAAAAATAAAAGCAAAGTTTGTGCATGCAAGAAAAGCACAACAAAAAATTATTAATTAATTCATCACTTCCCATTGGCAGGCAGGTGTTCAGCCATTCCCCAAGACAGTAGGGCTCCATCAAGTATAATGGTCACTTGGAAAGGCCAATGCCAGCATTCTGATTGTCCTCTCCTTCTGCTTTCTTCCTCTCAGCTTTTTTTGCCAAGCCTGATGCCACATGGTATGGAATATCTCTTTGGTTTATTGGGGACAGCTGCCCCTGCTGTGTCCCCTCTTGTGGACCATTTTACACCATTCCAGCCTGCTTGTTCCTGGGGTGAGGTGGGTTGAGGTGGGGTGAGGAGCAGAGAAGGCCTTGAGGCTTCTGTTCAGCAATAACAAAAACACTCTGTGCTACCAACATTGTTTTTATCACAAGTCCAAAGCACAACCCCATACAAATTGCTATGACGGAAAATTACTCTATCCCAACCAAAATAAATACAGTGTTACAAAATGTTTCAATCATCTTGCTAATTATTTACTTCAATAAGCCTGTCTGGTGTAAAGATAAGGCAATATTAATTATGCCTTTCTCAGTATGCTTTTTAATGGGTGAAAAAGCCTTTAGCTGCATGCCATGATTGAATGATCTGGCCTCTTTGACACATTGAATCACACCACCAAATCTGACAAAGCCTAGGTGAGCAGGCATGGAAATGGCTGAAAGCTGCAAGCTGGAGAGGTTCAGACTGGATATTAGAAAGTATTTCTTCACCATGCGGGTGATCAGACACTGAAACATGATTCCTACAGAGGTGATTCATACTCCAAGCCTGTCAGTGTTTAAGAGGCATTTGGACAATGCCCTAAATAACTTTAACTTCAGCCCTGAATTGGTCAGGCAATTGGATGAGACGATCATTGTAGCTACCTTTCAGCTGAGATTATTCTAATCTATCTTAATTCTTCAAAGAAGTGCAGTAATTCTCTGGAAGTTTTTATAATTATATCACTAATATACATACAATTTTATTTTGTCAGTAAATATTAAAATACACTCTTATGGGTAGTATTTTGAAATGTAACAGAAAAAAATCAGAAAGTAATAAAGAAATTTATTATAGAAATGTCACAAAGTGAGTACACTTATTATATTTAACCCTACTTCTTTAAGACAAGGAATTCATTATTATGTACCTTTCATTATTTACTGTTTTCACAAGAACTTCATTTAAAGTTCTGCTTTAATTTCAGTTTCTATTATCTTCCTTTATTTACTTAGATAAAAAGATGTACCTACCTATATTTTTGGATGAGTTGTAAATTCTCATTTTTCTCACTCGGCTTCTAGTTTTAGGCTTCTGAAGAATAGCCTCACTATCATTTCAGTTCTAGTTATTTACAGGAAGTCCTTGTCCACAATAACATTGCTCTCCCAGTCTTCTTGGACAATTTCTCAGGAAATAGTGAAAATTTCAGTAATAGTATTTATTTATCTCAGGAAAACAGAAATTATATGCTATCCAGGTCTCATAATCCAGCTGACATCACCAGCAATGATTATTTGCTGTCTCAGGTGCATAAATTGCTTATTTTGAAGTGATTTGACGCAATCTAAATAAATAAAATTAATATTGATCATCCAAAGAAAGACTTTTTTTTAAATATGTGAGATTCTGAGGGAAGAAAATATATTCCTCTTGGCAAGAACAATGAATGTCTGCAGAGTGACAATTCAGTGTCTCTACTGTAGGTGTCAGATAACTGTATGTATCACCACATTAAAAAAAAAAAATTGATCTCTTTCACTAATTTGCTTCAAAAAGACTATTGAATTAATTGGTTTGCATAAGATATACACCAGAAACTGTGTACAGCAAAAGGGCAAATATACCAGCCAGGAAGGGAATGGTGATAAAAATACAACTGAGGTGTAAATGAAGTGGTTGGGTTCTTCATCTAAAGGCATTCTATAGTAAAATTGTCACTTTTGAAAGAAGGCACTTCTGCAGCTAACACATGCACACAAAAGCCAACCCTACCAAAACTATCTATTGACAACTAGGAACACAAAACAAAGCTTTCACTTACCTTATGGTGGTTTCTGCACATTTTAAACCTCCTGTAATATATTCAGCTGAAGTAAAGGCCAAAGATGTATGTGAAAAGAATGAGTAGCTACAGAGTTGTCTGATACGTGGAACTTAATTATCATGTCTATGGAAAACCATTCCTTTCAGCAGGGAATTATAAACTCATGTGAAGTTTTTGTGATTAATGCAAATAAATAGTTTAATTACAGGCTGCTGTCATTGACAATGGGGGTAGGAATGGTTATATGCCCTGAAGGATTCAAGCAGCTTGTCAGACACAGTCAGAAAGACAGATTCTTTTTTTAAGGACTCTTGAGACATAAACATTTAAAGTAACTATTTAACATATTTTTTTCAAGTTTGAAATATACCAAAGTATTTCAGGTTGTTTAAATAATTTAAAATAGAAATTCAATGTCTATCAAACACGAAAGAAACTAACATCTCAAAATGTCAAATGAAGAGTGAAAAACTGAAAGTCTCTTTTCAAAAATACTTCTGCAGATTTTCTGTCATGAGAGCAAAGGTGGTATGCCTACCAAAAAAGAGGGGAAAAAACCCCCAAAAAACAAACCAACAGTTCTATTCTTTCTATATAAATGGATTTCATATCTGTAAGGTGAGGGCAATAAACTTATTGCATAAGCTAAGGGTGTTAAGAAAATTATGCTGAGAAAATAAAAATTATGCTGAGAAAATAAAAAGGTTATTGCAGCTGATATTGAAAATTATCAAAACCTGAAAGAAGTGTCTCTCTTTTCTAGCTAGTACAAAAATGGCACTCAATTAACTAAGCAACTACTGTCTGGTAGTATCTCAGATGTGGAAGGCAACACTCAACAGAAATTTCTACACATCACTTTTATAAATCTCCATTCTCAATATTTTCTTTTCAGCAAGTAACTGGGCAGCCAAAAAGAATCCCCAAAATAACTTCAAATGAATCACGTACCTATTTCAGACTCACATTATCATTGTGAAATGACATTTTCTCAAGCACTAAGAATATAAAAGATGATATATTGCTTATTTTAATGCAATTTTCTGATATTGAAATATTTTTATGATTTATTAAGAGATTTTTCTGCATATTTAGATGTCATATTTTTGAAAAGAAGGATTAGATAAACAGAGAAATGAGCATGAGATTTACTCAGGAATTGATGGTTCTCAGCATTAATTACATGCCTTAAGAGGAGTTCCTGAATATCTATTTGAGATACCTGATTTAAATGCTTCCTTGAGTTTTGTAAGATTCAGCAGAACACTCGTCTGTATCAGAAACTCTACCACTGTTTCCTAAATTCTTACATAAATCTCAAAAATATTTCTCAAATTTCACCATGCTGTCCATAAAATTCCTTTACTAAACTGTGAGATACTGGGATGCAAGTGTAAACTGATTTTTAAAATTGTCTGGAGAAAAAGGCCAATGTCAAGGAATATTCACTATTACAATGAGATGGGTACTAGAAAGCCTCTAGGAAGAGCAGTATAGAAGCATTTGTAACTGAAATAAGAGATGGCAGGTACTTGTTTTGTTTTGTTTTGTTTGTTTTTTTTTACCACAGTAATTTCTTATTTTTAGGTAAAATGATCAAAAATTATTGTTAAAATTCTTTTGAAGTCTGTCATTCAGATTCTGTTGACATCTGGCATATAACCTCACATGGCAAACACTCATAGGCAGAACCTTTTGAAACAGGTGGAGGCAGGGTGATATATTTGGGACAAAACACACAACAGTGATGGAGATGTTCAGTTTATCCTTTCTTTACTTTAGAAAGAGAATTTTTTTTAACTGTTAACTAATAGATATACTGTAGGAGGTTGTATGGCCTGAGGGGAGCCAAATGCACCTGTTCCAGCAATTCCTGTAATTATGAGGTTATGGGTAGTTCAGAGAATTTTTCTTACTCTTTTCTATTATTCTGCTTTGTATAAAACACATGAAAGCCTCACCCAAGTCAGAGAGACAGGGTAAGAAAAATATCAGTTTTTATGGTGAGGACGCCCAGGAGTTAAGGAGCTCACTTAAGGGGTGGCAAGACTTGTGCCTGTTTTTACGTAAATATTTTATCTCATGACTATTAAATATATGTTATATAAACAGCTGAAATATCAGTAGGGAGAAAGGTTATGGGAAGGTGCCGTTGTGTCACTGACCCAGAGTTTATAACTGAATGCAAGCACTAGGAAAGGTCACAAATCTTTGTATTCCCAAAAGGAAATGTGTACAGGGTAATTTGCTGGATAAAAAGACTAATCCAAATTTCTATCTCTTACTAGATTAGGGAAATATTTATTTGCATTTTACCTCTCTTCCTCTCCCTGACATATTTTTCTTACCTCACAGAAATCTTTTGCTGTTTCAAGGGATTTAAACAAGTTCAAAAGTGGAAGATAATGTCATTGCTTCTTCATCTGCACCTCAGTTGATGTCTTTAATGTGTTCCCATGATGGGTTTAGACTATTTAGTTAGTGTGATCTTGAAAATGCTCTGGAGTTTGAATGCTTATCCATATATTATTCTACACCTAAATTACCAATCTACATTTATAATTAATTTCAAGCTATTATTGAGCATTTATCAGTCTATACACTTATGATTAAAAAAAAATCTGAACTATATTCCATTTCTATACCCAGAATTATATTCTGGGTACAGAAATTGAAGATAAATTTTAGAGGAGTTTTTATCACACAAGTGTATACAGGAAACCAGAAATGGTTTCAAAATTATTCATTTAAAGCAGTGGATGAACATTTCTGCCAGGAAATTGATACCTTTATTCCTGTGTTCATAAAATACTTTTTATTAACTGTTTAGCTATTGCCTGAAAAATAACATAACCTACTCCAGTCCTCAAATTTTCAAAGCATTCAACCAAACATGCACTCAGTCATTCTAATACAAATAGGTTTTACTGCATCCTTTCAAGATATCTGATAAGTTACATTTATGAGCACGTTCAAAAATTAAAATGAACGTTTGGGATAAAATGGGGTAAAATGCAACAATGTAATGGGAAGAAATAATCTGCCTAACTCAGGCCCTGTTCCTCAGATTTTACAGGGTTCAAGAAGCCTTTGAACAATGCTCTCAGACACATAGTGTGACTCTTGTATTTGTCCTGTATACAGCCATCAGTTGGACTTCAATGACCCTTGAGGGTCTCCTCTGACTCAGGATGTTTTAGGATTCTGTGATTTGTTCTCTGATTACAGATATTGTGCATTAATAAGACATTTTCAAACTCAGTTTGAATTTTGCTATATCTCACTATGTAAGTGCAATCTCTGACCTTTGAAACATAACTTTTCTTGTTGAGTGACCAGTTTTTCAAGTTGTGGTAGAGCTGAAGTTTATTCCTCAGATATTTTATAATGCAGCAGTTAATCTACTTATTCTGGAAATCTTTCCAGAATAATAGAAATAAAGATGGGAAGAGACCTGCAGATAGCACTCTACTGCCACAGGATCAGGATCAGGATCAGTTATGTTAAGACTCTTCCTTGGTATATTGTTTGTCTCCTATTAAAACAGCTATAGTACAAGTTTTTGTTTTTCTCCCTTTGCAGATACAAATGTCAGTTATAATCCAGAATCACATATTAAAAGTTTTGCTTCCTTTCACTCTCCCAAGTAAAAAAAAAAATGACACCTCAGCTTCACAGAATTCAGAAAACAGATCCAGGAATACTAGAGCCACCTATCATCAAATTACATAGCTTGCCAGAAATAAATATTGATTCTTATCATAAACTCACTACTACTTTCTCAGCAAAAAGAAATCAAAAGGCAAAAATACATTGGCAATTGCAAATTCTACAACAATACTAAGGAAATCTGACACCCCTTCAGCCCCCATCCCCCGAACTACAAGACAATCTTCACAGGAATAACAAACTTATAAACTATTAAAATGAATATTGATGTATGTGTAGCGGGCTATTCCTTTTACTTTGATAAAAGGGGTAAAATTTGGAGAGCAAATACTAACTAGGCCAGCAACATCTGAGGTTTAATTTAAAGAAACACTTTCTTTCCTGGCATATGCTTCAGCTCCAGGATATTTCCAAGGTATTTCTGAGATAACATCTGTTGTCAGGTATCTTAGAATTAGTCTTTATCTTCAATGGCTGTGTTCACATAGTGATTGACATTATTATTTTCTTTTTTGTTCATCCTGTCTTGTGTTCTTACCCATCTCAGGGTTAAATATTTTTTGTTATTCAAACTCATCTGTTTTTCTTTAGGGTCCTGTCAGAGAGGTGGGCATGACCACTTTTAAAATTTACTTTTCAGTTTGTTCAGATGCTCTCTTGAGCTACTGCGTTCTAGTGAGGGATAATTTTATCAAGATTTACCTATATGTCTCTTTGCTTCTAATATTTCTATCAGAATGTAGATCCCATTTTTTTTTTTGTTCAACCTCTCTGTTTTGTTGCTGGAAGTCTGCCCTGAAGGAGAGGACATCTACCTACTTGTCTGTGGCTTTCATATAGTGCATAAATAAGTGAAAGAATTGTCAATTAAGTGATGTATGGTTAAGGCATTTGGTATTTATATTCAGATCTCCAGCTGTTTCTCCACTCTTTTGCACAGATCCCTGTATTCCAGCTTCTTGGAATACTAATCTGAGCCCTTCCTTTTCAATTAAAGACATTTTTCTTTTGTTTGAACATGAACCTGATGCAGAAGCCTGATGCCACAAAGAAGCAATTTCTGTGACAGAAGGGAGGGTCCCTCACAGCAGATATTTAAATTCCTTTCAGCAGTGTATTTTCCTCAGTAAAATAACCCAAAACACCTTCACCCGATAGAACAGTATTAAGGAGCACTTCAAAATTCTCTCCTCAGTTTTCCTTGATCTTTCTAATGGTATCAACAATATTCTCTGGTTCTATTATTTACTGACTACTGCCTTTTGAAATAAAGGCAATGTTAACACATTATCTTCAATAGAGTTTTCTAAATAGCCTACAGTGTTGAAGAAAGTTCTAATTTCTTTCATCATTTTAATGAATGACATAACTAAGAAGTGTATGAGGGTTTGAGGGTACATTTTTGGTTTGTGTGCTTCAGATTTTTCTGCTTGGAACATTCATTGCAGCAAATCTTTATTTCTGTAGTTGTCAATCATCACTAGCTTGACACATATAACACTGAGAAATTCGTTAGCAATTTATTTGTTCTGGATTTGCCCCAGTAGGTTAATCCTCATGCAACTAGATCACAGTAATATAGAGTCGTAAAAAGATTACTTTCAGAATATGTTGACATTTGAACCCTGAAACTGCTCACTTCCAGGCATATTCCTGGAATGCTGTTGCCCCACACAATGGCCGGAGCCCTATCTTGTGTACCACATATTATGTAGTTATCTTTTGCCTAGTATATCCACTGGAATTAGGATAATCATCATGATTTCTTTTATGTTTGTGGTGGTTCCACTGTGCTTATGTGTTTCAAACTTATATCTTTGCCCAATACTCACCTTAATATGCATAAAAATCTCAGAGGCTCAGAAAGGCATTATCAGATGGTTTTCAGATCCTCATACCCTCAGGGATTTCTCCTTATCTTAAGAAGCAGGTATGTGCTTCTTCACACTGTTGAGGTCCTTGGATAGTAACAGTACTATTTTATTTTGTCACTTAATTTTGTTACTTTAAAATAGGATTGCCAATTTTTAAAAGCTAAGTGTGGCTGAAGCAAGTGGTAGATTTGCTTTTTTAGTACTACCTTTTCCTTTTTTTCCTTTTCCTTTTCCTTTTCCTTTTCCTTTTCCTTTTTCTTTTCCTTATTTCCTTTTCCTTTTCCTTTTTTTCCTTTTCCTTTTCCTTTTCCTTTTCCTTTTCCTTTTCCTTTTTTCCTTTTCTTCTTTGCCTTTGCCTCTGCCTTCATACAATTATTAAATACATCTCAATTTACATACTGTTTTTTTTTGTCTTCCAATAATGGAAACATTATTAATGTCATGTTTTATTTTCCAACTGTGCTTATTTCTGTGTTTTTCAAAAACCAGCTAGAACAGATTTTCCCTGAATATCAAAACCTGCTTCTGAGCTAGAGGTTTTGAAGCAGACAGTGTAATATTCAGCAGTCTCTCAACCATAAAAGGATGTTACTAAGGGAGAGGGGTCTATAATACTTAAAAGAGGCCTACAAGAAAGCTGCAGATACTTCTTACCAAAAAAATTCCTTGTCTAGAGTTAGGGCAAGGAGAAATGGCTTCAAACTGAAAGAGGGTGAATTTAGGTATTAGATACTAGGAAGAAATTGGAAGAAATTCTTTACTGTGAGAGTGGTGAGGCACTGGAACAAGTTGCTCAGAGAAGGATGCCCCATCCCTGGCAGTGTTCAAGGCCTGACTGGATGGAGCTCTGAGCAACCTGGTCCAGTGAAAGGTGTCTCTGCTTATGCCAGGAGGGGGTTGGAACTAGATGGTCTGTAACAACCTTTCCAACCCAAGCCATTCTTTAGTTCTGTGATTCTGTGGTCCACAAAATAAAACCTCAAATCAAATTTCTCCTACTTCTTAGAAACTATATTAAAATTGCCTTATTAAGTGCTTGTTTCTGATCTCTTTAATTTCCTTGTCTAACACTTGTTCTTTTAAATGCTGCTAAGTGATATTTTTTTGGAAAGTTGCAAATGCAGGTGAAAATTATATCTTTTCATGATGCTTCCCTCCATCCTCATCTGACACTGTTGGTTATGTATGTACACAAAGAGATGGATTAGCAAGCAAACATAGTTCAAAAGACTGTTTCATGTCTTAACCATCATGACTTCCATTTTGAAGCCTGCATCCAAAAGACCAAAGGCTCTGAAAACTGCCAAAATGCTAAAGCTTCACTTTGTTTTGAAGGGAGGAAGTTCGTTAAGTGTAGTTAAACAGAGAAAGAAAAAATGTGGGGACAATATGCCTTCTTGATGAGCAGAGAAAAGTTTTTTTAGGTTTTAGTGGTTGGGTTTTTTGTTGTGTTGTTTTTTTGTTTTTTTTTTAATTTGGAAGCAGGACTTTTCAGAAGTGGATCAGGGGGTGATTAAGGGGATAAGAAAGTCAGGAGAGGACAAAAAAGTCTTTCCAAAGCAAAAACCTATTTGCTTTAATTTGTCTCTTATTCCTTCCTATAAATTTGTCCCTTTCTTCCAATGATTCAGCCATTACCTTTCTCTATGAATAGTTACATTTCCTCATGTCATTTTAAGTTTGAATTGCTCTCCAGGTTCATTCTCAATCTATGTCCAAAACTGAATTTCCATTTTGATTTTAATCCTTTTTATACTTCAAATAAAGAGAAGTGATCTTTTGAGTTATCTAAATAGGACAGGTAAAGTAGAAAGTCACTAGATATTAATGGTCAGATTACATAAGCCTATATCAAAATAAAGCAAATAAAGAAAAATCTTATATAAAATTTAAAGAAAATCTACTGACTTCTGAAATTGAAGTGTTCTTATTCAATGTCTAATTTGTAGAATTTTGGCACTTTCAATACTCACTTAAACTGCATGGAGTCCTTGTAAAACACCTGCCTACAGATATTCACTTGCTTAAAATACTGAAATTTCCTGCAAGGTATTATGACTGCATCTGCTCCTACCATACTCCTGCTAAAAGTCTTGACAGTTTGGAAATCACTTGCCAAATTACCTCACAGCAGTTTGAGGTATGGTGGAACTATAAAAGTCTTTCTCAGAAGCAAAGGAGAGTGTTGTTACAGATGATATTCCTATTCCCAATGACAGATCTGTTCTTATTTATTTTTTTCCAAAAGGGATGCTAAAGTTTGAACTTGAACTTGTATGAAGTGTTTCTCCCAGAAAGATCTGCCATAATAACTAAAATAGCTTCTTGGATATCTCTAGTGAATTTTTTCCCCTCCTTGATGTAAAATTTGTTGTACTGTTGTACTGTCAGGGTGGTTAGTGGGAAGTAGGTGTCAGTTTTAATATTGCAGAAATATGCTACAAAAATGAGTAGAACTTAAGGCGAAAAACACAGGTGTTGAATGTAATTTAGTGCCATTATATGTGCCCTTAAGAACAGCACTTAACCACTGACTGATTTACAAAGTGATAAAACAAGTTTACTGTGGTCTACTATGGATTCAAAATAGTGATGATTATGATACACCTATTATAAGATATTTCATCCATTCACATACAGACACAGACAGACGCTGAGGAGTACATACAAAGACATTTTTTTGAGAAGTTATACTTGACAGTCTGAGAAATGCTCACGTGTAATGCCTTGGCTCTTCTCAGTGGGTGAAGGGTTGAGCCTTGAGAAGTGAGCCTATCACCCCAGGCTCTGTCATCAGTCAACAGTGCTCTGAATATCATAAACTCTCCAAAAAATTCTAAGAGGCATCCCACTCATAGGAAAGTGCTGGTGCAGCTCACTGTGGTCCAGGAGAGATCAAAAGGTTTATCTTAAGACTGGTTTATAGGGTCTCATACATAAATTTTTCAGCCTCAGGTCAGTAGTTACATACCTGACATCCAAAACAATTGGAAATTGTGAAATTTCAAATTTCACAAATTGGAAAAGTGAAATTGCTTTCAAAAGCTTCAGCAACAGTAATACCATGACTCTTGGGCTATGGCTCAGGTACAGAATGTTCCAACATTGTAATGCAATGACTGATTATCCCAGCTTTTGTTCTTCACCATAGAAATGCAGCCAGTGCTGCCTGGGTGCAGTCAATGCTATTCCTGCCTTATCTTACCAGCCAACTCATTGCATGAATCTCAGTGGTAAATGGAACTCCAAGATCATACAGAAGCCCGAGAAAAAAGAAATGAAGGATAGGATGGGGTGGACTGGATTTAGGTAGGTGGATACACATTGCCACATCTTTGTTTTGGAATTTATCTATGATATGACACCTTCAATGTAAGAAGTAAAAAAAGAAGGGTGAATAAACCATATTCTATTATTGTTATGCTCACTACATCTTCTGAACATCCAGGTCCTTGTATCCATAAAATGCATTATCATAAGTATTAGAATAAACTTTATATGTGACTTAAATTGGTGTTTCCATGTGGAATCAATTTTGCAGCTCTAATAAGACTGAAATGTTTCATATTTTCATATCTTCAAACCAAATATAATATGCCTTAATACTTTTGACAGAATTAATACAACTCTCTGCTTAACTGCAATGAGTTTACCCACTAAGAAACTTTTTGTAGCAATAACCTGAATTCACTTCTTGATGAAAAGTAATGGAAAAGACTATGCATAAAATGTGTGTTTAAATTAAAGAAAGAATGGTAAATGGTGTCTTCTAGCAGATCAAGGAGAGATTTATATAGTTTAATTCAGGGATCCTTACAGTCTACCTAGCTGACAGCTGACACTGATGAAAGCTGAGAATGAGCACATCACAAATAAAATTCCTAATATACACAGGCATTTTAGGACTTTGGTAAAATACACAGTTTCACTACTTACATTTCTGAGGATTAAGTACTGACGTTTACATTTTGCAGGAGCACAGAATCATTCTCTGTTAGCTAAACTGAAGTAAACCAGAAGGGGTCTTGCTGAATTTAGCTGGTAATACATGTGCACGTGAGGAGAGCAATAAATCTAGAACTGGATGCAAGGCACTTGGAAAGCACAAATGGCTCGATCCTTCATATTCAAGCAATGCTGCAACAGTGATTCAGATGTAACCCCAAACTTTTAAGAAGACTGTGAATTTTTCCTAAGTAAAATTTCCGTGTCATGTTTGGTTTAAAATTGATAAAAATAATGTACAGGCAACAAATTCTGAACTTTCATTGTGTTGGAATATGTGAATATGCATTGCCTTTTAAACACGGAAGCTGAGAAATTTGCTATTAAAACATTAAGATCTTATGTATTCCAGGGAATGGATAGTCTGGGAAACTGCTGGTGATTGCTGCTTATGATGATCTGTCTACTGGAATAACCAATAAATTAAGCTGTTTTCAAAATGTCTACAAGGAAAAAAGACTATGAATTCCATTAGGAGAAAATTAGAATAGCAGAATAGTGAATTATGTTTAAGATTTCCTTTCCTTATTTCTTTTAGCAGCATGATAGATTGGCTTTGATTCTAACTTCTCTTCATGTGATTTATGTTTTGGAGACAGAGATTACTGAGCTAATAGAGCTGTGAGCACATCAATTCTCTGTTTCTCAATTAATTTATTATTTTCAGTTGAAACATCATATTTGTGATTATAAAAATTGTATTTAATCATGGGATGTAACTCAATCATTCAACTGATTTACCAACAAAAGGAGTTTATGGTTATTTTATTCTGAATCACTTTTAGAAACTTATAGATAAATCTTAGCTTTCACATAAAAGTAGTAAAACCCTGACTGTCTTCAGAGAAAAGCCAACCTGTCAATTAGGAAAACCACAATCATACAGCATTTCATTGCTTTGTCTTTCTTTTGCATACTCACATAATCATTCTAATTACCTTTTAAAATATTTTTGGATTTTTCCAACACTTTTATCTCCTCTTTATTTTCTGTTACTATTTTATTAATTATTTTTCAGATACCAACAGGGATCGGGGTAGTTCAGAAAACTAAGAACACTACTGTGTCAGATGCTTTATCACTAAGTGAAAACTTTCCCATACTGTAGCTGTACTCATAGTCTAAATTATGAGTACAATCATACTCTTCAATATCCATAGTTTATCATTAAGCTTATTGCTTTTCAGGGCATGTAATAGATCTTAAAATCAATGAGTGTCTGTCTAAATTAAGCAGTCTAGTATGTCTGCAAAAATTTCATTGCCATTTGACTAAGATTAATAATGTTTTTACAAAGAAAAAAAGAAGAATATAAAGAAGTGTATTTTGGAGAAAGGGAAAGTTAAGTTTTTTTTGTCCTTGAAGTTTCAGAGCAATAGGTTAGTACAGTCATAGAGGCATAGTTTTGTAATGTGTTCACTAAATTAATAAACTAGTTCCTAATCAGAATATTCTGATCAGCTTGAAGTAGTACTGCAGCCACAACACAGATGTGTGTGCATTTATATATGCAAAAAGGCATATTGGGGGGCTGAAATTATGTGATCTTTAAGATCTTTCCAACCTAGGCTATTCTATGATTCTGTGCTTTAACATAACTTTTGAAAAGTGCCTATATTAATCAAAGGCCAGTCACACATTTTTGCAATAGTATTGATACTAGCATTCTGTTGATTATGCCATACCACTTCTCTCTTTCTTTTTCCTGCTTTAGGTTTTGAATGACAAATATGAAAGCTGTAGAAATTAATTCTCTATCCATGGCTTCTGCTTTCTCAGGTTTCACTGTCAATTGTGTTGGCAAATTAACAAATGTCTCTGATTCTCTCAGAGAGTGGTCTGTTGTGCCAGTGGAGAGGACGCCTGGTAATCTTGACCACTATTTTATTTTAATTAATTTCCCTTTCCCGTTTCCCTTAGATATAATATTCTACTATATCTAAGAATATTTTCAGTTTGAAAGGAATAAAGATATCTGGAAAATATACATTCTTTTCCTTCAATTTCCTAAAAAAATGATCTAGCAATCCGACACTTAGGATTTCCCCAGTTAAATCCCTGATCTACTATTTAATAAGGAGAAGTTTTTAGTAATGGTCTTTTAGAACCAGAAGAAGTATGTATTTCAGACACGTTACAACACAAAAGTTAAAAGATCTTTAAAAAGATACTACCTCTGGTATTATGCAGGGGAAGACAAGAGGTGCAACACACAGGAAAATGGTGGGTTGTTTTTATCTATGCAATGTTATATGTTGTGCTATTGTCTTTTTTGTCTGTTTTTTTTCTTTGTGCAGTTTATTTTGCCAGTTCCAGCAGGTCCTTCAACAGAACCACTACTGATCAAAGCTGAGCCCACCAGGAATGCTCTCGGTGCCTCTGTGACAACACTTAGGAAAGAGTAAAAGTAACTGTACAGCAGAGAGATAAACAGCTCCACAGACACTAAAGTCAGTGAAGGAGGAAGGAGAGGCAGTGCTCCAGGCACAAATCAAGTATTTCCCTACAGCCAATGGAAGAACCCCCACTGGAGCTGGTAGATATGCCCTGGAAAAAGAAGAGCCCACACCATAGCAGGCTGCTGGCAGGATCCTTGTGCTGTGGAGAGGAGCTCATGCAGGAGCAGGTTTTCTGGCAGGAACTACCACCTGTGGGACCTACACTGGAGCTGTCTGTTTCTGAAGGACTACATCCCATGGAAAAGAGCCATTCTAGAGCAGCTGAGAAATTCTAACACATGGGAAGGATACACACAGGAGGATTTGTGAAAGACTTTATCATGTGGGAGGGACTTGACACTGAAGCAAGGGAAAAGTGAGAAGGAGGAAGGAGTAGCAGAGATAAAATGTTATGAACTAACTGTAATCTCCATTCCTAATTCCCCTCCACTTCTTCAGGCAGGGAGGTGATAGAAGTGACAGGAAGAAAGAAGTGAAGTTGACCCTGGGAAGAAGGGGAGGGTAGGGAAAAGATGTTTTTATTTCTGTCTTTGTTTCTCACAAAACTACACCACTTCTACTTGGTATTAATTTTTTTTTTCCCCACTCAAGCATCTTTTGCCTGTGATGGTAATTAATGATTGCTTTTCCTTGCTTTCTTTCTGAGACTTTTCACTGTTTTCTCCCCTTTTTCTGATGAGAAGCAGGAGTGAGAAAGTGGCTTAGGGGGCATCTGACAGTCAGGCAAGGGTAACCCACCACAATACTCTATGTCTGTACTCTTCAGAAATACCATAGGTCAAAATTATTCTTGTGACATCTTTCACACCAATTTCACTGCCATAATAGTGAAAAGCAGAAAAGCATACAATGTGATATATTTAAAATTAATTGAAAACAAGTTTAGTTAATAATTCTGAAAGTAGGTCCTGTGTGGCTAATTAAAGATTTATCTGTATATGTTAATTTACCTAAGTACTACCTTCTCCACAGCATCATTTAATTCCTTTCAGTGTGTTACAAGGATATGTAGAGGGTTTTTTGGGTTTCTTTTTTAAGATTAAGTTAACTAGTTTTCAAAGTATTTTGTAATATTCAACCTAATAAATTTATTAGAATAACTAAATATGAAATGTAAGGATTTTTTTCTTTTAAGATTTTACTTAAAAAAACAAATAGGAAAGACATTCTAACTCTTACTAATAATGCAAATGCAATTTGTATTGCATTTATGTCAATAGTAAAATACAATCTGTTAATATATTAATATGAAAAAATTTGTAACTCTTAAACTTAGATTTCTTATTCTGATAAATTTAAACACCATCAAATCCACCTAGTTATTGCTTCATTGCAAGCTAGTGTTTTGTAGCAATCTTGTCTCTTTGACTTAAGGAAATATATCATAATTAATCTAGATATTTGAAGTTAGCTTGTTAAAATAAGTTAATTAAATATATGCGCTTTTAAAATCAATACTCCATTTTAATCAAATATTAACTCCATATTAAAATATTTTTAAAATATTGCTTTAATCAGTAATCCATCATTTATGGGGATGCAATATGAAAAAACAATTTCATGTAGTGAACAGCATTAGGTATTTGCAATAGCATCATATGAAAATGCAACCTAATTCTGTGGTACAATGTTAATTTAAAACCAGAGATGAACAAGAATAAAAATACTGTACATCAACCAGCAATTCTAATATTTGGAGGAGCTATTACATCTCTCTTGTAGTATTTACAGAGAAAAAAATGAGAATAAGCACCATCTATGCAAAAAAAAACTCTTAAGAAAGAAGCAGTTGAATGAGGTGGGAAAGGGTACCAGCCTTTAGTTTGTCTGTTGTTTTGAAAAATGATCTCAGTTTAACTTGTATTTAAAAGCCTGAAATCAGAAAACAATCTTTGATATTCCTAATATTTAACAAATTACAGTATTTGTATAATTATTCATTTTTAATGTGTTTATCTCCTGACTTTCTATATACCATAAACTGTTGTCTTGTATCAGCTGTTTATGTGACAGACCTTGTAAGAAATGTTTTGCAGTGGAGGAAGTATCTGCTGCTCAGACTGCTAACTGTAATATAAGAGGCATGTAGGTATCATGGTGACATAAAAATGAGAAGAACTTCTGCATCCTTAGAAGTATCTATCCCTTAGAATTCACCATAACTTCCTACAATTGCTCTGTTTTTAATATCCAAATGTATGTCCTGTCCTTTCCTTCTAAATGTCCCCAAGCCAACAAAAATCGCAAGCCTTCGTTTGATCCTCACTTGACCATGCTACTTTAAGGGGGCATAGTGTCCTTTGGCACACCCTGACATAACCTTATGGCATGGAAATGAATCCTCATGCATATTTTGAAATACACATTCAACTTTGGCCCCTATTTCTGACATAGAATATGAATCTCTAAGCTCAGCTGAATGTATATCATACCTAGCCAAAATATTATTTTCCTAGCTTGAGCTTTCATTCTGTAAGTACTCTGATATGTCCCATAAAAACCATATATTATTTTGCAACAATTTCAGTTAGAAATCATTGTCACATTGTAATGAAATTATATCTTTGAAAATTCAAGCTGTTAAACTGTTATAGTTTGCATAGACATCCATATTTACATCACAGAACACTTCCATGTCTACTTCAGTTTGTTTTAAAAAATATACTAAGTGTATGGTGAATACACATTAGCCATATTTTCAGTTTTCTTCTGTAGTTCCTTGCATTTTTTATTTGTCCAGAATAAATATACAAGATGGATATCTGAAATTAGCATCAAATTTTTGAGAGGTTCAAATAAAATATCTTTGAGTTACTTGTGATTCAGAACTGCTTAGAATCAGCTAGTAACAACATTTCCTATGATGAGGCCAGTGATCAGTAGTTTCTCCATAAACTTCTTTTTATACCAGAACTTATAAACTCACCAGTTTATGAAACAAAGGTAATATTTATGTCTGATATATTGATAAACATTTGAAATACAACATATCTGCTTGGATTGCCACTGGCTTGTTGAAATCATAGAAGCAGAGTAAAAGAGAATGCCAATGGAATCTCTGGTTTAGGACCTTGTCATGTTCATCTAATGTAGTTTGTGCAGTTACATTCTTGTGGAAATTTTCCTACACCTGACATATTTCATAATTATTCTGTGATTTCAATGTTTATGTGTGATGCCTATGGTAATATCCATTAGTTCATAATTCAAACATTTCTGCAAGCTGATTTTCTGTCTTTCATGTGGGTGCCTTCTCTTTATACATATTTTTTTAGCAAAAACTGGATCAATAAAATTGAAACTGATGTTTTATCCTTAGGGTCTTGACTTAAGCTTTTTTAGCATCTCATGGTAATCTCCCCAAATTGCCTTTGGTATAAGCATGTCATCAGCAATTATGTGGAAAATCTCAGTATCTCCAAATGTTTCATTGATCTTTTTTTTTTTTAATATATCATGAGCCTCAATCCTTCACTTATTTCAAAAGGCAGATGGGAAAACATGTATCTGCCCCAGGCTGTACTAAAGTGTGCACTTTGGATGATTCCTCATCTAGTCTTGCCAAAACTTGTTTTTCAAATTTAGAACAGTAAGGTAGGTTTTCAAGTTTGTCAGTCCTGTCTTAATATAATCTTGCTAAACTCTGTGGCTTCCAGTTAAATCCCAGTCCCCGCCATCCCCCTGTTCATCTGCAGGCCTACAAACCCACAGAAAGTAGAAATTATCACTTTCTTCTTCCCTATTTATAGAAATTCACACCTGAATTCATCTTCCACTGTGAAAAGACACATTAGAGCTATATGTGAGAGATCTGGTCAGATAGCTGATGTATTAATAGCAATAGGCAGTATTTCCTCTGGAACTCTTTCATCATCCTCACTACGATATTGCAGAGTGAAGGGATTTGGGAAGTCTCCATGTGCAATATGTCTGTTCCATTTACCAAGTTAGGTTTCGTTGCCAGGTAATCCCTCTTGTAGGGTGAAGAACCATCACATGCTCCTGCCTCTCAAAACAGGTAGCTCGTTCTCAGTGACACTGAATATCAAACTAAGTTTGAGCAAGACAATTTCAGCATTTCAAAAATTTTTTCAGTTTAATTTTCTATCATTTTGCGCTGTTGCTGTTCTATACTTGTTGATCTACTTTATCATCTAGTGAGAAGACCAGAACAGTAATTAATGAACAAAAGTCTCTTGCAAGTATATTTTGCTTGCCTAAGAAATCATCCAAAGTAGAAAGCAAGTTGTGCTAACTCCCCTATCAACAACAGTTGCTAGAACAATCAAAGTTTCTTAAGCTATTTTTAGCAGGGAGGACTGTGTTCAGTCTTCATCTGCTAATCACATCCTTTTGCAGATTTAGGAGTCATTACACTTGTCCACAAGATGAGGGCAGATAAATATTGTTTGAAGAGCCATTTACAAATTAACTCTGTAAAAAAAAAATTTGCTCTCATATTCCTCTATTTACTGTGCTTCTAAAATAACATTTGCTCCTTAAGAAACAGTGGCCACTTTCAACATAATGTCATGCTATTTTTTGCTTCACTTTGTGTAATACTGGATCTGAAACTGCAGTCTCAAGAGGAGCTTTCTTTACTAGGTAGACAGCATGTATTGTATATTAGGCAAATTTGACTTTAACACGTACTAGTATTGTGCAATCATTCAGTTCAAATCTTATTGCATGTGTTTGTCTAATTCTTCACACATTATTCTAAAAATAGATATAATAAAAATAAATATACATGCAAACATAATTTTTTGTTATTATTCTGGAAATTATTTCATAAATAATTAATCAAATAGAAAAGAATATAATTATGTTCTTATATTTATAGAATTTATGTGAAGGATATTTTGCTTCATAATTTTTCTGTAAAACATTTGTCTTTATAGAGCTGTCTTTTTCAGCGATTGAGTGATCAACTGGGATCGCTTCCCAAATGAAAATAATTTAAAGAGAATTTTTAAGGAGAAAAGGAGTTTGTGAACTTTTGCCATAATTTATGCTGATTAAGAGTTTTTGTTATAAAAGAAAATAGAGGCCTAATATAGAGTTTTAAAAGGTAAAAATAAATATATTTTTACCTCTCAGAATTCTTTCTCTCCCACCATATATCTTAGCAAGTGGAATTATGCAAACAAACAAGATAAAGACAGTTTAAAAGACAGCCTTAGGAAAGGGCTCAGTTACATCACTCTAGGAAGGCTAAAGTATGAAAAAATACTAATTATATGTGCCTATTTATTTAGTTTTTTTTATAACAATGTAAATATATTAAAATTTGTATCCCAATGTTGAAGATGGTGAAATATCACTATCACATTTACTTCATATAAAATAAGCTGTTATAACACCTGTTATATCAATGGCATATAGGAAGACCAAACACTACATGGAAA
Organism: Chloebia gouldiae; assembly: GCA_003676055.1. Classification (NCBI taxonomy): domain Eukaryota; kingdom Metazoa; phylum Chordata; class Aves; order Passeriformes; family Passeridae; genus Chloebia; species Chloebia gouldiae. The sequence goes on from QUSF01000002.1 coordinate 37,350,772, forward strand.
TATCACAGCATTCAATTGTCCTTTCCTAACTGAAAAAATATAGCAAGGAAGAAATATGTGGGAGTTATTGACAATTTTACAGAAAAGAATGAAAACAGTGAAATCTCTGGATAGAGTTCATATTCATGGCTAGGATACAGGGAAGTGTCAATATTATTTTACAAAACATTAGTAAAGCCTTTGCAGAATACTGTGTACAGTTCTGGAAAACCATGCTCAAGTAGAATTCTAATCAAGCAAATGCAAATTCAGTCCTTTAAGATTATTAGACAACGTTTTTCAATTCATTAAAATAAATATAATAAAAGCTTCTGACTCAGTTAATTTTGCAAAATAAAAAGTTGAAATTAATATGATTTATTGCCTTTACATATATGTAGAGAAATAAGCAAAGTAAATAAATATTTAAATTGAAGGACTAAAGGGACAGGAAAAATAGTCATACAAATTTGGTAAATTTTTTTTTGGCTGAAATTAAGACAAAATTTCTGCTGTTTTATGAGTGAAATCTACTAACACAATTTTGCTAAATACAGCATCCCATGAGATCTCCTCTTTTATTCTCCATGGGTTTTCAGATCACTCCTGTTCTTCTCTTCCTTTCTTTTCTTTTCTTTTCCCTCTGGTTCTTTCCAAAGATAAAAAATAACTAAGGATTTAGGGGATTATGAGAAAATATTTTTTATAACAAGTTTGAAACTGGATTATTGCCATTTATAAACAGATGGAAAACATTTCTGAATATACCCAGGAGGCTCGAAATCCCGAAAAAGCAAACCCACAAATATCTCAAAAATACAAAATTCCAAATAGTATTTTAACAGTTTCTTTGTAATATTCTCATTATAGATGTGATAAAAAAATTAGTTACAAAGTTTCTTCTTATTTATCAATGCCCTTATTAACCTTTTAATTTTATTTTTATCGGCTTTAACACTATTGAACATACTTTGCACAATGCTTCACATGTATCTGGATAAAAAAACAAACAAAGAAACACTTTCTGGAATAAGCTGTGATTTTCTTTTACCTTAGTGCATTGGGGTGGTGGGGCAAGGTTCTGTTGCAGGAGGGGATTACAGGAGTGGCTTCTGTGAGGAGCTGACAGAAGCTTCACCCGTGTCTGGCAGAGCCAGTGCCCAAGGGCTCCAAGATGGACCTACACTGGTCAAGGCTGAGCCCAACAGTGATGGAAGTAACCCCTCTGTAACATCAGATCTGAAAAAGAAAACTATTATTGTGCAGGCAACTCTTTCAGAAGTGACTGAGTGTTGCAAAGTTGCTTCTGCAGCAGCTGCAGCATAGTGTAGCATTAAGGCAATCCCCAGCATGCGGGCTTTGATCGTCCAGTAACAGCTATCTGCAGTTTACAGCCTGTGATGTATGGAATGCTATCAGCTCTATATAAAGAGCATCATGTAAGTTAACTTGCAGATGCAGGCTCTGATATTACTTAGCAAAGAAAAATATTGCACTTAACATACATTTTGATCTCTTACATACAATGATTTCAGGCAGCACTAGTTGACATCATTAAACTCCATTCATGTGCTTGTCATTGCAGTTTCCATAGAAACTGGTATTGCAAAAGAAAGGAGAAATAAGATTGAGAAACATGGAAAAATATAATTAGAAAAAATATAATTAAAATAAGCAAGTTGCAGTTTACTAACATTAGACCCTCAACACAGTGCGCAATCTGTGTGTAGAAATCCTGTCAAAATGCATGGCAGTTGTGACAGACACAGCTGCATCAACTGCTTTTTTGCAAGTGATATTAGATTATTTATGGTACAGTAGTGAATTCAAATGCTGTCTTAGTTCAGTGTCACAACAGAGGCTTTTGTTTGTTTGTTTTCCTAGGGAAGGAAGGAGAGAGATTATATCCTGGGGAGTAGGAAATACCTTTTTTTCTACAGCCAGTGCCTCTCAAGTTTCTACTCTCTTTCTTAATGAATTGACTTTACATGGGAAATATCATACCTATTTTTCTTCTTAGTTAATCTTCTTTATTTTTTATCCCTATAATACACTTCATTTAAAATATTTCTATGTTGTTTCCCTTCATTTATTAGACATAATAGAAATAAAACTTCTATATAGTATATGTTACAATAAATAGTTCCCAGCTTTACAATAAAACCAGAGGTATTTATTATGTTATAGTAGCTCTTTTTATCACTAGAAGCTGCGCTTAAAATGTCAATGATTTATTTATTAGAATCTGATGTTATCAGCCCTGTATTACTTGCAACCTGAAAATACTTTCAGAGACTCAACCAGTTATGACCTGAAGTATGTATTAGAATAATAGAGAGCTACTGGGAGGGAAGATTCTATTTTATGATGGCTTTACTGCACATGCTTTAATTCTGTACATCCTATATCCGTGGTACATCAGGGACTTTAATTTTTTTTTCAATCTATATTAAAAAAAAAGAAATTAAAAGTATTGATTTTTAAATTGTGAAGAGAAACATAAAACACTTTTAAAAAATCAAACTGTATAGTTGCCATTTCTTATCCAAATGGGATCTGACATACAAGAATTTCTCTGCAAATATTAATTCTTATATCTTCCTTGAGAATGGAATAATGGTTTTGATTTGCAAACTGAGAAATAAACCCCTGTATTTAAATACCAGGTGATTTATTGAATGAGGTGTCTTAATTACAAAAAACCCTGAATGCAAATCATGGTCATTGAATTCCTTATCTTACCCATAAGTTAAAATTTTGACCAAGCAATATGGGCTATATTCAATGGAATTACCTTTTGAGAAATGATCTGAGGCATTTTTTTTTCTCCCAGACCTTCTAGAAGAAGGCAGGTGCTTTTTTATATTGTAATAAGGGTATTGTGCCATAAGCAATAGGAAAGGAACAAAGGAAATATGTAAGACTAGACATGTAGAGAAACTCAGCAAGTGTGATGGTCAGGGGTTGTAACTGAGAATCTCTTGAGTGCACCACTATATTCAATGAGGCCTATATTGCACAGTCTGCATGTAAATAACTTCAAAATTATTCTAGAAGCTATAGAAAGAATACTTAGAAGCTGTTTGGCGATTGTCTTTTTCTCTCAGTACTTTAATGCATGAAAATCATCATCTTGACTGATCATCAATTAACATTGACTGATCATCAAGAGATACTCTTTACTTTCCTAGTGATTAACAAAGTTAAGACATGTCCTATTTCCTGCAGTTTTATTAACAGTGTGTGAAGTTTTTAATTGGAACTTTAGTGGAACTTTCTTTACAACTGACAGCCTATGAAGAATCCTATCCACTGGCTACTTTGTTTTTTTTCCTTTTGATTTTACAATAGTAGCATGTAAATTTACTATGATATCTTATCCCACCAAAGCTGATTAAATATAAGTGGAAAGAAAATAAATATTTAACAGGAAAATCTAATCTAGATATGTATTATATATGTGTATATTTTTATTATCCTGTAAACTTTTAAAATGTTATCACTACGATCTGGATAATTAGGTTCTAGTCCTCGTTAAAATGCTCAACATATAGAAAATATTCTGTTCATGAAAAGATCTCCTTTTAAATAGGAAAGAACAGCTGACCTGTCTCTACAGTAGCACTCAGTGTGAAATCATCATACAATGATTTAAAAATCCAAAATTTGTGTCCAAGGAATAATGAGTAATTCTTTATGCAATAATTTCAGGTCAATTTGATTGAAAAAAAAAACCCACTATGGAAATGGTATGTTTTAAATTATATTTTTATCTGTACTCCTTTAATTATGATTATAATCAAGAATGTTAAAAATGTAACAAAAATTCTTATAATCTACCATTTTTGTTTACATGACAGTTAGTTCAAAAGCTTCTTTTGAAAGTCCCACCATTCCTTTACAAGTTAAGTGGAAGTTTTTTATTCTACGAAGATACTATCATTTTAATGTCTTCACCAAAGTTCACATTCAAAAGAAAGATGAATCAAGTGACACTAGAAAATGAGGCTCTGCTTTTTTTATTTTATGAATGTAGTACCTTGTACATGATTCCAAGATGAGATCCAATGAAGGAGATTCTAAAACTGTAAGGAATCTTCACACAGGTTAATAAATTCATGCTTACTCAGTCTTTCTGTCCAAGGAAGTAGTTAACATAGGAGCCACTGACCCTTAATGAGCTATTTTGTAACTTCTAAAAGTATTATATTAGTGTGAGGTCTGAACCTCAGACCTGGAGACACATACATTATAGATTCAATTTTCTCCTTTTTTCACATCAAGAAATGCTGTAATCATACTTTTTTCTTTTTCCCTAATTAACATGTGTTAATTAAATAACACATGTGAGAAAATGAATTTCTATGTTTTATGTGTGCGAAGAAAGTTCCAATGGAAAAAAAGGCTAGATGTCTTGTAGAAATCTGTGGCAGCTGATTATTTAAATAAATATTATTTGCTATAAGTAATTGATTTAACAAGCTAATGCATACATATATTCCATTTAATATAGTGAGAATATTGGTTCCCATTTTACATTCAAAAAAAACCTTAGTTGTAGTCCAATTTATTAATAAATGCCAATTATTAGTAAATTATTTGCTACTTGCTTTCAGAATGAACCTTTTGAAAATAACATTAATTTTGATGGAGTTTGAGGATAGATTTTCTTGTCAGTGATTGTAATGATATTTTTATTTTAATGCTATTCATGGAATTCATAAGGGCAACTGTAGCACTGCTTAGGAAAGGGACATTGAGTTAAATTAAAATATATATATATGCAGTGACAAACTTTAAGTCCCAGCAAAAAATCAGTTCTTCTCCATCATGCTTATACTCATTTTTAATTCTTGTCCTGCACAGTGTACTCAAGCAGGATGAATTTATACTAAGAAATTATAAAAGTGAAAAGGACACACACCAAAGTAACACCAGCTACTAAGAGGGATATGCATGCATCTCAAATGGCCAATATAGTTCTAGGTATTTCAATAATGTAAAAAAAAAAGTAATTTCACTACTAAATTGATCTGCATAAAAATGCACAAAAATAACTCTGCCGGTACTGTCTATGTGCAGGTAAGAACAATATGAAGGATAAAACCTTTATTATTATTTATGCTGAGCCAGAGTTCTACTTGTGCAGAAGATTTAATCTCTTGATGCCAGTTTTTTTTGTCATGTAATTGCTAGTAGTCTTCTCAGAAAAATAAGACTTGATATTAGAATTAGTAGAATTAATTTTTAAGAAATATATTATATGCTAAATATGTATAGTCAGAGAGTAACTTCATCAGAAAATCTGTGAAAGGCTACTAATTTTTAAATACATATCACAGACGTGGTTTTTTTCAGAAAAATTTTGTGAGCACAATCTTGCTCAAAATAAGCCAGCATTATTTAAATAGAATCTGCATTAAATAACTGAATTCAGTGAGTCACTTGCAGAGCATACTGATGTTTGTGATGATCAATATGTTAAATATTAATCAAGCTGTTATGCAAGAATCCAAACAAAGACCAAAACAACAGATTGATAGCACTGGGTATGTAAAATTAACATGCTATAACAAGAGAACAAGAAAAATGTTTTTAATTTTCCATGTCTTATTTGATAATTTTATACTTATGAACTCACACACATACGCACACCCACACATAAATTATGATTTACACATAGAAAAATGGATATGTTCTTCACAATAACATCCAAATTCAGCTGTTTAGGAACTTAAAGGCTATGAAGAAGTCAAAGTACTATAATGGTATCAATACATAAATAGGTAAATTCAACATGTGCATTCACCACATCTGCATGCTTATGTCTCCACATAAATCTCATCAGGAATTGTATAAACACACAGCCCCATGATTCTCTATTACTGCAAAGTTTGAATATGATCCAAGTATTGTTGTTGAACTGTCAAACCTTGCTGAACCTTTGTTTTTCCCAGCAAAGCATCTGAAATTTGTTTTTCCATATTCACGAAGAAATATAAATATTTGTGGATGAACATAGAGGAAAACAAAAATGACTCCCAGAGCTCAGATGTAGATGGAATCAGTTTTAGACCACAGATTGAAAAACAGCTTTTCCAAAACACTACTTTATGCATCCTCAAATGTTTGGATTCCAACACTGAAATAGTAGGGGAAAACTATACATTCATGTACAAGTGTTCCTAAGGAAGTCATCAAATTTCAAGGAGAAAAGGTTTAAGCACTTGATCATGTACTTAGTCACCTTAGTGGAAAATAAAAGTTCTTAAAAAACCCCAAGCAAAAAAAAAGCTTTTTTCTAGAAACATAACAGAATATCATTTAAGAAGAGTTTAAGAGGAACATAGAACCTCAACTCTTATCCCATATATCCAAAAAGTAAAGCTGAATAAATGAATAAAGCTAAATGTTCCTCAGGTGTTATTTTTTCAATTTCTCTACCCAATATTTCTCAATTTCCCCACCCAATATTTCTCAATTTCCCCTTATCACCTTGTGAGAAGACTTCTTGAACAAATGACTTTTATTCTGTGCTATATGTAGATGAAGTATAAATAATTCAGGGTCTCAAGGGTACAAAAATTTTCCTGCTTGTAACACTGACCACCGTTGTTACAAAATGTCAATGGGAATCTGGCCAGATATGATACAATGTGCTATCAAGTCTTGAAGAATCAGAATTTGTTATTCTCTTGAGTATAATGGAATTTTCTGAAGGTTACAGATGCTCTTATGGATGCCTGTGGGATTTTGTCTACTTCTTTCCATCTACTTGACTCCACTTCCTAAATCCATTCTTGTTTCTATTGCTTAATCTTTTAAGAAAATGTGTAAACACTTCTTACTGTTACTTTCTGAGCTTTTATTACCTATATATTTCTTCATGCTACTTTCTGGTGTCTCTTTTCTGAAAGGTTTTCTGACACTCCCGGAATTATATTTTCACGGTTTCTCAGTCATATTCAGGGTAAATTGGGATCTCCTTTGATGTTACATTAATTCTAAGGCTAATTTTTTTATACTTGAATTTGCCTCCATTTTCTTGATCATCTCAGGTTCTTGCCTCTTAAATTTTGGCAGTCTTCAAACCCAAAGTCACCTCTAATCTGAAATCTCCAAGAAAACTAGCTATGTGTTCTACAAAGCAGATTGTGTTTTTAGAATTCTCAGCTTGCTCACTAGAATAATGAAGTCAGACCCTAAAATGAAAGAATTTTTAAAAGTATACTCATTCCTGGGTGAAGAAAGGAGGTAAAAAACAAATAGAGCAAAACAAATAGAACAAAGAAAACAGAACAAAACAAATAGAACAATAAAAAGCAGCACTTGAGAACTATCTGTGTTTACCTCTGGTGAATAAACCTTTGAAACATCATTAGTCAATTTTTATTAACAAAGAAAAGAAAAGTTGCTTGGGCTTGGTGCACATGTAAATATAAAAAAAATCAAGTTATTTAATACACATCTGTTATTTGTATATATTAACATGTATATATAAATATATATATATATTTATATATATAAATATATGAAGAAAGCGCATTTAAGATTCTAGTTCAATGTGAAAACAACCATAGGAATCCTTCCTCAAATTTTACAGAGCCTATCTATGAGGTCAGAATTGAAAATGGAGTTATAAATATGAGCAATTTCTGTTCACAATCACACATCAAACTTCTCCTAGGAGCAATAGTCATACCTTCTGAGTCTTACAATATATGCAACACCAAGTGACATCACATGGAAAATTTACTGAGATTGTCAAAACAGAAGCTGAAATCACTCAACTTCTATAAATTATGAAAAGGAAGATAACTTTATTTATCACCATGAAACATAGAAAAAAGTTTTCTGCTTGCTATATGCTTCAAGATGGCCAACAAAGAGTAATCATTCAGCAAGGTACATTATATATATATTTCACACCTAAGTGAATAAAACTTCCAAAACTTCAAGTCATTTATAAACAAGTTTATTCTGTTTTCAATGTCTTTCAACACTTAAGGAAATTTAATTGCTGTGAAAACCACTGTGAATAAACATTTTATCTCTTTTGTATCCATGCATAATGTACATTCCTATACAGTCATGCCTGCATATTATATCACAGGTACAGCAAAAAAACCTCAAAAAATGACAACTAGTTCCATTATTTAAAATGTCGTAAATTTTACATGTAAGAGTTGGAAATTTTAATTTTTAAATTTAAATGATTGTAAAAGCTAAGGTAAGAAAAGTGTGGTGCAGATGGTACCACTTTTGTCTGATGGCCTCATACTTAAAACTACACAAAAACTCTCATGTGTTTTCATAACAAAGAGTTCTAGCTGGGGAGAGGCATGCCTCTCTGCTGGTATTACTTATATATGTGTCCTTGTAAGAACCAACTCCTTTCACAAGAATAGCATCTGAATGCTCCTGTGGTTATATAAGATAAGCATATGGTTCATTCAGTATAGCTCTGCAGTTGTAGGAGTTCAGAGGCTTTTTATACAAAAGACCATATTCCATCTAGAAACTAATAATTTGGCATTTTTGCTTTAAGAATGTTCAAGTCAACATTTCTGTAGCTTTGATATTTTAAAGATAAATATATGTAATGATATTAGATTTTAGTCTGATTGGACTTAGGCAAAGTCAAGCAAATCAAATTAAAAGATCCCTTTTGATAAATGCTAAATTAATTGGTAAATGATTATGTTTACTGCCTAATTTTAGATTCTTTTTGGTATCTCTGTGGGAAAGCAAATCTCCATAGATGCTATACATGAAGAATACAAACCAGTGTAAAGGGAAAGTATAATTGTTTAAATCGTCCTGTAGGTTTTATTTCAGATAGGTATTTCTAAGTGGAAACAACTTTTGATGGATATTAAGCTCTCCTACTACTGCTCTCTCTATATATCTTCCAGACTTTCATTTATTGTAGTATCCTTTAGTCATTTATAGTCATAGATTATGTATTTGCCAGCCGATGCTCTGTGACACAAAATAATAACAGTACTGTTATGTTATTGCTCTACTGATATAGCTTGTGGACAGCTAGTGCACACTTCCATGATGGATTGCTTTTTTAAGAGATTCACAGATCAGATAAAAAAGATCTGATAAAAGAGTAGTACTACAAATCAGATTATAGCATATTGTTTTAATAGAAACTTTAGGACAAAATATATCATAATATTAAAATTTTACTTGCTATTATAAGATTTTCCTTATGAAGGATATTGCCTTTATCCAATTCATCCAAAAGATTAAATTTTGTGTTATTCCTGAAAAATAAGAAACTTGGCTTATGTCATCCTGAAGCACAGAAATCAGTATGGATAAAAAGCCTTTACGCCAGATAGAAGGTGTTGCCTCAAGAAAGGAGCCAGTGAGTTACTTAACTGAAATCCTTGCTTTTGTTCTTTTTTTTAATGTCTTCATTGTCCTGTGCTTTCATCTAAGTTGAAGCCTAAGCCTAAATGGACAATTAGAAAATTAATATTTTTTTTTTCATTTGACTTTATAATTTCATTTTAGTCTGGAAAATAACTCATTAAAATATACAATGAGATTACTGATCATCTACTCCTTCTGACACTTTGCATTATATCTACCTATTTTCCTGAGGAAAAAACGTGATATATTGCAGTCCTGCTTGTGGCATGAACCCTCTAAGTGTTAAAATGCTGTGTATCAATTTAATAAATAAACATTTAAGCTGAAATTACCTACTTTTCAAAATTTGCTATACCTACTGAAATAATCCACTTCTCAAAATTTACTCTTTTAAACATAAATTTTTAAAGCTAGTTTAGATATTTTTTTTTCTATCACCAGACATTTGGAATAAAATCTATTCTCAAAACACTTTGTGTGGATTGATACCTCTTAAATCACAAGATGCTTTGTACTTTGCCAATAAGTAAAAAGTCCTTCTGAAGGATGATCAGGAAATTTCTATAAATAGAGAAGCCAAATATTGTCTCAGTTAAAAACACACATTACATTTCTTTCTTCACAGTTTTCAAAAATTACATTTTCAACCTTTTTATACCTATCTCTCCCATTACTCTTAGTTATTAAACTGTGTACTGGAACTTCCTGAAGAGCTACAGGCATTACTTGCTTTCTCAAATGTGAAGGACAGAAAATTCAGAAACAGCAGATATAATAAAATTCAATCTAACACAGTATAAGAAAATTTGTTCCAATTAGACTGACAATATAATTTTATTACCATTTGTGAAGAATAAGTGTTGCAAGCAGAGATCAGAAAAGACACAGAAAATTGTGAGACCATAATTTTTTAAAGAGAGATGTTAATGTTACATCCCAATTTAAAAGCAGCAGCATTAATTAGGAATTAAGGGGGATCCTATACATTACCTGATTTTGATTCTCAAGTCCTTCTTCTTTTTCCAAATGCAATGAAGATACAATTTTTTTTAATCAAATCTCAGCTACTAGATATGATACAGTCAGTACATACCAGTATTGTTTACCATGACATAATGCTGTAAATCTATTTTTCTTTACTGACTTAGAGTACTCAAGCTTTCTTCTACACCTTATATAAAGCCTGAGTGGGATCTCAGTTGTTGTGTAGGCAATATAATAAATTGTTCCTTCTGATTTATTTTTTTTCTAATAGCACCCATATTGCATTTAGAGGAAAGTGGAACTCTGTAGAACATAGGAGAGACCTCATTATAGTATACAACTCCTTTGTGAAGGGAAGACAAGGGACAGACACTGATTTCTTCTCTGTAGTGACCAGTGACAGGACCCCAGGGAATGGCCTGAGGATGTGTCAGGGGAGGTTTAGGTTGGATATAAGAAAAAGTTTTTTCCCCCAGAGGGTGGCTGGGCATTGGAACAGGCTCCCCAGGGAAGGGTCCCAGCAGCAGCCTGACAGAGTTCAAGAAATGAATCTTGGGTATGGTCCTGTGTGGAGACAGGAGTTAAGCTTGATGATCCTTATGGGCCACTTCCAACTTGGCATATTCTGTGGTTAGAGTTTTCACTTGGGCAAAGCTATCCTATGTTTCAGTCTTTTTCTCAAAGACAATTCAGCTTAAAAGTCATTAGTTCTTATGACGAAGTTCAATTTTTATTTTTATTCATTATGGTCACACCCTCAGTCACAGTATTGATAGATATATTTTTTTATTTTTTTCAATATTTTTGTGACACTGAAATTCTTTTAAAACCTGGGTATTGAAACTCAAATGCTCTTTTTTTTTTTTTTTTTTTTTTTTGTATTTGAAGGTAAGCCAAGATTTTCTAGTGAAAGGACACAAAGAATTCAATCTATCTGGGCACAGAACCAAAGTATACTTAAATTATATTACATTATTAAACCTTTATTCCCGGAGATTTTTGTGCTGTAAGTTTTGTAAGTGGTAAAACTACAAAACACTGAAGTTTTGCCTTCACTTAAATTTCCCATATAAGATGACCACTCGGTCTATTGCTTTTTAAAGTATCCTCTCCTGAGACTATATCAGGAGCTATAAAACTGTAAGATTTTATGATATATGAACATAAAGTTCCTCTGGATTCTTTTACAAACACAGTTCTTTTAACAAAAAGCAGATGTGCCACAGCAAATACACCTGCCAAATGCTGGAATCATTCAGCATTGCTTAAAATAACTGTTTAGTCCCTGAGCAATCTGGCGCGTGCATCCTGCTGTGCTCTCTTGAATTTTCAGTTTGATTTGTCTTTTTTCTGACCATATGTAATGCACTCACTCCTTTCTGCTCAGTGTGCTGGCATGCTGCTGTGACTTCTCACAGGAAAATCTTTGGAAGCTGCAGGACACATTTAAGCCCTTGAATGAATTTTTCCAGTAATGACGTATGGATGCCAAAATTTTCTCCTGCCCTTTTTAATAAGCACTCTCCTGTTTGGACTTACTGCTGATTTTGCTTTTAGCTGTGGATTCCCTGGTGAGTGTGGGGTCAACATCCTGTTCTTTGTATTGTCTGTCTCCACAAACATGCTTTCTACAGATTCACAGCAGTAATGATTTTACCTTCTTTCTTGTTCTTAATGTAAAGTTCAATGTAGATGAATTATGATATCCAAATATGGGTGTGACTCTGATTTGACAAGGGAATTTCCTAGAGTATTCATAATATAATTTATTCTAGCAGAACCCACTAAGAGCAGAAACTAATGATAAAAAAGAAGTCTTCAGCTCATTAGGTTCACCATTAAAAATTTAGATTTCTGGGGGAGGAAGGACAGGAGAAAAACAAGTATCTTTTACCAGTTTGATAAATTGAACAGAACAAAATTGCTGTTGTTTTTACATGGAGACATCCATTAAATCTAAATTATCTGAAGGGAGAGATCTGGGAGGCTGAGATTGCCAGGAAATTCTGATTTACATCTGTCGTGGGATACTCCCCTCCACAATCCTGATGACCATGTCTGCTTAGTTGAGGAATCCTTCTCTGACTCCTGAGTAGTCCTACACCTACACAAGTGGCATTTCAGTAGTGTAGCTTCATAGTCTCCCAGAACAGGGAGAACCAGTGTTACTCATGTCACACAGACTCTTAATCATCAGATGAGAAATGTAAATCAAAGAGATTATTTTATTCCATTAAACTAGAAATAAATATTATTTCATTTAACAGTAAATCACTTCAATGTTAGGTTATGCGTTTCAGTTTTCTGTTTCAGTCTCTCAGCTACATTAGCAAGACACTTTAGAATGGTTTTATACAGGTGATTAAAAAAATATAAATAAAGGGGCCAGAAACCTCTCTGGCACTGAAGTAAAATGGCCCTGACTATGTCACAGCTGTCCTCAGAAAATTAGCTAACTCTTTAGAGATTTATTTGGAAGAGAACTAAATAGAGAAATCCCAGAGACAAATGGAGTAAGTTAACAAGTAGGAATTGATATTGACTGCCAGTCCAGTGCTCTTGATGACCCTCCTGTATTTTACAGTTCATAGATTTCCTGGGCTGATGTTTTAGATACGAATGAAATCTTTATTAAAAAAAAAAATTGTAAGGCATAAAATCATTATCTTAGATTTCTCTTACCCAGATGGCTAAAGATAGGATGAAGCACAACATCTATCAGTTATCTCAATTTGCAATAAAATCACCTAATTTTTGTTGAATTCTTTCCAGTTAAGATCTTCCTTTCTGTTCATGGAAACTTTGTACTAAGACATTGATAAGCAAAAAAAAAAAAAAAAAAAAATGTAATCACTTTCTTCTCCTTTCCATATTGCTTATTTTGAAGGTTAATCTTTATATAAGCAACTTCTCAGGATTATAGGACTTAACAGGCTGCAAAATTTCTTATTAAACTCAGGCACAGTATACCAGATGGTGAAATAAAGACTTGGAATGCCTAGAATAAGTAACACATCTCCTGTGTATGCTGTGAGTTTTAGGAAGCCCTTTTTGGATATCTTGTTGAAGGTAGTTGTCATGCTACACAGTGAGTATCATTTTTTTAAACAGGATGGAGTGTCTAATGGCATAATTTGGTTCTTCAGCTGTGCAATGACATTTAATCAGCAGTGCTTCCCATAATAATCTCATAGAACTACACATCTTAAATGTAATTACTAATTTAAAATGCACTACTTATCTAAAATATACAGGATAGTTTAATTAGTTGATGTGCTGTGACCACAGATATCTGCAGCTTTCTGTTTTCATGTTCATCTCTGCATTCATCAGGTTCATGCTTGGATTCTGAAACAGTTATATAGAAAATGAAACAAGTATCACATAAAGCATTTTCTGTTATCTTACTCAGACTGTCATCTGAATGACTTTTTCTTTGATCCAAACAGGTACAAAAAGGAGTTAGTGGATGGATGACACTGGAAACTCACATAATATTGTTTCCTTAAATATATATATAGATTAAAATTAATTGTGAGAAAATGCATGGTCATAGAGTTTAGACTCAAATAGTCTAAGAATACCTTCTTTAAAAATTATCAACAAAGTGAAAGTTGCAATTTCTTGCTTAACTTCTACTTGCTAACAGCTTGGTCTTATTGAGTAAAGATCTATGAATAGATTTTGGTAAAAAGAGTAGTGGATTATAAGGTCACTTATCTACAATAAGTGTACTGATAAGGTATAGTCATGTGTCAAGGAATATTATTTCAAAGGCTTCTATATTCCAGGGAAAATTTGTTTAAATACATGCCCAGTTCAGGATCTACACTGATTTTTTCTGTGTAATGACATATAGGTGTATCTGCTTGCAGAATAAGTTGTTGTGTTATGCATGTGTTTTTTAATTATAATTCTAAATCAATAGAAAGAAGAGAATCACTTTCTAATGGCAAGTATAATCTTACAGAGTTAGGCAGAAAAAGAAATCTGATTGTTATACACAATAAAGTCCATGACTAAACATTCTAAAATACATTACTGGGTTTATTGCTGAATGACAAAAATACTTCTTGGATGGATGTCTCATAGAAACAGTGATGGCTTTGAAGGAATTTCCTTTCAGATACATTAAAATATGTAACTGAAAAATTGATTTTAAGATGCTGTTGGTTAATAGACTAGTGCTAGCTCGGGATTGCACTGAGGAAAAATTATTTTTTAAATACTGTCTTTTGATATGAACCATTCATATCAAAACTTAAGTTGGATGGGTGCTTGAGCCATCTGGTCTAGTGGAAAATGGAGCTGCCCATGGCAGTGATGTTGGATTTAAATGACCTATAAGGTCCCTTCCAACCCAAACCTTTCTGTGGTTCTATGAATTAGGTTTTTCATAGGTTTGAGGCAAACATGAATGGAAAATATTTATAAAGCCTAGTTCAAGACAAACCTTGTGGGAACAGACCTAGGGGAAGAAGGAGAATTTTTCAGCTTTCTGCAGCAGTTTTTCACTAGATAGGTAAACACAGAAAATGCATCCTAAGTAGCTATAGTACCATCCACAGCAGGAAAAAAAACCTTTATTCTAATAAAGAAAAGTATATTAATTAAGAAGATGACATGAATGTCTTGGACTTAAGGATAAAATAGAGTGTTCTAGGCAGTCCAGACATTTTACAATGTTTAGTTTGTCCATAGTAACCATCATATTCTGTCAAAAAAGGTCACCATAAAGATTTAAATACTGACTACTTTCTTCTGGAAAAAAAAATAAACAGCTGCACGAGAGAAAGAGAGTTTTCACATGCATCCTCAATGAAACTTAGGATTATTTTTTCCTTTATTGGAAAGATATGTGTATTTTAAGTATCAGAAATAAGAGTTAGTTGTCCACTTTACTTAACTGGACATATGTAAATAATGATTTTTTTTTTAATCTGCCTGGTAGTGTATTGAACATTTATATCTTCTAGATATCTGGGACACTACAAAAGAGCTGAAGCTTTTGTCACATATTCATTTTCATCAAAACATTAGTTGACTGGGTCTACCAATTTGCTGTATGGTACAAGAGAAGGTTGCACTTACAGGGTCAAGGGAAGAAGAAAATATTTGCGAGTGATTATATCAGTGAATCTCTGTTGTAAAATAAGGAATCAAGAGTAAAAATTTGAACCTTGAGTAATACCATAGAGACAGGTTTTTAGACACGTAGAATTTATTCTTTCAAGATTTTTGAGTGCAGTATTTATTTCCATTTTTTTAACCTAAGATATATATGAATGTTATTATAATAAGCAATTATGGTATTTTTAGTGTCATCTACAGAGATCTGTAAGGAAAATGCTGTAAATGTCAGTATGGCTTTTAGAAGAAGATAATGTGAATTTTTGAGTTTTTTAAAAAATTTTGAATAGAGACTTGGCAAGGACACAGAGAAATGCTATATAACTAAGAACTGTTACATCATTTCTCCTGGTTGGTCCAGACTTCTGCACATTTTGGTTTTATAAGCAAGGATATGAAAGGTAGCACCAATAAAAAAAATGGGGGGGTGATAATTAAAAAAAAAATTTGTTTGCTTTAATTTTCTCTCACTAACTGACTGTATATTGACATCTATACCACCATAAAAGGGCACGTATCAAATATTAACTAAATGTCTGAATTATTGAAGACAGTGAAACAGTCTTATTTCAGATTTGTTTGTGTTTTTTATACACTTCAGAGTCGGGTATCTGTAACTTTTTGAAGATATGTATTTCTCAGATTGTTAATTATGCAATGCAGTTTGAAGAACTGATGTAGTGAGAATGGATGGAACTCCTTTTCTGCAAAAAAAAAAAAATCTAAACACCCCTGGGGTGTTCTGTGGAATTAATTTCAAATTGAATCTTAGAAGTAAATGAGATAAGTTCCCTACTTTTCTAGGCTATCAGAAAACTATTAGCAAACTTTAGCTTTGTTAAAAGAAATAATAATGGAGCACCATTTCCACAACATTAATTTTTCAAATCTGGTTATATCATCAAATTATAAGAGCATGTAGAATTTTTTCACTAACCCCATTCAGAACTCATCACAATGGTGCACTTTAAAACAAGAGACCTCTGGGAATAAGCTTTTGTATTTTTGTGACTGGATGAGGAATTAGGAATTTGTCCTTGAGGCTTTGTATTTAAAGTCAGTATAGTCAATCTATAGCAAGTAAGTCTTGGCATCAGTCTGCTGAACCGGGGAGGCATACTATAGTTGTAGGTTTGATTCTGCATACAGAAAATTTTGGCTTTAAAATATTTTTTTCTGAATCAAGTGTACATTAATGTTTTCTCATTCTCTGACTAGCTCTATAGTTAAAATTATTTTACTTAATGAATAGAATTAATTTGCCTTTATTCTTGTGATTTCTCTTGTCATTGGTATAAATTAATTGCAAAGGATTTTGTTACTATCTGACAATGGATACAATAGAGACAAATCTGTAGTACCTTTCTCCTATTTTTCAAGTATTTTCTATAAAAAGGGAAGTACATTTAAGGTAGCTAAAGACTTTGATGGTAGAGGACCTGCCTATGCTGTAATATCTAACCTCAGAGTCTTTTGCATTTATGGATATAAACACTAACTTCAGAGGTTAGGGGAGAAAAAAATCCTCAGCTAAGCTTTAAATTAATGGTGTTTATGTCTTTGTTCCTTAATATGGCCTTCCTAAACTCATATAAAAACATTTATATGATCAGGGAGAGGAAGTAAATGTCTTTAATTATGGCTTACTGCATAATTAGTCCACTCCTGGGAGTACTAAAACTCTGCATAGCCATATCAGAAAGCCTATGAAAGTTTTTGAATGAGGCTGATTGCTGTAATACAGATTTAGGCTAGACTGAGTTAATTCCTGCAATGTGAGATAGTGTATTCTTAGAGAACTTTAAATATTTTAACATCAACTATTTCAAGTTTTCAGGTGCCACTACAGACATCTAAATTCTGAAATATAGAATCTGATAATCCAGCATTCACAGCTCCACTTGCTGCCTCTGCACATGTAAGCAAACCTTTCAGTAAAATGAACCCTGCCTGCACAGCAGGATAAGATTAGGTTATTGCAACCAAGGGAAAACAAACATCCAAGCAGGTGTTCCTGTCTGTGAATGTCATTAATATTTTATATCTCCATTTAAATATTAAAGAAGATAGACTTTGGCACTTGTGGAATTTTAGATATGGGTTTCTTAGAACAGTTTATCTTTCTCTCCAGCCTTTGAATATAATGAATCAACAACAGTAGTCTGAGCTGCATACTCTTTGCAGCTTCAACAAAAGTATTAACTCAAAAAATGGCTTGTAGAGGTAAACTAAAAGTTCATGTCACAGTACAGTGCTAGAAAAGATTTCATAAATGAGATAATTTTGCCTTTAAAAATGTGAAGTAAATAGCCAAAATATGTTCAGATTTTATTTCTCCTTGTAGAAACATCCTATGTTTATAACTCTTAATTACTGCCAATGAAATCAGACCAGCAACATCTGAAAGAAACAGGGCAGAGTTAATAAATATTAGTCTTATTCCCTTAGATCTATGGTTAAAATCTTGCAGATTTTCAAAGATGTTTCTGATATTTTGATGTAATATGTCATATATATTTATTAATATGAACTTTAGATTTTGTGAACGCTTCAAAAAATTTCAGGAAATACTGACACAAGAAAAGAAGAAATGGTGGCCCCTACTAAATTCTTGCCCTTGGTAGTTAGGAATTTAAAAAGATTGACCTTCTGTAACCTAAAATAAAAACTAGGAAAGAAAAAAAGTAAGAGATAGGTTTGAGATATGAGAACTTCTAGGTTATTTTATCTAGAACTAGATCATGCATTGTAATAAGTTGTAAGAGTATGTAATCTACATTTGTGTATATAAACACCTCTGTAACTTTGCAGAAAAAAGAAAATCAACAGGACTTTAGGTAAAGATTTGTTCATGGCAACAGTGTGGACTTTTTTCTGCTTTTTCCCCCCCAGTTGCTACCATGCTGACTCTTCAGCACCACTAGCAGTACCAATGAAAATATTGCAGATCATTGTTGTCCTTTGCAGAATCCAGAGGCTTTCGTTTTCATTATATTGAGATAAAGGTAAAAGGAAAATTAAAAAATCTGTCTCGATGTGTTTTTAAGACAGTATCTAATCCTGCTGATCAGAAAGTTTTTATCTCGGCTTCTCCACATTCAGCTGGAGTTGAAAATGCCCATCATCTTTCTGAAGGCATTTGAGACAGAAAGTGAATAAGCTACTTTTAGATGCCTATAATGCAGACATCCGTGTTTGTCATCCTGAGTTCCTTGCCTTCTGTAGATGGAGAAAGACTTTAAAAGAGCAATTACTATGATATTTGATGGGTTTCCACTTTAGGGTGACATGAATTATGCCCCAAGGTGCTTATTTCTCCCTGTTGACAGCAAATGACTCATTCAGGGGTTTTTCATCAGTTTGATCCTGTGTCTGGTATCTAAATGAAGAATGGAAAAACAAGAAAAGCATAAAAGCCAAGGGCAATAAACTAGAGTAAAATTCTGTCATTTAAATCTGTTAGCTATTTGATATGTTAGTCTTACCAATGCAATTTGAATAGGTTCTGTCTGTTTTTAGACACCAGTATGTTACAATTCTAGGAATATTCAAATGAATAAAAAATATTCATGAAATATAATTACACACAACTCAGTCTATGTTATTCAGAAGAGTATAATATGAAATCAGTGAAATACTTCTCAATGGAATATATTTATGCCTGGCATGGTCTGTCTTCATGGGCTGGACTTCAGTCAGTTCAGAAGGAATTGAGACACTCAATCTGATAAACATTTGTTTGAGTCAATTACATTTGTTCAACCAATCAATGACTTGGATTTATATTAAAAGACATTAGGGATCTAGGAAATAAACAAACTTGATGGACAAGCACCACTTTAAAGTATCAATGATTTCCATGTAAATTAAAATTATATAGCTGAAAGGGAAATAACTGCTCTGGAGAAATATTTGGCAGTCAGCCTGTTTATTTCAGCTATTCAGACAGCAAACAAGAGTGTCAAGGCTATTTAGAATTACATCTGTAACTTTTCTTTCATGCTGAGTGTTTGGGAATTAGTAAATACTGCTTAAGGGTTGGTCTTGTGACTGAAATGAAGTTGAAACCAATGCAGTTTGGTAGTTGCACTGAAGCTAGGAATGTGGAAAAGCTTGAACTTTCCAATTTAATTATATAAAGAGTGCTATAGCATTTATTTCACAGCAATTCTTCTAGGTAATTTACATGTCCCTCAGGACTAGTCATTTTCCTTACCCCACTAGTCAGGCTATGAAAAATATAGCCTTCACTTTTGTTGATAGTAAAAGCAAGAGAGTAGGATGGAAAATTGCAATAATTGTGACTTTTTAAATCATAAACCACCCCAAAAGTATTGTAAGTTTAAACAACAAATGATTATTATGTTACTCAACTGAAAGCAGAGTATCATCTTGTGATCAAGGACACTAGTTCAGATAAGTAAAAAATTCTTTCTTAAAGTAAAACCGTAGAAGGGTAATTGATGTTCCAGTTTTAGTATTTTAGGTTCCTTTCCTTTTTTCTTCTTTTTAATGACTAGCATGGAAAGCATAGAACTTAGGAGAATAAAACAAAACAAATATAAAAAGCACAAAGCTATGTTAACATCCCCAATCCATCAGATACTCAATTTGATTTAAGTTTTTTTTGTAAAAGTGAGCAGGCTAGACACGACATGCATAAAACTTTTATAGGGTGGGTATTTTCCTCGAGGACTTCTTAATTCAACAACTTCCAATGAGTTGCTTGCTGGTAACAAACTCTCTTCAGACTTTTACAGTCTTCTAAGAAAATAATGTTTTATAATTACTGAAGATATTCTTTCTCAGATATTCTTTGCTGTTATGTAAAATCCTTAGTATATCATTGTCTCCTGATTTTATTTTCCCACTTTAAATTCACTATATTTTTTTTTTTCTCTAGATGAACGCATTCATTTTGCTATGGGTCAGGAAGACTCTCCCCTCCCTTTGCTCCATGCAGAGGGCAGGGTCTGGGACAAGGCAAGCAGCACAGCACACATTGAATCCCGATGCTCACTTTGTGTGGCCTGTTTAAAAAACAGAACACGTAGTTCATGAAGATCCGTAGATGAAACAGTAGGTGCCACTTAAGAGTAATCCCCAAAGTAGGGGAAATATCTACACTGGTGACTGACAAAATCTCGTATCCGCATTTCAAGGTCAAAGTGCAAAACCCACACTAGGTGGTTGTGCAGGGCTCTTTTCCAGCATGTAGACACCTCTTGAACTTTATATTTAGGGATTAGTATAAGACTGAAAGAATTAAGTATGGCATGTGTTCCAAAAATTGATTTTAACATTAACTATTGTCGTTCTATTCATCGATGTATAAAGCGATACTTTTTCCTGCTTACTGAATGTGCAGCCTCAGAAAAATCCTGTAAAAAATAAGTTGTGAACTAAAACTATTTTTCATGGGGTAAAAGTAGTTCCTTGATTCTGATTTTGGAAGTAATTTAATTTAATTTATTTAATTGTTCCTTTCTTTAGATGGCATTATTAAAGGAGATTCTCAGAGGGAGACTAAAATTACCAGTTACTTTTTTTTCTACAGCATTTCTTATTTTATATAGGTGTATAATGCACTTTTTTGCTTTTCTTTGCTTAGAAAAATCCCTTCTTTCATGTTCCTTATATCCCAATGCTTTTGTTTTCCAGCTCTTATTGTTGCATTCCTTATTTTCATATTTAATTTTTCCAATTATCTCCTCTTTTTTTTCCCATATATTGAATTGTACAGCCAAAAGGAAAATGTTTTGGCACCAGTACATCCCCTTAATCACAGGAGTATGATTTGAATGACATGTGTAATTACATAATTTTATCCTGAATGCTTTTTAATGTTTATTTTAGCTTTTCCTCCTATTAAATACTTACTCAATCATTTCTAGAAGCAGAAAGATAAGCCTGCTGATGACTAGCTAGACCTTCCTGGACTATTGTGGACTATAACAAATCAGAAACATTTTAAAAATATCCTAATGATCTATAAAGAAACAAATTGGTATGCAACAGATAGTGCCATAAAAAACACAATGAATATAAATAGAATGATAGATGTTTAGTCACAGTTTTATTGTAATGTTTTTAATGTCTGCTGCTTGAAGCAACAACATTCATCACAATGAGCCATTCACAGCTGACCAAGTACTGAAAAGGTGTAGTCAAAAATCATAATACTAGAAAAAATATAATTGGGTAAGGTGTCCAGAGGTTTATCAAAATGTTTCAGGGGAAATATCTTCATAAGACAGAAATATTAGTCATATTACAAACAAGTTTGTGAATATTTATATTGATCAATATTTTTTACAGAGGATTTATAAGAGTAGTTACCTTACCTAAGGCCCAAGATTCTATTCTCAGTGATGCAAAATTTAAAATTCTTATTTAATTCAAAGAATATTATTTATCCCTGAATTCCTGGTATTGGTTTTAACACTATTACTTCAGCGACAAAACTTGTGAAATAACAGCTATGGAGGAAAACTATCAGAAATATTTTCGTTTGAGGAGCATTCTAAGATGCTACCTCCATCTGAAAACTTTGGGCAGAACATTTAATATCCAGGGTGAAAAATGAACAGCTCTTTGATTTCGCTTTCACTTTCCTTCATTTAATGGCCATGTGTATTTTCTTTTACAGGCGTTACCCTTTCTGGTTTATCTTTAAAATTGTTTGTTTTTTTTTGTTTTTTGGTTTTTTTTCTCTCTCTCCTTCATCTTGTTACATTTAAAAAAATAAATGAAATATGGTTAGAAACCAAATGCCCCTATTTCCTTGTTATTGCTTAGTCTTCTGGAATTTGCTTCCATGTAACTTTTGTTAAGATTATTCTTTGCATATTTAAAGATATTTGGTGCAATACATTTTGACCGCACATTTTTTATTGCAACTGATGTACATTTACTCTTGCATATACAACCTAATTTTCTGGAGAGCTAGTGATCATTCAAAGGTAATTATTGTTACACTTAGTCTGCTTGTTACAATTATTCTGAAACAAACTCAAAGACACTAATAACTACCTTTATTTTTCCAGTTTTTCATGTAAATGACCACAGATAGAAATCATGCATTCATGGATTTTCACCCTGTGTTTCAGGTAATCTAATTCTGAAAATTAACAAAAGATCCTTATGTGATTTTGGTCACTGTTTTCACAATTATGACTCTATCTCTGTCATTTTATGGAAGCTTCAACACATTCCAGTCAAAAGCACTACGTAATGTGCTGAAGGAGAAAAAGCCAAAAAAGTAACATCTAGATTTCTATTAAAAAATTTAGTCCTTATTTCTTTGTCATTTTGCCCAAAGTCAGGATTAAAAAATCTTGACTGCCCAAATGAAGGCAAACTCTTGGAAGAGCTGAGATAACTCTTTGTGATCTGAGGACAAAACTTCTCTGGATCCCATTCTAAGTGACCTATACTCTAAGAATACTTTGAAAAGTTGGGTTTCTTCCAGGAGATTTATGTTTAGTGGTCTAACACACTTTATTCACTTTTACTGTGAAATGTATGAAAGAAGTACAGCTGCAGTCTCTTCCCTTTCACAGTCAATCTCAGCATGTTATTTCAAAGCATTCAATTCTTCTATTTAATTCTAAGAACCAAATTAACATAATTAACACTTTAAAATAAAAAAAAAAGTGGATATGGGAAGTATAAGTAAGATATTTATTGCTAGAAGGAAAAAAAAAGGTAGGACAAGCAAAGTGTAAAAAAATCAACCATTTTTTTCAGTATGTATTTTTGAGAGCACTGATTGATCTGGCAAGTTGAAATATTTTTAGGTATATTATAATTTACTAAAATGTTATTTTTCAGACATTAAATAATTTGCCCTTTTTCTTATACAATTTATATACTTTTCATATAATATATATGTATCTGTCTGTACAGAAGACAGAAATATGCCATTTTCTTGTATATCAGGCCTCAAATTTAGCAATCTTAACAAAAAAAATTGAACACTTATCTGATGTTATCTGCATCTTGAAGTTCAGCTGACAGGAAATTTTATTTATGGACATATGAAAGAAAAGCATTTTCTGGAGAAGTGTCTATACGTCAGCATGAGCTCATTAAGAAAGTCTTGTGAAATAGGATTAAAGTCATAAAGACCAGCTTCAGATTGTGTTTTTCTCTTTTTCTCTGTCACTGAGGCACTCACATAATTTAATTTCTGAACATTGACATTACTACAAAACTAAGCTAGATCTGAGATGTTTAAATTTCTGCATAAAATCTGTTCTGCATCAAACTTTGAGTGAATGGGAATTGTATGAAATTTTGTACTTTGTACACATTTTTATAGATGTTTTAAACCAGGTTATTCCTTCTTATTCTGCTTTGTGCTGGACAGGATTCCATCACAGTGACAAGAACATAACTGGATTAGGAAGCATAGGGAGAATGGGTAGTTCTCACTCAGCCAAAGGCTCCATTTTGGATTTAAAAAATATTTTTTTATATTATAGAGACATAAATGGTTATAGAACAGCAGCCAATTGCTGATGATAATTTCTGTTTTTTATTAATAGATGATGATAGATTTTTTCTGGTTTTTTACACCAATTTTTATTTTTCCAGATTATTTTCCTGTTCTTACAGTTCGAACAGCTAGCGGCAGATAGCGATTCTTGCTTGCTGAGGATATTTTCAACTTTTGCCAGACTACTTTTCGCCTTTTTTGGTGATAAGTTGCCATTACACATCCATGCTTTCACACTTATTGATATTACCTCAAGAGGCC
Organism: Chloebia gouldiae; assembly: GCA_003676055.1. Lineage (NCBI taxonomy): Eukaryota > Metazoa > Chordata > Aves > Passeriformes > Passeridae > Chloebia > Chloebia gouldiae. Next base: position 37,375,013 of record QUSF01000002.1, read on the forward strand.
TCCAGTTTGTAGGTACCCAGCTGTGCTTCAAATACAGCGGTTGTTCTGTGTAACAGCCTTGTCAGATATCCACACATAAGCCATTTCATTTCCTTCCCTAAGAATCATTTCCCAGCTCCTGACTCCATAACTTAGCTTGGGTATTTCTCATCTCTGTGTAATGTACAAGAGACAACCTTGATGCTTTTGTGTCCTGTATTCAGTGAGAAGGAAAATTTAGTATTTTTCCAGAAAAACACTGACTCAAATCACATTCCTGTTTAGTATTGACACCTTAGAAAATACCAAGGAATAATAATATTTTCTGATTTAAGTAACACCTCACAATACACCTAAAATCTGCTTTGCATTGAGAGATTGTAAAGTATTGCAAAAGAAAATGAAAATTAAAAATTAGATCTTAAAATATGGAGAAGTGTATCATGAAATGTAATCATAATCCAGGCAATAATCTCTGCATACTAGAATAATATCCATATGAAATAGCAATGAGGGCTATATATATTTAAAAGCTATTAAAAATCCCCTTACATTTCTTTTGATAATTAAAGGGAAAGAGTCTTGGTATTTCTTTTATTTTATTGCAATAAATAACTTTAAGTATATGCCAGACTTGAACGAAAAAGGTATTAAAATTCTCCTGTGGGCAGCATTGTTCAATAATCGTCTGCTAAAAAGTATCTTTTTCTATCTTAGTCTCTGTCAAAGTTAAGATATTTGGCTAGATAAACTACTGGTCTGATCCATTATTGCAATTCCTATGTTCCTGTGGCTTTTTATTTCCTCTGTAACAATTACTTTGAACTGGATAATACAATTTAATGCCCACTTCCCCTGTTATTTGGAATGAATAATACTCAGTATAATAGGAAAGCCTTACAAAGAGCTTTTACTTCTGAGTAGTGAAATGATGCACTGACATTTTCAATAGTGAATAGATTTCACAACCGACACATTAATAGCCTTTAAATGGAGAAAGGTCTGGTTGTACATCTTCAAAAAGCTTCTGAACTTGAGATAAGTCTTTCCAGTAGGAAGATTTATTTCTTTTTAAGATTATGCATTGTTAAAATTTACAAATCAGGTCCAGGTTTTCTTGTGTTTGTTTAAAAAAAAAAACAAAACCAAAAAACTGTGTCAAAGTTGATACTCTAGACATATAATTAAAGTTGATTTTTAAAAAGTACTATGCAGATGAGGCTACTATTAAAAGTTCCACGTCTTAACTGTCTCACAAGGCGTATCTGGGTTTTGTAAACATATTAGTGCATAACATGCATTATCATATGGATAACATTTTGGTCATGGTCCTACCTGTTTCTGAATGGTGTTAATTATTTCTCCTTCAGTAAATGGTGACATCATAGTATTTCTGAACCATGACATCCTATGTTATGAGGATATTATGCCTAAAAATTACCCCCCCCCCTTAAATAATTTTCTCTTCAGACCTCCTGTGGAGTCCTGTTGGACTAATAATTCAAAGGACTAAGATAACATAATAAAAATCAAATTTAAAAAAATATGTTATTCTCTCTCCAAATTTGCCCTTACTGATAAACTGAATAGAGTTGATGTTGATGGATCATTGAAAATAGCATTTCTACAAACCAAAGAATGGTGAAAACACTGAGATAAGATGCTGTAGATGGCTTCCTCTTAAGTCTTATGCTGTTATCAGTCTACACAAATTTACCTCTTGACCTCTGCATACAAGTTTTATATCTAGGCTTCAAATGCTTCTTTTAGATACTGTATATGCCAATTCTTCACCAGTAATGTGTAGGAGTTCTTAGGTAATATATGTGGTAAGAAAAAATAATCTAAAATTTTAAAGTAATTTAAAATTTAAAAATTCTGAAACATTTAATTGCCACAGGAAGACGTGTCACTACTAAATATTACATTTTTTATTTCAGATAGGTTATCGACTTACATTCAAATATTAACTTCCATCTTTCTTTGATATGAGACACATTTAAATTCAGAAACATAGACTGTATAGTTAATATTAATCCCCTAAACTATTTAGCATCACTAAATTAAATTAAGTCTTTTCAGAAGCAGGGTAATTAAATCAAAAATCTTATGTCATGCCATTGTAGCATGTCTTGCTTCTTAATAGAATATCTTTGATAAGACATTTGGGAATTAATTTTTTTAAATCAGTAAGCATAGATCATAGATATTATTATCCATGCATGTAAAGTATGATGTGCCAGCTTTATAAAAGCAACTGTAGGAGAAATAACATATCTGCAGTCCAGCTGTAGTACAACCAGCAAGTCATACTGGTATCAGGAAGAATAAATAGGAAAATACACAATATAAAATATGCAAACTGAACATCACCAAATAGGAATGAATCTATAATCTTAATTGCCTTCTCTTTATAAAAGACAACTTTGTAAAAAAGGATCAAAATTGGTATACTTTTAAATGGACAATTAATGAGTAAAAGTAAGCATGTTTACAGAGATTCAAAATTCTTCCTGGCATTAAAATTGTGAAACTAAAACAAAATTTGGTAATACCACCCCATGTGTTCCTTTGATAAAAATTAATTTGAATTATTTAGGTATTAGGGACAACCCTTGATGTCAAATATATCTGCCTGAAATGCTAGCATCACTTGAGTCATTATTTATGTCCAAAAGGCCTACTATTTGACACTATGAAGATCAAAAGAGATTTGTGGGTTTTTTTCCCTTTTACTTTACATTATTTCAAAGAAAAATTCTAATTTTGTTAAACATATTTGAATGCATGAATTTGAAAAGATTTTATAATTAAATTACATTTCTACTGAGGCCTTTAATAGTAGCATCTATGTGAAAAGCAATTTGGTTTATAACACTTCATAAATTCCAAACTGTCCCTTCATGCATGACTAGCTCAGTTCAATAAAGTTACTATTTTGATTTCAATAAAAAAATTATGGTACATGTATTTCTGATACTTTGGTTCTAAAAATAAATATAGTCTTAGCATTTCTAATGTAAGTAAAAGATATAAAATTAGGGTTGAATTATTTTTTATAATGTTAAACAAAATAAGAAAAAGACTTTTTGTATCTCTTGAAATCACCATCTAAATGATTCCTATTATTTGTTAGCTTTTCCTCCCTATGCAGTGAAAATGGAGTATTTTCCATTGAAAAAATAGAAAACCATGGTTTGATACTTTTGTATTAATACAACCATCAAACAGCAGCTCTTATCTGGTGGATGACATTTCTGATGCCCTTTTTTGGTAGATAAAATAATAGATTGTGGGACTGTCTGAATCTTGAGTTAAATGTCTACTTCTCTTCTGAATTCTCTCAGACATATAATGCAAACAGATTGATAAGGGAAAACTTATTTTGTCCTAAAGATCAGGTTTTATTAATTCAGAAATCAACCACAAAGTTTAAAAAATCCATCTTATCCCTTCTTCCTAAGATTGACTGTTTCTATATTTGTTAGAAATGCTTTATGGAAAAATACTCCTTGCAAAGTGCATTTAAATATTCCATTTTGATTTTAGATCTCATATTAATTTGTTTAACTATAGTTTCAATTGTAGCCATAAGTTTTTTATGCTCCTGGTCTTTAAATGTTTGAATATTTCAGATTCTTCTGTGGTTCTTTTCTTCTTTCTTTAATTTATAGGATTTATACTCAAAAATAACAGTTGGATTTTAAGGAAAAAATCATATTTCTAAGTTGAGGCTCAAAGTGTTTGCAATGATGTAGTTAGTTTCACTGAAATAACCCTGGAGTTTGAAAACATATGCAAACAAGCAAACATTAAAACATAACTATCTCAAAAGAGAATAGAGTATAATAAACTGGTTGTAGTATATAAAAAATACTTTGGTTGGCTAATATTTTCTCGTAGAAATATGTTGTGTTAAATAACATTTAGCTTGTTAGACACAAGATGTGCTTGTTCCTGAATTTTTTAACATCAGTTTGATTTCTGTATCTTTGATCAAACAATTGTAGAGACACAATAAAATGTGCTAACATTCTAAAGACAAAAAGGATTTATCAAACAGATTCTGAGAGGAAGAAGTATTAAAACAAATATATTTTGTAAGAAAATTCTTACCTGTTGTAGAAAATAAAAACATTTAATGGACAATATAATTAGATTGTGGCATAGGAATAGTTTTTAGCTATTGTTTTACAGAAGAAAAAAGGTTAAAGAATACTTTTATCAGTGCAATGTGATGATAGCTTTGTGTAAGAAGTGCAGATGCCACTGGAGAAGAAAAGGAAAAAGAAAAATTTTAAATGTACTTAAAAATTACCTAATTCCAAACCATTAATTTTGCTTTAAATTTAGATCTTTTCTTAGTCATAGTCCTGAACAATGGCAAGACTAAAATGTCAATAAGTGTGTGGAGGAGTTGTGTCTTGATGACACTGCAGCATTTTCAACAGTCCTTAAATACATAAAAAATAGTACATTTCCCATGGCTGGACCTTAATATACTTTATACATATATATATATATATAATTAAAATTCCACTATGTTATGAACCATTTCCCTGTAAATACTTGTATATATTTCTAATATAATTATATATTGATATCCTAAATACCTGAGAAGTGTACCTGATACCCTGAGAAGTGTATTGTACGCTTCAGCACTGACCTTTTCATATTGTATACCTTGCTTGCTTTTCTATTAATATACCAATAAAAAAAAGGTGGTTATTACTCCTGAGCTGAATACACCATTCTTACTTAACAAAAGGAAAAATAACAATAGACTATCTTCTTTTCCTGGAGATTAGGATATGTTTTGTTGGAATATTAAAATGCATCAGAAGACAAAGAGAAAAGAATTTCTTCTCTGTACAATAAGCACATATGGGTATATGTGACACTTTTGAAATAAAATTCATGTATGTTTGACCTCCCCTAATTCAAATTCCTTGAATCAACTTTTAAGAAGCAATTTTAATGCATATTTCTGTGTAAGGAAAGAAAACATGTGAAACAAGCTAAAGAATAGAATGAAAATTTGTAATGACAAAAAAAAAAAAAACAAAAAAAAAAAACATGGCACTAATAAAATTAATGTCCAGGTATAACAAATCAGTAAGTGCAACTTTATCTGGACTTGATGTGACTTATGACATGGCCTTCATTAATATAAAAATAGCAAACAGCTAATTAACCTCTCCTTAGTCCCAGAGCAGCACCACTGAACACCTGCTAGTGTTCTGGTCCTATGAAAACAAAGAAAATTGGGTTCCTTCATGGAGCTATCCTGAAAAGGATCCCTACCTGTGGTTGTAGAAACATTATTAATCATGCACATTGTTATTTTCTATCACCATAAAATTAGCAAAAATGTGAAAAGAAAAGAAGATTTCTGACTATTTTCATCTTAGGCCATCTTTTTTTCATATTCGTCTAGTGATCCCACTATTATAGACCGTAATTGACCTATTTGCCACACAGTATAGGTAAGAAACATAATGGTAAACGATACTGACTTCTAATAGCAGCAATGTTCCTTGAATTTTAAAAGTCTTTTAAGACAAAAGCAAAAAAAACCTATATTTTGAGGATCTTTATAATACAGACTGTTTAACTTCTCAGTCAATAACTTCTAGAGCAAGGCCAAGACTTGAAATGCCAAGGCCTTTCATGTAGAGGTCAGAAGACTGAGAATTTCTTCTAGCTTGAAATCTATTAGTTTATGAACCTGTGGTTGAACTCATGAAGATCTCTGAAAAAGACAAAACAAAACTACAGAAAATAATATTCAGAAAGTTTCCCATCAGCTTCTCCATTAAGAGTTGGTTTCAGGGATGACATCTGGGCTTTATTCACCCAAAAATGACTGTTTCACACACTGGGACATATTTATCTGAGCTCCAAAAATTTAAGAATTTTAAGAAAGCAGCCTCATTGACTAAACCTCTGAATGTAAACATAGCAGAGACATTTTCTATTCTTTCCATTAATTTAACTGACAGTTTTAGTATTTATAGATTTCTAAATTAGTCAGTTACTAGAGACAATATATTTTACTTTTACTCACTAGCTTTTAATCAACCTTTGCAGATGTAAATCTCTTTTCTTTGATTCAATAAAACAATTTTTGTCACAGAGATTACCATTATCGTTAATTAGACTACCAAAAGAGAAGGCAAAAAATATTGAGATATATATTTAGCACTAAGGGCAGAACATAGTACCTTTGAAAGCCATCTTCCTTTAAAGAACAGATAAGTTCTTTTTCTGCTAAGAAAATCTATAACACTTGAGGTATATATAAGTGCTATGTAACATATTGAGAGATCATAAAGTTAACTTTTGGAATAGTCTTGTTGCTATAAAAATCTCAGGGTTTTGTCAAACATGTGCATCTGATTAATGTTGCCTGCATGAGGTTATAGGCAGCCTGAAGTCACAAACTTTATTAACCTTTGAGTAAACACAATCGATGGGCTATGGTAAAAAATGAAAACAGAAGATAAAAATGTTAGGTGGCCCTGCAAGTCAGTGGGGTTTTTTTTCTAATGTTTCTTTTTCTGTCTCTTAAAGTACAAACCCTTTAGGCTACATTTAAAAAAAAAAAAGCTTTTTAGGAGATAGTCACTCTTACACACACAGAATTGTGTCATCTAACTTTACAATATAGCATTCAGGGGTGATTCCATACTCAAGTTATAGCTAGAACACCTTTGGAAATCAAATGGTGTAATCAGACAAAGTTATTCCTGTAAGGAAAAAGGTTGTTGATTTAAAGAGGATGTTGAATTGCCCTTGCAGATATATAGAGAAGTATTTTGCCTCCTGTAAAATTTCATTCAAAAGCTGAAAATAAATAGATATGTGTATCTTCTTCTGACTCGGTAAAATCAACCAAAGAATATCTTATTTAATATATATTAAAAAAAAAAAGATGGAAAATGAAAATAATAAAATAATACAGATTTTATCATTACATTTGGAAGAGCTCCAGGGCTGAAATGAAAATTAAGAAAGATTAAATATCTTGAACTTAAGTAAGGATCCCAGGTGTAATTCAGAGACACATATTTACAAAACCACATTCACCGAAGCTGCTCAGCTATGCAAGCAAATAAGATGAGCTTCAGGGATTTACAGCTTTCTAATGTCCTTATCAAAACTCCTTAATCAAAAGCCCTTAAGTAATTTATCTCTGCCTCTTGTGCTGAGTGCTCTAGACACATGCTAGAAAAGTGGATTAATGAAAGATACTGATTGTTTTTGATTTCTGACATACATTTATTTAAAGTTCTATTCTAGAAAATGCTTTCAATATCTAATAGTGGTTATTTATTATCTATAATTTGATCTGGTTTAGAACAAAATAAACAAACAAGAAGAATCCTTATCTAGGACAATTCAAACCCAAAACTCCAGTGCTATAAATAAAGGTTTTACCATTGATTCATAAACTTGTACAACCAAAAACTTAAGTTAAGCAAAAGCATTGAATAAATCTCAATCTATCATGCCTTGCAATTCCATTTGCAAGGCTCTGGACTACTGAAAAATCTCCATTAAAAATTTGAAGTAAAGATAATTAAAATATTTCAAACTTTTAATTTTAACTATTTAAAACTCTTCCAAAAAAAAAAAAAAACCAAAAAAAACCAAAAAAACAACCAAAGCAACCAACAAAACACCCCAGATACATCTCTTCTTGTGATATTTAAGGAACAGGGTTCAGCTGCCACTTTAGCGGGACTGAGCTTGTCAGGTATTTAGTAACATGTTTACTCCTTTTTTCTGACCCTATAATCTTAGAAATAACTATCAATAGGAAAATTTCATATAAGTTTTTTCCCGAAGTTTTTAACAGTTATTTTGCAACATGTGTGCCTTGTCTGAGGCCTAATACTCTGCAACAAGCAGTCCTTGATTCATAATGAAAGTATTTTTCTTAGTATGAAAAGATGAAAGATCATAAAGGTGATATTTTTTAAATTGTTTATCAGATGCAGTGATAGTGTAAATAATGAAAGTGTCATAAAATTTTGATAGTGAGTCTATATTATTTCTTGTTCTTTCTTCTTCTCTTTTTTCCTCTTTCCTTCCCCTTTTCATTCCATCCCTCATTCCTTCCTTTTGTCCCTCATTCACTCTCTTTTTTTCTTTTTGCCTTCCTTTCCCTCTTACAGTTAAAGTGAGATCACAATTCGCAGTGCAGAATAGTGTTTGTACACAGAACAAAAATCATCAAAGAGTAGTGCATACCTAAATTTATATTTCTTTTCAACATCTTCTAAATTAGAGGAGCTGTTAAAAAGTTCACCAGATGTTGCAGTGTTTTGCTATTTACAAATACCTTTTTTTCAAAATAAATTTTAATCTCAAACAGAATCACTTTCTTGCAGAATTTAAATAGATTAGATGTGGAAGGCTCAAATTACAATGTTTTTGTTTTCTCAATTTAAAGGCAATTCTAAAGTAAGAATTCAGGTGGATTAAATAAAATGCATGCAACCAGACTTAAAAATTTTAGTGAATTTAGCAATGTTCAGTACCATACTCCTTCACAGCTGAACGGAACATAAATTGCAATCATCAGCAATTTGAGTCATCTGAAGGGATCAAAATACAAAAGTCTTAAAGTCTGTGAGGTAAGTTAGAAAAAATAGTCTGACTATATTTTGAGACCATATAAAGTGACAGAGAAGCCTGGTTATCAGCCAGGGACAGGTTTTCTATTAAGTTGTTTTAGACAAACACATTGAAAATTTATACTACAAAGGCTAATTTAAGGTCATGCATGAATGTCTTAAAAATCAGAAAATTAATTTCCAGTATGTGTATACACACCAGATGCATATTTATGCAATTACTTTTATCACTTCCCAGAAGAACTCAGTTCAGTGGTTCTTTGAGTAACGTATTTTCACACTTTGTTCTGAAATAAAAGCCTTGAAAAATACACTGGGATAAGACAGAGATAATAATTTCTGACATCTAGGATATCTCTCCTGAGGTGATATATTCATTAAAACTTTCCAACAAATCACTTTTACTAATTTGTGTACATTTTCAGAAGGACAGCAAGGTGATTTTATTGAAAGGACACTGAACAGAACTTAAATTAGAAACAGCCAAAACTAGAGCTTTACATAGAGACAACGACCAAAAAATTTTTTCCATATTCAAAAGATTCTGTATTTTTTCCCTCTGTTCTAGAAAACAGAAAGCCATTTTTATTTCTATTTGCAAGAAATTATTAAAATATACATTGATGATGGATTAATTTTTCTCAAATGCCAAATGATTCCAAAGTTATGATCAATAGAAATGTGTCGTATAATGATAAATGTTGATTGGAATAAGCTTGAAGTTAGATTGACACCTCTTTTACTAGAACTCATTCAGAATAATCATATAAAAATTACTAAGACAATACCACAATTACTGCAGGAGAAATCAAGACGTGAAGTTAATTTTCTGTTACTTTTGGAATCAAAGGGATTGACTTTCATAAACTACTCAGACCCCCAGAATTACAGAATCACAGAATATGCTGAGTTGGCAGGGACTCAGAAGGATCATTAAGTCCAGCTGCCAGGCCTGCAAAGCATCATCCACAACAGTCGCATCATGTCCCTGAGAGCATTGTCCAAACACTTCTTGAACTCAGAGGCACTTGTTGCTGTGAGCACTTCCCTATATCAACCCAGTGACCAAGCAGTTTCTGGGTGAAGAAGGCTTTTCTAATATCTAATATTTAGGTTTAACCTAAACCTTCCCTGACACAACTTCAGGCCATTCCCTCAGGTCCCGCTGCTGCTCACCACAGACAGGTGATCAGTGCCAGCCCCTCCTCTTCCCCTCACAAGGAATTTGTAGACTTGGGTGAGGTCTCTCCTCAGCCTCCTCCTCTCCAGACTGAAAAGACCAAGTGACGGCACTTGCTTCTCATATGGCTTCCCCTCAAGGTCCTTCATCATCTTCATACTACTCCTTTAGACACTCTCTAATAGCTTAATAACTTTCTTATATTCTCTAATGAGCTCAAACAAAAATACAGAAAATTCTACCTGAGCATAAGAATATTTTTTTTACTGTGAGAGTGTTTGAAACAGGCTGCCCAGAGGGTCTGTGAGGTTTCTGTTCTTGGAGTAGTCAAGACATAATTGGCAACAGCCCTGAACAACCTACTTTACTGCTTCAAAAGGGTAGTTGGACAACACAATCTTCAGAGATATTTTCCATTCTCATTTTCATCAATTCTTTGATTCTCTGAAAGGTTTACAGGGCTTTTTTAGTTCTGTAGTTTTAATGCCAGAAGAACTTCGCCCATGAAATCAATTATCATGATGCTTTGTGATAAAAGTATGTTGCCCATATGATTTCTTTACTGACTTACTACCTTTTTCAATGTACTTTTGTTCTGTCTGAGTTGATACTATAACTGTCAAGTGTTCATCATGTATTGTTCTGTGAATATCTCTAATATTTAAAAATATTTTACTGGGGTGTTATAAGTGCTTTTTTACATGACACTATTTCAGACAGATTTCACTAAGGATGTATAGTTATTAGCTGTTCTAACTAATCAGTTTTTCCTTTTTTTGTCATTGCAATAAAAAAGATTTTAAAAGAAGTTATCTCCAGAAACCCATAACAGAGAAGTTGTGTCTATGTTTCCTTACTATAATACCATTTGCCTTCATCTATATGACCAAATATTAACTTGTAAAGTGTGTTTTCCTCAGCTATTCTCCTCTTTTACTGAATTTTACTCAGAATCCGAGTCTGCAAAAGATTCTTTTGAGATCTAACATTGATAGACCACAGAAACTTAAAAATCAGAGGTCCACACCTAGGACCTCATACTAATATAAGAAGTTGTTTTTCTTATGTGTGTCTACACATTTGTGTTCCCATCCTGAGAGGTCAGTTTAATAGTTGTCCTACTAAAAAACAAGCCAAGTGGGAACATCCTTAGATTTCTGTCATACATTTCTGGAGCTATCTTTCCATTGTGTTTAACAAAATATTTCTTAATAATCTCCTTAGTTTTGTTTCTAATGCTAAATTTTTCATATAGATGTAAAAATACATCAAAATTGCTCAGTTCTTCATCAGATTTTTGAGTAAAAATAAAGTTTGGGGTGGTTTGTATCTTTTAGCATTATCATTTATTTTTAGTAGTATGCTTACTTAAGGAATGTAACATTACATATTTTTGTTTACACTCTTGTGGCACAACTAAAAGGAACTCCCCTTCCTCAGGCATTTATTGACCACTTCTAACCTAATATTTTATTTTCTTGCTGTCACATATTGGGTGATTCAGGAAGACAAAGTGAGATCACAAATACATAGAGACATATAAGACACTCTATGACAGATTCCACTTTACTCCAAGAGATGAAATTAACAACTGGAAAAAGACAAAGAGATGGCCAAAATGAAAAATTGTGTCTTTGCAATAACAGCTCGTAATACATAATGTATTTCTAGCAACGGAGAAGTGCAACAAGGGCATCCCTTATGCAGCTGTGGAAGAGCTGACCAGGTAAACTCTGATAGAAAAATTTTCCTTGGCCAAGTCTTGGTTTTGGAAATCTGGAGTCTGAAAGACAATAAGTTCTACCATTTAATAAGAGGACAATGAAGAATATTAACAATACTTGATAGTGATAAAGAAAAACGTCATTAAAATAATTAACGATACAAATGGTTATAAATAAATCATAGCGATTTACCAAAATAAAAAGAAAAAAAAAATTTGTGATCTAGATTCTAGAATTTTGAAATTTGGAAAATTAAGGAAAAAAACAGTATGTATTTTGGGTTTACGTTTTTTATTGACATTCTTTTCTCTCCCTTTTGGAACCTACATATAAATAGTGATTTCAGAATTTTTATTGTTTGTTTGTTTGTTATGGATATATATTGGAACTATTTATTTCTTAGCTATTTTGAAATATATGCTGTTAATGTGAGACAACTATATGATCTAATATCTGAATTCCATATTGTTTAATAACAGAGCACAATGAAGCCTGAAAGCATTTAAGTGATATTTCTTTGCCAAAATTCCAAATGTTGACAAGTGATTTAACTGCAACTGAATCATAACTTGGAACAAAAACCAGAAATACAGCAAAATAGTTGAAGGATGTTGACGATTTTTGTGACTTTTAGCTGATTACAGCTGTTTTGAAATTACAAGAAACATCCAAAACTTTTAATGAGTTTCTATATTAAGGGTAGCACTGACTGCACATTAGCATGAAGAGGCAAATGACTGCAAATATTGGTGACTGTGTCATAAGTCATTGTTCTCTCTAACAAGCAAGTAGCAAAATGATCACTGAATTTTTCAAGAGGTCTTCAGATGCCATATGTGTTGGAGTAATTCACACACACAGACAATACCAAGACAAGAGCAGAATCTATAACAAGTTATTTCAGCAGACCATAAGTTTACATGCAGCTCTGAGTTCACTGGACATACTACTTCTCACATCTGAAGCGCAAAAATGCATATTTCCCTTGATGACTGCTATTTAGGCATAGCATAAATTAAATCTACTTCTCAAGCTTTTTTCTGGAAACCACTCCCATTATCTTACCTTCAGATCTTCCAGATTTTTGAAAATATTCTGTTAAATAAATGAGAAAAATAATGCAGTTGTGGCTTCTTGGTTTTGGTTTGGCTTAGTTTGGTTTTGTTGGTTGGTAGGTTTTAGTTTTGTCTTTTTGGAGGGAAATTCAGGGATGTGCTCCTCAAATTTATAAAACTGCAAACTTTTAAAATTGACAGAATATTGTGTAACTGACAAAAATTAGATATTCAGTACCTAGGATTTTTCTGATTCTGACACAGATTTGTGTGCAAATATCTGCCTAAGTTGAAAAGCACAGATTTCCTCACAAATTTATATTAGCAGGTTTTGTGAAAAAAAAACAAAACAAAACAAAACAAAACAAAAAACAGAAACAAAAAAAGTGGGTAATAAGAAAACAGAAACCCATCTATTTCAGTGCTTTCTTGGCTTGATAGATGTTTAATTGTTTGGTCGAGGGCAATGTGTATATCTTCCTGTCATTATACTCAGATTCAGACATATCAAGTTTATGTTTAACAGTATCCAGGAGCAGCACTTCACAGCTGTGACTTTTACAGCTCAGTTATCCCGAGTTCCTACTCTGGCTTCCTAGTCTTGTCTGATACTGGTTCACAAGCTCTCACCTGCCTCTCATATACCCTGCATGGCAGCTTACATTGTTTGAACTACTCTTTCACGTCAAAGAAACTTTCCTACTTGTGTTTCCTACCCATATTCCCTGAAAAGCTCTAAAGTCACGCTTTGATTGTTGCTTGTTCTGTCTGCTTCTCAGGCTATGTGCATTTATTTACTTATACTTGAGTAGCAACTCCCTTCAGCCTGTTCCATATTTTTATTGTTTCTGCAGTTCATTCACCATTTGTGTGGGTAAAGATGTTCCAGAGTACACCAGCATCTCCACAAATAGTATTTTGAAGAATTATTCTTCCAAGTTTCAGGTTACAAATACATTAATTGTTTCAGATAGAATAAAAAAAGAATCCTTCTCCACAATGCCAAACAATTTTTTGCAGCACTTAGTATTCATATGACACTCTGTATATATAAAATCTAAATATGCAGAGAAGTCAGAAACAGATATTGATTTATTGTGCTAGACACTGAAGTCCAGGGGGCATTTTTTTTTTTGCTAGAAATATTCATGTAGCCAAATCAATGAAATAAACAAAAAACAAGTTTGGATCTCATTGTCCTCTGAGGTATAATTGTTTCATGCACTGTGGTGCTATCTTTATAAAATAGGAAAATATTAACACAAATGTAAAGTTTTTTTTTTTTTCAGATGTGAAGTGGATGGAAAGAGAAAATAGTCTAACATATAGCAATTCTTTATAATTTTCATTATAAGGTGTTTTTTTTTCCTTTACCCTTATAAGCAATAGAAAGAAAAAGGGGAAAGAAGGTAAAGTAAGTTATATTGTCTGAATGCAATTTTCTCCAGCTGTGCTCCCTCAAGGACATTAGTAATTTATCTACTCATTTACCTTTAGTTAGAAAGTATTACACAGTTTTATCTGAAAACACATGAAAAAGATCAATTACAGGACTATGAATTCTACATGGTCAAATGATTTATTGCTTGATCTTCCAGCAGCATCTACTAATAGCTGTAATAAGAAAGACTTTGAAATAAGTAAGGCATTAATTTTTTCACCATATGCTCATAATCATAATTTTCTTGCTAAGGGTCGTTGTATGGCTACCCTTGAAAGAAAGAGACAAGCAGCATACACTTCTCTGTTAATTGGTGTTCTTTATGTAAGTTGAGAGCAATTGGCACAAAATATGTTGAAAATTGCATTATACTTGTCCAAGACTTTATAATGCTTGAGTTTCCAGGGTGATAGTATACTTTTTAAAGAAACGACAACAAAAAAACAGATGGCAAAAGAAGAAAATAAACTAAGAATAAGAAGTAATGTAGAGAAGGGAAATCAACAAATAAGTAAAGACAAATAAATAAAGAAAATAGAGATAAAAAAGAAGTTTAAGACTAGAAATAATATTTTTATTAATTATTTTTAAATAATTCAACCTGATATTCTTCTACTGATAAAAATTTAAAAATCTGAAGTATCAATTTATGCGATTTTCAGATGTTGTATCTTAGAATTTAATTTGCTTTGTATCTTACTAGGGTTGATAGCTATGAACAAAGCAGCTAGAACCCACATGAAAGCAATTCTGAGCTAAAAGAACAAGTTCGTGAAATAAGCAAAATTTAAAGAAGACAGTAATATAGCAGAGAGGTCATTATCCTAAACTGCTTCTACTTTCAACCAACCTAAATTTCACTGAGAGTAAACATAGAACTGAGAATATTACTTTACTTGGATTTATTACTTAACCAATCTTCTGTCACTAGCTCTGCTACTTCTGGTCTCTAAGCACTTCCTAGACATTTATGTATGTCAGGTTCAAAGAAATGAGAGACTATGTAATGCTGTGATACACTTTTTTCCAACAGGTGCACCTTCTGACAATTTAGCCTTTGAAAGGTTAAAGGGCTTGTGTCAGATATCACTGTTCTGTAAAATGGTTCTATACTTGCAGAACTATGCATTGGTAAAACAGGTAGATCCCTGATGTAATTATTCCTTATATTTCCTTGACTGACACAAAATCAGTATACAAAGTACCTTTAGTAGTTCACATTTATAAGTGTGATCTCTGAGTATAGCGAACTCTGAGCACTAGAGTTTTTGAACTATATTATGAAATTTGTTATATATATTAGGAAATCAGTGAACAGGTATTGTTGTCCAGATTTTTGTCACTTGTCATCTGACAGATACAGAGTGAGATCAGGAATCCTCCAGGGTATAATGAAATGACAGACTAAAGATTTATGTTTCTTTGTAACGTGTCCATTTCATTATTTGCCACTGTTTTTGTTCTACAGACAAAACAGAAGTTATGCCAGACTGACAATACATTAAGTCACTGGACTGAAAACATCTTAATGCATATGCTTGTAAACCCATTTGTAGCAGCACAAGATTATGGCTTGTTCAAACATGAAGAACGGGTTGTCTGATTGATAATCTGAAAAACAACTTGAGCATGCAACAGTGTAATCCCTACAGAGAGAAATGTATTCTGACCTCAGCAATTTAGCATGGGTGTCCACATGAGCCCAGTTCATTAGTTTCTGATTTATAAAAAGTTAAAGTTGATAGCTTTTTGTTTCAGAATGAAAATATTTCTAATATCCAGTTGATTAAGAAAAATCTGAATAAAAAAGAAGTCTGAAAATTGTTTAGATTGTAGAGAATCAGGAATTAAAATTTTTCTGTCATGTTTCAGTAATAAATGAGTTTGTAATGCTAAGTTAATATTGCTAAATCACCAAGAATTCAGCCTTGATGTATTATAATAATCTCTTATATTTCACATTAATCTTATTTCTGTAAGTATTTTGAACCAATGTTCACTATTAAAAGTGCAATGTGAAGTGGAGCCATTTTGTGTGGCGTTTCATAATAAGACATGAAGCAGACTACAGAAAAGAAAAATAAAGAAAATAAGTGTTCACATGTTCCCATGGTAAATGACCAATTTAGTGCAGATCGTTTGGCTTGGGTATTTTTTTCTCCTTGAGAATAAAGAGGAACCTCAGAGATCAATAGATGAAAGCCTCAGTCTTGAATTGACAGTATTCTTTGTTAAAAAAGAAATACACTTTATGTACTAAATCTCAGAAAAAGACACAACATACTGAATCCTGCTCGTAATATAGGGGAAACCATTACACTGACTGAGTCTCTTATTGGCATAGAAAAGAATTAAAACTTGTTCTGGGTCTGTCTGGAATGGGGTTAATATTTTTTAACAGCAGTCCACACGATGCTGTGCTTTAGATTTTTGACCAAAATAGCATTGATAGCAAGCCAATGTTTTATTCATTGTTGAATATTGCTCAAACAACATCAAAGCCTTTTCTATTTCTCATTCTTCCACGTTACATGGAAGTAGGCTGAGGGTAGGAAAAAAGCTGTGAGGGAGCATGGCTGGGACAGTTGACCTGATATGACCAAAAGAGTATACCGCCTTTTTTATAGCCAAGATTAGCAAAAAGAGAATTTGGTCAGTGTGGCACCCAGGCAGGTCTCCTGGGAAGCTGGGCCTCAGCACACATAATTGCTACTTGGGAAGACAGATGTCATAACCATGAATGTGTTCCCCTGTTGATCTCCCTTTTCTAAGAGTTTACTCCTTAGAAAGACCCAATGACTTGTGACTGTGTCCATTGTCCTTGTCCTCTCCCCCACGCCAATCTGACCTTTATTTCTTGTAACCCTGCTCAAGTGATGACTGCCAGTGGCAGTCTTAATGGACACATCTGGTCATGATGGCTGCACCAGACTCACAGTGGATTTGGGGAAAGCACAACAGTCAAAGGCCAATTTGAGCAATGTGCCCACCAAATTGTGGCACTGTTAAGTTTGGGGGAAATTGACTTCTGTAGTAAATATGCAAATACCACTATAATTCAGTTACTTTAGTTTATAAATAGTGGATAGCTGGAGGCTCATTGGACTTTGTTACATGGCAGCGGTCAGCATACCTTGAGTAACACCTACTACTCTTGAGCTTGAGAGATTCCTTGCTGCAACAGATTATCAATAAGCAATTGCAATTTAATAGCATACTAAACTTTTAAATCTGAACTAAGTGCTACAAAGGGTTGATTCTGCACATAAAATCCTTTAGACATAAACAATTGACAAAGTCTGGTCTAAGGAACCAGCTGCACCTAAACTCCTCTCTGAGAAGGAGATTAGAACACAAGGGGGTCCTTTCTGAACCTCTTGACTTGGAAGAAAGCTCTCTCTGACAGTTTTGTCTGACTGTCGTTTATGCAGCAGATAATATTATCTCGCCATCAAATCTTGTTAGAACACTGATGCAATTCCTATTTTCCAAACTTTGTTAGATCTCTGCTTTATATCAATAGAGATATTGCTACTTCTCCCTTAAAACTGTCACTCTGTCTGTGGCGTGACATATCTGTAGTTTCTTGAGTGGCTCTAACATTTTTACTGCATCCAAATTCATCAGGCAAGCTGATACCATCTGGAACTATTTCATCTAAATAAAGATTAGTACTACCTACATAATTGACAGCACAGCAGGGATCAACCTTACTGATAAAGGACATGACCCATAACCTTTTTTCTCCTGTTTCTAGAAATATGGATGCAAAATTCCAACCAATACTCTCTATAACCAGAAATAGATTTTCTCAGCTGTTGGTGCAAAAACTGGTTTTGTTGTTTCGTTTGTTTTTTTTTTTTTTTTTGCAATGGAAAGAAAAAGTTATATTCAAATGTTTTAGGACCAGCTATAAAATTTCTGTAGCTTTTCCTTCACATTTTCTCTTTTTTAATTCCTTGGATGATGAAACAGGCAATAGTCATCATATTTAGCTTATATAGGAACTTTCTAGTGGATATTGATATGAATTCTCAGTGAAAGGCTTGGGGTCAATCAGGATGAATAGATACATTCATCTATCATCCCTCTGATGCAAGGGAGCAGCAAAATTACAACTGTATGATGAAAAGTTAATTTAAGAAACCAATCACCATTTTTTTCCTTTCACTTGGCATGAGGTCCTGTGACAGTCTTGAAAAATCAAAGATTCTTTTTCTCCTGTGCAACCTTACCTAAAAATCCCCACAATTCTTATATCAGATGCTTAGTGATGGTACATTAGTGACATTAAAGGGCTGTTAGCCATATACGTGTCACTTAAGTTTTTTTAATATTTATGTTTGAAACGGTCTCATTTATTATTTTCTAGAGATAATATATTTTAGTACATTCTAGGATTGCCAACATAAAGGACTTCAATCTCAGCCTATGACTAAAATATACAGGCATAATGGAATATATAAGCATAATGGAAACAAAGAGACAAAAACATAAATATCAATGAACAATTTAATGACAAAGTTTTTGTTTCTTTCTTTTTTTTTTTTCTTATCTTTCCACTAGGCAGAAAAATCAGCAATGACAATTATAGAGGATAGCTGATCAGCAAAAACTTCATAGAAAGTGAAGTTTCATATCCCTCTGACCCTAAATAAAATGGTAATCAGTTGTACATAATGGATTGGACCAGCTTTATTCTTCTAAATCTTGGTGTAAATCTGGAGTAAATGTATTGACTTCAGCAATATTATTCTATATTTATGGTGATTTAATAGAAACTATGATTTCTTCTTATCTGTTACAAACAATAATTGAGATTTCTTCTATATATGCCTTGAAGGTTATATTGCAATTTCTTCTTGCTCTGTTCAATTTTTTTCAATATCTTTAAAGCTTCTCGAACTCCTTTAAATGTTCTGGGATTTCTTTCTCTCTTATGCAGTTCTCAGTCACACAGGGACTTCAACTTTTGGGTTGACCACATTGTTTTTGCTGCTCTTTTAACTTTATGCATTTATTTACGCTTACATGGCTTTTTCTTCCTTTTTTTTTTTCCTAATGTGACCTACCAAGAATAGATTCTCCCTTTTCCACTCTTGATTTTTCATGAATTATTGAATTTCAGCCAATTTTATTCAACTTGTTTCACATTTCCTTCAAGTCAGCATTTCTTAAAGTGCAATATCTTTGTGTTTGCTGACCTCTCTACAGAACTCCATCAGCATTTCAAACTTAATGACATTATAATAATGGTATCCTACCTTCTTTCCAACTTTAACCTTGTTTATCTTACAGCAGTAGCCTGATTTTCAATTATATGGCCCTTGTGACCTCATTTGCTGTTTGTTCAACTTACTGTATAAGAAAGAAATGTTTTCAAAACTCTCTCTGTAGCTTTCTTATTTCTATTGCATTTGCTCTGATCTTCTTTCAGCACAGAAAAATCACAAGTACTTAATGGCTATTTTAGACAATAATCTTTTCATATGAAATTTTATGTGCCACCTCCATATACTGTTTAGCCATATATATAGCAATCCAAAATATGTTTTCCAAAAGAAATCATGCTTACCTTTTCAGTTATTTCACTCTGTCCTTATTGTTTCACCATGTCAGTCAAAAACACTCTAAGCATTTAGAAGGATCTCTCCTACTGATAGTTTTGATATCCCATAGTCATTTCTAGCTCCACATATGGTAGTCTGGGAATGAAAGTTAACTGTCCATTTGAGAGCTATCCCTTTAAGACTAGAAGCAGAAGACAGATTTCATTATCAATATTTCACACAACCACTGATTATTTCCCCTCTGGATATCATGCCTGGAGACCTTGACAACATTGATTGCTGTGACTAAGCAAAATAAATTAATTTCAACAAGGACAAGTGCAAGGTCCTGCACCTGGGTTTGGTCAATCCCAAGCACAAATACAGTCTGGGCACAGAATGGATTAAGAGCAGCCCTGGAAGGACCAAGGGGTGTTGGTGAATGAGAAGCTTGACATGACCTAACAATGTGATTTGCCACCCAGAAAACCAACCTCATCCTGGGCTGCATCAAATAAAGGGTGACCAGAAGATCATTTTATGTTCCTGCCTTTGTTTCAAGAGGTGAAAAGTGTTTTGCCTTTTCTATAGCTGATAAGGTCATGTTAGGTCACAGGTTGGCCTTGATGATCTCAAAGGTGTTTTCCAACCTAGTTTATTCTGTAATTTATTCTGTGATATCCTCTCCTCATTTTGCTCCTATTCTTTTAATGTGAATTTTTACTTCTTCAGAAAATTATCTCATTAGATTTTAACTTGAAAAAATGCAGCTTATTTATCTTTTTAATATCCTACAACATCCTCTGAAGTATATTACATGCTATGAAGTATCTAACACTCTTTTTTTATGTCTATGAGAACTCACTCTGATTTGTGTTCACAATGGTTTGTGTTCAATCATACAGAAAGGCAGTTGTAACCAAATATGTATCTTTTTATTATAATGCTGATTTTCACAAAATATTTCATACACTATGAAATGTTTTTGTTATAACAGGTTGATTCACTTAAAAACTGTCTTCAAGTGAGTTCTGATCCAAATTTTTTAAAGATAAAAATATTGGCTGTAGTAGCAAATTGTTTCTCTTTGAAAAGAGATTCATAATAATAAATTTTTGTTGAATCATTCCATCAACAATATAGATTGCAAAAAGAGAGAAGTATTTTTTCTATGCTGAGTCCAAAAGGTAGACAGACTATGTGAAAAATTACTTATATAACTTGTGATACACTATACATAGTCTTTCTCAGTTATTAGTAAAAGGTTATAGTAAAAAAGCTGGCAATAAAGTATCAAGTATAGAAAGACTAAGCATTAACTGCTTAAATGAAAGGGTCTCCTGTCAGGTCAGATTGCCAGTAAACATGTTGTTAAAAGTTTACTGTTTTGAGGAATAAAAGTAATTTTTACAAGCAGAACAGGAGAATGAAATCAGTACAGTATGTACAATACATTGCAAAATCTGTGTTTAAAAGCATTGGATAAATGTCTTCAACTAACAAACCCATGGAGAAAGCCACAACAAGCATACAAGGTTTGTAAACAACAGATTTTGAAATGCATCTTTTGTTCTTCAGGCTGATATATTCCTCTGTGATAGAGCATGTCAAGCTCTGTCAACTGAACATTTTAATAGAAGGGTTTTCTTAAAATCACAGCCAAGGAAACAATTGTTAGAGGAGAAAAAAAAAGAACTTATATACCACTGCACACACAGAAAATTTTTCACACACATTTGTGAGGATAATTATTGCCACACACTATCTATTTTCCCCTGAAGTCATGGATATTTAAAATTTCTCCTTGTTCTGTCATTGCTCAACTGGGAGGACAGACCAATCCCCCCACCCCCACCTTGCCACAACCTCCTTTCAGATAGCTGTAGAGGCCAATAATTTCCACTTGGCCTTCTTTTCTCCAGTCTGAATAACCCTCTTCAGAGCCTTCTTTCAAAGCTGTGACCCTTTTGAGGAAAGACCAGTATTTGTAGAAAAAACATATTTTTTATTATTTCATATATTTGAATTGAGATTAACTTCTCTTTGGGTAATCCTCTACAAGTATTTTAGTTTTATTCCAATCAAGAAAACCTGACACTGTATAAATTGAGAGGTCATGTGTCAGACTCCATGCATAGATGTGTATGATTTGTACTTGCATGCATAATTAGCTATGTGAATATGTACAAATATCTAGAAAATAATACATGTAAGTCTGACGGAAGTACATACATAATTTATACTATTCTATTAAAACATATAAAATGAAAATTTTTCCCTTCCCATTTTTGCCAGTTTTGTGGAATTTTCTGGATATATTGATGTACTATGCAGGCTAAAGAGAGAAACAAAATAATAAAAGTTAATAGCATTTCAATTCCAAATAAATATGAAAACAGTGGAAGTCTTCCAGAATAGACTAAGTCTAATGCCAGAAAAATATGACACTTAGCCAAGATTTACTAATCAAATGTTTGGGACATTTGGGGCTCAGACTGAATGTAATATGTTTGTTTCCACAGACAACAATGTCTATAATAAATTCTCAGGAAGACAGATTAGGGATCATGCAAATGCCAACTTATCTGTTACATCAACTCAGATGATACTACTCCATCACTTCTTATAAGCTTAATAAAAACATAATTTAAAAAAACCCCAAAGATTGGCTTAACAAATTGAAAAGAGAAGCAAGTCTTGATTGCATGCATTTCTCAGGTCTATCCATTTTATTGTAAGCAAATGAGAGAACTTGACATCACAGAATGTACAAACTTATTAATTTACAGAATCACGGGATCTGCTGAGTTGGAAGAAGCCCAAAAGATCTATAAAATGGTGTTGAGACCACTTGCCTGGGGAGCCCTTTCCAGTACCCAACCAGCCTTTGGGGCACGAACCTTTTTTGAATATCTAACCTAACATAACTTCAGGCCATTTGCTGGAGTCCTGTCACCGGGCACCTGAGACAAGAGACAAGTGCCCCTCCTCTGCTCCTCATGAGGAGGTTGTAGACAGCAATGAGGTCTCCGTTCAGTCTTCTCCAGACTGAACACACCAAGTGACCTCAGCTGTTCCTCATATGGCTTCCCCTCAAGGCCCTTCACCATCTTTGTAGCCTCCTTTGGACACTCTCTAATAGCTTTGTATCCTTATATTGTGACCCCCAAAACTGCACACAGTACCCAAGGTGAGACCACACAGGTGTCGAGCAGAGCAGAACAATCCCCTCCAGCAACCAGGTGGAGATGCTGTGACTGAGGCACCACAGGACACAATTTAGACCACAACTGAGCTCATACTGCATACTTTTAATCACAAGATCGTAACAGGACTTAGTCTACAATACTTGCACATCGAATTCTATTAGGTCTGATATAAACTGACAATTATTACTTGTATAAGGAGACCTCTGCTAAATTTAATTAGACATCAGAAACAACACTGAATCAATTAATGAAATAACATCTGAATTTAATTTAATGGTTCAATGGGAGTTATGAAAAGTGTTCTAACCCACTTGATTATAAGAAATTTTTATGTATTATATAAAATTAATACCATTCCGTTTCAGAAATGGACAAATAAGTGGTATATTCTCTGTTTCAGCATGTACGCAGAGTGTGCAGCAGAGCAACTCTTTCTAAAGAGTTTAAAAAATGTCTATTTCAGTGTGTTATTAAATGATCAAAGAATTTCAAGACTGGTTTTCAAACAAGAACAAGTTGTGCAAATTAAATGGTGGTAGTTTTGACAGGTAAAGATGAGGATATTTTGAGATTTTAAGCAAAATTGCATAAGGAAGAACCTACACAACCCTCACTGATACCTAATGCCTTTCAAGTTCATTGACTGAATAATGCTATAAGGCAAAAAATACATATTTAAAGTATGTGTTGATAATGTTTATATACAAGGGTGTTGAATTAATATCTTATAGATCTTTCAGTGCTTGACTTTAAAACCTCCATAATCGTCATCCTAAAATGTTTCAAGTTCAAATCTAGAAACAAAGTTATATTACTTTGCATTCATCAAGATGTTCAGATGCATTGCAGAGGTCAGTACTACATGAGCTAATAAAAATCATAGGAATAGAAGCAAATATCAACTGATTGTAAGCTGGAGAATGAAGACTAACTGCAAAAATCATACCAATGTTTTTAAAACTTTCTCCTGAGAGCAAAAGAGTGAATTTCAGGGTTCTTTTTTTCACCACAACCTGGTAAAAGACAGGTTTTGCTGCTAGTAAAAAATTTGCTTGTTTCCCATTATTCCTTACTCTTACCTCCAGTTTTCTGTTTTTTCCCTCTTTTGAACTATAATTGTCTCAGGCTTATCTCCTTTAAAATCAAATAGTCCTTTAACCTTTTGTTTTCAGTCCTATTTCAGTTTCCTCTCTCCAGGCTTCTAATTCTTGTCTCAATCTATCTTTTTCATGCAGCTAGATCTTTCCTCTCCAGGATTCTAAGTCATATAACTCCTTTTTTACTTCAAAACTTTTCCACACCAATTGTTTCAGGTTCTGTGTCATGTTTCCAATCAGCTGAGGCTCCTACTGTGGTGTGTAGCTCAAGGTCTCATTTTGAGCTGACTACCTGCTCCCTTCACTCCAACTCAGCTCCAATATATCAATATTGAAGAAAATTCTTATTGCCTCTCCAGCCTTGTTTATAACATGCAGTGCAGACTTACTAAAAATGTATAAAAAAATATAGGCACACACTCATATGTGAATGTGTCTGAGATTACAGCAACTATTGCAAGAAATAATGGAAAAAAGAGGGGTGGAGAATGATGATAAGGAATGGGTTTGTGTTAAAACACAGACCTGTTTTCATTATACTCAAAAATTTGTAATGTTCAAAGAGGGCATATATAGCTTATATATTAAGGTAGAAATTCATTGTGATTTTAACTGAAATTCTTTTCACTTGAACTAAAATACAGTGAGTTCCTATTTTCTTTTCACTTGCCATGGTAATAAGTCTCAACACAATATATAAATATAATTAAAAGTATATGTATATTCATATATCTATTATTCTAGAAACATGGACTACAAATCCCTTATCTGTGACCTTCCCTCCCTCTGTCCAAATATCACACAAACTCTATTTAAATTAATTTTGCTGTAAGCATGTTTTCTGTTTTCATCTGGACACTGTAACTGAGCTTCCACAAGGGATCCTGGATTTGCTGCTTTGCTTTGTTCAGTTGTCACCAGATGATGGAAAGAACCTACTATGATCACTATCTGTGTGTTGCTGGTGCATTTAATGTGCTGTGATCATCTTGGCTGCTGCCTTTTCCTCCCTTGTAGAATAGCCTTATGATATATTGGACAAGAAGGGTACAGGAAACCACATTCAAGAGCAAATTAAAATAAAGTTGGTAACCACAGAAACACAGGATTTGTTGAATACTGCAGAGAATATTCAAGGTGAGGCTGCCCCAGTGCAGAGCAGAGCGGGACAACCTCCTCCCTTGCCCAGCAGGTGATGCTGCGCCTGAGGCATACCAGGACATGTTTAACCCCTCCTGGCTGCCAGGGTACTGCTGATTCATGTTCAGCTTCCCACAGACCAGAACACCCAGGTCCCTTTCCACAGCACAGCCCTTCAGCCTCTCATTCCTCAGTATGTCCGTGCATCCAGGGTTGTCCCATCCCAGGTGCAAAAAACGCCAGTTTCCCTAATTGAACTTCATAGGGTTGGTGACTGCAGAGTCCCATTTTATTGAGGTCTCTCTGTAGGGTCTTCTTTCCTTCAAGGGAGTCAACAGCTCCAGTTTTGTATCATCTGCACACTTGGGCAGTATCCCTTCCAGTCCTGCATCCAAGTTGTTTATGAAGACTTTGAAGAGCACAGGAAGACAGAGCCCTGAAGAGCTCCACTGTAGTGACAGGTCACCAGTCCAAAGTCACCCCGTTTCCTCTAACCATTTGTGCTTAGCTCATGAGACAGCTACTTGTCCATCACATGATGTGTTTATCCAGCTGTAGGCTGGGCATTTTATCCAGAAAGATGCTGGGAGAGATGATATGAAAAACTTTACCAAAGTCCAGAAAGATTACAATTAGATTCCCTCAGTCAACTAGACGGGTTACCGTGTCATAAGGGCAAATCAAATTTGATAAGCAGGTCTTTATTCTCGTGAAACTGTACTGAGACATTCTTCCCTCACTTCTTGAGAATTGTGACAATATTTGCCAGTTTTCAGTCACAGATTTCTACTCATTAGGCAACTGATGCTCTGGCTACAAAAGCTACAAGTCCAGTCTCAAAACTCTGAAAAGCTGAGTAAATCCTGTTCCCTGTCAGCAGTGATGTCAGTATTGTAAAGATACACTTATTAGCTGGACTGGCTTTTTCTCACTTTTTCTAATCCTTCCATATGTGTTTAGAGCTGGAGCTACTTAAAATTTCCGCTCTTTATTGTAACTTGCAAATATTTTCAACAGCTCTCTCTTTCCTTAACTATGCACTCAGCAAAATTGCTTCTAGCCTCCAGGGTGCTGTCCAACTAGAGGGATCAATATTCTGTATGAGTATGTATTGATAGAGGATTTAAGAGGTGTGGTTATTTTTCTAAAACTGTAGAATCAGGGAAATGACATTATTGTAAAAGCTGAATTATTCTCAGCTATAGTAGCAATATATAGTACTTTTTCTGTCAATGTCTCATTTGTAAACAATTATTTGAAAATTGCATTCATCTTTTTAATCTACTTAGTATATTATGCACTCTAGTCTCAGCCTATAGACTGAGAGACTATTGTTCAGTATTGTCTCAAGTCCTGAGTATTCTCAATTCATGTAAAACACCATTGGTCCTGATTCTTAGATCTAGTGATATGAGACATTCATTCGGTTTTTTTTTTAAATATAATGTCTATTCTTAGAAAGTGGTGTTTTCAAACAAAAGAAGTATGAGGTTTTTTTGCAGTGACTTTTCCACAGGTCATGACATATTAGTTGTTAGTTGAGTGGTTTTGAGATTCAGGCAAGGTTCAGATGATTTTTGAGTTACTCTGTTCATCTTATCTTTGTGCTGTTTGGAACTAGTAACTGAAAACTTGCTAGGAAACTATTTTAAGTGGCAATTTTGTACTGGGATGACTATAATCTTTAACTGCGTTTCTTCCCTCTGATGCTTCATCCCAAAACCTCAATATGAAAGATATCAAAACTGTAATATTTTTAATTATGTGCAGAAGAAATTCAGGTGCACCTGAAATTTTTTTTTATTGTTGCCAAATATCAATTTGGAATAATGGCCTGTTGTTTCCTCAAGAGATGAGCAATCTTCAGTTCCTGTGTTCATTAAGAGATATGAATGTGGAATCTTCCTTTTTTTCCTCTTTTTGTCCTTTACTCTCATCTCCTAGTGACTAATTCTCTCCCAGTGTTTCCTCCTCTGTCCTGCAATATTTACTCATGGCACCCTGTGAAAATTGATGTAACACAGAAAATGCAGTTCTTCTTATGTCCTGTCTTCATTTAGGATCTTCCCCTACATTTTCTTAATATCTTGATAATTCAAATTGCTAAGAAGCCATCCACCAAGTCTCTGAACAGATTGACAATTACATGTCAAATAGCTGAAACCAGGTTTTATAACTAAATTCTGAATACTCTTTTAACTTAATTTAAAACATGAGGTTATTTTTTTCGTAACCCAGTAAAAGGATGTAAACAGGCTCTGAAACTTGTGAAGCTGCTGAGGGGAACTGGTTACCGAACTGCTGTAGAAACTCCATTCAAGGAGTTGCAGGTTTTTCTCTAAAATCTAAAAATGCTTATTTTCTAGCTACAAACTTGTTACTTTAACTACTGAAACTTTCACACCTATCAACTCCTCTGTGATTTAAGGAATGAAGTGCAAAAACAAAGACTGAAGAATGCAGGAACAAGCAGTATTAAGTGAATTCCAGTTCTATGTCAATTTATATAACTAGTTACCTTTTTAATAAGCATAATATAAGGGTAAAAGTCAATGTCTGCATTCTGAGATTCTCAAAGACATGCAATCCACTTCCAGGTGTATAATTTCTTGTCATGTTTAAACAGCATCTGTAAAGACTTCACACACCCTACACCCCAGTCTGTCTGCTTTTCCAAACACAGTTTTCTTGAAGTCTTTTCCTCATAAAGAGTAGCTTGCACAAAGCATTGAATGCTGCTTTGCTATGAGTATGCAAATTGCAAGTGACAGTAACAGTAGAGACTAAGAATCATCTTGGACATGTAGATCTTGCAGATGTCCTAGAGTTGCCAGGTGATTAAATATAGCCCCTAACTGTGGTGGCTACCTGCCACGACCTCGGGCAGGTGGGATGTGCCAGCTGGCACTGCCTGTGCGAGGCCGGGCGGCCACAATGAGAGAGGCACCCCAGAGGACAGCATCTGCCACCCTGGCGGTGCTGAGCGCTGCTCGTGGGTTGTGCAGCTTTGGTAGCTCCACATGCTGAGAGGAGATGAAGGGATGAGAGAAGGACACTTGTCTGCGAGCCCAAAGAATCTTTATTTTCCCCAGGTGGGGTAAGAACAAAGGCGCTCTCTGAGTGGGTGCAGGAATGTCGGGGAAATCAAAGGTTACAGCAACTTAAATAGGGAGCGGGCAGACAGGAGTGTAAACCTGTTTTGCCCATTGGGGATAAACCAGAGAGGGATGATATCAATTATAAAAACCAATGATAACACAACGGGTGGGCAGAAAGTCAGGGGACAAATAGAAAAACTAAATTGGGGTGATTGATACAGAACTTTCTCGAAGAAACTGGGCGTGTTTACAGGATTGACAGCCAAAGGGGGTGAACAAATTCTGGCTGATGGAACCAAATAAGGAGAAATCAGGGAGAGGTGAGAAGATTGGCAAATAACTGGGGAGCCAAGCAGCGGGAATTTTCGGGGTAAGCAAGTTGGATCAAACCAATGGTGAGGGGAGAAATAAGGGAGTACAAAGGATAACTAACATTAATAAAAACAACTGACTGAATAAAATCACACCGCAACACCTAACAACAGAAGCTAATTATTGATGGGCACATGTTGCTATCGTTGCTCCATAAAGAATTCCTTTGAAAGACAAGACTAACATATCTTGCTGCAAATCTCACAAAATCATTCCTAAAATATGTGTGCTTATGTAAATTTTCTGACACATTTTAGAATGTGTCTGCAGGTTACAGATATTGTTTTCATAGTATAGACCTGACCTCACACAGAGATTTACTAAAGGTGGCAGAATTAATTGAGTCAGATGATCACATGGTTCCCACGTATTGTCCTGCCTTTACCTAGATAGTATTTCTTATCATCCAAATGCTTTGAGTCAATGACAGCCATTTGATTTTTTTTTTATTTTACAACAGATGAAATATCTTTTTGGTTGGGTATTTTTTGGCTTTTTTCTTTTCATGAGTTAGTTAGAATCAAGTTGTATAAGTTAAAGAATTAATAACATTACTGACAGTATGTCTGGGGCTGTGCCTGTATCTGTGAGCTATAAGGCAAAAAATCCTATTCAGCATCTTAAGGTTTTCCAATTATGTGTTTTTACGGACTAACCTTCAAGTAAAGGGACATGACCAGATCTTATGTGAGGTAATAAAGCAATCTTGTGTACATACTCAGCATTTTTAAAGAAAATGTTTAAAGGCCTTTAAAAGTTTTTTTGTTTGACAGTTTATTTTTATTTTTAACTAAAGAACATAGTTGCCCTAGTAACTTTCTTTGATATTACCTCAAAACATTTCAGAAATGTTCACTGCCATAATATCCTTAATTTGTGTGTTATGCAATCCCACTTTCATATCATAAAAATAAGCTTTTTGGTAAATCATCCAAACAGATATTAGTGCAGAATATTTTGCCAACAAAATTCTGTAAACATTAAAATAGATAATACTTCTGCAAGTATTGTCACTATGGGAACATAACCACACCTTTATGTTTCAGAAAGCCTTGATATATCTAACTTTCCTTTCTGGAAAGTTAAATTAAAAACAAAATAATATTTATTGTTTGTTGCTTCTATCAAAGAAGGATCCTCTGAAAAGCTAATAAAACCATTTACTGAAGCAATTTATTCATAACCTGAAAGCATAGCATGTTTAATATTTATATCACTCACAGTAGTCAAAAATTTTCATATTGTTTCCTAAGGGAGCATATACATACTTGTATTGAAGTAGCTTGTAGAAGAGATCTGCAAATCTCAAAGTAAAAAATAACAGTAAGTTAAAGGCAGTCAGAAATTCCACAAACAGTGGAAAAATTGCTTATTGTGAAAGAAATTTGTCTTAGTGATTAGCAGAAAACATATACCAAGTTATATTTAACAAAGCAAAATTAAAGTATCAAGAGACGTTAAACAAAACCCCAAAAACAAAATCAAAAAACTTCCCCCGAAACAACAGTCACATGAAAACCCAGCTGAACAAACAAATAACCAAAATCAAAGGCAGACCTATGGTTACACATTGTAGCTAGGATATGTCCCAGAATAAAGTTATAATTTTGCTGCAGTAAAACTGGAGCAAAAGTAAACCAGGTAATGAGAAGAAATTTGCACCAAACAAAGAAAAAAAAAATCAGCCAACATAGGAAGTAAAAAAAAAATCTTAGTGGAATCAGAAAAAAACCTAAACCTAGCAGTTTAATGAACCGCATTTCTTTCTCAGAACATCAAATGAACTTTTACTTGATCACATCATGCGAGTGACAAAATTTTTTAATTAAAAAAAATCAGTTTATATAAAAGTAGTAACTGTTGTATTTATGAGAAGAAGAGGAAGAATTCTTTACCAGAATTATCCAAGTGATAGATATCATCCAATGCTAATTTTAAAGAAAGAGGCAATTAAAGACATAGGAACATAAGGAAGAAATTTAAATGTTTTTTCAAAAGTTTTTTCTACTAGGATAATCAGATAGTTTTCTACAGTCAAGAGAACTGTGATTAATCTAATCTACACAAACTTTAGTAAAACTTTTACTTTAGCACCACATGGGAAATTATTAATGATGATGATGATGATGGGCTAAAGAACTGTAAATTGTGTAAATGAGACAAGAAAATTCTTCTAAAAGAGGACGGTGAGACTTCATAGACTTTGTTTATAGAGTTCCTTAAGAATTTGTCTTTGAACATTTTAAGGTGACTGATCTAGCAAATAGCTCAAAGATATATTCTAATTATATGGTGATGTGAGATGCTATTAATGCTGAAGATTAAAATAGCAAATGGAAAGATTTGGATGACCTTGAAAGGTTGAGCAATAATTTGACATTAAAAGGTTTATGTGAAAGTTAAAATAAAGCATTATTTTCTAGCATTTCTCTGCCTACTGTAGATATCATTCATCCCACCAATTTTGTGTTGATCTAATCCCCCAAGAATAGTATGAATTATAAATAAAAATTGTTTATAAAGATATCATTTAATGCTGTTTGTGAAAATGGAAGCCCACTGCAGGAAAAGAGACTGAAGAACTTGTTAAATGAGGTAACACCTTTGGAAGAATAAAGGTTTTGTATCCCCAGTCAAAAACTAATTCAAAAATAAAGAAAATCCCAAGGGAAAACCTTTTTAAATACATGCTTTTTTTTAAAGTTATATATAATCATAAAACCAGTCCTTTCTGTGAACAAATTCAATGGTTTAGTGCTATTGTATGTTGACTTCTAGGAAAAAGGGGGTAAAAAAGGGATACTTTTGAGACAGTACTTTTTTCTGGAGATCATACATAAAAGAATGTGTTGATGAATTATTTCAGCAATACAGGAAATCCCTTCTACTATTTTGTTTCTAAACTTTTTTTTAATATGAGATCGAATACTTACATACAGCTAAGAATTGACTCACAGCTGTGACATATCAGTCTGATGAAAAACTGCAGAATTTGAAAACTTCTGTTTTCAATGAATTGGTATTGATTTACATTTTCTGTTTTACCTGTTTTGAATCCTTTATTCTTGGAATCCTCATTAAATGTTCCAGGGTATACCTGGGATCAAAGCTGGTTTATGGACAATTAATTATGTAGCTCATCCTGCTTGTCTTTTTGAAATATTGACCCATTTGATTCCTTCCAGTCCTCTGGAGCTTCCCTAGTTTTCCAAGACTTATTGAAAAATCAATGTCAATTGTCTAGGGAGCTCTCCAGCCATCTCTTTTAAAATTATTAAATGCCAGACAAATTTTAAACTACCTAGTTTTAGTAGTTGCTGCTTAACAACCTCCAGAGTTATTGTGGGAGTGAGAGATATTTCATCATCATCATCACCTGATATGAATCTACCACTTTGATTTTTTCTAACTACAAGGAGAGTCATGATTATATTTCTGCTTCTTATGCATTATTAATGCCATAGTTATGTGGTTTTCTTATATGAATATATAAATACAAGCTCCAGGATTGATTTATCATTTGCTATTTTATTGTGGATAATTCCCAGTTCCTTATTTATAACTGTTATCAAATTCAATTTTATCTGAATCTTAGCAATTAAAGCAGTTATTTGTGTATATATTTTTATTAAATTCCTGATTTCTTTAGATTGTTAAGCAAAAGATACCAAACTGCAGAAACCCACAGAGCAACTTGTCTCAACAGCAGAATTGTCTTGCTTTAGAATATTGAGGAAAAATCTTTATCTTGCATTCATTTTTGTTATGTGTTCAGGGTATAATATCTTCACAACCTCAATCTGATGAAAATATTCCTTGTGCTTCCCTGAAGTATTTCTTTAGATACAGCATTCCTCAGTTTTTTTCCTGTACTTTAGGGAAGTTTCCTTTTCTTTCTCTGCAACAAATGTCCCATGCTGGCCCTTTTCAGGAGCTCATTCAGGCCTTTTCATTCTTTACGATAATTATAATAATGCCAACTACTTTCCTGAGACACCTGCTACACTGGAATTATTATTAATATTTAGAAGTAGCTTACTCATGGACTCCTAAGGGATTATTCCTGTATTCTTCTTTTCACAGACACTATATGAAAAATTAATTTGAACAAGTATTTATTATTAATGTGCATTTAGAAGCTGATTCATTGCATGCTAAAGCAACATTTAAAGTAAGTCAGATGACTCATGCTTGTAGAATGTCCAATTCTTTTTACTGCCTCTGATTGTAAATTCAAATGGACACATATGTAGCTAAAACAGATGAAACTTACCCTATGTTCTGATCATTTTGCACACTTACAGTGGTGCCATTGTATAGCTTTTCAAGAACAATTTTAACTTCTGTGATAATGTAGCCATATTCAAGTCAAAATTCTCTTATCATAATTTATTTTCAATTGTCAGTATGTCCTGTGCCTTGTTTATAGTTTCAGTCTTGACTATCACAAATGCCTTGTCCAAAATTCTGTCAATACTGTGTCTGAAGCTTTTAACACAAGCCACATAGTCCTCTTGATTTGTTGGCATATCAAAAGTCTAATATATTTCATGATTTAAACATTTTGTGTTTACCTTCCATAGTGCTTTCTGAAATGAGGGTGTAATTTTTATCAAACAAATCCTTCCAGGGAAGTACTCAGAGAAAATTCATAAAGTTCAACAAGTCAAAGAAATCCTATTCAAGGAGATTCTTTCTGTCTTGAAAAGCCAGGTGGCTAGTTTGAGCTCAACACATAAGATATTTCATTAAACTGGGATGAACTCCACTGGGTGTGGATATGTGTTTTTTGTACTGGTACTAATGGGGAAGATATAGATCCCACATTCTCCTGGCTAATATCTGTGTACACACCATGCTGGAAATGCTGTTTAATTAATTCCTGTCTGGCATTGACATTCTGTTTGCATTTTACCTCTGATCCTATTTACCTCCACTTCTATAAAGCTGTTCCTTTTGGAATACCAGCACAGTGTTTACTTATTCTGTTTGTATATAAAAATGCAGCCTGGCTGTATTCAGTCACATAGGTCCTAATAGAGAAGACAGCCCATTTTCATTCGACAGGGTTATGACCTATAAGAAATTCTTTTGAGTTGAATAACTCAGGAAATCTTAGCATCCTTTATTCCAGACACATTCGAGCACTGAAAGCTCAAAACTGGCACATGTGCAACATAGCGGCCTTGATAATGGAGTTCCTTGAGGATATTTTTTTCAACTTGATTGTTTCTAGGGATTTGTTTGTTTTTTGTTGGGATTTTAGTTTGGTTTGTTGTTCTTTGGGGTGTGAGGGTGGGTTGGTGTATTTTCCTTTTCAAGCCAATTAAGAAAATGGAACTTTTTTTTTAATTTCCTAAAACTCTAAGGAACTAAAAGTTTTATGAAGTTGCTTAAAACATATATTTACAAATCAAAATAACTGGAAAAACTTCTTCTAAGTAGATGAGAAAAACCAATGAGCTACTTACAGTTACTCAAATTTATCACAGAATAAATTGCAAAGTTCAGAATATTTCTGATTTCAGGAATATCAAGATTAAGAAAAAAACTTTGAATTGATTAATAATTTAGATCTATAGATTTGTTTGTCCATGAATAGCCCATGTTCTCTTCTCTCATTTTGCATTAATCTCTATTTTATTTTTCCCCCTACAATATGAGAAATTTATCTCAATAGTAAGATAATATTTGGCCTGGATTGTCCAATTAACTTATAGCTATTGCTGTCTGACTTAAAATATTTTGGCCATTTTTAATCAGGATGGAAGCATTTTCTCCTTAAATTTTCAAAGGAATTTAGCCATTGCTTTTTACTCTTTGCTCCACATATTTCAGATGATTAGAATCTAGTTTTTGCCTACTACATACCACTCTATTGTCATGTGAAATTTTGTGCTTTTCCCAACAGTATATTAATATCTGATGTAAGCTTTAAAAGCAATACCAAAGTCCAGTACATAAAAAATTTCATGACATTGAACTATTCATTCAGTTATAATATTAATAATTATAGTATCAATATATTATTATAATATACTATAATAATAAAACATGAATGTAATAAAATAATATATAATTATATTATACAATTTATTATTATTATTATCAGTGCAAACAGACGAAACAGTATTTATTAATATAAATGACATAAGTTCTTTAATATTCTCTACTACTGATGTCCTTGAGAGAGTATCTGTATACCATTTTATGATTTGTGAAAACATCAGTAACCATTTTTGATATTCAGATTAGAGTGATATTAGATTAGCATTTCATAATATTGAGATGTTGTGGTGTTCTTTTTCTCACTAGGCAATCATATTTAAATTATTAAAACTCATTGAGTTACTGAAGCAAAATCACTAAACAACACCAACATCTTTTATGACTAGAAAGAAAGAGGATCTTTTGTATCATTCTTGCTATTATTATTATCTCTTAATTATAATGCCAGTCTCTGTCCTGGGAAACTAGAAACCAGATGTTATACGAAAATAATTGTGTTGGAAAAGTTTCTAAACACCTATTTGTAGGACATCTAATTTGTTTGTCATAAGATTTTTAAAACATCCATCAATGTAACTACCATTATTTCATTGGAATCATCAATAAATGTCACTTTCAATAATTTTTATCTTCATAACATTAAGATCATTATGTCTTTAAAACCATTATATAAAATTCTTTTATGGCAGAAAAACTTACATTAGTGTCTCCATAAACTGTCATAAACTCATTAACTTAAATGTTTCCATCCCATAAATGATCACATTTCAAGTCTTCATATTGCAAATTATAGAATTAATAGAATAAGAGAACTAATTAAATGTGAAAATGTTTCCAGATTTCAAACTCTAGCACCATATTTTCTATGCCAACCAAAAAAGTTCATAAATAAGAATGTGCAAGAATCTATCTCGTTTCTACCTGCATAAGTGCTGAAATTTTGGTCAATAAAATTTTGCTATTTTGGTCAATAGCAAAATTATTATTTGACAGGTAGAAACAGATAAGAGACAATAAAATAAATACTATTATTTTTACAAGAACTATTGATGTTTTTTCTGATTGAATACTGACTACTTCCAAAGATAGATCATAAGAAATTATTTTAAAAGGACTTATCTTGTACCTGTCCATCAGGTTCTAGCAAGAAATGTTATCATTAATTAGTCTATCTATTCAGTACGTTTGTATTCTGAGGAAATAACATGACTTCCATGCACTATGATACCCATCAGACCAAAAAACCCATAATTTTTAGGCAGCATTCTGGTTTTCTTCCTGCAGCAAATTGTTCTGTTGTACATCCTCAGCGACAAAATTTACAGGTATTTTTGTCTGAATAAATCCAAATTTAAAGTATTACTCCTTACTCGAGTATTATAATTTATTTTAAGAAGAATTATATTTAAAGAATTATAATTTATTTTATTATGACATCATTCTTTAAAATATGTGCACCGTTCATCATACAGCAAAACTATTTTTGCTATGAATGTGTTTCAGCCTAAGTGAAAAACTTCTCTAAGTGAACAAAAATATGAATGATCTGGATGTCTAAACACAATAGATAACTCATTATTTTAATTTAAAATTTTTGGTAACAATTGCCAGTAATGATTATGTTAGGAGCAATGCCAGCACAGCTTTTAAATGAAACCTACCTTTTATTAGAAGTAGT
Organism: Chloebia gouldiae; assembly: GCA_003676055.1. Lineage (NCBI taxonomy): Eukaryota > Metazoa > Chordata > Aves > Passeriformes > Passeridae > Chloebia > Chloebia gouldiae. The sequence continues at coordinate 37,411,186 of QUSF01000002.1, forward strand.
CCTTGCCCTGCAGGACTACTTCTAATAGTAGTCCATTTGTTTCTTCTACTGCAATTTCTTGGAGTCCTTTCTTCTTGAGCTCACATCAATATAGGATTTACTTTTTCTCATATAATTCTTAAGTATAAAGAGTTGAAAAGGCAAAAGAATCAAATTTAGTAAAGATTTAAATCACAGATATGTTGTTCTAAGGTAAGAAAGTTTGAGATGACTGAAAAAAAGGGCCGTGCTATTCCTTGAGATAATCTTTATCTGATCTCAGTGCTCAAATAGCCATCCTCACAATAGAAACTTTTTTATGGTTTTAATCTGTTCTTGCTTTTTCTCCTCAGAATGAAATGACGACTGTTTTTCCTGTTGTCTCAAAGGGATTTTGTAAATTTGCCAAATTATGACTCTCTATAGAAAATAAATTATTCTTATCAAGATGGTCATGGATGAAATGTATTTGCTGTGTCCAAACAGACTGATTATGCTGCTAATTGTAAAGATCATACTGAATTTTATATTAAAATGGGACATTCAAAAGCTATAATTCTTAATTTGGTATAAGCACTACAAGTAAGTGAAAATAATGTTGATTAATTTCAATTCTATTGTTCATGAGCCCCATTTATAGAGCAGGTAAATCAGCATCAAATAATTATAATATTTCACTATGTCTTGCATTGCATTCTGTTCTTAATATGGGGCTTCTGTATGGGGTTTTGGGGGTTTTGTTTCTTTTCCTCCTTTGCAAAAGGGGCAGAATTGCTGCTATTTTCAGATCCTTTCAATCAGTTTAGGAACCTAACACTATTTTGTGATTTTAAGATACTGGTAACATTACTGTACATCATATAATCACCTGTGATATATTCACTGTGATCACAGTTTCAGTTAAAACATTATGAATTATTCCATTTTGTAGTCACTACTTACCTCCCTCCAACTGTCCTTTACTGAGTATTGCTTTGATTCCTTTTAACATGACTTCACCTAGAATTGTGTTTTGTCTTTGCTTAGCTTGTTTCATTCAACTCTATTAATTTTTTATCTATCTTTTATTGTCATTGCTGACGAATTTCTTACTTTCACTTGGACTGTTCAGCCTAGAGAAGTGACTAAAGGGAGATCTCATTGTGCTCTTCAACACCATCATGAAGTGAAGCAGAGGAACAAATACTCATCTCTGCTCTCTTCACCAGTGACAGGACTCAAAGAAATGACATGAAGCTGAGTTAGAGGGAATTTTAAGTATGATATCAGGAAAAAGGTTTTTAACCCAGAGGATGGCTGGGCACAGGTACAGATTCCCCAGGGAAGTAGCCACAGCAACAAGCCTGACATATTTGGACAATGCTCTCAGGCATATGGTGTGACTCTTGGGGTGTCCTGTTCAGAGCCAGGAATTAATTGTACATCCATGATCCTGATGGGTCCCTTCCAACAGTGTATTCTATGGTTCTGTGATGTCAATAGTGATCAGCAGTATTAGTCTTATACTGAAGACTGTATATAATTTTTTAGATCCTTATTTTCATTTGGTAGAAGAATTCATGTTTTTTATTTCATACAAAAAATTTCCCTAATTATATTACTGAAATATTTTTATCCTGTTTGCTTCATATGTCAACTGCTGCTCCCTTGCTGGTACAGTATATAGAGCTCTATCCAGAGAGAAAGTTTCTCATATTAAATTCAAGCCTGTTTTATTTGGTCTTCCTGATCTGAAGCACAGAAGTTGCAGAGTTGTGTACACAACTGATGCATGCATTAAACACTGAGCAAACAGAAAGGGGTAAACCATTCACTGATGTCAAACAGTAGGGTAAATCATAATCACAGAGTATTCACAAATACCAAAATAAACAGCTCTGTCACCTCTGATCTCATCAACTCAGCCAGGTGACCAGAATGATCTGTGATACTCAAGAACTGAACTGCTTCAGCTATGAGATTTATTGCAATTAATTCAAAATCAGTTTTGCCCATTTCTGATAGTGGTTTGGTTTTGTTGGACTTTCTCCTTCCCAAATAAAGCAGGAGAATAAATGCATCATTCATATTCTATCCTATTTGATTTAAAATATCAAAACTCTACTCCCATATATTTCATACACATTTTCTGGATCATTAATCTCTTTCTTTGTTTCTCTTTGCCTCTAGTCTGCCCCAGCTTCTAGCCTTAAAACAGTAAAAACTGTATAAAATCCAATTAAGAAAAAAAACAAAACCCTACATAAGTTTTATCAAAATATAGACATTTCAGAAAATAGATTTTTTTTGGCAATGGACTGAGATTTTCTTTTTTATTTAAAATAGCTTACTTGTAAAAATTCTAGAAAAAGCTGATCATACCACTTATGATTAATTTATTCTAGAGAAGACATTTATTAGACTATGATTTGATAACGGATAAAAATTATTAGAAATAGTCTACTGAGAAGTGGAAAGACTCACTACTATTACCAACTATATATGCTCATGACAGTGCAAAATTTTTTAAAAAATTGACCTCTATTTTCAGTTGTCAAGGTAACTTTGATAACCTTAATTTTTTTTTTCCTTTCTCTGTTTCTTGAAAAAAGTGTCTTTTATTAAAATAAAAATTTTAAAAAATAGGTTTGTATGCAACTATTTTGTTTGCGGCATTTGCTATTTTTTTTTTAATGGCAATTATATTAAAAAAAAACTCAAGAAATCAACACATGAGAAAAGGTCTCAATCTCTTTTTTCAAGTGTGGTTTTGTAAACAGAAACCACTAAATTTGTTAATGATACAACACCAAGAGTGGTGGCTGATACACTGGAAGGCTGCACAGCCATTAAGCAAGACCTAGAGTGGCTGGAGAGTGGAGCAGAGAGGAATTTCAACTAAGGCAAGCACAGATTCCTGCGCCTGGAATGAAAAACCTGGGAGCCCTGGCAGACAATAAGGAGCCAACAGTGTGCCTTAGTGGCCGAAAAAGCCAGAAGTATCCTTGGGTGTATTAGGAAGAGCAATGCCAGCAGGTCATTGCCAGCTCCTCTACTCAGCCCTGGTGCGGCTGTATGTGGAGCAGTGTCAACTTCTGCACTCCCCAGTTCAAAAAAGGCAACTTCTGGAGAGGGTCTAAAGGACTACAAAGATTCTCAAGGGACTGGAGCATCTCTCTGATGAGCAGTGGCTGAGGGAGGTGGCCCTGATTAGCCCTGAGAAGGCTGAGAAGGGATCATACCACTGCATTCAAGTATCATAAGGGCAGGTGTAAAGAAAATGGGGCCAGATTCTTTACAGTGATATCCTGCGTCAGGGCAAGACAAAATGTTCACAAACTGAAAATCACAGAAAATTCCATATAAATAGGGAAAAGATTTTTTGCTTTGAAGTTGAAAGAAGACTAAAACAGATTGCCCAGAGAAGTTGTGGAGTTGTCTTCTAGAAGGAAGAGTGGAATGGTTGTAGTTATGGTGTTTGTTATTCCAAGCAATCTCTATATGTACTGAGGCCTTGCTTTCCTGAAATCAGGAAACATCTGCTCTGCTGACAGGAAATAAGTAATGAATTTTTCTTTTTGATTGATTTGTACACACAGTCTTTGCTTTCCTTATTAAATTGTCATTAGCTCTATCCATGAGCTTTTTTGCCTCCCATTTTTCTCCTCATCCCATGGAACAGTGGTGTGAGTGGGAGGCCGGGTGGATGTTTGACTGCTGGCTGAGGTCACCGCAGTGTCTAATAAGCAAAGCTCTGTTACTGCAGATAATGTAAGATGGATACTTGTAGGAAGAAATCAGCCTCTATACTGGGGTTGTTGTGCAAACAAAACTTTCCAACCAACTTCGTACATACAAATCATGATCAACAAAAAAAAAAAAACCATCAATGTTAATAAATTGTACCCTGCAGTATATCTCTTTGAGACTATTGTCATGTTCTCATCTAGAAGTGCAAAACCCACAAGACAGTGTTTATAACTCCACATGAGAACCAATAAGCAGTAGATGCAAAGTTTAACATCCCAAATAGGGATTGTTTTACTTTATGAGGTTATATTTACAAATTCATTATATGATCTTGGTCAATCAAGCAGTTGGTGTTTACTCAGGTAAAAGACATTTTCTCATCTATCTAATGAAGATTACAATGGACCTCATGAGTCCATTAGGTTACAGAAGTTCAAAGTAATTAGTAATATTTTACCAAATCAATTCCCTGAATAGGGATTCCTGGGGAATTAATTTAGTCCCATAGACTCAATTAATCAATGCACTTAAGCACTTGTTTAATTTTAAGTCATTTGAATGATATCAGATGTTTAAGTATTCTGACTGATTAAAATATGACTAAGTATACATTTAAGGAGTTTGATAACCTGACACGTCTCCAAGACCATGTTGTTTTTGCTGTTCCCTCCTGGTATATGTATTACAAGTATAGGTTGATACTTCAGTCTCTTTTGATAAAGTTTTAAGACAGATGTGTTAAAGTATCCTAAATAATTATCAGTCATATTATTCCACTCTTCTTACAGAAAAAAAAAATCATCCTTAAAATAGAAAATTCAGAATTTCTCTGAGAACTACACACATACAAACCATGCTCTAAGGAAAAAATAATCATAAACAAGGATATGTCTTTTTTTGGAAGATAACACCCAGTGTCTTTGCTGTGGGTTTTTTTGTTTTGTTTTGTAAAAATATATATTCCACTGTACCTGAAACTGCATAAGACACTAGAATTGCTGAATAAATTTTATCAATTAGACTTTAGTTGTTACTATCTATACATAGACATATCCATTAGAAACAATTCCTTTTAAACATGCCTTCTTGCCATTTCCCCACCTCCTGTTATCTTTGCAGCTCCAAGTATTTGTGTTAGATTTCTGTGTGTATCTTTTCCTTTAATTTCTCTATTCCTTTTTACTGTTCCATGGTTCAAGAAAAACATGCTTAATGTTATATTCTCCTCATGCATTTTCTCATGTATCACACCATTTTACTCACTAGACTGGTATCTTTCATATTTTTTACTGGTATTTTCAGGGTTTTTATCATCGTACTTATGTGCAAAAAGTCTTTCTCTCTGATTTAATTTTTGTTTGCTTTAGGTTTTAGCTTACTTTAAAAAATGAAAGAAAAAACTAAACAAAAAAAAAAAACCAAAGCCAAAACTGAAACCCAAAAATTCAATTTTCACTGATATGTGCTGCAGATTGTAATTTCTAAAGTAAAGTAAACATTGTGGAAGATAATTTCAGCTGGATGTGATATATTTTCAAGGTGTGGGGATGAATGTCTTACACAACTGATTTAATGGTAATATTTGTAAACAGAAATGAATCACAACCAGAAATTAAATAACTTATATAAAATGAAAACTAAAAAAAAACCCTGCTAATTAAGAGCTGTTTCTTTTCTTTACCAAGATTTTCTTAAGAGCGTAGCCTAAGGTCCTGTTTAAGTTCCAGAAGTGAAAAGCAATTTAGAAATGGCACAATGCATCTGTGGGTATATATGAATACATATATGCATATATATGCATAACACATTGCTCTATTAGAACAGGTATAAGGTTTTGTTGGTTCCACTAAAATTGAATTATTTTTTACTTCATACAGAATTTCTATTGCATTAAGACACAATTAATTTTTAATAGCATGTTTATTCCAAAATTAATTTTATTCTAATTGGTTAATAAAACAAACGGTATTGATCAATATAGAGCATTATAATTATGCATTGTAACCATTAGAACTAGGGTCGGCACACCACTGAAAACCTGAGAATTTGGTAATGCTTCTGGGGGTGCTAAAAGTCATATGACTAAGTTTATAAATGTTATATATTAATTTGTGAATGCAATATTTCTAAATCCATCTCAGTTCTTATGGAAATATTTTATATGTTGGTAGCTTAAAATGCAGAAAACTACTGTTGCATTGCAAAACAAAACTCATTAAAGGCACAAAACACAAAATCAGAATATGTGCTCACTGGGAACAGTTCTGACTTCATAACAGATGTATCTACTACTGAATACGTTCATCAAATGAAACAACGCAATATGTCTGTTTCTTTTCTTCGGTGGCCAGTGCTACCTGAAGAACTTCAGACACCATTTAACTTGATTTTTCTTTAAATTTAATTCAATAGATAATAATATGGGCCAGCTTGCAGAAATAGGTTATGCACTTGGAATATTATATTTAGAAATTAATAACTCCCTTATACTATATTCCATATATAAAAATGATCTTCTGTTCTCTGTTCAGTATAAATTTTGATAGAAACAAAAATTTTTAACTGCAATTTATGAAAATATTGCAGAAGCTGCAAATCAAAAGTGTTCAGAAAGGTGAAGTGAATCTTTTTAATTCATTGTCACTTATGTCATCAGTATGAGAAAAAAAGGAATAATAAAGAACTTATGTCTTCCTTTAAATATCTCAGTAATTGTATTTGTTTTTTTCTTTTCTTTTCTTTCTTTTGCTTTGGGATTTGGGAAAAAAAGACAGGGAAGCAGAGGTAGTTGCAATGGATCATATAGCAAGTCCAATTAGATGAATACTCTGTCAAAGATCATTGCTCATTTCTTTGGAAAGAGCATAAAAAATAGCAATTAAACAATGACGATCCCAGTTCATCTGGGATAACACACTGGTTTTCTTCATGACAAGCGAGGAGTTGTTTTTATTTTGTTGTTGTTGATTTGATTCAGATTTCTTTTGTGTGTTTGTGTTTTGTTTCTTTTCTTCCCTCAGAATTATTTCAATTTTTCAGTATCTTAGAGAAATTGTTGTTCAGGATATACTCTTTGTTGTTCTTGAACTGCATTATGAATGGCACGGCAATTCATAAAAGTTTTTCTTTTCTTCAGAAGTAAATGTTTCTAAAATTCTAAAGAGTATAATTCCACATTAATTGAGTGGTTTTCTTTGTTTGGATTGTTGATGCTGTTTCTTGATTCTTCTATTTATTGTATTTTTTTGCTTCTTCTGTTTAATTTAGTAAATAAAATTACAATATTTTTAGGGGTATGTCTGACCAGATTTATGTTTCAAGTGTCTTTTTCCTTTGATCGTGGATGTTGTTGCTTCATTCAGCAGAGAGTAGAAATATTATTGGGAAAAAAAATCAGATCAATAGTAATACACCTTTGTTTTTTTGATGGTGTACAGCTTCTGCTCTGATCTTTATTTCATAAACATTGTAGTTCTGGTGGCAGAAATGTATTGGTATTTAGTAATAGAAAGTACAACAAATATAGATATATATTCTAATAATCATAAAATAATTGGCTTGAACCTCAAGAAACAGTTGGGATAAGATTCTGATCCTTTGGGAGAAAATGACCTTAGAGAAGAAATAAATTTTTAAAGGACTGATGAGGAATTTATTTATTAACTTGTTTTCACTACTTATAAAGGTCATCATTAGGCATAACTGTTCACCTTTTAAAGAACATTTTTTGTGGATTTAGTTTCTGCAGTACTTATTACGTAAATCTGGGACAGATTAAAGTGTAATGAGGAGGAAGCTTATTGTACAGAGACCTTTTATATGTCGGTTAGGAGTTGCCAGAGTAATTTATATACATTTTTATTAAAATGTGTTGTAAAGCCATCTGGCAAATGCTGTTTGTAGTTTTATAAGGCCACAAAGACCTTCCAAGTTCTGCTCTCAGTTATCTCATTTACAAAGCTGTTAGGTAATTCTTCTGTAAGGGCAAAGCTCTCTCTCACTCTCTCTGCTCTTTCTCTTTTGGGTTTTAGTCAGTGTTGAGATTGGAATTTTATTTTTACCACATATACATGGTGATTTGTTGTGTTTTATGGTTTTTCTTCATAATATTATAGCAAGGCATAGATTGTAATTTCATTCTCTTGTTACCTGACCATTTTCAAGTTTTTTGTTAACAGAGGTATTTCATTCTGAAAATATCTGAAACAAACTTGAACATTATAACATAGAAAAGGATCAGTGGCAGAATTCACAGATATTAATGTTTGATAGTTTGAAAAATTGTGAAAATTAACCCAGTTGTGGTGTTTCAAATAGATTTAGTGGCAACAATGATGTTAGGGACAACAAAGAGGAAGATGGTATGATACGTGAAGAAATGTTTAAAATTTTGCTAAGAGTTTTTGATGTCTATAGGAATATAATTGACTTCACATTTCACATTTCAAAACAGATAATAAACTTAAATGAGCTGTAAAGATAGAATATGTATTTCCTTTACATTCTAAGCTTTCAGTTTATGATTGTTCATTGAATTGCAATATTTCCACACAACTGTATGATTATTTAGGTTGGAAGAGACATCATGACATGTAGTCAAACTCTCAAAGCAGTTTAAATTGAACTCAGATCAGATCACATGGGCTTTTGTCTACCTGGGCGCTGAAAACCTCCCAGGAAGATGATTCCACAGTCTTGTTGGATATTCTGTGTCAATGTTTAATTATCTAATCTGATTGTTGTTTTGTTTTCTTTTAATTTTCTCCTTATTTCCAGTTGGAAACTCCCATTTCAATTCACGTTGTGTCAATAGTTGTGTCTTACTTGCATGCTGTACAGTTTTTGTAAAAAGTCTGCCTATGTGTTTTTGTGACAACCTCCTCCAAGGTGCTAGAATTTAGCTATTAAATCTCCTTCACAAGTATTTCTTGTCTCCACACTACTAATCCCTGTTCTTCAGTCTCTCCTCTCACAGACTGTGAGTTCTATCCTCTGTCGTGGTGGTCCTCACTCATTCTTATTAGCATCTTTCTGAACTGAGCAGCCCAGAGCTTGTCACAGTATTCCAGATATCATCTAATGAGGGGACCAATAGCTTCCCTTGTTCTGTTGGCCATGCTTCTAAACAATGCTCATGCACACAGCAATTAGTGTGTTCCTTATATAGTACTTTGCACCTTTTGAATTACATTAGGATTCTGCTGGATCACTTCTGCACCACCTTTAGGAGCCTTTGAAATGTCCTCTGCTCTCCAGCATGTCCAACGTGCCCATTCCCCGCCCAGTTTGACATCATCTGCCACCTTGGTGAGGGCATGTTCCATCTCCTCCTCCAGGTTCCTGATATATAGGATAGGTTACAGTGTAGACCCTTTCTACTCTACAGGATAGAGGAACTGCACTTGGAACGAAATGCCATGTAGAATATGAAAAATTAACTGTTATTCTCTGATCCAGTTTAGTTCCATTTAGTAGTCCATATACTTTTCCACCTTGTGTCATCCTGCTAGTAATGTCAAAAGTGAGATACAGGGATGCTGTGGGAGACTGTGACAAAAGTTCTGATGTAGTCAAGGTAAATGATATTTGCTGCTCTTACCCTTGGTAAATCCCAGCTGGCTCCTCTCAGTCACTTTCTTCTTTTTCACAGGCCCAGAAATATTTAGGAGAAGAATTTATGCCATGTGTTTCCCAGGGATTGAAGTGAAGCAGATTGGATTGTAAGTCCCTGAATTGTCTTTCTTGTCCTTTTACAAAATGGCTTCAAGATTTGCCACAAATCTTTTAGCAGTGGTTGTTACAGGTATGAATAAACAGCCAGGAAATGCTAGTCATATAATAAGTAAAATTAAGTTGGTTTAGCTAATTAATACTCCTAATTTTATTTTAGGCAAAATAGTAGAGATGGGAATAACAGACAAGCTCTAGGTTTGTTTATTTAAAAGCTCATCCTATTATATAAGTTTGCTTCTTCCTCTAAAAGTCTCTTACAACAAGACGCAAAATTTTAGAAATTTATTTTAAAAAAATTCTGTGCATGAGACATATTGCATTTTTATAAATACAATGGTATGTTTCAGTGACTAAATATGTGAAATAAAGGTATGCAACTGAATCTAAATGCATTTTAAAGTATCTGCTCTTGTTTCATGTTTTAAAAATTTATTTCAATTTAAAATGGTATTCCTATTAAATTTCATACATACATACATTTGGCATCACTGGAATGCAAACTTTGTCTCATATACAAGATGAATAATATGAAAATAGAAAGAAGTTGGACTGCATTCCAAAACCAATTTAAACTTTTTACATTTGTCAGTGACAAAGTTATTCGCATTATCATCTCTGAAACTGGGAAATCTCATCCTCAGCTATATCTGCCATTAAAAGAACAATGATGATCTTTTTCTGGGAACATCAGCAAATAAAATACTCAGAATGTTTTTGCTATACCCACTTGTGCAAAGAAGTGAAGTATACCCATTTAACAAAGAGTTCTGTATATCACACATTTGAGAGTAATGAATAAGTCCTATTCCAGGATAGTATCTGAATTCTATCCACCTCAATTTCATGTGATGTAATTGCATTTTAATTGACTCAGATCCTTTGCAAATTACTCAATCCCCAATGTATACAACTCTAACTGACTCTGTGGTTCAATGTTATTGCATCAGCCAAAAGTGTCAATAGAGCTGTCAGCAAAGGCAGCTCTGCAAAGTGGAGATTCCTCTGCCAGGGTGTAGAGCCTGATCCTCATCCTGCTGATTCATCCTGCCTGTGCAACCAGGACTCTCTGAGAGCTGCCTTAGGGCTGGTGACTGTGCAGGTTCCTATCCTGACAGCTAAACCCCAGCTGCCTATTTTCTGCCTAAACCAAGAAGCAGTTGCTTCATGCTTTGAATGTCTATGTATACTGCTTGCTCACTTAAAGATTTCTGAAGAAGCAGACCCAGAAGAGGATCAGTAATGGCACCTGGATGCTGCTATGCAATCCCTGAACATCTGTTTTTGCCATACTGATAAACTGAATTGACATTAAAAGAAGGAGTGCATTCCAAAGGACAAGAAAGAAAGAAATCCATATATCATTATGATAGCAGGTAGCAAATCAAATTAAGGGAATGGACTCATGTAACACTTAGGTAAGAAAGTTTCAGAACTGAATATAATCTAGAACAGTTCTTATTGCCTTTCTCATTAGGTTTTCAGTGAAGTAGTTTGTTTTCTGTTTAAATAAAAACTTGCTATAATTTTCTTCACATAAAATATCTGGTACTAAATGTATATTTTGAAGAAACAGAAAATTTGAAGTTTATGCCTCTTATGTAATCTCATTCTGGTCATTTAATTCCACTGCAAAGGCTATTCAAATACATGAAGCTTGCATCTGAGATCTCTAGCCCTCAAAACCCTGTTTTACTTCAGTACTTTAAGTGCCTTTTAATGTATCACATTTGTAGGAGCAATATCTTAAGTAATATACCAGAAAACATAAATTTCAAAAATATAGATTTTTCATCAGGACTTTAAAATTCACTTAAAACTAGACCTGCGATCTGGAATCATTCATTTAGGTCCTCTGAACAACTGCTCAGATATTTTGGAGGAAATTCTTCAGATCGCACTCTCTCTGTGGATTGAACTGCCTAGGGCTGTGGATTCTGTTGTGGTGGCCAGGAACCTACTTTTTTGTCTTGGCAGATGTAACATTAGAGAATTTTTTGCATTTCTCACAGGAAGAGAACAGAACCTCTATTTGTTTCTTAAATTCCAGCTTAGCTTCCCTCTTGCTGTAACACTGATCTCTGTACTGATCTTGCTGTAACACTGATCTCCTATTACAGTGTCCTGGTTTTGGCTGGGATAGAGTTAATCTTCTTCCTGGTAGCTGATATGGGTCTATGTTTTGCATTCAGTATTAAATTAATGTTGATAAAGCACTGGTGGTTTAGTGTTGCTAAGTAGTGCTTATCTCAGTCAAGGACTTTTCAGTGGCCTGTGCTGTGCCAGTGAGCAGGTGCAAAGAAGCAATGAGGGAACATGGCCAGGACAGCTAACCTGAACTAGCCAAAGGGATATTCCATATTACCAAATGGCAGATTCAGTATATAAACTGAGGGGACTTGGCCAGGACGGGTTAATCACTGCTTGGGAAAGGGTTGGACATCTGTCAGTGGGTGCTGAGCAACTGTACTGTGCATCATTCACCTGTCTTGGTTTGTGATTCTCTGTCTTTCTTTTCATTACTATTATTAATAATTGTGTATTTTTATTTTATTTCAATTATTAAATTGTTCTTATTGAAACACATGGATTTGAACAACCTTCTTGGGTTTTTTTTTGATTCTCCTCCCCATACCACTGTGGGTGGGGTGGAATGAGTGAACAGCTGTGTGGTACATAGTTGTCAGCTGGGGTTAAAGCACAATGCCTTCAAGCAGGCACATTTCCTCTAAACATAGAATTAGGAAGCATGGAAGTTGTTCACATGTTCTCTTCGCCAGAATTAACGTTATCTAGTTCAGTTCATATTCTGTTTATTATATAAACGGAAGTAAAATTGGCATTTGTCATATAACAGAACACATAGCATAGCATAAACAGCTTGCTCTGAAAACCAAAAGCAATTTTCTTTGACTTGAAAAAGCAGTCAAACTGTTGTCAATGATACCTGCTCCCTGCATACTGTCATTTCAATAAAGCATGAAAACATTCTCACTTTGAAATACTGACATGAAGGCAGCAGGAAGCACTCCTACATGTCTGAAGATTGTAGTTTGCAGCCTGCATTTACCATAGGTACAGAATTTAAGATCTGTATTAAAATGTTTGTTGTCCATTTGAACATATTTAACAGCTTTTCTGATTGCATATGCATAGAAAAAAAAAATAGTTTGCTGTCATAACACCCCTAAAAGTACATACCAGGTTTAAGGAATGACTCTTTCTGGGAGCTAATTTGACAGCAGTATCCAAGGAAAACTTTCATGATGCCACAATTTTTTTTCATATGAAATCACTGTGATTGCAGTTGATTGGAACTCTCAACTAGTTTTAGAGATATTTTGAAATGTATAATTTTTGCCCTCTTAGAGCTGTCAAGCAATGGGATTTTTTTGACATCCTAAAGAATTCTGTTGGGAAATATTTCTAAAGTAATAAAATTCCACCTTTTCCCCAGCCCTTGTAAATGAGTACACAAGCCTGACACCAGGTTTGAAGTCAGACACCACAGTATTTTATTCATCTCTTGTTCAGTTCCTTAGTCTCAAATGAAGCTGATGTTTTCTTCCTGTTCAGAAATCTGGTCTAGGCTGTCATATTCACTTGCAATTAATACATGTCTGTTACAGACCAATGACTTTAACAATTGCAAACCTTCAAATATCTCTTCAGCTTCTCCTAACCAGATGTTGCCATGGCATCCAGTCTGGCAGGAAAAAATCACATAGTTTGGTCTTGACAACTCTGTTGATGAGTATTTCTGCTTTAACTTATAGCTTTAAAAATATATTCTTATTGCTAAAGACTGTATGAGAAATTTAATAATTCTATTAAGGTTAAAAGAGTGCACAAAACTTGCTCATAATCCTGTAAATAATTTTATACTCCTTGTTCATATTTTAACAGAGTGAGCAGGCATTTTTTTATACACTAAGTCAAAGCATCTGCATTGCTTTTAAGTTTGGAAGACAAGCAATAACTAAATATTTATTAAAACAGCATGGTACCACCTCCAGCAGAGTTTAAATTCTAAATGGACATTAAAGTAAGCTTCCTCTTCCATTGGGCTAATACTAGGTTTTTTATTAAATGCTACAAGAAAGAAAATGTCAAGCCAGAGATGTTTGTGTTTCGTTACCAGTACTTCTAAAAACATGCATGTTTTTGAATTACATTTCAGTAAATTACAGTAAATTCTTATGTTAGGTCAAAAGCATCTAACTTTATATCACATTGAACAATTTCTCAAAGTACTAAGCTTCCTACTAATATTTCAAACAACCATTGAAACACTTTTCAGTGGAAGATGCCAAAAACTAGATTGAGACAATTGAGATTAGGTAGCTGCTTTTCCCAAAGATTATTAGATAGCTGATGTGGTAATGAAAAGCAGAAGTGAATAGAAAGATTTACTAGTGTATAGAATATTAAGTAACAGAAATGTGAAATTGAGTCAACTTCTCTATTATAGAAATTTTCTTGGCATTTATTGATCAATATTAAATTAAAAATTATAGTAGAAATACGATATTTACTGTACTGCCAACTAGAATTTTGCACTCTCCTGGATTTGCCTTGATGGAATTTTTTGGTAAGGAAGAAAAGGTCAGCCATGGAAGTGACCTTCCCTGTGGAAAGCATTACAACTTCCTCCATACTTGGCAAAGCTGATTGCAAGCGGGCTTTAAAGACTAACATACTAATTAACCAATTAGAGAAGCTAGAAACACCTCTATAAATATATTTAAAAGAGGAGAAAACTGCAAAAAAAATTCTCTTTTACTTCTTGCTTTTCTGCAAGCATCTTCTCCCCGTTCCTGGTAAGGCCGTCCTGAGCCAGGTGCCTGCAGCCTGGCCTCTGGGATGGAGAGGGAAGGGAGGGCTGGGCTCAGCAGCAGCGCAGGCCCTCGCTGAGCCCTGCCTGCAGTCGCTGGGCTGGGCTGGGCTGGGCTGGGCACGGTGCAGGGAGGCTGAAATTCTGCCACCGTTCAGTTTTGCCCACAACTGCCGGGCAGCGGGAGGAGAGGCAATCGGCCCGTGGTGTGTTGCCACTGAGTGCTAGCCTGGCTGCTGAGATCCTGGGATGCTGAGATCCTGGGATCCTGGGAGCCGCTCCCTCCCAGTATGGCTGCTGAAAAATCCTCCACTGTGGTCCGCTGCCCAGCAGAGATCATGTGTCCAACAGCAAAAAGCCGTTCGTAATGCAAAGCCAGGGAAACTTACAGACATCGGTCCTCTCTCTAGTGAGAGAAAAAGAAAGGTGAAGATATGTGAAGAGAGCACCATAGAGACACCAATGTTGGCAAAGAAAGAAGAGCCAAATCCCAGATGGAGGAGAATGAGGAGATGCCTTAGTCTTAGGCTGAAATTCTCTTGCAAAGCCATGGTGATGGACTATAATATTCTAAAATATTCTGTAATTCATTAAAGGCATGGGGGGGATTGAGCATTAAAACACTAAACATGAGCAAAGGCTCCCATGCTGAAGCAAGCAAATGTTGAAATAGTTGTGATCTAGTGAGAAACTTGAACAGAGAGATAAGAGTGATGAAGACCCTTTGACCCCAGATGACAAGAGGAAGATCTCTGTTCCCAGAGATTAAAATAATCTCAGAGATGATAAATTAAGAGAAACTTCGCTTCTGAACAGTTCATCCTTATACTTCTACCCTATTAGCTAAAGATTGAGGCCTTGAAAACAGTTGTGGGGAAAGCTGTAAATGGAGGGAAGGGACATAGTGACAGATTTCCACCTCCTAGGTGGCTGCTTCACTGTGACATTGAAGCCACAAGAGAAATGTTCCTTGTGGAAAAGTCCTTATGGCATGGCAAGAAAAACTCCTTTCCCCAGGTGAAGAAAGACTATTTCAGAGGTGACAAACTGACTGGTCCCAAGTTTTGTCTCTTTACATTGTCAGTGGGAATGGAAAGAGGAGGTGGGGGGAGAAGTTTTTTGAAGGTTTATTCTAATTCTTATTAGTCTTCTTTTAGGTAATAAAAATCTGTTAATAAAGTTTAGTTGCTAAAGTTCTTATTTCTGTTAATAAAGTTTTCTTTATATCTCTTTAAAGTTTTGAGCCTGCTTTTGCCATCGTCCTAATCCTTATCTCACAGAAAATGAATAAATAATTTTAGTGGGTGCACTGGCATTTGGTCATCGATTAAGCCACTACATTAATTGGTGCATTGGCCAAATTACCACACCACTACACTTCATTGGTGTTTCTGCCTGGTTTTCAGACCGAACCCGCTGCATGCACTTAAAGCAAAAGTTTTATCCTGAATAGAGAAATCTTGTGTCCAATTTTACCAGTAGATGAAATAAAAGTGCACATCTTTATATGCTTATGTCTAAATCACCTGTAGAAGAAACAACATTAGCTGAAACGATAAGGTGACTGCTTTTTACTAACAGAAGAAAAAAGAAAGAAACAGAAGAGATTAAAATTTAAAATAGGATATTATGTTACTTTTTAAGAGATACCTAATTTACATTATCATACTAATTTGATATGTGGCAATTTTGATATGTGCAGAAAAGGCTTTAATTACTGGTCTGCATACAGGATATCTAACTGTCGGATAACAAGTGTCCTGCTTGGCAAATACAACAACATTGTTGTTAACACAGGGAAAATTTTCATCTGAAAAATAAAATGTCACCTTTAGATCCTTTGTGAGTAAGTGAAAACTTTAAAAATTACGTATGAAAAGACTTTAATTTTGATGTATCGAGAAACATTTGAAAGATGTTTCTGAGCAAGATGAGATTTTATTTTTTTTTAAATTAATGTCATAAATTAGCTCAGATAAATGAGTCAGACTTACTGAGTCACTTAAATCTGCAGTATTATCTATTTACCTTTAAACAATTACTTACTATCTGATGTAAAATCTACAATTAAATTTGCATCAATGTATTCCTTTTCAGAACTACTTAGTGATATTACAGATTTTTTCCTTCTTTATTGGTCACCTGACAAAAAAAATGTTGATATTGTGACGTTTAGTTACATTTCTGTAAATTTTCACCATTTAATTACATTTATCATGTAATTATAACATCACTTGGGCTTTGTTATAGAAGCAGAAGCAACAATTTTAGTCATCTCTCTAGAGGAATATATTTAAGAAAAGACTGAATTTTCTGCATTGAATAAAATAATGCAACAGATACATTTACAACTGAGCACTTCTGGGTTCAATGTTGAATCATCTTTTTGGAGAGCTGTACAGCTGGAAAGCAAATAAATGCCATATATAGAGATAAATGCTAAATAAAAACTGAATGTCCTTGAAAAGGACTCTTGGTTTGAAAGTCTTCATAATATGAAAAACTGCAAGTACTTATGCAGGGTGATTTTCAAAGAAAGATTAGATACCTAATGTAAATTTTAAGTAGACATTAAAAGTCCAACTTCAATTTTGTAATTCTCCTTTTTCTACTTTTCTTCCCCTTTGGAGTGACCACAGCTTTATTTTCACCTGAATTTTGTTATAAATTTTATATCTTGCAGTTCTCACTATTCAGTCAGAACAACTGCGAATTCATTTCTTCCACAGTTAGATAGGGTCTGATCAAGGGCGGGAAGAGTGGAGAAGGAAATTGGTAGGTACGATTTAAAAGAGAAATATTTTGAAAGGAATGCCTAAAGTCAGCTTGAATTTCATTTCAGTATAAATTTTTAAATGCTCATGAACTTCTGCATGATACTATATGATTTTTTTAGAAGACAGGTATTTTGATAATTATCTGTGGATTTTTAATAATCCATATTGGCATCTTATGGTATGTTTAAGAACCAAGCCACAAGAATGTAAGTGTAATTTAAAAAATACAAATAGTGTACTATATTCAGTCATGAAGTCCATAAACTTCTTCCTGTGTATAGCAGGTGGAAAAATAATTTCGGAAAGGAAATCTTAATTCAAACAATTTCTTGTTAATGAAGAATTTTTCTTTCTTTATTATCTCATTTTGATTTTCCTCATTTAAGTTTGCCAGATGAAAGTTCAGAAAGATTATATTGAAAAACAGTCATAGAATCATTGAATCATATAACCTTTTAAAATCATCCAGTTCCAATTCCTCTGCAATGTGCAGGGACACCCTCCACTTGACCAGTTTGCTCAAAGCCCCATCTAATCTGGACTTGAAGACTTAGAGGGATGAGGCATCCACAACTTCTCTGAACAACTTGTTCCTATGCCTCACCACTCTCACAAGAGAATTTCTTCCTAACACCTAATCTAAACCTACACTTTTTCAGCTGAGGCCATTCCCCCTTGTCCAATGGCTACACATTTTGGTAAAAAGTCCTCCTCCAGCTTTCTTATAGGCTCCCTTTATGTACTGGAAAGGTGCTGTAAGGTCTTCCTAAAGCCTTTACTTCTCCAGGTTGAGCAACAATAGCTCTCTCAACCTATCTTCATTGGAGAGGTGTTCCAGCCCTTTGATCACTTTAGTGGTCTTATCTGGACATGCTCCATCAGTTATATGACTTTTTATACTGAACCAGAGGGAGTCCTGGTTCATTCATCAATTAAATGGACAGGATTGACTTAATTCAGTGGTCAGGAAACTCAGGGAATCTCATAAGTAAAATAACATCTCCAAAAATTCATCTGTACTGGCTATCACTTAGTGGAAGATGAACATGACAATGTCCTTTACTATAATGATCTTAATTATCGTCAAGGGATTGTCTGATCTTGAGTTGTTTGCTGTGTTTCCCTGTCAATAACTTGCGAGAATTCATCAATACTTGTGAATGAGACATGCAGCAAAGAAGATAAGGTGGGAATGAAAGCCTCTCAAATTCAGAGAGAATTTTGAAAGTATGGATTAGGTGACCCAGGAGTAATGGGGATTTGACAATGGCAGAGGGGCATTCAATTGAGTAGAAAAAATTAGCTGGTTACACAATTATACAAATGGTAACTTGGTTGTTTTGCTGTGGGCAGATCTTTATAAAGAGACATTTGCATGAACTTATCTAATGCACATTAGTTCCCACCCTTCTTCAGAACCTAAAGAAACAATTACAATAGTATCATGGGGAGTACTTATATGATAAAAGGATTATCTTTTTAAGTTTTTGAACACTTTGTAGCCTGGATTTTATAGTACAAAATAAAACCCATGTTTAGAAAAGAAGTTGGGTGTTCCACCTGCCCTGCATCATAAATTTCTGGTTGCTAGAGTGACATATAACCTCTATATCCTCCACAACATTTATGCTGAGGATGGGAGCAATAGAAGATGGATTAAGCCATGAATCTTCAACTAGAGTCTAACAAATAAAAATTCTGTTTCTGACTAACTACAGATTTAATGCTCCATTCCAAACATCAAAACACTTTGCTTCTTTCTCGCCATTTTTTTCTCAGAAAAATTTTTTTTCTTCATTACTATTTTAGATGGTGAAATCCTTGAAACAAGAAGATTTTGTGTGCGTGTGTTTGCTTGTTTGTTTTTTAATACAGGAGGTCATTAGAGGCCTGGAAAAGTCTTTATAGGAGCAATATAGAATATTAGCCATTCTTCCATTAATTTCCAGTCCAGCATGACGCTCTATTTATGAAAAAGAGTGGATAATTTGCATCTGTTGCATATGCAATTGTGGAATAATGACACTACACTGTATTGTTCAGAAGAACATCCATAATCCTAGAATTTTCTTTTGATAAGAAGAAGTAAAATAAATTTAGAAGTATGCAGCTGAAACCACACAATAAAAGGAAGATTAAATAGAAGAAAAAACTTTACATTTTTGAACGACCATTTAAAATAACTTTTAATCATTTAATATAAATAACTAGAAGGAGAGAAGTATAGCAAAGGATACCCAATCTTTTCCAGTTAGACAAATCAGTTGAGGAGCCTGTGAAAATTAGGAGTTTCTCAAGATGCGCATGAAGTGCTGTACCTAATCAGGCTGCAGAACGAACATTTGTCTCCCACTTTTTGTAACAAGGCTAGAATTGTTAATGATTCTTTTTGGTGGAGATTCTAAATTGCAGAGCAAAAGAGAACATTCATAATTTCAGAAACATTTCTAGCACTATAAACTCTTTAGATTTATCCTTCAACTAAGATGTGATTTTCACGGAACTAGCAAATAACTCTTTTCATTACTTATATGAGAAAACAGTTCAACTTCTTTTTAAAATGTACTAAAGTGCAATAAGTTTTGAAAAGGACCTCTGTGATGCTTGCCTCATCCTCTGCCATGCATCTGTCATTGTCTCTCTGTGCTCTTTTGAGCTTTTGACACATAATGTAACATAAAATATTTTACCTGGCTGAATTTTGAGGAATAGAGATACACAATTTTTCATAGAATTTCAAAATTATTCCATTAGATATAGAAATTATTTGTAGACAGGGTGACTGCACACATATAATTTTCAGAAAGATAGATGGCAGCTTGAATTTGAATTAAAAACAAAGCATAGTATTTTTGAAGAAATTTATACTACTGTTTAAATTCTATTGAATCTGAAAAGTTAATGACTTTCATCTACTCAGACAAATCAGCATTTCAAAGTACTGCTTCTAGAAATAATCATGACAGATAAAACAGAAATAAAAAAAAATGAAAAGGGGAAAGGAGGATTGTGGGTAAAAAGACAGTAAAAGAAAATATAAGAAAATAATTAGAAATAAGTGAGCAGACAATAAAACAGAAAGTAGATGTGACAATGGAGATGGAACAGGTGTAATGACTATCCAGACAAAGGAACAGGCATAGTGACAATCTAGACAGAGGCATCATTGCTGGCTTTTGAGGCCATATGAACTCACTTCCCAAAGACTGCAGTATCCTGCTTGCTTTTCCTTGGGGAGGGCTTCAGTCATAACCCACTGGGTATTGTACTGCCAGAGTTTCCTTTTAAGAAACAAGACTGAAATGAGTCCAGAGCAAGTTTATTAAAACTAAGCCATTTTCATTGATTCCTTCACTTATTTTGACAAAATACAATCCTGAAGAGGTTCTAGTTGTACAACACCTTACCAAGTCTTCATATTTGTACTGGTAACCAAGATTACCCCTGTGGAAGCTGGGACAAATAACTTACATTTTACGTAATCTACTGCTGGGGTTCATCTCAGACTAACCACAAATTCAGATTCTCTTTCCTTACATAATAATTTCTAGTCATTATTTCTAATAGTTACAAGAAATACAGGATGCAAGAATGTTCTTTCAATTGCAAACTTTGGTAAGTTTTAACTATTTAAAGCTCTGTCTTAAATCAGAAAACAGAACTTGAGAGATCCATTTAAAGAATGTGCTTTAGGGGAAGAGGAATTTTCAGGGGAAGAGGAATCTGAATAGATACTGCCCTAACTTCTTGTAATTCTTCCATCACTAATTTGTGTCTGCTTCTTTTGCAGGGAGAAAATTATAAATCAGATGAACAGCAAATCTTCACTAAGAAACAAAATAAAAAGTGAATGCTAGTGCAAGTTCATCTATAAAAGCAGGCCAGTGTTTCAATTTATTAACAGTTCAAATGTCAGTTTCTGTTTGTGCCTGTGTATCAAAAAGTTTTTTGTGCCTAAAACAGTAATTAATACAGTCATTGTCATATGAATAAAGAATATATGCTTTTTTAAAGTTTGAGACCAGTGTAAAAAAACCAAATGAAACAAAAAAAGCACCAATATTACTAAAAGAAATTTTTATTTTAAAAATGAACTGATATTATCATCAAGACAATAAGTCTATTCTAAATTTCACTGAAGACAATAGAAAACCCTCCACTGATTTCAATTAACTTTAAAATCATTATAATATTCTAGTAAAAATTCTTAACAATACCAGTAATTTGTGTCAAATAAAAATTAACTCAGTATTATAAAAATAAAAATATCTAATATCTGATCTGACAATGATAGATCAGTTTTATTGCCTTCTGTCTTGTTTCATTTGTTCTATTCAGAGATGTCACTATATTCTATATTTTATTATAATTTATCACCTTTTCAGAAGATAACAAGGTCTGTAGTAATAGGGAAAGAGGTGATTGTTTTAAATTAAAAAAGGATGCCTTCAAACTAGTTGTAAGGAAGGAGCTTTTCCACAATGAGGATGGTGAAACACAGGAACAGGTTTCCCAGAGAGGTGCTGAATGCCTTATCCCTGGAAACATTTAAGGCCATGTTGGATGGTACTCTGAATAAGCAGATTTGGTTAAAGATGTCCCTGCTCATTTTGTGAGAAGTTGCACTAGATGGTCTTTAAATATGTCTTCCAATCCTGAGTATTCTAGGATCCTATCGCTTCCTGGTGCAATTTTTTGTATTTTCTCTTAATGATGATATTTTGTTTTCAAAGACATGACCTGCAGTTCTTAAGGATGCATCTGGTTCCCAGGCCAGATTCTCAGTCTAACATCTCTCTGGCAATTTCCAAGCTGGCAGACATCTTCTTCTGTCAGTGTTTTAGCAGACATTTTCTGTCAGTGATTTTTGCATTATAAGAAGTCACCTTTATGCCTGCTCCCATCAGGAAGATCCTTCAATTACGTTTAGGACAGAATTATGCCTAAGGTGACAACCATTAAGAAAAGTAGTTATAAATGGATGACTAGGGAAGACTCTGGTCTTTGAGAGTCCATACTTTAGCACTCAGAAGGCTAAGAATTCCCTTGGACATCTACCTGTATTATGGAGTGCTGGCTGTTTTTTTTATTTCATAAACCAAGTTCTTACTGTCTTCGCTTAACACTTCTTGTTCCTGTACTGTTAGAAATAGTGATTATTTAATCCATAGCTATTCTTTCCCTATCATATCTGACTTTGTAGGCCTCTGTAATAATCCTATATTTGTCTTTTTTTCCAGAATAAAGATAACTTTATGGTAAGAATATTACACAATTTTTTTCTTAAATAGAAGACAGACAATTCATATCTCTGAATACCTTAATTTTGTTTATCTAAATTTCTTCCAATTCTCCTATATATTTTTTAATATGCAGAGGCTGAAATAACATCTGTATTCAAGACAGGAATAAAACAAAGATATACTAATCTACATTACAGTATTTTCCATTTTTACAGAATTAATATCTTAATAATTTTGCAGTTTTTGACTGGTACTGCGTCTTAAGTTAACAGTTTCATACTACTAAGTTTTTGGTTCTTAACAGAAGAAGTCCTCCATATTATTTTTTAAATTAATATTACTTTTTGAAAGTGTCACTTTATGTCTAGACATATTTCTATCGCCCAGCTACTTAGTCTTTAGTCCTGAAGTTGTTTGTAGTCTCATCTCTTATCCCTGTAGGTCATCAACAATTTTTTCACTTAAATTTTCTTGTCATTTACATGTTGAATGATACAGATTGCAGCCCAATTCGCTGCAGAACTCAATGGGTAATCTCCATTCACAGCAAAAACTAACCATTTATGAGATTCTGCTTTCCTAAATCAACTATTTGAGCAACCAGTTGCCATTATTTTTATGCCTTGAATGCCTTCTTAAAAACCTTTAGTGAGGAACTTTGTCAAAATCTGCCTAGAAAACCAAGACTTTATGAACCATATTATCCTTACTCATATATTTGATATGCATTTTATCATATATTTCTAGAATGCATTTGATGTGCATTCTAAAAAGCTCAAAAGTTGCGAGAAAACACTTTACAAAAGCCATGTTCCTTCCCCCAACTATAGTTTATATATACAGCCATATAGCAATTTTTTCTTTATTCATAGTGGAAAATAAATTACCCTGAATCATAAATATATAGTTATCTCATTTTTTCAAAATTACAGATATTTTACCAGATAGCTGACTCTATGTTCTCAAAAAAAAAAAAAAAAAAAACAACCAAAAAATAACACCCTCAAAAATATTTTTGGGTTGATATAGAGATAAAACTTAAAAAAATTTTGATTTCCAGACATAGACATGAAGTTACTTGTTTGTGTATACAAGGATACCTAAATATTTTGGAGAGTGCTCACTCTTCATTGCAAAGGTTAATGAATGTCTCTGACAACTGTAAGTGCTATTATATTCTCATCAGCTACCAGTTACTCAAGGAGAGGATGTTTACATTCATTACAGTCTTTGTCTCCGCATATTCTACTTCTATTTGCCTTTGCTTCAATGAACTTTACTTCTCAAAAAGGATGGGGTGTGGCAAAACTACCTCTCTCATACAAAAGCCCATCTGAAGATCACACTGGTGTAACTATATACATAATTGTAAGTATTTAAATGTATAATGCTGAAAGTTATTATCCAATGTGATAACAAAGAAACAAAAAAAAAATCTTGCATCGTGAAGACATTTTCTTACCTTATATATACAAAATGCTACTAAAATAAAATATATCCTCAATAATTAATGTTTTGTTCTTACAACAATCCAATATGTTAAAAACTTCCATTGGGAATTAAGAGGCAGAAAAAAGACAGCTAAACAACAACAAGTAGAAATTTAAGCCTAATTTATTTCAAATCCTTAAACCATGCAGTTTGGAAAGGTTTCTTTTCTTCCCAGATGCCAGCTGCCTAGGTTAGCTTTACTGTGATTTCTGTTTGTCATGGGGGATACTCTATATGTGTACACTTTTTATCATTTTTGTTGTTTTTTTTTTTTTTCCACAGATGTGATTGGAAAGCACACATCAAAGTATGAGCTTGTGCTCATCCTTGTAATATTTGACTGGATAGGTGCATGCCAATTTCAGTTAGTTGGTCGAGGAGACCATCTAGGTTTCTTCCTTGGTAGAAGCGTTTCTGGACTGTAGTCTGTTGGAGTCTGTATGCAGCTTAAATCCATCTACCCTCATATAGCACACTGCTCCACTTATGGATATTCTACAGATGTTATCACGGGTTTGGGAAGGTAAATCAGAGAACACAGATAACTTTGCCATCTACTGTTTCAGTATCTTAAACACAGTTTAGACACTGCTTCAGTGTCTTTACTTGAAATAATTTAGACAATGCCAAAGGCAAAATTATAAGTCACATATGATTTTGCTATCATTATGTCAAGAAATCTTTTACCCCCCTCCCCAGTCTCAAATCTCAGTTAACTAGTTTACAATCCTAGGACACCAATAACCACAATTCATAGTTGAACAGCATTTCCTGAAACAGACAACCCTGGGGATCACAACTGAGTGTTGGAGATGTCTGCACTGACAATATCTTCTTTCATAATACAAAATGAAGAAGTCTTACTTGAACCATCTAAGCATAAACTTATCATCTTCATTTCTGATCTTTGACCACTGTCACAGATAGGAAGTATCAAGTTTTGTTGAAATAATATTTTATCTTGCCTTTTCAGTGCTTAACTGTGGTACTTGTTTAACAAAAAGAGTGCATCTTTAGAAAATGTGGTTCTAGACTAGGCAGTATTTTGTTATTTTGAGTGTTTCATAATTTCACTTAATTAGTGTTCAGTTTTTACTCCATTCCGACTAAATTTGTCCCCTAGTGCTCTTGTGTTCAGTGACCTTACTTTCACTGTGCGTCAATGGGCTGCCTGTATTTTTCATGGTACACGTATTATTTTGACAACCTGGTGATATTAATTGGTCTCTCAGGAGCTTTCTATAATAAATCTATCTCACTGCAGTCAGAAGTATGTATGAACTCTCTGCCTTCCTTATAGTCATTGTTCAACATGGCCTCACATAAGAGAAGGATTTGAGGTAACGTGACAAATGCGCTACCAATTTTAACTCCTTTACACTTTAATATTTTGAATGTAAGAAAACAAAAGTCATCATCAGGGAGGATTGTATGACATGTTCAGGTCCCATGCAACCTCTGAAAAAGAATTAAAATTTCCATGAGGACACATACAGTTCTTTCAAAGCAACAGAACTAAATATCACTATGTAGTATAGGACCAGTACCAAAGCACACTAGGCAAATTTTTAAAGTCTGTGCTTAAAGGTGGAAATTATCATTTCTGAAATCATCATTTTTTTCTGAAAACACGCAGAGAAAATATTTCATAAATGTGGGGGAAATATTTGGATCTTGGAATAGGTTAACACATGCATAGGGACTTAAATCTCACTTGACCAGTAGTCAGCATCCATTTGCTGGTAAAGGGAGCCTTTGTTGCAAGAGCCTTTCTGGTGTCATTTTGAACTGTAGCAGCAGAAACTATTTGTGTCTTTTTTTTTGCTTGAATCACTATTTTTGTTCACTTTTTCTAATCCAACTATCCACCACATCTGCATAACTTCTTGTTATTAGTATAACAAAACTACATGTGAAACATCTCTTAAATATCTTAACTACATGCAAAAGACTAATGTGACTTTTGCTGCAGAAGCAATTTTAATTGACCTCTATAAATGCTTTATATATGCATAAACTGGTCACTTCTGAAGCAAAGAAGTGGAGCACACTGCCCCTGTTTATGTCGAACAACACATTAAGAAATATCAGCTGGTTAAGATACAGCAGGAGGAAACTTCTAGACATATTTCAGATTCCTGCCTTTAATAAGCAATCAAATACTTAATTGTGAAGGTCCAGTTATTCACCCATTTTCATTCTGGTCCATTGTCTGAAGCCAGTCCATTAGCTTATCAGTGCAAAATATGGCTGAAAATTCCTGAGGAATAAAAGAATTAATTAAATACTTAATATAACTTTCATAAGAGCAAACTTTTGCAATTTTAAAAATACCAAATGGTGCTTGTACTTTATTAATTGATATTTAACTTCTTGTATAATATATTTTCATGCAAATAAAATATTGATTGGCAGATTTGGGTTCATAGTTACTTTCAAAGTTTGGAGTGAAGTATAGATTTTGTGCCCCACCCAGAGGAGGTACCAGGGCATTCCCACCTGGCCCAAACATGTATTAATCCACTGAACACTGTGTTCAAGACAATCACTCCCAAGAAGACCAACCAGAAGAAGATGATCAATGGGATATCATAGGTATCCACACAGAGGTGGTATTTTCTCTCTGTCACTTTCTTTCTCTCTGCCCCCTCTCCCTCCCCCCTCTTCTTTTTCTGTTTCTTTCTCTTTCTCTCTAGTTCACTGTTAAATAAAATCCATGACTATAGACTTCATTATATGATCTCATTTGTACCTTATTTCAGGCAGAGGCATCTCTCTAAAAATTTTAATAACAAGATCACAACACTTACCTAGAATGAAAGTCAACTTTTGTGAATACTCCTCTAATTTTTAATGGAACTGAATATTACAGAAAGTGATGCTAATATGTAAGTACTGATATCTAAGACCCATGTCACTAGTGGGTAGTGTGGTGCTGGAGATGCTTTGAATAATTATCTTTGTGTTTGTGAAAGGACAGGCATATTCTAGGAATACTGAAAAAAACATTAGTGTGATGAACAATGATGTATTTTTCAATTTAAAGATTAGTGCTGTTTATCTACATAAAACTGTATTTTTATAATAGGTCCTCAGTACCCTCAGTGATTTACACAGTTACAAACATATAAAAACTAGAAATATTTTCTCCTAAAGTTTCATTTCCACATTTCTAAAGTACATTGTCAAGAAAATCTGCTATATGAGAAACTCATGTCATATGAAATTCAATACTGGCTTTATAATTTACTTCAATGACAGTTGAATTATACCTATAGAAAGGTATTTTCAAAGAAATGGCATTCTTTTACCCTTTTTTTTTTCCTTCTGTCACATTGTGTGATATTGCTATGCATGCTTAAATGTTTGATGTATTCTACCAGATGGTTGGAAAGTGCTGCAGTCAGAAGTACAGGGTTTTGCTTTGTAACTATCTGTTTTTTAAACATTAAACATCTGCACTACAGCAAGAATGAGGTAGAGAACATCTGAAAATACTCTGTAAGCTGCATAGCTTAGATAGTCTGTTACTGTTGCATTAAACTGGTTTAATTTGGACATAGCTTGAATAATTATTTTAATGTAGAACAAGTGTGATCTTTCAAGAAGTTAAATCCAATGCAGCTGCTGTTTGGTAAGCTGCTTAAACAGAAACAAAATTAGAAATTAGCAGTTTCAAATTATCTTCTATACCCTTATAACTCATAGATGCACTTAAAACGTAAGTCTTAGGAAAAGTACAAAAGCCATCTTGTTAAGAAAAACAGCTATTGCATATGAATAGGGATATTATTCAACATAAAATCACAAGGCCTTTCAGCACATGATTTTAATGTGCATGTGCAGCAATCTTCTGACACTATAAAGCTTTAGAGGATGCATTACTGTCTGTGAGTTTACAATCTGAGCACTGACAGGTTTCATGATAGACAGAGCTATTACACACTCTATTCTGCCAATATTATTACTTCAGAGAAAGAGAAATTAAACAAATTAAACAAAATATGTGAAAGAGAAAAAACCAATATATTTAATAAAATATATAATACAAGACAATGACTGTGTCATTTGAATGATGCATCAAATTAAAATAATTATTTAGACTCAGTTCTTTATCCCTGTGATTAAAATCATAGTTGCTTTAAATTCACCTGCAGGATATCATTGCTGAAGCACATTCTTGGAAACTAGGGAAGTGACTTCACAAAAAAACATCCTTTAGGAGAATATTTCTAAGGAAGATCTCTCATACCTTTTCCATAAATATTTCTTCTGAGCTCTTTCTGAGTTCTATTAGTGACAGTTATTCTCTCAGGAAACAAACATTTTGATTGTAGCAATGTTTTGGTGTGGTTTTACTTAAGCAGACAACAAAATAAGTAAAGGCAAACTTAGTTATCCATTTGCTTTCAGGTCTTCATATTCAACTAATGTTGATATCTCAGGGAACCTCATACAGGTAAAGTACAGGACCTATAACTTTGTGGCTTTGTAGTGGAAGGCAGATCTGTGTTAAGCTATTTATAACAATATAAACTGCCATGTTGAAGTTAGGGGACTAAATTCTACCTCTGAATAATGAGTCAGAGAATTTAATGTTGTAAAAATAAGTTATTAACTTAACCTGAGATTCCCTCAAGATCCCATCTGGCTTCTTCCTGCCACAGAAGTATTGGCTTCCTTTTGGTGTCCCATGCCATATCTTTTGGTGCCATGCCATGTAGGCTCTTCAAGTACCAGGGCCTACAAAACAGCAGCAAATACCTAAGCATAAGCAGAAAACAAAACATTCCTAACAACAGCTGCAAGACAAAATCTTAATGTATGGGTCTGGAAGTTAAGAGTTACTGTATAAATCAACAATCTTCCAGTTCATCAAGGCCAAATTTGAAATTCCAGGTAATTGACTCTGTGGACTAAATATATTGCAGCCTTTCATTTGCAGGCTGTGGAAAGAATCAGTCCTTTCAATATTCTCAAAAGCTCATTCAATAACTATCTAAACAAAACAGGATTCATTCCAAGACTGTAAATTAACTTGTGCAGTCTACCATGTTTGTCTGTCTTCTAGAGAGCAATAATCTCCTATAATGAATTATTATGGCATTCTGTATCACAAAGTACACTTCAAGGGATCAATTTCAGTACTTTCAGATATGGATAAGTTTACCCATTTCCAAACTGAGCTACACTTACATCCCTTTTGTGTATTTCAAAAGACACATATATTTATGAAAACAAAGTATTTTCCTATTTTTATCTTTTAATCACTCTCAAAAGCAAGAAGCTGGCAAAACATCAGGATTGGCATGATGTTATGAATTTTGCACAGATGTTCATAAAATTAATGCAATCTTTATAATTGCACTTATCAGTTGGACATTCACAGAAAGGATATTGACTTTAATTATAAAACTCATCTGAATACTAATGAAGGTGTCTTTTATTACTGTGCAAATACAATCTATATTTTTTTAATATCAGGACATTTCACAGTATAATAAAATCCTATAATGCTAGGCAGTGAGTTTGGGGAAGCAATGAAGTATTGGTTTTAGTAAAAAAAATAAACCAACCATTTTTATAGAAGCAATTTTAATTTCCTTGCACCTTGACAAAAAGACCTAATTCAGCCCACTTCCATAACAACAGATTTTTTGGTTGGGTGCCAGATATATGACTGACATGAAAAAGCCAAACATGATATTTAAGGATATTTCATTAAAATATGTCAGAATACTTAAACTCTTGTTCCAATTAATTGAAAATAGTATATATTTAATTGGTTTTTTCTGTAAGAAAAAAGTCCATATTGTGAGTTCATATTGTGAACAATAAAGTGTCCAGTTATTAAAGGTTTCCTTCCTTCCTTCCTTCCTTCCTTCCTTCCTTCCTTCCTTCCTTCCTTCCTTCCTTCCTTCCTTCCTTCCTTCCTTCCTTCCTTCCTTCCTTCCTTCCTTCCTTCCTTCCTTCCTTCCTTCCTCCCTAAATGTCTGCTAGTTGCCTTTCAGTCTAGGTGGCTGTTATTGCTTTGTTCCTGATCTAGTATTGAAACGTGACAAAGTTAAGAATAATCATGACCTATGCATTATACATTGATTTCCTGACAATTTCTAATCATTGCCTGAAGAATAGCTTTTGCAAATTTACTGTTGCAAAATCCTGAGATCCTACCTATTAGGCCATGAAAGCAATTTTGAAGCTGTTAGATGGCAGAAAAATAGTACTGTGTCACCAGGAGTCATTAAGACCTCCAGCAGTTAAGATACCCACTTCTCCCACTGACTGGTTGGAGCATATAACAGACACAGCTGGCTTTCATCCCAGGAGCCTAGTGGAATAGATAAGGCAGCAGATAAGTCAGACAAAGTCCAACAGGGCTGGAATTTACCTCAATTATGCAAAATCTTTGTTTCTGAAAATGTAGATTTTGATAATAGAGTTTAGATCACATATAATATTATTTACAGATCATAAAACTTAAATAGCATATAAGAAAAGTAATTTATTGTTTTTACTCTCCAAGTTTTCATTTGTATTATTCTCTCTTGCCTTTTCAGGACATTTAAAGAATTTAACTAAGTTTTTTTAAGAATTTTCACATGTCAAATCCTCCCATGATGCTTTTGCTTTGGTTATATAAAAACTGCTTTAGTTCCCATTCTAATCAGTAGGAGGTATGTCTTAGTATTTCAAGGGAGAATCTAAGTGCTCCCTTTCCCTTTCTATGGAACACTCCTAGTCCAAACACACAATATAAAAGGAAATTTTCTCCTCTGTTTTCATCAGAACCTGAATGTTTCATTTTACCTTTGTATTAATGGCAATGTCTCATTGCTTGTTTGCTCATGGTAACAGTTTTGCACTTCATTAGCAAGGAATTCAGAAGTGTTTGGTTTTATGGGTTAAAAAATGATTTCTCAGTTTTTAATTTTTTAAATTTTCTTAATAATTTGAGTAAATATTTTATTATTTTTCTTACTCTTCTAACTGTAGAAGTAATCCATGCACAGTGACCAGCTTTAAACTGCCAGGTTAAACGGCTTCATTTATGATCTATTTGAACTGACCTATCATCTGTGAGAACATTTTGCCCTTACTAAAGACTACAGAGCATACTGTGTACCTTGATTTTGCCAACAAATTAAAAAGTAGAAAAATAATGCTTTTTATTTCTTCTTTTCTTCAAAATCATATTGTCATCAGAAAATATAAAACTTATTTTTATTGAATGAGCCAGAGCACTCAAAAATTAATGTGTGAACAATGCTGACAAGACCTTTCTTTTCAAAGCCACCTCACTGAGTAGGGTGATTTGGCTGTTTCCTTGTGTCTATGTGAGATTTGAGTATATAAGTTGGAAACCAAATGCTACATTTCCTGTTGTGCTTTTATAAGTTTCAAACCAACATCTTTTTTTCTGATGTCAGCAGACCAAAATATCATGAATTACTGTTACATGATCCTTAAATTCAATTATGTTATTTATGAGTACATATAAAAATAATAAAAAAAAGATGGCCTACAGTAGTGTTTCAGAATTTTGTCATATAGTTATCCTGATAATTGTGCACTTTACTAAAGTGATGTGACATTATTAGGGGTGAAATCCTATTCAAGGAAAAGCTGTGAACACAGAGACAATGAAAGTTTGTGAAATTAATAAAAGGCTAGTAGTGTGTTTTATTGTTTCATTAGATAGTTTGCTAAAAAGTTTGAAATTCTGAGGAAAATCCAGACAAGGATCATTGGTTACTTCGCTGTAAAACTCAAAATGGACCAAGAGTAAATTCCACAGGTGACTGTGGCACACTTATCTTGATATCCTTCTGAATGGTTTCTTAAGACAGTAGGTTTTGGGGGGTTTTGTATTTGGCTCTTTTGCCCTGCTCATCATTCTTTTGAAAGGCAGAGCAAAATTATAAGGGTTTTTGTTTAGTTTAGTCTTTTTCCTGATTGCAGGGAGATATACAGCCTAGCATCCATGAAAGGTATGTTTAATTCCAGAAACATTAATTTATTGATGTAGAAATATATATGTCTTTTGCATATGCAAAAAAAAAAAAAAATTAGAAATTTTGGAAAAAACTTAGCCTATTATAGCTATTGTTTCACAGGGAAAATGGCTGTCACTGTAGGAACCTACAGAGTCTTGCTGAAGAAATAGTTATGTGCAAAGGCTAGACCAATGGATAGTCAAATGTTGTCTTTTCCTAAGTGATTAGCATCAGTCACCTTGTGTAAGGAGAAGCCTACCTTTTCAGGATTCTATCATCTAATATCTTAGACAACTATATGAAATTCTAGGTAACTTTTTTTCCCCAAGTATTTGGTAAAATTTATAGATAATATTTTTAATGATAAGACAAGTTTCTGAGACCATACTAATTTGGTCATTAATAGCAATACATCACAAAAAGTCAGACATAATCACTAAAATAGTCTGGACATTAAAATTATGTGATTGGCTCAACTTTCTTTTTTCACTTTTCATGACTTAATTTCTATGTTTCCATCCAATTCCTTTTCATTTTTCACAATAAAACTCTTCAAAATGTCAGACTCATGTCTGTGTCTCCCATGAGCCATTGAATCACCAAATTATTCTAGAGGGATGGGAACATGGTATATTACCCCATCAGCTTCCTGCTTCACCTTTCTGAAAGAAAGTCAGCACTCCATGTAGCTTGTAAACATCCATCAATGGATACATACAAATCTGTTTCTTCTTAGGAAACTTATTCTGAACATCTTTTTTTACTAATAATTCAGGGTAAGTTAGAGCAGCTTTCCCATTTAAAAGTGCCATTCCCAAATATATTGCTTACAATTTGCTGACTTTCCCTGGGTAAGTATAGTTTCACCTACTACAACATCATATCTTCTAAATTTATAATGTAGTGTACCAAATGCTCTCACTAATATTTTGTGCAAATGACAACAGATTCAGCAAAGTTTAACATATCTTCTGAAATTTACTAGCCTGGATGTCAGTGATACCAGGATATTAATACATTTTTAAGGG
>QUSF01000002.1:37444393-37539598 GCA_003676055.1 Chloebia gouldiae
CTTTCTTTCTTTCTTTCTTTCTTTCTTTCTTTCTTTCTTTCTTTCTTTCTTTCTTTTCTTTCCTGTCTCTCTCTTTCTCCCTCTTCCTCTCTTCCATCTTGAAGATGTGAATATATATCTCATATATTGCTTACATATACCAAGCACTGAAGACCTCATATAATCCTGTCATACAGTTACTTAAAATTTTAAATTTTTTTCAGGTTTTTATGAAGATTACATTTTACTGTGTCTTAATCAGGAGGAGAACAAGTAGATTATAAAATTTAACTTTTTATTCAGACTGATATCAAGGTTTAAGACTGAGTATTTTAGTTCCACTTCACAAAGACCTAGTATAGGGAAAAGAAAATTGTGAAAGTGATGTCCTCATTGAATTCAATATTTGTGTTGAATTCACATTTATTTTATTCATTTATTGTAACCAAACCAAAGTACAGTAGAGACCAAAGAGTAAGAATGGTCTTTCTTTTATACCTTCTTAGCAGGTATTTATATCCTGCATTTAGAATGTCCACACTAAGTCAGTTTGAAGTGACAGAGAACATAAATCATGATGGTAAGTAAATTTGGAAGGCAGTTGTTAACTCAGATCTTCCTAGAAAGAAAGCACTATTAGGGATGTCTTTATTATTGTTACCTATATATTTTCTGGGTTTTTAGCATGTGTCATCAGGATGAAGGACTGTATGAAACTAGAGTATTCATAATCTCAGGCAGAATAAATTATGTCAAAGTAGGTGTGCAGTTCATGATTTATAAACAGATTAACTTAGCATGGAGAAAATTCATATTGCTTGGACTAAAATAGAACTAAAATTGTGGAAAATTGAACCTCAATAATATAAGGTTTCCTGAATGTTGATAATCATTGTCTTCTAAAGAGTTTTGTTTGTTTGCTTTTCTTTCAGTTTTTCTTATTTTTCCATAAATGATAATTTGTAGACCAAGTAGGAATTTGCTATCAAAAAGCAAAACCAAAAGAAAGCCTTTATGTTTCTTGTAAAATATGAATTCTGCTATTCTTCACCTTAAACATTTGATTCTTCTTAGTAAGATTATACAAAAGACCAAGTCTTTAACTAAATATCTTGGAAACCTTTAGAAAATTGAAAAACATAGACAAAGTACAAAACCAGCATTGTAATTATTGTAATAAACCCCAAATATATTAATATATTGTATAACAACGATCTTTTTTTCAAACTAGATGCCAGCACTGCATTGATTTGTACCACCCAAGTATTTCAGCATAAATTATACAAGACTTTAGCTCAACAGACATGCAATAGTGATGCTTGATATTGAACACATTCCAACCAAGCAAATGATTCAGGTTTAAATGATGAAATATGAATAGTGTTTGGTTTAAGCAGCCTAGTTTGATGCTGTTAAAGCTGTTATCATATTTCATGATCATCTGAGCATCTTCCTGAGCATCTTCAAATCTAATTAAGCCCAACAACTGATTTGATGTAATATGATGTGATGTGATGAATTACTTCTGGACAACCCCAAAAAGTGTGGTTTTCATGCCTTGCTTAAATGGCTTTTTTTAGTAGCTGTTACTTAGGCTACTCAGTGTGGTCAGCCTTCAGTCTCTGGGAAGATGATGGAGCAAATAATTTTAGAAATCATTTAGACCTGGAAATTTATTAAGGAAAAGAAGATAGCAGTCAACATGGATTTCTGAAAGGGAAGTGAAACCTGTCCAATCTAATGCCTTCTCTAAAGAAATGGCTTGTTTGGGGATGAAGGAAGAGCAGCGGATACTGTTGATTCTGCCTTCAGTAAGGTTTTCAGCACTATCTCCTGTAGCATCTTCCTAGAAAAAATGATTGAAAATGGGCTACAAAATTGGTCAATGGAGTGGACTGAAAACTGCCTAAATTGCAATAGTTGGTGTCATGAAATCCAGCTGGTTAACAGTCAGTTGTGGTGCTCTGGGAGACTGATGCAGGGTCTGGTACTGCTTAAAATAGTCAGCAATGACCTGGTCAATGTGACTGAAATGCACCTTTAGTCTGCAGACAATATCAAATTTAGAGGACTGCTTCACAGACCAGATGGTTTAGCTGCCATTCAGAAGGACATCAACAAATTGCAGAAATAGACAAGCAGGAACCTCATCAAGTTTGTCAGCACAAAATGCAAAGTATTATTCCTAGGAATAAATAATCCCATATGCCAGCACATGCTGGGGACCCAATGAAACAGATTTGCTTCACTGTTCTGGTGGACAAGAAGTTGAACGTGAGCCAGCAATGTGCCTCTTGTGACAGCGTGAACTAACATGACTTGTGGCTACATTGGGAAGAACACAGTTGTCAGGTTGAGGGAGGAGATCCTTCCCTTGTTCTCAGCCTGGTGAGACACATCTGGAGTGCTGGGTCCTGCTTTGGTCTCTCCAGTAATAGACAGATGGACACATACTGCAGCAAGTTCTCAACAAAGTCACAAAGGTGATAAAGGGACTGGATCACCTGGCATACAAGGAAATCTTGAGAGAGCTGCAATTTTTCAGCCTGGAGACAATCAGGGTCAGGGGCATCTGAACAACATATAAAAATGCATGATGGTCCAAAGTAGAAGGAATAAACTCCTCTGAGCAGTGCCCAGCGAGTGGACAAGAGACAAAGGGCACAAACCAAAACACAAGAAATTAGATCTAAAAATAAGAGAACACTTTCTACCAGGAGGATGATTAGAGACAGGAAGAGATTACACAAAGACATTGTGAAATCTCCACTGTTGGAGATACTAAAAATTCAACAGGATGTGTCCCTGAGCAATGAGACCCAGGTGACCTTGCTTTGATCAGGGGGAGTTAGATTGGAAATAAGTTTCTATATTTTGGAGGTTTTCACTACATGAAGTTTAACTTATGCAAGAAGCCTAAAACAAGCAGATTCAAGATTAATGTGATTAAACTATCATTGGTTTCCAAGGAATGAAAAAGCATCTTAATCCATAAAGAAAGGATTCTGGCATAAAGGCTCTGTGAAATGATAAAGCAACCAGTATTGAAATAATATGGAGTGTTTAGAGACCACAACACCCCTGCAATTTTTATCCAAAAGAACTGGGTTTAGTGACTTAATCTACAACAGGTTTAAATATTTAAAAAGAGGAAAGTAGACCTAAGAGGAATCAAAATTATATACCATTAACTATGAGAAAGTTGATAATCCTGGAAACCACAGCAATCTGACCTGAAATGGCTCTGTAATACCCATGGCAATTAGAGCTTAGGGGATACCTTTAAAGTGGCCCTACTCAGCATGCTTATTAGAGTCACAACCTCTGCTCACAGAGCTATGTGGACTGTTAAGCCACACACTGAAGTCTTGAAAAATTTCACAAAAATACAAACAAACAACCAAAACCAAACTATATTGTTTTTGTCTGTCTGGTGAAGTATAAATATGAAAAGGTAAGTGGGAAATAGTCTCCTAATGAATGTGTGTAATTCTTACTAACAATCATTAGAACATTTTGCTAGTGTTTGGCATTATCTTATTGTTAGTATTAATATCTAAATAGAATTTGAAGAGTTCATTATTTTATATTACCAAAGAAAAAAAAACCTGCACATTGGGATTTTCTTCAAAGCAGTTTGGCTTAATCATCAGTAAAGCTATAATTATACTGGCTCACTTTAGCCCTACATAACTTATTCACTTCTAAACCAACTTTTGCTTGTATTAAAAAACAAACAAAGAAACAAAAAAACCCAATAACAACAACAAAAACCCACCAAAAAAAAAGAAACAAAAACACCTCTTGAGAAAAGAAAAACTATTTTCCTTACCAAATGGAAAACAAAAACTATTCTTATCTTAAAAATCTTCATGGTCATTCCAATGGAAAAGTTTTGATATCAAAAGGAAAAAGTATTAAGTAATTTACTCAACAAAACCTCAGCCTAAAAGTTTTGTACTGAGGCTCTGTGGCACATTGTATGTTATAGGTAACAATCTATTTCAATTAGATGGATCTGAATTCCTGTTTACAGACTCAGGGGTAAAGTGCTATTTATTGAATTAATGAAAATTAGGCTCTAAATTATTTGCAACTGAAGTATTCTTGATAGAAAATTTGAGCACATTTGTGACTTTTCACAAATTCTTTTGTAAAAATATTTTTTGTAAAAATATTTTTTTTCATTAGGATCATAGTTCTCTGTGTGTTTAGGGGGTTGTGTGTGTGTTTATAATCGTGGCATATGCTAATCTGATTGTCAGTACTGTCACCTTTCTGAGATACAAAACTGTTCATCTGTGTTGCTGACTTTAGTATTTTCTATAGCTGGAAATTTTCAAGTAATCTTTTTAAAGACATGATGTGATCATTATCATTTGTGAACACCAGCAGCACCAAACAAGGTCTGTTTAAAAGGTTAGCATAAATTGCTATGAAAATACTGTTTTCTCCTCAGTGTCATATTAAAGGCTCTTTGTTAAAAAGTAGAGATCTAATGCCAGGTGAAGCATGGCTTTGTCCAAGTGAGTTTATTGAGTCAAAAAAGTTACTAAAAAGTTGCTAAAATCTGTTAGAAAACATAGAAAGAGCAACAAAATTTCTTACTGGTGAATAAAAAATTAAGCTAGCCATATACTAAGCTAGCCATATACTAGAGAGCTTCCTGACCATCTGTCTATGATGCTCTCAGATCTAAAGAAAGACTTTATAGGAACACAAGTAATATCTTATTTCTGGCTCATGTTATAGTAAAACTAATGTTATAGGTAAGACAACTACATGTGAACTTCTCTAATTGAACTAATTTGAAAGTGGTTTTAAAACAACAAAAAAATGAAGCTATTTAATACTTTGAAATTACAGCAAGTAAATTTGCACCACTATTTTCAGAGAAATGCTGATAGCAATTTCAGTTTTCTATGATTTTAATTTAACAGTCATACTTAAAAGGTATTGTAGAGTGTAGTAAAACCAGTTTCTTTTACATATTATATAAATCAGTGAAGCTCAAATCTGAACTACAGGTATATCTAGAAAAATTTTTAGTCTTTGTGATCTTTTTAATTCCTCTTTCTTTCCATTGATACTTTCTCTTGTGATTCTTTTGTTCTCTTAATTTTACTAGAAATCAAAATAACATGTGCACACCAGATCAGGTACCTTCAATCTTTTCCTTTGTGCTTCTTGATTTAATGCATTTCACAGGAAGAGATTCTGAGAGAGGTATTAGCAAGACACTACATCATGACTGTTCCAAGTAATCTGCATTTCTTTGTCTGTATTTAATAGTGAACCTTTTTCTCTGTGCATTTCAATCTCCACAGCTTCTTAGTCAGTCTTTTCTAAAAGCAGATAACATAAACTAGAATAATTCCATTAAAATCAGAAGAGCTGCTCCTAATTTGCATTTCTTGAGATCAAATCTAATTGCCATTGATGTTGACAGTAACATTTCGCATTTTTATATTATTCTTTGCAGATCTCACACTGGTTACAAATGAGATGATTATCTCCATAATCTCTTTTTTTCAGTGACAGTAATTGAAACATGAGATGTGAAGTAATTTGTTCAGCATCTCTTAAGACTTGTACATATATTTTTTAGATTGCATTGCCTAATTGTAACCTTTTCAAAAGAATATTGGATCCTGATGAGTCAATTAACACATTTAATATATAATTTTTCACCAGGTATTTCAAATTTTTTTCATATCCAAGCCATGGATTTTTGGGATTTTTTGATAATTTGGTGTTAGGGGTTTCTATGGGGGGGGGGGGGGGGGGGGGGGTGTTTTGTGATGTGATGATGATGGTGATATTATCATTATTAAAAATAATTCAATATTTTAATTGTTTTTTTTTATTTTTAAAACCATATTGAAAACGTGTTCTTCTATTTAGTTCAATTAATTAAAACCAAAATAAAAATGTTGATAATTTTTCTAAATTCAACTTTTAAAAATGGTTATGAATGCACCAACTAAAAGGAACAATGAATCTCAGCTCACTTATTGCTGGTATTTAATATTTTTCTCCAGAGATTTAGATTGTGAAAATATCATTATTTATAGCATTTCCTTTTAAGGTGTCTAACCCTTCATTATGTTTTGTACAGAAGTGAAACAGAAGCATTAACTTATTTCCTTTCACTGTACAAGAAAAAATGTCATTCTATATTTTAGAATAGCAAAGATAATGTTGTTTTGCATTAAGAATAGTTAGTTTGTGCAACCAATTTTGTACAGTGTACAATTGAAGAATAGAATTTATCTGGATTCTACACAGGAATGTTTATGGCTATAACCATATTCAGAATTAGGAATACTTCAAACAACAATTGAACATGTTGGAAAGGATAAATATAAACATAAGTAAAATAAGATTAGTTGAGATTACAAAGAAATTTTTCTTAAGTGAAAAATACCCTTTTCTTTGCAGCCTGGAATACCATCTCACAGGTGCCTGGACAAAATGAATACAGCCATTCATCCGACCAATGAACCTTCTCCAGACCAAGATGTAAAAGCAAATTCTGATCTTAGGAGCTGACACAGTGGGATTTCCTCAAAGATTATGTAAAGTGTTCAGAATAGTTTTCAATCTTCAGGTAAACCTCTCTGGGCTTTTCCCCAGTAAATTTTGCACTCATAGCCAAGTCAGGTCTATGTAGGAATTCAGGCAATCTATCCCAAGCACCTAGCTTCACAATTTTGTACCAATAGCATTTTTCAAAGCTACCATTCCATTTGTGTCAATCAGATATAGTGCTAAATCTGCACGACACCAATTTTTTTCAACAAAGAGTGTTTATGGTCTGCATCCTGTCTCTTAAATCTTCCTCAATGCTGTGCTGTAAGTCAGCAATGTAGAGGCCCAGACACTACATTCTTACACTAATTATCATCCCTGGTTCTTGTCTTACCAACTTTTCCAAGCCTGTGTTGATCCAAATGCATACATGGAGCATATCAAATCCAGAAATAAGGCATTTTAGGGAGTGTTAATCACACCATGGGTTCTGATTAACTACAGTTGAGGAAATACCCAAATTATAATCTACTCACTTCTAAAGGGAATGTAAACATTGGTTTCACAGTAAATCTAGTATCCTTGAATAAAACTTTATACATGGTCCCAATGATCAGAATTCTGCAGTTTTTTCTCTGCCTTATACTTGAGCTTGCTCCAGAACTTTCATAAGTTTTATCTCTTTAGAAAGTCTAGAGAAGTGATTTGTAGTTACAGTCCTTCCAACAACTCCAGTTTATGCTTTCAGGCAAACTAATGACAGATAATTCCCTAGCTCAGATTGCATGGAGTGCTTTAGTAATGCATTAAATTAATTCAAATGCATACTACCAGAAGCATCAAGTTGTTACAGTAAGAGTGCTGTCCTTAATATGATAGAAAAGCCTGAAGTCAGGACCTGTTCTCTCCCCATTCTGCTCTCTTGCTTGCTTTGACACCTGCTTGTCAATATCTCCAGAAGAATTCCCAGACTATCCAAAGCTGTCAAGTAACTTACATACATCTGAGATCAAAAAAACATGAGTCACCAACAACTCTACCTTGCATCATCATTATTTTGTTCTTTACATAGAATTTTGATGAGGCAGCTTTAATGCCCAAAATCTGTTTGAACAAGCATTAAGAGGAAAGTATCATGGAGCACAAAAAGTATTCCCTAGGAAGAAATTTCAGTAGGTAATTTGATCAACATTTTGCCTTAGATAAGGATACTTAGGTTTTTCCTTTCCTTCTACAATTACTTGTAGATATTGCTAACAAGTCCCTGAAATGAACTGTGTTGCCAGCTTGAAGTAAAAGGATTTGACTGCTCTGGTTCATTTTATCATGGCAATTACAGGTATTATACCCAAATTGCTGCTATAGAGAAGTGCTATACAAATAGAAATTGTTCTTCTGCCACTCAAGAAAGCAATAACACACTTCATTAGGCAAATTGAATCATAGAGATCTCATGGTTGATTGAAAATATCTGAACTTTGATATTTTGGATTGTAGTCATAAATATACTGTTTCCTTCTAACATCTTACTGCTTTTTCATAAACTTTCTCTCTATTTTTTTAATCATTATACAACATCAGTAATTAAGAAATATTATAATCTTGGCTTGGGTGTTAATTGACTAGACATGTTTCAAAAATTTGGTTTTGGTAACTCAATTTTTGGTTATTTCCTGGGCAACCTTTCAAGAAATACACTCAATTCTGAAAGAACTGGGAAGTGAAATATTTTTCATAGCTTCTCAAAAGGGCTTAAGCATTGAGACATTCCTAAGAAATTACAGTGGTAATTATTAACCCTGGACCTTTCAACTTTAAGCTGCTTGTGAAGAAAAGTGTCTGTGTGTCAGGATCCTGAGGAACTTAATGTACATGATCAGGCTCACCTGAGTGCATTCCCATTCCTTTCATGGGCCCAGGGCTCCATTTAAGCTAAGCTAGGATGTTTTAGTCCTGGCTATGGTTGTGTAGTAGTTGTGCTGTTCTGCAGGTTTTGTTTTTTTTCCCGACTAGACCTGGACTCCATGTGGACAGAAATTCTGTCTCTTTTTACTTCTGTTTGCACCTTCCTCCTTTTGCAAAGTGGCCTTTGAACCTGGTTTGTTCCTTTGTTTTTCCTAGTGTTGTTATTATACACCTCTGCCAGCTCCTAGTGGTGCCCACAATTGTCAGACTCCATGAGACTGCATCAGCTCATGAGAGCAGGGTCTGCTCTGGGATCCTCCTCGGCTCAAGGTTGTTCTCATTTCAGGGCAGTTTGGCTGCTCCCTCACACTCAGACACAAGTGATTTATTAATGTTGAGCAGTCAGGGCCACACACCTGTCTGAATTTCTCTGATATTTAATTATGTCAATGTGAAATTAGAACATTTTTCTACAGAACTCAGTCACTTGATCTGATTGCCATTCATGCTTATACTGGAAGGCAAATGGCATGGCTTGATCACTTGTAAAAAAAATTGCAGCATGGTTCTTTTTAGAAAAATTTATTAGCCGAGTAGCATTTCTAATCCAAGAATACTCAGAAGCCCAAGATATCTGGTAGAGACTAACATTATTATCCTAAATTTAACTTCTAAAATCATGCTGGGATCAAAAGCTAAATGTATTATGCAGGAAGGTTGGTGTACTTATGTTTTCTTTTCATGCTGCCAAGGAAAACAGTAAGATATTTTTCCATCTGCTCTGTGTTAAAAAGCAAATTTTGCAGCTGATGTGTACTGAAGAAATAACAAGACCTTGTGAGACCTATGAGATCTGTGAGCATTTATCCTTTTCTATTATACTCTTGATTAGAGTTAAGAGTTTTCTTTGAGAGATATCAGACTTCCTGGATTAAGTAATCTAAAGAATAGAGTATAGACATTGGAACCACTTCACAGTGTGTTACAAGTAGTGGCTGTTATTCTCTGTTCCAACTTTTCTTTTTTGTGATTTGGGCAGGAAAGATGCCATAGGTCTCATGTTACAGACCTGCTGACTGTGTTATTACAGCTCTGGTCCTCTTGTCCTTCCTCTTCAATTGTTGAGGAGCAGACAGCAACCTGGAGTCCATGTTTCCCTATTTTCTTTGTCTGTGGTGGTTGCTTCTTTCTATTACGTGAAAGGTGGCAATTTCATCCACATGACACAGATGTGTTTCATGGAACCTTAGTCCCATTGAATTTAATAAGTCTCTTCTGAAAGAAAGTTGACTCTTCACTAAATCCCTTTCCACATCTCCTTTGGAAAGGATATTGTGTGATGAATAACCTCTTTGTGAGCTTCCTGAAAGTCTTTTGGGACTAAGTATGGAAGAATTCAGGGGCCCTACATACTCCACTTCTTTAAACCAAAATCTGTTTTTGCCAGATTAATAAATTGAAACATAATTTTGAATACATTTACACAGAACTAAAATATTTATGCCTTGAGTAGTAACCTGAAATAATATATTATCTTGGAAAGTTTTTATTATTTGGTCTTATAAGAGAGCTGATGAATAAACCTCTTGCTCTGAAAATTTTAATTATTTTATTAATTCAGTGAAGATGCCTGACAGATATTATTTGGTGCAGGAAA
Source organism: Chloebia gouldiae (assembly GCA_003676055.1). Classification (NCBI taxonomy): domain Eukaryota; kingdom Metazoa; phylum Chordata; class Aves; order Passeriformes; family Passeridae; genus Chloebia; species Chloebia gouldiae. The sequence goes on from QUSF01000002.1 coordinate 37,454,466, forward strand.
AGATGAAGGAAAAGAAGTAATATAAGGAAATTATGAAATATCTTCAGTTCCACAGTTTAATGGAAATAATGCACCACTGTTATGTGTCTTAAATCAGAGTGGAAAGCAGATCATAACCCACCATATAGGTACTATTTTAAAAGCATTTCATCCCTGTGCTGAGAAGAAGGCACTTGACATTTTTCCTTAAAGCTGAAATTTTATGCAGAGTACCTCAGGATAAAGGCCAAAAACTACTTATTTTTTTAGCCTAGATTCAGAGCAATTTCTGCTGTCTTTTTATTCTGTTCTTCAAACCCAGCTATCTCTGACTTTGGAATCCAGGAGTGAGAAGCTGCTGGATTTCTTCATATAATTAGCATGATACTAAACCAATTTATTCTGCTTATGTCATACTTGAAACAGGTTTATCAATTACTTTCATGGATATTCAGAAAAGTGGAAAAAAGTAAGCCCTCCAGACTCCCTAGTATATTCCAGAATCTTTAGGAATATGTACTAATCTGTCTCCAAAACAATACTTCATTTGCTGTCACATAGTCACAACCATGTTATCCCTAGCCTAATTCTGCTATGATTTTAGGCATGAGGACTTTTACCCTCCAAACATTTGCTTTACAGCAAGTTCCATATTTGCTTCAGTGTCCTGAATTTCAGTGCTTGTCTCCTTTTCATGCCAGTCCTATGTTCACCCTCTAGCCTCCTAATTCGCTCTTTCATGCCAAAATATGCACTGCAAATTCTAATCTTTTTTTGATAGGCTTCCTCCATACTTCTTAGACCAAACAGTTGTAGCAGCAGAACTGGGATGATTTCTCATTTCTTCTGTAGTATTTTTTAATCCAGAATAACACTGGACATAAAAATTGAAGACAAAACTTGCTGTTAATAGAATAAAAATATTTCATACCTGTAACAGAAAAAGTTTCTGAAGCAATCTGAATGGAATAAAAATAACAATATGTGAAGTGAAAGCCAATTAAAAAGCACCAAGAGAAAGTTAAATAAAAAAACAGTCCTTGAAAATAGAAGGTTCCTGTACAATAAATAAATTCTTTTTCAAATGTCACAGGAAAGCAAGTGATGGTGTAATGTTCTCAAATGGCTTCTGTTTTATATTCAGAGCACAGTCCTGTTCAACTTACATATATTCAACCATTTTGGATAGCAATTTTAAAAAAATTTAAGCTAGTTTAATGTTTAGAATAAGAAGGTTAAAGAAGCCTGACTTTCAGTACTTTCTTCCTGCAGATTATTTTAATAATAATGGCACATTTCGTTTTATTTAAAGTGTTCTGTGACTTACTCAAGCACATAATTAAGTGAAAGGTACCTGAAAGCAGACATCTAGAGATCAGAAAGATGTAAGCAGGGCAGCCTTTGTGAGATTTTTTTTTTTTTGAGAACAAGACTTTTAACACCTCTGTTATAAGAGAATTTATTTTTGTCCTCCTATATGCTTTGAATGATATCATTTCTACTTCTTTGGGTTTGTATTTTGCTTTTTTTTTTGCACCTTACAGAAACTCTATGATATGTACAGAATAATATCATTGCGTCTTAGTGTAAAATGTTTGGTGAGAGGAACAAATTTTTCCTTAATAAAAAAAAAAGGGAAAAAAGACATCACAGCTTCTAGACAGGGATGACAGCAATAGAAAAAACCCCACCCTAACACTCATTTGTGAATAAAGTTACAGACATGATGAATTTAATTAACAAAATTTATCTAGTTAAATGAAACAAACAAGATAGACTGCATTGGAGGGGAATCACAAGGATCAGCAAGTCCAACTCTTATGTGAATGGCCCATACAGGGACCAAACCCCTGACAATGGCATTTTTAGCACCACATTCTAACCAACAGGGTCAGGGTCAAATAACCACAGAAAATGCAGGTATCGATTCCACTGCCTTTCACATGCTTACTGCTCTACCACTTGAGCTAAGAGTTCATTTAGGAATAACTATGAAGTTGCACATTGAAAGCAAGTTACAGAGGCAAGAAAATGTAGAAATTTTGGAGATAACAGAATCATGGTAGTGTAGCAAAACAGTGAGCTGCTAAAAAATAGCAAAGGAAGAAAAAGTATGGGTTAGCCATGTATAGTAGAATTATTGACATAATTTCTGTTATGAGAAAAGGACTACAGTAGAACTAATTTGGATCAAAAGTAGTTTAGGAAAATAACATAATAAAAACTGCTACAGTTCTGGAGATTTCACCACAAATTCAAAATACTCATTTAGATATGGTCAGATTTGCATCTGTTAAAGTGAGCAAAACTGTTAGAGAGGTAAATACTGGTGATACTGTGCTATAATTAGTCTTGGCATTCTTAGCTATAAATTAGAAGCCAAATAATAGCACTGACTGTATTCCAGAGATTACTTAATGAGGTAGTCAAAACTGTCACAGAATTAAGCTAAAATACTTTTAAAATTATTTTAGAAAATACTAAATATTTTAGATACAATGGTTATAAATTTCATGGAAGACCTAGTCACACTGAAAAACCTTGTACTAACTAGTCATTGGTTGATTGTGTTCGAATGACTTTTCTGAAGCTTGGAGCTCAAAACCCAAAATGAATTGGCTAAAAAAGAGAGTTACTTGATCAACTCAATAAAGGAAGTGGTGTGGATTCATATACTGGGGCTTTCTTTTTCTATAATATCAAAGACACTATACATATGTGCTGAAGCAATTGTAACAAGCTTAGAGAGCTGCACCTCCAGGTGAATGAAAAAAAAAACAAAAAACCAAAAGCCAAAACCACATCACAAAAAGGATATTAAGAGTTAGTAAATATTCTACAAATAAGATTTTTTAAAAACAGCGATCTCTTAAATGACAATACACACTTGTATATCACAATGGTTTTCTTCTCTACTAAGTGCACCTCAGCCATTTCTAGTTTCTACTTCCCAATTTCAATTTCCTTTTTCTCCTTTCCTTTTTCATGTCCAATTTCCAATTTCTACATTCCTTTTCAATTTACGAGCCATGGAAAATACAAGCACAAGGGAGAGCCAATTTCCTTGTAACGTGTCAAGGAGGAGGGGAAGTGGAAAGGTGAGTTTAGTTAGTAATATACATATAAGTTTAATGAAATATATAGACTAAAGGCTATTAAAATCAAGTCTAATTCTGTTCCAGTTTTCAATGTAACTTTCATTTAAGATACTTCCTCATGAGCATAAATAACCAGCAATTTTCCTGAAGAATATTAAACCTACTTAATTTTGGTGGTTTTAATTCTTCTTTGATTAGAATACAGAGACAGAAAGTTTCCTATTATAGATCATTTTAGGAGATAAATCTGCACATCACCTGGCTTTCTTCAAGTACACCTTAAAGCAATAATTTTGTGGTTTGAAATACTGGTTCTGTTTCGAGCTGTCCTCTGTCCTTCTGTTATCATTAATATTCACACTTCTAAGAGTGCAATTAAGAATAGAACTGTCAGAAATTTAGAACAGATGTGTGTTATCATAAGATATCTTGTTTATCTTCCCATTGCATTGATAAGTTTATCTTCCCATTGCATAACAATTAACTGCAGTAAAGTCACTGACCAAAAGCACAAAAAATCTCTTGCATTCTTTTCATATAGTCTGTTGACTTTCAGTGATGAACTTTTCATGGAAATGGTCTTTTATATTATATTCAATGTATGCAAAATTACTCTTTCATCAATGGAAAGTAACAGTGTTTGAAAGAAGTAAATATAATAATACACTCAGGGGTTTAGTTAATAAAATGTTCACATTTCAGAGCATTTAAGCAAGAATTTACAAATTTAAACATTTCAGTGATTTTATTTAATCCCCATGACACTAATGCCCATTTATTTAATCCCCATGACACTAATGCAGAGGTCAAAGATACTGTTATTTTCAGGGAAAAGCCATGTTAGTAGAAGAGCATGTAAGAAAAGTGCTCAGTAAAAAAATGTGACAATAAGCAAAAAAAAAAAAAAAATAGAAAATAGAAGGAAAAGAATATCTAAGAAGAAATATTCACTGACAGTCATTCTTACTGCCCAGGCAGTTTATTTGTGCAAAACATAATGTTGGAGAATGGGATGGGAGTACTCAACAGGAGCCATTGTACCAGCATGGTTCCTGTGCCACACAACATCTACTGACACAAAGCCTGTAGAAGAACCATAACAGAAACGGGGAAGCATTATCCAGTGCAAATTGATTGGAGTTGGCAGCTTGTTTTGCTGCACCATTTGGTATACAGTGCCCATGTTTATAGATAAACATATGCTATAAACAAATACCAAATCAACTGCCTGCAGGTAAAATGAATTTGTATGCTGATGTAGTAGAGGAACTGTAGGAGGAAAAGCAGCCAAAGACACGACACCTTCTTGACCCTATTTGTATGCAGTGAGCTGAGCATTCAGTACATCTATCTGAATTGCCTTAGATCACTTTTACTTCTAGGTTAATTGCACTATCAAACAAATTGATGTAATAGAGGAAGAAAATATGTAGAATCATATGTAGTAATACAGAACTGAGAAGGAATAGTAAAATGGAGAACTTAGGTAATTTTTCCTCATACTATTGGTGGTAGTTGTAGTATAACCATCAGAAATAGTGAGCCAAATTATATTTTACAGGTAATCTGTGGATAGTATGCCTGAAAACTTTACAGCAGTATATTTATCATGGAATCACAGACTCAAAGAATGGTTCAGGTTGGAAAAGACCTTAAAGATAATTTAGTTCCATCCTCCATACCATGAATAGGCCATCTTTCATTAGACCAGGTTGCTCACATATCCTTCCAGACTGTCTCTTAATAGCCCTAGGGATGGGGCAGTCACAGCTTCTCTGGGCAGCCTGTTCCAGTGCCTCACCACCCTCACAGTGAAGAACTTCCTCCTAATATCTAATCCAAACCTACTGGTTTTTAGTTCAAAACTGCTCTCTCTTGTTCTGGCACTACATATTCTCCTAAAAAGTCCCTCTCTTTCTTTCTTTCTTGTGTGCCCCCTTCAGGTAGTTGGAAGGCTGTGATGATGCCACCTGAAGCCTTTTCTTTTCCAGGTTAAACAAAATCAATTCTCTCAACCTTTCCTCCTGCAAGAGGAGGTCATCTTGGTGGACTTGCCCCATCAGGTCCATGCCATTCCTGTGCTGAGAACCCCAGAGCTGATGCAGCCCTGCAGGTGGGATCTCACCAGAGCAGGGCAGCGGGGCAGAATCCCCTCCCTGACCCCGCTGGCCATGCTGCTTTGGATGCAGCCCAGGACACAGTTGGCTCCCTGGGCTCCAAGTTCACTTTACCAGCTCATGTCCAGCCCCTCACTGACCAGCACCCCCAAGTTCCTCTCAGCAGGGCTGCTCTCGATCTGTTCATGGCCCAGCTTATGCTGGTAATGGGAGTTGTCCTGTCCCAGGTGCAGCACCAGGAACTTGGTCATATTAAACTTCATTGGCCATTTCTTTAGCTTGTCCAGGTTCCTCCAGATGGCATCCTGTCCCTCAGATGTGTCAACAGCACCGCTCAGCTTCATAAGAATCTCACCTGGATTGCAAACAACTAGTTCAATGATTACACTGTAATACTACTTAGCGGTGTTTGAACACCACAGAACACACTTGCTGTCCCTTTAGGAGATAGAATATTCTAACATGTTTGAATTCACTGTATTTTTAATAAAAATTGAATTATCCTGTGCTATAAAAAGCTTTACAGTAAATGAAAACCTACTTCTTCTAAAACACTGAATATGAGAGACTGAAACCCATGGGAGGAGATTGCTAAAAATAAGTTTCTTCTGGTGCAAACAGACCAACGCTCTGCAGAGTTGTGACAAAGAATGAAACTGATCTCCTGGTTATAAGACAAATGTAGAAAGGATTTTTAACCTTCTGAACTTAACCCCATTTTTTAAAAATTTCCCATGAGTTTTTATTGCAGAGGGAACCATAAACCAGAAGACTGCTAAACAAAACAAGACTCAGAGGAAAACTTCAACTGTTTCAAAATAATATAAAAGGATCCTGTATAAATACACACAAGTAAAGATTTCTCAGGGTGCATTTCTCTTAAGAGGCATTCTCTGAAGAATAAGTGGTGTCCATGTATATTTTCTCTTTTTTATATTTTTTGTTCTTTTCAGAGACAAAAGTACAAAGAAAGAATGTTGATTTTTATTCTTAAAAAGATGTTCAAACAATGGGAACATAGGTTTTAAATAATTTATCAACTTGCTCTGCGGAAAGATTCTGATTTACAGTTTATTGAAGTAGAATTAAACTAAAATCAAATAATTTTCTTACAGAATGGAAATTTTGATTTCCCAGATGTATCGGTATTAAAAATTGCACACCATTTTATCCCAATATTCACACTTCCAGGCAAGAGAAAGGAAAAATGCTGAGACTAATTTTGATAATGAGTTTTAGCTATAGCATTTTATTTTTATGATTGCCAAAAATGTACTTCACATAACTATATTTATATTATATTATATTATATTATATTATATTATATTATATTATATTATATTATATTATATTATATTATATTATATTTGTTATATTATATTTGTTATATTATATTTGTTATATTATATTTGTTATATTATATGTAAATCTCAGGTTATATTTTCATGGAGACAGGGTTGAATTAGAATGTAAGATCGTATATATTAAGTGATCCCTATAATGGTAAATAGAGGTAGTTTTTTCAAAACATAAATATTGTTATTAGTAATTTGATAGCTGGATTTTTTTTTAACTTTTTAGGTAAGAATACTGCAATGAATTTGATATATGAGAAAAAATTTGATATATGAGAAGCACATTTGTTACTGTTCCTTGTCACAAATTTTGAAACAGCTTCAAATATGTATAATGAAAAATAAGAAAAACAAAAGACAAGGATGAAGTGAAAGGGAAAAAAAAGCCCAGATAAAAGCATAATACCAATGGAAGGAAAAAGTTTTGTCTATTAAAAAAAATATAGCTACTGTAATAGAAAATCCACAATGAACAAAAAAAACCCCAAAAAGCAAGTGGGGGGGGGGGAAGCTTGATTTGCTTGATTTTTTTTTTTTTTTGAGGGTGATGGAAGTAAAGTTTGAGCAATGGTTTGAAACTGAAAAAATATGTATGAAGGACTGAAAAGAAAAACTTAGAAGGCATATTTTCAGTATTTCTTATTTTAAAACAGGACTGAGGTGACAAGGACAATTTTTTTTTCAGAGCATGTTGGTGATTGTGTTTTAGGCCTTGCTTTCTCAGCTTATATTAAATATAGTCCTCTTCATTTAAATGTCATTCCTATGACAAGGCTCTAATACTTTAGCATATATTACTTCACCTGTAATGGGGAAGAAGGGTCTACTGTATGTATGTAGAAACAGCTAGAATTTCCCTTCCCCCTCTAATTAATACAGCTAGAATCCTAGAGCTTATTCTATATTGTACTGACACGAGCTAGCATATAAGCCTCTACAGTTCAGAGTAGCCAATTATACCTGCTGACTGTCTGCTGGTAGCCATGGTATCTGCAGGCTTTGCTGGTTGTTCTCACAGCAATCTCAGAGCTCAAGTAAGCTCAGACACTGCCTCAGCTAGTTCAAAATTCATGCTGCTCTGGCTTTCGCAGCGGCATCGCGCTGCCACACACTAGGGACTGAAGTGCAAGGCTGCAGAGCTCAGAGGGTTTTCTGCTGTGCCAAGTAGCCTGAACGGGAGCAGGAGGCTCATATTTCTTCTTAAGCTTATGCAGGTGTTTCAGCAAAATTTAGAGAAATTCAGAGTTTCTATTAATGCACCTGTTCTTCATCTAAATTTGATTTTATTCTCTCTGGTTATTTTATGAACAATTTCTGTAAACAATCTGTGCTGAAGTTAAAAAATGCTGCTTCTTTCTTTATGCTGTAAATCTAATTTCATTTGGGAGAGCAAAAGTAATAAAGTCAAAGCATTCCAATCTATTATTAATCACTAAATTTGCACAGGTAAACATAATAGTCAAAGTCTCCCCTGTTATGTCCCTATTCTTGTTTCATGTGTTTTTAATTTGAAAAAGATACCTCTGGGAGGAAGATGACTCTATCTTCATTCTCAGTTGAAGTGTGAAAATGGCTTTTTTTCTAAATCCAATGGAAAAGCACTTGGGTTTGAGTTATTAAAAGATTTTGAATTATTGATATGAATAGGCACACAAATTGAGTAAAGAATTTCCCCTCACTACATGAAGTTTGCATTCAATGGAACAAACATGTTTTACATTAATAATAAAAATTATCTTATTTTTAGGTCTAAACACTGGCACTGCCCCATAGAAAGAAGGATGACATATTTCCAGTTAATAGGTTCAATCCTGTCGTTCTGCAGTCCATTTCCACTGGATGGCCTTTGCAGAAGTGTAATTGAGAAACATTAGTGCTTCTTCCAGAGCTTCATCTTTTTGCCTAGAGGAGTTTCATTCAAGTGTTGGCTCTGATTGCTCAGTTGTGTCACTTCAGAAGAGAAGGATCTGTTTCTTTCTGAACAGCATTTTCCTCTTACCTCTACTAACCTGAATTCCTGTTAAGATTAGAAGTGTGGCCCTCAGGGCTTCTTTTTCTTTTATGTCTAAAAAGGTGCAGTGATTCTAATACCTGAACTATATACAGACCTCATTACATAATGTCAAATGTTTACCCTGAGGACCTGAGAAAAAATGAGCACAATTTATTTTTGCAGAGTTTCATTTGCCCTAAATAGTCTTTGAACGCTATTGTTTGTTTGAAAAGTTAAAATTAATCAGAAGCTCGTATTTCATCCTTCAAAAATCTATCTAAACTTCATGATTTTAATCTCTATTTCCAAAGAAACTACAATTAATTGATATTGTGGAATGCTCTTGAGTATAATTCTTTCTCCACCAATTCAGTTAATATTTACTATGCAGTATTAACTGAGACATAGAATAATAACATGATTTTTCAGTGGGATAGCTAAATATTGAGATAAAAATGTTCAAAGCATACTAGATTTCGACATCATAAATATAAAAATGCTTCACTGTTACGTTTTTTAATTTTCTACCTCGTTCTAGTTTCTCCACGTGTCATATCTATCAAAATTACAATGAATTCTGACATTGTAATGTTAGCTATTTTCACTAAAAGCTGTTGTGTCTTTAATCAAATAAGTAGGTTAGAGCTTCAGTTAGTCTTTATAGAGTGAGAGCAGGGTTACGAATAACTAAGCTTATAAATTAGATGAAAACAAAATGTTTTCCTGTTTTGTAAAATTTTTTAAGATATAGTCTTGTTGATAGTCATGGCATTAGTTGAGCCATACAACACAGCAATGCATTTTCATTATTACTTCACATGATTACAAGAACTTTGTAGGTGCCCACTGGGGTTGAAGACAGAATGCCTTTTGACATATCATGCCTAACACAATAATTCTACAAAGAATTCTAGTAATTCTTCACTCAAAGTGCAAAAGTTAAACCTACATGTGGTCATGTGTACACAACTTTCCTCCAAATAAAATCTTGTTGAGTGAGTAAATCTTGATTATCACAATCTGTCACTCATTCTGTTTCCCATATTACAATTTCATTTCACAAGGTCTTTAGGGATAGTGTAGTCTATCCCTACCAGAACCCTAAAATCCTGGTAAAATATCACTGAATCTTATTTCCCCATTGTGCTAAGCATGAGCCATTACCAAGCCCAGCACTGCAGCACATGGGAAGAGGAATGATATTGCACCTAAAGTTTGAGATTCTCTCTAGTATCCTTTCAGAGATCCCATAACAATTGAAAATTATTTGATTTTTCTGCAGGGAAAACACATACATTAATGTAAAGGGTAGAAGAACACTTTATACATGGAGGGGGGGAAATCTTGAAGAGCGAAATATCTGAGGCATTAGTACCTTTAAAATTACATGCTTTTTTATTTGGAAAAAATTTCCTGGAAGGCAAATACACGAAAATAACAGAAGTGCTAAAGGTGGCTATATGACAGTGCATTCTGTCACTATCCTCATTGTTAGAAGCAATAGCAGTGAAGCTGAGCCATCATCTGATATGTAATATATTCCATATCCTTACTCTTAAATAAAGACATACCTACATGGAGACACACTTAGACACTTTGCAATACACTTGATTCTCCCTCTCTAACACAGCATTGAACTTCAAGAACCAGCACTTAGATTGAGTACTTAGAAATCTAGAATAAAACACAATAACATTTCCAAGAAATTAATTCCTGTGAATTAACTCCTTGAAATGAAAAGGACAGTTCGCCATTGTTAATACAAGATAAATGGAGACTTGACTTTTATCACTGCCTTTTGACAAAGGCTTCTGTGAAAAATTACAATCTTCCACTTCAAATATTTCACAGTAAGTACTGGATTTTTCATATTCACAAAAAATTAAACTATATATTATTAGGAAGAAACCACCTACATACTAGATTGTTTTTGATGTTATTTTTCACCTGCTTTTCTCTGGGATATGCTCTGGTTGCATGATGAGTGAAAGGGGAGAAAAAGGAATATTTTATATGGCATTGATGTGGTTTATCAATAGAATGACTGACTGCTACTTTGTGAAGTTGTCATTGACTATTCTTGTGAAACAAACTACTGACTTGAGGTAAATACCTTGCATAATCACTGTGTTAATTTATATAACATTTATTTCTATTACTTGAAGTTTTGCCAGGTGCCTAAATTTTTTTTTTTCTTTAGCCCCATTAATTAATTTCTGAATACTGCATTACAGTAGGGAGCACACAATGTCTATTTCACAAACAATTAAATATTTTTTATCTCTTTTCTTCTTTTTTGGGTGGATAAATTTTCATTACAAAAAAAACCAAAACCAATGTTCAACAAATAACATTTTTCTCTCTACCCTCATCTCTGTTTTGTAGCGCAGAAGACATAGAAAACTTAAGGAGTTTAATTAAAACTTGTTTGATGCAAGACTATTTTTGAAAAAAGTTGTCATGCAATAGAAATAAAGCTCTTTTCTCTCCTTTAAAATGAGAAGGTTTTGAAAAACATCAGGATGATAAGAGGTAAGTTTCATTTTTTGATTTTAATGCCGTAAATAAGTTAATGGTCAAAGTCATCATGGATTTCATATGTTTTGGAAATAGAAAAGAAAGCACTCCATTAGATGTCAGAAAGTGTTTTTCTTTTCACTGAAAACTGAAGTAATGGTGATGCATAGTTAACCTGCTAACCTTACCCTGATATAATGGTATCTGAAATAATGCTAAGATGATAAGGAGGGTCAAGTAGTTCTACAACGCTCTGAGTGCCACATTCTATGTCTTGAATACTTTCTTTTTTGCCTCAGAGTGAAACAATGCAGAGAGCAGTTTGTTTTATTTACGTCTCCTGATAATAGAATAATAGCAAGAGTAAATGGCATTTAAGAAACTAATATTAAAAAACCTTCTGAAGAAATAAGCTATTGCTTATATTGAAAGCAAAACTAATTTCATTATGAAAAGGACAGGGTCTAACATTAATTGGATTAAACACCCACTGGACATTAAATAAGGTATTTATAAGTAGTTTTCTTTATGTTGGCTTACAAAAGATAAATTAATATGGTATAATGAAGAGTGAAAATTTTCTTTAACCAATCCTTAATGTTGTCTGAAAGCTGCTATGGTCAGAAACATATGGTATCCTTAAACGTGTTTTGTATCACCAAAGTATTTCTGACAGAGCTTTAAGATATTCACTGTTCTTAAAATTCATGAAAAAGATAATAATTGTCAAGACCTTGTGGACAGAAACATTTTCTGCTTTGACAAGTAGCTCTGTGTTATTCAGTACTGAATGATGTGTTCAAATGCTGCTGTCAGGTTTGCTAGCAATATGCATCATTCTCTTTTGTAATCAATATCTTCAATGTCTGATTACGAGCAGGGGACCAGAAGCGTGAGAATATTTAGCTGCTTGTCTTGACATATATTGTCATTTAACTTCATCTTAGAAACTGCCTTCAGATGTCATTGAACAAAAGTAAGATGATAAAGACCAGTATCTTGAAATTAATCTTTTTCTCATGCTGGTATTACTCTTATCTTGATGTAAGTAAACTCATATTGTCAGTGCAACTAAAGAACAGTCAATACCCATGTAACTCGTCCTTTAAGAATTCTGTTTTCAGATATCTATATATATATATCCATATATATATATATATATATATATATATATATATGTAGTTATCCACCAATAATTTCTTTTTAAGCAAAGAAGAATACATAGCACTAATATTTTTCATGTATCTGCTAAATTATATCAGGAAACTTCAGCTTATCATACATATATTTTCAGCAAACAGTACTTTACTTTGTATAATTATTGCTGATCTATCAATGAAATTCCTTTCATTCATTGTAAAATATATTGCACTTAAAAGGTATCATTCCCCCAAACCAAAGAGGTTTGACTGTTGTCATTTAAATGGCATTTTCCATTGGGATTTCAAGTTATATTACTGACATTTTTACTTTCCACAATAATTTTTGTAGCATGATCAGTGTTATTTTCTCAGCCTACTTTCTACTTCCTTGGCCAATATAGTTCTCTTTTTTTGTAATAATATTGCACTGGTGACAGTATTATTTTATCCAATCCTCCTCTTTTTCCTCTCTCTAAAACACATCATCACCATTTCACCTACATGACCCTTAATTCCTTTTCCTAGATGAGTAAACACTTTTTTACCTCCATTAAACTGCTGTTCACTTAGGTTGATTCCATTTCTTCCATATGATTGTTAAGGTCTTCCTTTACCTTCTCTACTTCCACACTTGCTTGGTGAATTTTTTAAGAGGGGCTTAAAGTACTTCAGTTCCCTGAGGAGAAACAAAGAATGCTCTCAGTAGGTTCCAACATCAACGTTCATTAAAAACACATTTTAGGAAGCCACATATATTCGCATTCGGCTTTTTTATAAGTCCCACATGCAAGTTAACAAAACCTGATGATTTAAAATTGTTTATCCCCTATACATTCCCATTAGAATATTACATTTTTTTACTAAAGGAAAATAATGTGCTCTGCACTTTTTTGTGATTTATTCCTGTTTGCTTCAAAATATATAAACTATTTATTGAAAATTACTAGCTCTTCTAATTTCTACACTTTCCTAATAATTGTATAAAATATTGCCCCATCTCTCTTATTTTAAGACTATGGTATTTCTGGGATTTCTTGTGTTCCTAACATAATTTGAAAACATACAGGTTTTTAGTTTCATAATTCTTCATTTTTCTGGATGCTTGCAGATCTTGATAATTCTTTCCATTCAGTAACTAGGTTTAAGTTTATTTACCTTTTTCTGTTCTATGTTCTAACATTCTAGTTCCCACTATACAGTGATTCACCTAAATCCATTCAGATATTCAATCATGCTAGATGTCTTGGACTGGGTTAAGGATCAAAAATTTGTCATAATTACTCCCTGATTGGGCAATTTATACTAAAGGGTAGAGGTTATTTTATACAAATGCATGTTTAGCTATTTATTTATCTAGCTAAAAAAGATACAATATTCAGAGGTTATAAACATTTTCCACTGTATATTTTTTAATTGTGAAAAGAGATTATGAAAATGAGGATCTATAATTCTAAAGTGAGATCAAATGCATATTCAATGCCTTTGCAACTTGTGATGCATTTGATACATGATAAATATATTTATTTAATTTTCTTCTTTTCCTTTTACCTTTCTATTACTTTTCCTTGTTCTTTGTTTTCTTAATCTGCATCAATGCATCTGTCAACCTACGCAGCAGAAAGTGTAATATTTAGTATTCTTTTATCCTTGTCTGCATATCTCTTAGATATTTCCATTTTTTAAATTTTAATTAAAAATAAACAAACCTTTCTTAAACATTATGGATTCTGAAAGAATTTTTCTGAAAGAAAAAACATAAAAGTGAAGAAACAAAACAGCAGGTAAGATTGCAATGTATTCAGAGAGAAAATGGAGACAAAGAAGTTGGTGGAAAGAAATGTGATTCAATACATAAGGATTATAAATTATTTTTCATGTTTAATTTTTAATTACATTTAAAAAAAAATTAAAAATGAATACACTCAAAAATTTTTAAGAAGAATTTCTGTAAAAAATCCACCTACATGCTTTTCTGAGTAATACCATTCAAGTCACTGAAACAAATCAAAAGAAAAACCCATCTAAAAATTTATACTGGTATGTATGTATGCTAAATAAATGCTAAACTCTTCACAACAACCTCATCTGTCTCAATGAGTCCTTTTCATTAGTGTGCTTTCAAAAGATGGACTACATTACCTATTACCCAATCCATTTCCGACCTTTTCATCTAAATGTTTCCATTTCCAATGCAATATATTACCTCAACATACAGTTTAATTAGTTACAGTATCCGTCATGGTCCAAGTTTAAGGTTATTTGTGTAATGAAGCATTTATTTCTATTTCTATAAGCAGAACATCGTTTCTACATTTATTAAAGCTATATATTTTTTCTTCCTGATTTCCTGATTTGTGTGATTTTGAGACATCTCCGTAACTTTTAAAAGAGCATGGCATTTATTCAATTTGGTATAATTTGTTCATGAAAAATATTTACTTGCAAAGATCAAGAAATCAAGAAATTTTTCTGCAAGAAAATGCCTTAGATAAAATTAAACTGCAAATGGGAACCTTGAATACATCTTCTTGTTAAAATGGGTAAAACAAATTGCTTTCTTTCTTCTCAGTGCTGCAAGTAAGATTTCCATTTGTGGATGAGCATATAGTCAGCACTTCTTAGTATATGGCTTTGCTAAAGCTCTAATTTAGTAAATGTACTGAGATTTACCATACATTGCTATGCTTTGTATTTGTGGCTAAATTGGTGTTGATAATATGATTTGTTTTGTATTTTTGCTGAATTATTCTTGCACAACATCAAGTCTTACTTTTTCTCCCTTCCCATCCCAAAAGTAAGGGGTAGGCAGGGGTGAGACTTTTGTAAGGAATGTAACATGGACAGCTGTTCATAAGTGAACAAAGGGATATTAATGAAATTCCATGTTCTGCAATGAAAAATCAGAGGGAGAGGAGGAAGGATCAATACTTATGATTATGGCATTTGCCTTCCCAAGCAACTGAAAAAATGGTTTCTAGTGCTTTACTGGCTCTGCAAAATGTAGATAGTCACCGATTAATATGAAGAATTAGTAGGCATAAAATATTTTGTTGTACTTTCATAACAGTTTGGTCCTGTAAAGGAAAGATTTGTCAGAGCTATCCTGAGTTTATCTTTTACATTGTTGCCATGCCAATGAAATCACTAATTTTCTTAGGCCAGTTCACCTGTGGCTCCTCTGAAACTTCTCAGTAACACTCACTATAATGCAGTGAGTGGAGAAAAAGAGATAAACTGTAGTGAGATGCCAGGAATAGATTGAAAGCTTGTGCTACAGCGGGCCAGCAGAGAAAAAAGAGAATTGAAGATTTAAAGCTCTAGGTGTTAAGTCTCTCTTCACTACATAGCCTCCACACTGAGAAAGGAAAGAGCCTACCCCGCCTATTTCATTATGGTCTGTTAATTAGCTGTGCTAATTAATTGTAAGCAACTAAGTATTTGGCATTAATAATCAAGGTTCTTAATATCATTTTTTTTCATATACCATATTTTCATGGGTTTAAATACCAAGTGCTTTTCAGTTCTGCTGAGAAGGATGAATTTAGTCATGGGAGCTGGATTGCAAAATCTCTGTGGCTTTACACTGCATCACACAGAAGCATAAATATCAGTTTACAAAAGCACATAAGATGAAAACCTGTGTTGTTCTGACCTGGAAATGCATCAGAGTTCACTGCAAACGTGGCTGTTGGTAGCAACTCAATATTTGGCCTGAGTATTTTAAATACAGCTAGATTAGATCCCTCCTGCTTCCTCTACTTCCTTTAGTCTGTGAAGAAAAACAAAATCATATGTTAATTGGAAACATTAAAAGGAGAAGTCAGTTGGAGAAACTCAGTCCAATTAACTTTTCTATTTTTAAAGCTATGCAACATGTAGCTAGATTTTCTTGTGCCACAAAAAGCTGACACACTGAACTGTGGATCACTTAAAAACCAGTCTTCAGACAAATGCAAAATTACATTGTGCAGCTTTAAATAAAACTTAAAAGAGTTGTTTACACATCTGATCTTTGGCAGGAGACAAGACCATCTAGGCTTTAAGGTGCTGAATAACACAAATAAGAGGCTGCAGGAGTGTGGGGGATTTATCCATAATTTAGAACATTTTAATACAAACCACAATGAAATTCTGCCACATAAGAGTATTTTGCATTCCAGATTATTATTAACACATTGCTGAAATCTCAGGGGAAAAAAGGGAAGAAAAAAAAAGCAAATAAATAAGAAAATCCAACCAAATCAAACAACTATATGAAATAGAAAATAAGTAATTTAAAGCAGAAGCAAGTAATTCATAACAGTTAGTAAAATTGATACAACACTTAAAAATATATCTTGTAATCTGCATAATTTAAAGGAAATATGCCTATTTGGTAGCCTCCTGCACAGATGAGTTTCTGTTTATTCACTTATGACATCCTTTTGGTGCCAGTTTTTTAAGTCTATGGAAAAAGAAAAAACTTCAGAACCAGTTCACAAGATGAAGAAACAGATGCCTATTCATCTTTATTTATTTAACCAAATCTAGTAAACAAACAGGATTCAAAAAAACTTTATTTAATGAAAGTAGAGGATCTATCAGTCATTTTAGGAATCCTTAATGGATAATCCTGTTCTCATTTAAACAGAAAGCCAGTCTTGTCCATCTCAGCTTTTATAGAGAAAGTAGCTTAGAACCGCCAATGAATTGAAAAGTCACTTTGGAGTCAACAGTGTTGTCTTTCCAGATGGCTATGGAGTAAAGCATCCTTATGATTTTCTTTGGTTTGTTTGGTTGGTTTTTTTGTTTTGTTTTGCTTTGTATTTAGGTTTTTTGTTTGTTTGTTTTGTTGTTTTTTTTATTTAAAGGATTTATTTTTTCAATTGTCTGAGAGTAATTCTGATAATCAGTGAATTTTGTGTATTTTGGACATTTCCTTGGTGAAAAAAAAAATCTTTCAAAGCCCCAAATGGGCCAAGGCAGCAAGTATGAAGTGAGAATTGGATACCTAAAATAGACATGCTCTAAATGCTATAGAGCTGGTAAAATAAAGTAAAAACCCAAAACAAACAAAAATAATTAAAAATAAAAGGAAAATCAGCACACTTGTCTGAATATTTGTTATATCTCTTTCCAAGTGCATAAAATACTCAAAATTCCCATGCAGCACTGCTTAGGATTCCATTTGAAGTTGTCACAATAGGATAAAAAATTTGAACTATGTATGATCATAACATGCAAGTCCCTTCAACTTGGGAATGCTCATATTTATTTCACTGGTGAATGTTTTTTCATTGGGTAATCATACTCCTCTAACATAGTAAGTATTAGACAATAAAAACAGTAATACAGGTGACAGAGGGGTTTATGGTTTTTACTTCTTTTGTTTCATTTTTTACATGTTTAGTTGGTTTTTCTTGTGTTGGTAGAAAACATTGCGGATTCAGCAATGTAAATTCTTCATATTATACATATTTGTTAAAACACCAAGAGCATTTCATTCCTAGGCCAATTTTATTGATTGTTTACTATTGTTACTTTAGGAATAATAAATAATGAAGATAATATCAATTTACATTTTTAAATAATAAAACTTCCTCAAAATGAAATAAATTTAAAATTAAGATTTTTGTAGATGATATGCTGGATTAATTTACTTCTTTACCGATACATACCTTATCAAAGAGATTGCCAGAACTGTAGCATGAGTTGCAGAAATCACTTGCTCAGAATTTTTTTTCTTACTGGAAAAACTTATGTCATATCCAGAGTTCAAATTCTAGCCCTACAGGTTTATGCTTTGACTGCTTAGTGTTTGTGAACCTTCAAGATTTATTGGATGGCTGTGAATGAAGATAATGTTTCAGTTAAAGATGCACAATTTCTTCTGTATTCTTGAAAACATATGAATGGATCTTACCTTTTTCCCTTGGTTAGGAAGGCTTCCATGTAGCAAATGTGTGTTCTACAGTGTATGTGGCTTAATGGAGTTATTGAAACATTGTCAGTCAAATGTTTTTCCAAGGCCATCTGTAGTAGGTGGTTGTGAGAGACAGGTGGAAGGTCAGAGCACTCTTTTCCACATGTTGACATATTGAGGCGAGTTTATCACATCTAGGTGTGCACAGTGTTTAAATTGCAGAGGGTTTAGAGAGACAGACACCTACATTTTTATACTGATGTGTCTGACTATGTTCTAAATATTTACACTGCCTTGACAGGCAGTGGATTTAAACGATGCATTTAAAGGAATCAGCTAATGCAATTACTTGCCCACACATGACAACCTAGTCTCCCTAAGAAACCCAGGTCATTTATAAAGGGATTACAAATATCAAAGGCATGAGATATCTGAAACTCGCTCCAGTAGGAGACTGAGGCAAATATGGCAATACAAATAGCACTACATGCCTATTTTCACACATCTGAATTTCTCAGTGAAGGAATTCAGTGTCCTGAGTACTGGGTACATCTAAGTTTGGCCTCTAGCTATAAACAATGATCTGTTTATATTTTGTCACACCAGCCAGCAGACAACTTAGCATAATTCAAATAGCACTACACACCTGTGTATGCAATAATGGTACTTTCCACTAATTGACTAATTTAAGGACAGCAAAGTTGTTTTGTAGGCTCCATCAATGTCATTTACTCAATCATTATTGAGTATAATAGAAGCTTAGATACCCATCTTATTTTCAGGCACTTATTACATGCTTAAAGTTGGCTAGTTGATTATTGTAATATACAGTTGAATCTTGCCAGAAGTCTCTTAGAAGAGATTACCATATAAGTGCTTGCAGAGGGTATTGGCAGCTCTGAGGACTGCAAGATGTCCAGAGAGTCAGAATCATAAGAGTAATTAAAGTTAGGAAGGGACCTCTGCTGAGGGTTTAGTCCAACCCCCACTACGAGCTTTGTAAAATGAAAAGGCTCACAGAGTTCATCAATCTAAGGGCTTTTCTCAAACACAAAATATCTTAGAGTGATTCAACAATAGATTTACTCAGAATCTTGGTTTGTTTAAAAAGTCTGTATATGTCCATGCTACTAAATTAAATTCTGCTTTCACTGTTTAACAGTGCATATCTTGTGCATCAGCATAAGAATCCTTAATATTATCTTATTGTGTCTCAATATATACTACTGAATATATACTGTGATATATTCAATAGGCTTGCTGCTTGTATCATTAAAAAAGTTTTTCTATCCTAGATAAAGTGTTCAAAAGAGATTATGATAGGAAGCATTGAGATTTTGAATGAATAAATTAGATGTAGTGTGATTGTCACTTGGAGTGTCCCATAAGTAAACACAGTACTTCCTTCACACACCTTATGAAAAATAAACTATGTATCTAGCAAAACACAGAATTCTCTTGCACATAGGAAATATAAGAAATATAAGAATTTTAATTAATTAATCTCTATAATCCATAGGGAAAACCCACATATATTTACGAGAAGATTTTGTGGTCTTTTTCTATTTCCCCAATGAATTTCAAAATTATGTAGTCAGTATGTTTATTGAAAAACAGCTATGCAAGACAATTCTATTTAAATATTTTCAAAATGATTGATTTATTAGTTTGTATCAAGAGCCTAACTATTTTTTTTCTACTAGGTATTTGTCCTTTCAAGTAGCAGTGGCATCAACATAGTCTGCGCCATGCTATTCTTGAAAATCTGCCCTCTTTCTGAGTTATAATAACTCAGTGTGTGATGTAGTGTGATGTAAGTCTATAACTGGAACATTGCAAAGTTCTTCTTATATGTAGTCTCAGTCCTAAAAGTATGAGCAAATTCTTCACTGGCAGCAATTTAAGAAAAAGACATAATATGTGAAGTTGAATTATATGTTTCTCATTTAATACTGAGAAAGGGTTAAAGGAAAAATTTTAATTGCATAATAAAAAATTATTTTTTAACTCTGTAGATAGTTTCAAGTGGCTTGCAGCACCTGAGGTATTGATAGTACAGGTTATATGACTACAAAAAAAAAGTCTCATTTTCAAACTTCAATCTTTCAATATTTGTATACAAGTAAAATGGTTAATTTAATTGGATTTTTTAAAAGTGAAAATTTATTGAAGTATCTGTTATCTTGTAAATATTTTCATAGCTTTCATAGTGTCAAGAGTTGCCTTACAATCAATAAAATATATTTTCTGGCATTTAATTGGCTAATTGTAATACCTCTCAAATAGAACAACATCTGCGGATGTATTGTTCACCCATTTTCTTAAAAGCAGGAAGAGATTCTGTGTTTTTGAAATTCATGTACTTTAACAAATGCTTTTTAGTAATTCTTTGCATCTAGAATTTCTTATGTCATTATATATTTCATTTTTACTTTTTAACAATGACAGTTATAAATTTATTTTTAACAATCTATTTTTAAATTATGTTTCTAAAGGTCACAGATTAAAAAAATACATTAAAGACAATCTAATTCATCTCTATTAAGATATTCTTAATATCTATGACACTCTTCATTAGTGACTTTGACATTCAGACCCCACAGGAAAGAAGAAGTAGGAAAAATGCATCTATTGCTTTAAATCAATTACTTTCTCTACCAAAAATACTTCATAAAAAAATTACACCATGCTGTTAGATTGCACAGGAACTGATCCATACAGTGAAGTGCCAGGAACTCTCAAACACACAGGCTTGGTGTGCAGCTTGGAGTGCCAGCAAAATGTCAAATCTCAAGTTGGTGTCAGGAAACTGTCTGAACAGAGCCCTAAAGACAAGAATATTTTAGCTTCAAATGAGAAAAACTTAGTCTGTCGACTTGCCAACAAATATGAGTGAAGAGACTTTCCCTCAAAATAATCTGGAATGAATTGATTTCTCCCTCCTTTCTCCCCTCTTCTAAAGCAGAATCGTAGGAGCAACAAAAGAGTTATGACGCAGCGCGATAAAACGAACAAAACTGCTCTGATGAACCAATTAAAAATTTAACGTTTTTTGAGAGAATTAAACTGAATGCAATTTAAGGTGTCAGAGAAAGCTTTATATCGATTTTTAGAAATAAACTGCTGCAAGATTTAAAGAGAGTTTGAGTCAGAGCTCTGCAACTGGCTACCTTGGAGTCTTCTAAAATAAGAGAAATCAGGAAATTTAATCCTATTGTCAAAAGAGGTAGTCAAATAGTGCCTCGGTGAGCAGACAAATAAAAAGAATATGAGTCATATAGATATAACTCATACACAGAGTTTTAACCTGTATATTTAATTTTGGATGGGGAGGTTATAATTTCATTTAGCTGAACTTATTGCATGGATGAATTTTTTTCCTCTAGAAATTAAATGTTGCAGATCTGGAAAAAACATTTACTGGGGGTTTTTCCCACCTATCCATGTGTCTTCTCAGTATGATTTACTGAAATTAGGTATATAGCAAGGATATTAAATAACTAAATTGTAGGATGTTTTGAGTAGAAGGAATTTTCTAATCTGTGTATGAATGGTTTATAAATTCTGAAAAAGTTGTACTGTTCTGATTAACTGAAACCTCTCATCTAGAATAGTTAAATACTGGCTGTCATTTATGTGGTTCTGGTACCATGTAGATTCAGAAATCAGATTCTAAAGAGATAACTACAAAAGAAGAGTTCAATTTTCTACAAATGTCTTCAGTATAAGCTGAAATGGGACAAAAGGACATGAAAACTGATTGTCTATTTACACGCTGTCAAAATTTCTTTGTCACATAGTGATATTAATCAATGATTATAGCTAAGTTTCAATGTCAAAGGCTTTCATGACCCTGGAGTTGCCAAGTTCTCCCAGTTCCTTTTGCTTATCACATTCTACTCCAGATAACTACTCTCCGAATCTTTTAACGGCACTTAGACCTCTCCTAAGAAGCAGGGATTTCTCACTGTAGTTCAACAAAAAAGCTGTTTTCTGGCATAAAAATACAGACAATGGGATCTTAGGCGTAGATCTGGAATCACAGATTTCCCATGTACACATCCATTTCTTTACACAAAGAAGCAAGACTCCCAAATCCTATATCATTTACAATAAATTTATAAACTTCATTCAGAAGCTGACTGACACTTAGGAAGGTGTGAAAGTACAGAAGTCACATCTATTATCAGAATGAGTGTAAGCGTTAGGGTCGCTGAAGTAGTCAAAGAAAGGACTAATACGTTTGGTTTACATTCATTTTACATCCAGGTTAGAGAAAGCATGGATTTATTTCAGTGATCTTACTGTAGTCCTCAGTGGAAAGCTCGCTAGTTCAAAACCCACCATGCAGCTCAACACAAAGCTGACAGCCTTGGCACTGTAAAAAGCGTACACAAGCAGTGTGAGAGCAGCAGAGGTGCTGTAAGTCAGCAGTGGAGTGCCTTTTGCAGAGATGTATAGAGATGCTAATGCACAGAGCCTTTCAGCACTGTGGCTTGAGCCAGCCTGTACTATAAACCTCTCATTTCCTTGAACAATAAAACACCCCACACTCAAAAAGAAATACGAATGCAATAAAAAAAAAATTGTCCCTGTTCTAAATGCTGTTTATTACTTATGAACATACATGTGCTTTTCATAGGACACTTGTAAACCAGGGACCTGCCAGCAGTTGAGTAAAGGGTAACTAGAATATATATAAAAGGCCTTTTTGGAATTAAAAAAAAAAAAGACAGACTTAAATATAAACCATTTCCTAAGGTTTCTGTAATATAGCATACTGGTTCTGAAAATCTTTGTAGTTCCCCTGAGCACCTCCATTATAAAGTAATGGGTAAATTTACTTTACCCCTCCCAAGGGCATATTTTCTTAAGATTATCTGCAAATAAAAAAGAAATCAGAATAGTATATAAAAGGGAAGAATAATATCTTATTTTATATGAAAACAAAATCAGTAAGATTTCAGAACTGGACAGATTAATGATCTGTATAGTTACCTCATAATTATTTTTTTCTCTGAGGTTTTTCACGGAGAGCATATTTTTAAAAAAAAAATGCTGCACTTACTATTTTCATATTCATCAATTTACATTTTTCTCTTACATGTTTTGGTCTTTTTTTATTCATAAAATACAGCTATTATTCTAAGTACTGTATACATAAAAATATTTATAAGATCACAAATAAGCATTAATATTGCTTTAAAACAATAACATTGAAAATGTTAAACCATCCGTAATGCATTTTCTTAACACTAAGTCATTTTAACTTTCTGCTTGCTTATTTGCCCCTTATACTGTTTTATAATTCTGACTGTATAAAACCAATTTATTCATATTTGGGATCCTTTATGGTTCTAATACATTCTGGGCATAAATTTAGGAAAATCAATAAACCATCTTGGCATTGGAATATGAAATATCAATATGGCACTGTTTTTCTAATGTGTCTAATAAGACACATTAGTATTCTTCTTCTGCATATAGCTTATAAAATCTTAAAATTCATATAATTATATTATTCATATCCACACTTTTAAAATGAGGTTGATAGATAAGGCTTAGTAAGACAAAAGAGGAGATTTGTTTTTGCAAAGATTATGCTAAACGTGCTGGAAGCAGTAGTGAAATCTCAAGAGGAGAAATAAAAAGCAAGCAGGCGGTCTGTGCTCTTCTCAACTCCCTGTGATTCCTAGAGGTTACATATAAGAAGATTATGAAACAACACACAGACACAATTGAAAAGCTTCCCAATGAAAACAAATTTGCCATGTTTGATGGCTTATATGCATCATAATTTTTTGACAGCAATATAATGTGGAAAGACAATTTAATGAAATAAGGAGATTTTACTTTCTAAGTAAATTGTTTGGGATAGTTGTCTTACAAAGAAAAAGAATTGAAATTACATTGGAATAACGCAATTCCAATACTCCTGAAAGGCAGAAAGGCATTGATGGAAATGATGCTATTTTTTTGATGGTTACTTAATATTCTCAGAGAAATTTCAGAAAACAAAGTCATTTGAATGGATTGGTCAATATATGATATCTATGGGCACTGTCATGACACCCTTATTTAAACAAAAATGATTAACTCATACATCAGACATTTGAGGCAGAAAGCTGGAGAAATCATATCCAATCCGTCCCTATGCCAAAGAAGCCTTAACTGGCTTAAGCTGCAGAAAATTATTCATACTGTGTTGAACTTCCTAATGTATAGGTTTGTAGCAGTACTACTTCTCAAAAATATATTACAGATCATCTCTTTTAAAATACTAATATATATTAGATACTTGTTTTCGCACTCTGTAATCTTATGCTTGTCTATTCACATATTCTGTATCCATTAAAACAAATATTTTTTCCCTTAGCTTGTAATCCTTTCTTTCCATTTTTACCAATTATAAATTAAATTTTAATTCCTTGTGTTATTCTGAATATATTAGTAAACCAGATAAGAGTGAGTCACTTGCTTAATTTATTGTTCATTTATCTGTGTGTGAAATATCTTTCACACCCTTTTAGGCTAAAATTAGCACAACTTTCACAGACTTCCACTGAAGTTCCACAAAATTTTTACTGGTGTACTGCAGTCTCTCCAGGTACAAACATACTCCAACAGAATCACTGAAAGAAGATATACTTTTGTTAGTAATATTGTACCAGAATTGTTCTTTTGCATCTAGAGAAAGAATGAAATCTAATAATTAGGAGAACATGAGCAACACTTATATCTGACACACATGTCAGTATGGTTCAACTATAAAATTGTGGGACTATTACTTTTTTAATACAATTAAAAGTTGTTGATGGGGCAGGAGGAAGTGAATACAGGCCTTACTGGGGAAAAAACAAATCATTCTTAAGTAATTTTGAAGTTTATTTAACTTGGATTGAATTAGCGACAACTTTCTGCTGGATAAGAATAAAATATGTAATATTTGTGCATAAATAATCTGGGTTGAATGTCTACTTTTTTGTCCCACTATCCTATTTTGGAAGAGTACAGGGTGCACTGTCGATTTGACACAAGTAATTTCTTTAATTTGATCTGTTTTTTTCAGGCATGAGGCAGGAATTTCAGCAGAATCTATGCCAATGATGATAGACAGTTAAAAGTATTCTCTTTTCTATCTCATTGCAAAAGCAGGTAGAGGCGACTGCCAAACAGCCTCCTTTTAAAGGAGCAAACTGAATGCTTGGTCAGATAGATGGGCAGCTGAAGGATCATGACGACTGTGATTAACTTGTGGCTCATAATCAATCCAGGGCTCGCAGGTGTGATAGAATTTTAAGAACTGTCATACCCTGCTGCATAGCATGGGGTAGGACGTGCTTGTAGCAAGTGAAGTTCACTGCTCTCTGCTCTGACACCACAGAAAGTGGAAATGAAATGAAACAAATTCTTAGCCCTAGATGCAGAAGTTCAGCCATTACCATTGCTAGGAAGAGCAGCAGCTCAGGAACTTTGACATGACCAAAGTCTAACTCCTGTCACAAGACAATGTTTCTCAGAGCCACTTTACAATTGATGAAGACTACAAAAGCTGATTTGATGAGACTTGAACCTAGAGAGTTGAGAGATGGTGACTTTAACAGTAAGAGACTATGAGAGCAACTATGAAAAAGAGGGTGTCATACTGAAATTAAGGAAAAATCTTTTCATCATGAGGAGTGACTAACACAGGAATGGGTTTCCCAAAGAGGCTGCCCTGCTTCTGTCTTTGTTGATTAGCAAGGTTTGACTAGACACAATTCTAATCAGTCTCGTTTGCTCTCAGAATTGACCCTAATTTGAACAGGGACCTGGACTAGAAATATCCTGAGGTCCTTCCTCTCTAAATTATCTTATGAAGACAGATCTTTTTTTATGTCTCAGTGTTTCCTCTTCTATATTAACAGTTGAATTTTGACTAGTTCTTCAAATTATTAAGAATATTGACATTAGCAATTGCTTTATATAAAACAGTATCTTTTAAATTTCTATCACTTTTTATTCCCTTTATTTCCTTCTAAATGTTAACAATAGGCTTAAGCATGTACATAAGTTTAATTAATATGCTGCTTCTGTTTCCTTCCAGATAATGAATGAAGATGTTAAAAACTGACTAAACACATTGCTTTGCTTCTGCTCAACAGAAGTAATGAAAAATTACCTCTCCTCTAAGACTAACTCAGTGTGCTAATTCCTTACAATAATTGGCACCAAAACTGCTATAACTCATTATTAGTTGAATATCAATTAACTTGACTATGACTGAAAAATTTATATTAATGTTAACCTAATGCTTAATTTACATTTTCAGCTGGTTTTAATTATTTGAAAACTCACAAAAAAAATTAGAATCTGTAATTAGTGAGGTTTCACCTTTACACAGGATTTTCTGGGAATTTAATAAACAAAGCAGATATAAAGATGAATAATTATTCCTCGGGCTTTGCTTTTGTAATTACCTTCCAACTGCTTAAATTACAGAAGTTGAAGGTTGAATATATGTTTATTAAACTGCAAGAAAATAAAAAGCTTCCCCAAAAACTCAGATTACAAAAAGAGAAACTACAAAAAACCTACCTAACCTAAAAAAACAAACAAACAAAAACCCAAAAATAAACAAATAATAATAATTTTAAAAGTCCAAACTCAAAATCACTGCTTCTTTCCTCTTTGACAAGTATTTTGCCTCACAGGATTTTGGGAGACAAAACACAAGAGAAGTCATCTAGACTCCACACTTCACAAGAAGCTCATTACCTTAGCTGTATTTTGACCAAATTTTATAGCAGGGTAGCATGTACAGGTCAGGTTAAAAAAACATTCTGGGAATCTTGCATCTCTTCTTATTTTGTTCAAACTTTTGGTTCCTTTTTCTCCTAAGGAGATTTTTATTTTCACTTTTTAGAAATGCCTCATTTCCTACCCTGATAAGCAAAGGTTTGTAATATGCCTTAGAGTTAAAGCCTCTTCAGTTTTTATCAGAAAAACTCTTGCTATTTATGGAATGCTATTTCTCTTTGTATCTTATTCTATTGAACACATGCTTTTTTCCTGATAAAAGATGATAAAGATTAGAATATATAGAGAGAAACCTGTGTAAATGACCTAATACTCTAAAGAGTAAAATATGCAACAGTTTCTACCAAAGTACAGGACTATTTCTGTGTCATGTCTAAGAAAAAAAAAATCCTATAAAATCATACCTTGTGTAGCATGCTTGTATCCAACTCTGAGAAAGCAAATACCAGCTGAGACCCTGACGAAGTTTCTCTAGTCTTCTGCAGCATGAAAATGAGTTTTTTTCTTCTTTTTAATGTCTGTAGTTAGTGCCTTTTAACTTAAAAAGCCCATAGAGACATATTATTGATAGTAAACTTACAGCTACCTTGTTTGCATTAGACTAATTGACACAGTAAACTACTGATTGAAATGACAGACAACTGAACAGTACCTGAATTTCATGTCTGGCCTGATGTACCTTAAGGGTGAGATTTGTGTTCTCTTGTCTAGCAGTCTGGTGAGAGGACATAACAACAGGACTAGACATCTGGAAATTTAATAATTAAACATTTCTTTACCTGTAAAGCTTGTTAAGAGTAATAAATATTAATCTGAAAACAACTTCAATAATGTAATATTGAAAGAATAACCACTGTAATGTTGAGACATATATAAATCTAGATAAGAATTATTAGAAGTGCCTTTGTTTATGACATATTTTACAAAGAGCAAATCAATATTCTAATTTATTAGACAATAGCGGGGAGGTTTCCTTTTTACTTTTTTTTTATAAGAAAGAGAACCATTTCAAAAATTCTTAATGGGCTTTCAAATCAAAATCAACATTAAAAGTAGAATGTGTTGTCATTTAAATCTTCTCAGTTGACAGGTTTGAGTTAACTTTGAGATGAAAACACTTTCTACATGGAGTTCTTACCTCTATAACTAGAGCGGTTGTAGTGGACAATGCCTTGTTATGTTTAGAGCTGAACACCGTGCTGTGCACAATGACAGTTCTTTTTATTTTCTTCTTTCAACACCTTTCTGGAATGGGTAAATTAATATTTTTACACCATGTCTGCAGAAAGTGAGGAAATAATTATGTAAGTTGCCATACTCCCTCTATAAAGCCCATAAAACCCATTTCTTTACACCTATCATCTTCTAAAACCGATAATTACAAATGTAGTTTTCTAATTGCTTTGCTTTTCTCTAAATCTCTAAATCCAGTTAGAGCTAAAAAACTTGCACACATCATGTCACACTGCAACCGCTAAGAGGATGGACTATTTATATATTCCTTATCTGGAGGATAAGAATAGTCCTTTCCCCCTAGCCAGTTTATCTGGTATATTAACAACATAGATTATAATCACAGATGCCATTAAGTAAATTTCACATTTAATACTATGAATACAATGTTTTTGAGATACTTTGCCAGTAATTAAATATGACACCAGTTAACTCTGATGGAAAAGATGTTTGGAATTAAATCTCTTTTGAGTCCTTTACTCTCTTTCACTGGTGGGATTTAAATATTCTGTGTTATGCAACTAAATCTTAATATTTTCTGATCTAGTACTGTGTTGTGGTTTTCATTATATTTCTTCTATTATACATGAGAAACATGTCCCAGATCATATCTTCCCTTTATAGTTCTAACACTAAAAGTTTAATTTAATTCAAATACATTTTAATATTTGAATTTTTAGTCACTGTAACACTGTAAGATCAAACATCAATGTTTCTGTCCATTTCCTATGATGTTGGATGATAATTTGAAATATTTTGAGAAGCCAGTTAAAACTCTTCCTTAAAAACAGTTACAGACAACGTGGAAAGAAATGTTACTGTAATAGTATTTAATATTTACTTGATATTTTCTTATGTGTAATACAATATAATATAGACATATTACATTTTGAAATTGATAAAAAAGAAATCAAACCTTCTAAGAAACCACACAACTTTTCATAGCTAACAGTTATGTGTGTCACATAGCAAGAAGGTAAAAACAATGCTGTATTATGTTGAATAAAAGAACATCTTGTATTTGCCCAATTATTGTCATCAGGAAATTTCAAGTTTGAGAAAATATATAAAACAGATGTTTAAATCTATGCAATCAATGAACTGGACCATGGACAAGCTCTCTTCTCTTTTGTATGAGTATAAACCTGGATAAGCCCTTCAGCTTCATAACTGCTGTTTGTGATATGTAACTCTGACACTGAAAGGAAGGTAGGATCTATACATTTTAAATATTTGTACTGTAAACACATTAGTAAGAGTCATCTGGATTTAGTACATAAAGAAATTATAAGCTGGAATTAAAAAATGCAACAGTCCAGTATTCACACCTTGACTAGAGTTAGTGCTTTGGGGTTTTTTTCTTTTTCTTTCTTTTACTTTTTTGTTGTTGTTGTTTTGGTGAGTTTTTTTCTTTTTTCTTATTTTTCTTATTTTCTTTTTTTGGTAAAGGAAAATCAATAATACCTCCCAGGTCTCTGAAACACTTTAACAGCTGGAGACTGAGAGTTTCAAGAAAGGGGGAAAAAAGCCTCAAAGAAGTAGAATGCCTTGAAGTATAATTGAAGTTTTGCTCATTAAGGGCAAACCTGTGAAGATTTGACATTTCATCAAGTTTTCAGCCAGAGTTCCTAAGGAAATAGATTTGAAAGAGCTGTACAGAGAACTGAGCTTTCTTTTGCAGTGTTACCTTTTGACACAAAACTTAGTCAGTCACTCCAATTTCAATAAGTCAATATTGCAATTTAGAGCTTTTCAGCCAACCTGTTGACCAAGAAGAGGACAAGTTAAAGAAAGTTGCACTGTCATACTCATAAACAGATTCTAGACATTGTCATTGTTCTAAATACTTTGTTGATTTTCCTCTCTAGACAGGCTCTGACTCTTTGGCACAGGTCTGCTAAGGACTAAAAGCTGAGCAAAACTACTCCAAAATAGACTGAATCTAAACTCTTGAGAACAAATAATATAAAGGTCATTGAGAAACTTTACTTTCTCTGTGTTTATATACACAACATTTCAGTAAAGTCAGCAAAACCATTTCAAATGTACCAGACCATAACTGTTTCTGAAAATTTACACTAAATCATCAACCCAAGGGATATAGATAGAGTTCTCTTTCCCACCCCATGGTAATGTCTCTGTCACACAGAATTGTTTATCCATTGGATTTTATCTGTATTCTTCCTGTGAACAGCAGGCCACCTTTGCAACCTTTCTGCATTTGCTGTTTTCTGATAGGTTATTATCAATACTTCCCATTGTCTACTCTTTCTTCTGCATATTCTCATTTCTAAGTTTTAGTCATTATAGGATGGTGATTATGAGTCCTTGAATATTTGCCTACAGTTTTTATGAAATTACCAACATCTGTGCTGTTAAATTTGCTTGGATTTACTGCTGATATTTATCTTACATATGTGTAAGAGCAAGGTCCTTTATACTCACTGCTTCCAAGAAAAGTCTCATCTTGTATAATTTCTCTAAATATCCAAAGTGTGTCATATGTGGTGAGTGTTAAGGAAACTTCCATCTCTGACCACCCAGGAACCACTCTGGCAGTCACATTCACAGCACCTAAGCTGGAACAGAAGCCCATTTGCAGCCACACCCCCACCACTCACATAGACCAGATTTCCTCACCAGCTCGACCCCCAGCTTTCTCACAGCAGTCTCAAACATCCAGATTCTTAAAATAATTTAATCGTGGTGCAATAATTTAATAAAAGAACAACAGCTCAAGATGGTGCCACAGGTCCCTAAGTCCTTTGTTATGCAGAGGATCAGCAGTTCCCGGCCTCTTGCCAGGGTCTCCTGCCCACCCAGAGCTCAACCTTCAGTTTGCACAGCAAGCTTCCTGCACTGAATGTATTCCTCAACTATGAGTATAAAGAGTAGTTGTGACAAAACACTACCATGTCTAATATTCTAGTAATTGAAAAACCATCAAAAAACTGTGAAAAGAAATTAAACCTTTATTGAACTACAATATGCTCAGGTTGGTGATTTACAAATAAAAGCTTCATCAACAGTAACAAAACTTTACTGAGTCCCTTGATACAGTTTTAGCATTTTGAGAAGAAGGTTCACTTGCAGGAGAGTTGAATTTATTAAATTAAGATCTAAGCTATTTTGGAACAAGAAAGGAAGTCAACAATCCAGCCTGCTCTGAAATATCTCCAGTGATCAAGGGTCTTTATTTTTGCCATTGAGTCAATGATTATCTTTCAGATCATTTCTGGAGACTTTCATGCTATCAGGCACTGAAATAGCTATTTTCAAAACCTCATGGGAGTATCACTGATAAGTTTGACTCATCCAAGGAGAGATGATTCTGTATATTTTTGAATTTGATGTTTGTGCAATAGATTAAAGATTTCAGACATTTAAACATCCATTCAATCTGAATCCTTCGGTACTGGAATCTAATGTGAAGGATTTCGAGATAAGTTAATGTTTGCTACCGATGATGCTATTTTGTTGAAAAAGACTTAGTGGAGTCTATAATCTCTGTCAGGAAGATATTCTGTTTTGAATATCACAGTGCTAAGACAAGGACTTGCAGTGTTTCTGTGCTCACTACACCCTTACTGTATAGATCAAAATAACTAGAACAAAAAGCTCTGAAAAATACCTCATAAATTGCATGTTAAAGGTCTGACATGGTGAAACTATTGCATATCTTCAAGTGGTCTGCAAAAGAACATCAAATCTAGAGGTAGGCATTCCCTATGTGTTCAAAATATATCAGATATAGCATAAAGTCTCTAATGATATGCCTAACCAGCTGTGTGCTTGGACCTTTCAAAGCATTCAAGAAAGCCCTAGGACATTTTTTAAATCAATACTTTCCCCTGAAAGAGGCAGACCTAATTCAAACATTATATAACTTTTAGATATCTTTTTATCTAAGTTCAAGAGTACCAATTAGATGTATTCCAGATAGTTCTTTTAATGGTCTAGCAAAATCTCTGAGAATACCACTTTCCTGCACAGGGCACTTTTACTCTGTATGTACAGGTATAATATTGAAAAATAAGTCAAAATGACTGCTATCATAAAGCAACAAGGAAACAGATTGAAAACCACCATTCATTTGGGCAGTCATATTAGGAATGTACTATTTTGATTTGGACCAGCCTTAAGTTTATATCTGTTCTTTGGCATTGTAATACTATTTCTTTCTCTATCATTTTATTTTATCTGGCTCAGTATTACTTTTTGTGTTCCAAATGCACTTCTTTCTAGCAACTTTTACAGATCATAATGTGTTTACATGGAAATGTTTTGGTAGTGAGAGGTCTACAGGCCTACATTCTGTGGGGAAAAAAAAGCCCTCTGTGCAGCAGTAGTTGCAGCTGGAGGAGAGAGGAGTCAGAACATGTGAGAGAAATAGCTCTGCAGACACCAAGGTCAGTGAAGACAGAAGCACAGAAGGTGATCCAGGTGCTGGATCAGAGACTGCCCTGCAGCCTGTGATGAAGACCATGATGAGATCAATTATGCCCCTGCAGCCCATGGAAGTCCAAGGGAGCAGAGATCCACCTCCAGCCTGTGGAGGACCCACACCAGATGAGCAATGGATGCTCAAGGAGGACTGTGACTCTGCGAATTCTGTGCTGGAGCAGTCTTCTGGCAGGACCTGTTGACCCATGGAAAGAGAGGGTCACCTAATGCTCTTCTAAGCCTAACCCTCTCATAATATTACAGATTGTCTAGAATTCTGGAAAGACTTAAAAAAATACTTTCTTACCAAGGCCAGAGAATATTAAATATCTGGATTAAATATCTTGTTCATATCTCTCCATATTGAACTATAGTATTATCTTCAAGACGTTTCACAGACTATTAGCAAATTTTTGGTAAAATTTGATAAAATATTTGTCTGGTTTTATTTGACTAAGTTTTGTTTTCTGGGATAATAATACTCATTATAATGAGTTAATTATTCATTATAGAGCATAGTAAGTCTTGTATCCAGGAATTGTCTTTAAAAAGCACAGAAACTCAAAAAATTTAAAGTATTTTCCTACAGACCTCTAGAATTCTGTGTATTCTGTGAGTGCCAGATGAGTTACTTTATCATCCATCCCAGGTATAGATTTGGGTCACTTAAAACTTTTAATATCAGAACATATTATCCTCAGTCCTGAAATCTTAAGTTCATGCTTAGACTCCTAGAGTGTAGAAACTCTAGGAGTGTAGAATGTTTCTTCTATTCTCCAGATCTAACTCTTTGTATTTTTCTGTATAGTTAACCTGAGAAGAAGTAGGACCACCTACAGAACAAGGTGGAAAAAGATGACAAAATGACCAATGTTGTCATTTAATATGTTTCAGAGTATCACTTGTCTCTGCCTACAAGTTTGAGAAAAAGTGTCATCAACAGTTTGATGTCTGCAAAATGTTTAAAGGATATAAAATAAACAAATTGTCAGCAGAGGAAAATAATTTCTTAGCACCCTTCATTTATATTAATAGATTTTTTTTATAATAAGAGTAGATATGATGCAGATATGTTTTAAGGGGCATCAAATGTCAGTTAGAAAGAAAATATTTAACTTTGTAGCATTCCTGAAATAGACCATAAAATTTTTTTACATCATTTGGGGGATATATATATACACACACACACACATTTTTTTTTCCCAGAGAAAATGTTGCATGTACACAATTTGTTCTATCAAACTTAGTTTTCCAGTAACTGTTGAATAAGTACATTTAATAGATCCAGAAATAAATGGGCTAAATGTTGACCTTACAAATTACCACATTGCAAATCTATGACATATATATAAACCAAACTACCTTATACTAGCCCCTTAAATCTCAAGTAGTAAATTTTAATTGATTTACAGTTGATTTACAAAGGAGAAGAAATAGTTGCAAAGAGAAGAGTAAATGTTGATTAGACATTGGAGGTGCCACTGAAAGATGAAATTCTTCCAGGAAATCGTAAGTCATGAAAAAAAATATCTGGCTTAATTTGTTTACTATGTGCAGATCTTGCTTGTGCGTGTGTGCGTTGGCACTCACGTTGCTGAGACCTGGAGCTGAGGGGGCATCTGATATCACCTGTTTCTGTGTACGTGGGCGAAAGGGAATTAAGCTGCCTGTTAGAGAGGGAGCATCTGGCATCATCTGCAGAGAGGCGAGCTCAAGCTGTTGAAACCATCTGTGGAGAGGAGAGATATGCACAGAGAGAGATGCAAGATTCAGAGATGAGCATAAAGTACCAAAACTGAAAAGCTGTCTTCTTAAATAGAAAACCTGCTCCAAATAAGTTCTTAGTGATAGAAAATTTCTGGGTACTGACAGAAAGAGAGGGTGAAGTTTCCCTAGTGACAGAGCTATCCATCTCTGCAGGACATCAGATATCAGAACTCTACACAAATCCTCTGTATGGGGAACATTGGAAGTCCACAGAGGTCCATGTGTTGCAACAGGAAAAAGCCTTCTGATTTTTATTTTTGAGGTGAAAATGCAGGCATGCCAATCATCAACATCCATTTCCAAATCCCATTCAGACTCCCAGTTTCTGCTATTGAAATTGGTGCTGCTGAGTTCTTTATGTATAAGCAAGGAAATTTTGCTTCCTCTTTCTTAGTCTTATTTAAACTTGTTTCTCTTTAACAAATCTAATTTCTAAGTGTGTTTCTACAGATCACTGTGATGTTCATTGCTTCAAAGAGCTAACACTAATCCTCCTTAGTGGAGCTCTCATTTTAAGCAAGATCTTGTCACTTTTAAAACCTCCAAGGATTATTCCCACCTCATCTGCAGTTGTGTATACACATTAAGGCTGAAGACTTCCACTGCCATGCTGGTTGGAATCCTGGCTTCTGATTGCCTGTTATTGTGTTTTTCACACAAAAAAATGTCATTTTTTCCTGCTCCCACTTCTGTGTGGAAACAACTTTCAAAAATCCTCACTTCTACTTTAAATCCTTCTTTCAAGCTTGTCTTTGTGGCAATGATAGAAACCACTTGTCAGTGATTAGCCAGCTGGTGTGACCACTGCGTATTGCACTGGCTACAGCTGTCTTACTGCTATTTCTCTGTTTCCTCTCCATCTGTCTTATCCACCTGCTGTCTCTCATTTCAAACTTAAATTTAAGCTCCCTGGACAAACACTCTCAATTTGTGATGCTTGTACAGTGCCTATCACAGTGTGTCCTTAGCTATAGAGTCTCCTTCCATAGAAACTAATATGCAATAAACTGTCTGAGAAAGAGGGACTATGCAGGTTCTGCATCTCAGGGTGGATTTACACCATCTGTTCACGAATATGGAAACCTGAGCAAGTTTAAACATTTCTAGTTTTCTTGTCAAATTATCTGGGAAGTAAGATGAAATTGCACATTTTTAATTTCAGACTGTCGTGACTGGACCCTAGCAAAGCCTGAATGGGGATGTCTTTATACAGCAGTGGAAAAGATAAATTGGGGAATATACCTGTTGAAGGAAGGACAAAACCTCTACTATAGGTACTGTGGCACACATACTCATGTAAGATGCATGATATTGTGCACCGTATTGTACAGAATACTGAGGTGCTTACACACTGTTTTCACTGTAATGCCATTTGCTTTTCACCTGGCCATAGAATATGCTGAGTAATAGCCAGAGTATCTCAAAGAATAGAAAGTGGAAATTGTGAAGTGGTTTTAGTTTCACCATTCCAAACTTTTCTTCTGATATTTTGTGGCAGTGTCCAATTTTAGAGGTACTTTAGGGGTTTAATTCAATTACAGATTTTTTTTTAATTATATTACTATAATTACTATTATTATGCCTACTACTCCTACTAATGTTATGAGGATATATTTCTTTCCAAGGAGACTTCCCTAATTATAACCAGGTCTAATTCAAGTGCTATGCAACACCATATAAACATCCTAATTAAAAAACAGTTCAATAATTTCTATTTATTGTAAAATCACATAAACCAATATGTATGGTTGAGAAGGCACCTCTTTGACAAAATCCTGTGTGGTCTTGGGAAAAACTAGACTAGCTGTATATGACTAAATTTCCTATTGCCTAAAGGCAAATTTGTCTGCTCAAGTTTAGAGAAATTCCATTTACCTGTTTGTAAATTTTCAGGTATGTAGGAATGAAGACATCATGCTTTAATGAATTATTCAAGTGCTTGGTACTTGTTTTGGACATCTACAGCTTGCACATAAAAGAAGTGGGCTGGAATAAAATCGAGCTGTGAAGTTGAGGTACAAAACCTAAACTGCCAGTCTCTGCACAGATTGTCTTATCCTGTTTTATGGTCGTCTGCCAAGAGCTTAAGTTTATTTATTTTATATTGAAAATTTCCTAGATTCTGTCCTTAGTGTACCTTCTTAAACTTCAGATATGTGTAATACAACAGTGACAGATCTAGCAGAGATATTATGAATGAATGGAAACTCATGAACATTATTATTAAGATTTAAAATTACAATATTATCTTCTCTGCTTTTATTCCTGATTTCTGTTATCTTTTCTGAACTGATAACTTTACACAGTGCTAGAAAGAAAGATGAAGTAAGAATCCTTTCCTGAAGTTTACATAAGTATAGTGAAAGAATAATCACATGAAACAACATACAAAAACAATAGAGCAGCTGAAAATTCAGCCAACCAATGAAGCATCAAACCACATCTCCCCACTAAAGACCACCCAGGACAAAAGCTTCAGAAATTTTTGGATTATGGCTATGAAGATTTCTTGGCATCTGTCTCCATGAGCACTTTCCGAATATGAATGTATCCTAGCAGCAACCAGATTCCCTTCCTTGCTTTCCTCTTTTTTTTTTTTTGTTCCCTCCCCCCCTCTTCCCTTGGCATCCATGCAAAAAAAAAAAAAAAATCAGACACCACAGACTGAAGTGGAGGAGTGAAGTGGTCCAAGAGATCCCCTGACATGGTTGATTAGGAAACTGCAACCCTCAGGCACTTCACAGTTTGCCCCAGCAGGTAACAGTAAATTGGTACACTGGGGATTAAATCTTTTAGACATAAATGGAGAAAGGCAAAACAAGAACCATAGGCAGAAAACTGATTTGCAAATTCACAAGAGAACTGAGAAATATTTTAAGGCAGCTTTTTCTTTTTTTTTAAGCTGAAGGATTTGCTGTTAAAAGAAACTCCTGGGTGAAACAGTAAATTATCTTATTTAACCTAAGCTACTTTTACCATGCGTGTATTTTGGTCTGCTGGAAGGCATTGTGATAAATGCAAGACTGTTTTGATTAAATTACTTAGTACAGTGTTGTGGTTTTACTTTTGCCAACAATTCAGCCTCACACGGCCTCCAGCGAGACAGAGGAGAAAATGGGGAGTGAAAAAGTGAGAAAACTCAAAGTGGGTTGAGGTAGGGATAGTTTTACAGGTAAAGAGAAGGCATACATGGAAGCGAAGAAAAAGAAAGAATTCATTCACCACCTCCCATGGGCAGGCCCAGCCCCATTGCCGGTGAGATGGGATGGCTCAGTGAGAGTGAAAACATCCCTGTGTTACCAACACTGTTACCAGCACAAATCCAAAACACAGCCCCAAATCAGCTACTGTGGAAGGCAGGAAGGGACTTTTCATTAGGGTGTCTAGCAACAGAACAAGATGTAATGGCTTGAAACTGAAGGATTTAGATTAGATACCAGGAAGAAAATCTTGATTGTGGTGAGACGCTGGAACAGGTTGCTCAGACAGGTTGTAGATGCCCCAACCCTTGAAGTGTTGAAGCCCTGTGCAGTCTCATCTAGTGGAATGTCTCCCTTCCCATAGCAACGTGGTTGCAAGTAGATGATACTCCTTTTAACTCAAGCCATTCTATGACTATTCTAGTCTATTTGGGTATTAAAGTAATTATTTAATGCTGTCTAGATTTAAAGGTTTAGACCATTCCCTGCCAAAACAAGTTTTTTGGTGTTTGGTGTTTTTTGGTGTTTGTGTTAGCTTGAAATTTCATAATATTGATGATTTTACTGATGATTTTATTGATGATGACAAAAAATTTGTTGGTCATTTTTACTTTTCAATTTAGATACCATAAAAAAATCTGAATATGTAAGCCAAAGTGAAGTTTCTCTCTGTCTGCTCCCCTTATGTCCTTTAAGAAATTATGCATCCCTTTCTGACATTTAAGGACACTGGCAGAGAAAGTTAATTTCTTGTAAACTGGAAGGGAATTTGCACCAGGAATATAATTACATAAATTTGCATAAACCTCAAAAATAAAACACTATTTTCCCATCAACCTAAGCATATATTCTAAACACCTAAAATTTTTGGGTTCACTGTATTTTATCTGTGCTCTGTGTGTGAGAGAACTATTACTTATCTCCCACAGTCAAGTTTGAATTGAATTAATTACAGATGCTGATTTGTGTGATTGCTACCTTTACACAGATAGTGGTCAAAACTTTGTGGTAACTACTGTCACCCAGAATGCAGCTGCCAAGCAGTGACAGTTACTTTAATTTCTGTAATAGTTCATATTTCTCCTTTTACACTAATGCAACCTCCTTTTTAATGTCCTTAATTAGCAGAATGATTAAAAAGTCTGTAGTGTCACTGATTAATATACAGTTTTTCATTACTTTCCAGCACTGTTTGTTTTCTCTATGTTCTGCACCAACACACCTAATTTCTCTTTTATTTTTTTTAAGCAGTTACAAAAAAAATCCCTAATTTACTAATGTCTCTGAGAGCTCTGTGTTTCTGATTTGGGGCTATTTCAAAGTCATTAATTTGCTAAATTAATATAGGTGAAAAGCACTAAATCTAGTGTGTATTTTTTTACAATCTTCTTGTGATAGTAAACCTATTTTGTGGCACATTAATTAAATGTAGGGTAAATTGATCCAGGAGATTTTAGTTCTCAGGAATCTAATGTTTGAGAGAAATAGTCTGGCTTTGTGCTTCCCATGAGCTATTTCTATATATGAATACAATCATTGCCTTCACTAAGTAGAGCAGGTTTCACAGGGTTTACAATATTCAGAAAGCTCCTTCTAGTTTTTCTTTACTATAGCACTATAGCAGAAGTCTATTTGTTGTTTTGAGATGGAGATTAATAAACAGCTGAGCCCGTGCTTTAGCATGCAGTTCATTACATTATTTGGTCATAGAGCAGTATAAA
Source organism: Chloebia gouldiae (assembly GCA_003676055.1). Taxonomy (NCBI): domain Eukaryota; kingdom Metazoa; phylum Chordata; class Aves; order Passeriformes; family Passeridae; genus Chloebia; species Chloebia gouldiae. The sequence continues at coordinate 37,493,732 of QUSF01000002.1, forward strand.
AATATCACAATGATCAAAAAAGATTTTTATTACTCCTCAAGGACATTTCAACTGTGATATGAAGAATGATGGGTGAAATAATCCATTGTCTAGTTCATTGCTGTTTTCTTTCCAGGTATATAGTGTTTAGAAATATAATTAATGTTTCAGTAATTTGTAATGTTGAATTAAAGATCTGCAAGCCTTCCATATTTTGTAGATATACAGAAGTAAGAAATAAATAATGTTTTTGGTTTGTTGGTTTGGGGGTTTTTGGGTGGTTTATTTTGTTTTGTTTGTTTTGGGTTTTTTTGTTGTGGATTTTTTTTGTGGGTTTTTTTAGTTGTTGTTGTTTTTTTGTTTTGGGTTTTTTTGTCCCCTAATTTTGTAAAATTTTTCAATCAGGTCTACCCTCCAGTCCACTTCCCCAGGAAAAAAAATAAGATAACAAAAAACTTCACTGAAGAACAATCAGATTACTAAATGAAGTTTATTTTTGAAAGGGAGCTACTTCAAATTGTGTTTATATATTTATGTCATGGTAACCACTGCCATTTTTAGTTTCTTTATATAGTACACTTCATACTTTGCAATCACATATTTTTTTTCTTTTTTTTTTTGTAACTGTACCTTTTCATTCTTTTTTTGTTATTTAGTTATTTTAGCTAAATATTAGGCTACTCTTCCCCTGTGCCCATGTCCTTAGGTGAAAAACACAAAAATATAAAATCACTGGAATAACATCTTTTTATCTTAGACATTTAATATGAGAAATAAATTTCTGGCTAAAGAAGACAGTCCAATAAAATTCCAATCTATTACTAAATTCTCTTTCTGATTGCCAGAAGAACATCTGCATTTGTTTTTTATTGTTTTTCTAAAAAGAAAATAGAAGGACAAATATAGAAAGAAGAAAAAATGATTAAAACATAGAAAAAATAGAAAAGAAAAAAAGCTGGGATAAAAAAAAAAAAGAGGAAAAAGAATGAGGAAAATTGAAAATAAAAAGTTATTAATTTCATCCAGTAAATTCATAGCAGTTCTTCACTCTCTAGTTAACTATAAAAGGACCTTGATCATAAAAGCTTCACTACACACATAGAGTATAAATTATATAAGGTTTGGAAGAGGATTACAGGTTCTGTGAAGAGGAATAAGCTTCAAGGATTTTGCCACAGAGTGAAGAATTCAGGAATGGATTCTATGGAGCAACCATATCCCAGAGATATTCTTTGCAAGCTGATACCTTCTACCTCAAACATTGCTCAAGGAAGGTTATTTGTCTGACTTGTATTCAGAAATACATAGATAATGGTAATTAAAATACTCATAAAATAAAGCATATAATCCAAGAGCTTTATTTTGGTTTTCCAATTTGAGATTCTTACATTTAATGAGAATTTTATATTCATGTCATCATGAAAACTGTTACTTATGTAGTTTCCAGTTTAAAGTTTTAGCTGAAAGAAACAGAATAAGGATCAAAGTGGAAATTCTTGCGGATTTTATTGGAACAATATTTCTTAATTAGCTTAGTCATTAAGCTTTTCACGTCGCAGGTATCATGAGGTCAGCTTAGGTAAATTAGAGGGGCAATGAAAAAAAGGAAATAATTGAAAAGTTTCTGAGACTATTTTACTTGATTAAAAGCACTTTTAGAAACTTGAGTCTAAAAATATTTTGAAAATAATTATATTATGATGATATTATATAACGATGTATATTATTATAAGGGCACAGAGCTATATATCCTTTGAGGATGAGATATATATTGATGTAGATCTGGATGTAGAGATAGACAGCTAGACAGACGACAAAGAAATAACTCCTGTAATAAGGCGCCTTCAGAAGAAATTAAATAAAGTATCAGCCATATAAAGAAAGGAGTTCTACATTAGGAGAAAAATTAAAGCCAAAGCAACATAAAAAATGTGAAGAAGAGACCTGCCTAAATCAGCATTCTGGACTCCCTTACCCATATCATCTCTTCAGTGACAGTGATCTTCCTCACAAGTACATTCTTACAGCTGATTCCAAATGGAGAGTGTGAAAGGAATGAGAAATGTTTTAGTTGGTTACTATTATGCCTCATCCAAAAGGTACAGCTTCAAGACAGAGAAGGCTGAATTTCCATTTTGTAGGGAAGGAAAAAGTGGCAGAATGCTAGTAAAGCAGAAAATTTTAGATGTCTGTGAAATTCTGAAACTGTGTCATGACTAGATTAAATTCTACGGATGACAAATTGCTCTGGGCTGAAAAATGAGAGCATTTTATTCAAATGTGTAATAGAAAGTATTTCTTATGTTTGTACTGCTAGGTCTTTGGTCTTCTCTTGCTGTACGTTGGTACCTAGGGAAAATAAATACAGAATTCACATCTGGGGACTAATTGGACTAATCGGAAGTAAACCAAGTGTTGCTTCTTTTAAATGTTTGTGTGACAGCTAGAGTTTAAAAAGAAGAAAGAAAAGTAAGGTAAAGAAAAGGTTTTTCACTTTCTGCTTTCATCCTCGATTATGTCCACAAATCAGAAACACTCTTTTGTTTTTGACCGGTGGCACTACTTCTGGAAACATTCCATTTTATTGCCATGAACATCTTCTCAAATTCACTTTTCTGACATCTATGTAGTGGCAGAAAAATAACCCAACCAAAAGAAGAATAAGGAGTAAGTAATTCTTTAAGAAATGTATGAAAAATTTTTTTGTTTTTTTTTTTTTTGTTTGCCTGTTTGTTTCCCATTTCAACAGAATTTGACTTCTAAATTTTAGCTACTAAAATGGGTGCTATATCTCTACACCTGTGTACCATGGCTGTCTTATATAAAAATTCCTGAATGAAGGATGGATATCAATGTCCATTTCTTAAAAAAGTGTTACTATGTTATGAAGAAGAAAACACATTATCAACTAAACAGAAAGGACCGCCACAACAAGACCCTCCACTAGCCAATTGTTCTTCATCGCAAGTAAATGAAACTGTAAGTCTTTTACATCACTTTATCTTTAAACTTCTTCACACTCTGGTATTAGGGGCTCCACTATTCCTGTAGGAAATTGTGGTAGTGTGTTATATTACAGTTTGTTCTTTTGTAGTATATTTTGATATTCCTTGTTATAAGTTTGTAATGGTTCATTCTATGTACCCCATTTGGTTTCCCTAATGGTTCAGTCCTGAGTTGTTTACCACAGTTTTCCCTACCAAAATGTATGTCAATCCACTTGTCAATCCACCTGTATACCTCCCTTGTTCCCTTGTCTTACCCCTGTCTGTCAAAGACAGCACACTCCTTTGGTTCTGGAGTGTTCCCTGTCTTTCATCCCTTCCTTGGAGCAGCATTGGATTGTAAGGTTTGCTCCCTCCCCATATTTGCTTCTATTAGGGAGCCCTTACCCTGTACCCCTCCCCTAATGCCTCCTGTTCGTCAAAGGTTGTGTCCTCCCCGTGTTCCTCTACCCTTTAAAAGTACCCCCAGCAGGTTCAGATTTGTCACTTCTGCCCCCACTTTGTCTGCTCTGGCCCCCATTCGGGATTAAATTTTTGGAGATTCAGACAAGTGTCCTTCCCTTATTCCTGTGCCTCGGTTTCCCCTGCTCTGTGCCCTGCTGCGCTCCCCCCATGGCAGCGATCCCCGCCCCCCGCACCGGTCTGGGCAGAGACTCGGGGCGGCCGCTCGGGGTCTGCCCTGCGGCCAGCGCGGGACAGCCAGAGGGAACCTCCGTCCCGTGGCCAAAGAGAGCCAGGCACAGAGAATGCTTTCTCTTTTCTATTTTCCAGCTAAGGTTCACTTTCTCTAATTCAGATTAGGAAAAAGAAAAGACAGAGATAGAAAAGTATAATTGACTTAATTTAATTTAATTAACTGCAAGAGAATGGAGACAATTAGTTAATGCATCGTAATGAATTGAATTATGAAATGATTTTCTCCCACTGGGAGAAAATGGTCCCTGTAATGGGAAAAGTAGATATGGAACAAAAAAATAAAACAGCAGATTGCTTTTTTTCCATGTTAGGTTGACCAATCCAAAGCAACTAGAATACTAGAGATGTACTCTGTGGTGGCGTTCAATGACTGCTTGGTGTGTTCTAGGGGAAGGAACTGCCCTAAACTTACTGAATGTGAACAAATTCCTTATTTCTGGCAATTAATGTCAGCCTTAATTCAGCTTTTAACGTATAGAAGTCAGTAATTGCAGACCTGTGTCTCTAAGTGAAACGGTGAAATATCTATAAGTGAAACAGTGGAAGAAATATATATTTAAAAGAAAACAGGAAACCTCATCCAAGGCCTTTGAGAGCAACTTAACACTCAAAAAAACCAAGCCAGTTTATATATTACAATAAAAGAATATCAACTGCATTGATCTTGACTATTTAACCATGTTATAGAAAACTGAGATCTGCAACAAAGTGAGCTACCATAATAACTCAAAAATAACCTCATTTAGATTTTCTACTTTTTTCAAGTGAAGCAAATTGGAATGTTTTAAGCACTATTAAATAATTAAAAACATACTTTAAATAACTGAAAAATTCCTGCATTTTTGACTATATATTATTATTGTATTTTTTTCTTCTATATTTTAATGTATTTTCATCATTTAATGCAACACAAAAACAGATGAGTTCACAACATTACTTTTATAATGCAGTGCCAACTGGATTATTGTAAAACTACAAATCCTACATAAACTCAGAGTAAATATTAAATCTAATTACTACTGCTGGGTACAAGCATTCATTTTGCCACAATCATCTTTCTCTTACTTCTTAAGCTACTATTCAAGTGCTCCAGTTGCATGTTGCTTGATGGTAGAGGAGCACAAAATAAAAGGATGATTTGGAAACTGAAAAGAGTCAGTTTCAGCACATACAATGGGTTTTTTTTTACTTTGGGAGCACAAAACTTTTGCAAGTCTCTAATGCAGAGGGTTGAACTAGAATCTTTTATGAAATTCAAGGCACTGTAAAGATATATGAGTGAGTTGAAAGGAAGGGAAAGGGAAATGCCTGAAAAAATATATAATATATATATAAGTACTTGAGAAAAAAAAAAACCTACTGGATTACTCACTGTTTAAAAAGAGGACTTTGCTCTTATTGTTTTCTATTGCCATGGGATGTAGACAATACTTTTAATACAAATTCGCATATGATACTTTTTAAGTTTCAACTACTTTAATTGAAAAATTTATCATACTATCAGCATAACTATCAGAATGAAACTGAGAATCCATTTCATACTAAAGGGACTGCTACATATCAACTACAGAGAAGTGGCGGCCAGTGCTCCAAGGACTGCATTGCAGCACTCACCTCAGAGTACCTACAGCACAGAACAACACCTGTGTGATACCCTTACTATGCCCTTCCAGACTGCTTTCTGCTTTCTATTAATTTATCACAAATAAATTGAGTCTGGAGCCACATCAGAGAAAGCTTTCTGCCTTTACGCATGAGATTAATTTCATATGGAGAGCAAAAAACAACATGTGAGGTTTGTATAGAAAGTAACTCGAAACATTTCCAAAAGAAATTATGAAACTTTGGTGAAGTGTGTTACATTAGGAGTTAGCTAGATGGTGCTAAAAGCTACTTATGTATTGCTTAGGCTAATATGACCAAAGGCAACAGTATTTTAGGTCACAGGTGAGGATAAATGGGATTATTCAGTTTGACTGGGATTTTGATGGTTGATGTTGGCGAGAGTAGGATTCCTTAAGTAAAACAAAATACCTTCAGTGTTTGAGACAGAGGAAAAATACAGCGCTAAAAGAAATTGTTCTTTGCATAGATATTGTCAGCTGAGCAAGGAAAGACCTGAACATCTCTTGAAATTTCAGAGGAGATGTCTAAACTGAGCCATGAGGAGTATGTAACTGCTCTCAGTATGTCTTAATTGCATAAATCTAATTTTGGATCTTAGGCAGGTAGTTCAATTTTTTATCAAAAAAGATGTAGAGACAATAATCAAATTATCAAAAAAAATTCTCCTGACTGTCAAAAACAGTGGGTTTTTCATAGAATTTACATGAGTTACACAAAATAAGGAAAGATTGTTAAAAAAATTTGGAAACAAAAAAAGTTTCTTCAGGTCAAAAAAAGTACAATGATAAAAATCAAAAGAAAATTAAATACAAATTAGCTATTTTATTTAAATAAACCAAACCCAAATTAACCCCAAAAACAACAACAGAAGAGGATTTTCCCTACCTTTTAGTAACGCACACTGCTGTCATATCATAGCCACATATTTATATGCACAACATTATTGATCCAAAAACATATTTTGAGTAATAAGTACTAAACCTGTTGTGGTATAATTTGATCCCAGTCATAACCTTCTTCTTTGCAGAAGAGCATGCCTCAGCTACATGTTCTTTTGCAGAACTCTGTTTCTAACCAGGACTATTACTGGTGTTGGCAGCAGTCAGTGTATATTGTGCTCAAGTTACCACTTAGATATTCTGCTAACGAATCTTTAGTCTTAAACTAGTCAGATTTCTCAAGCAGAACAGAGTAAAAATCAATCAGTAGTACACTAAGTTGTGTACTGCAGTTGGAAATTTCCTGCTATACTGTCTTCAACAGAAAAAAAATATACAATTATGATAGGGAAAATTGTGCATGAAATCTATGTGATAGAAGAAAATGGAAGTGTGAACTTATACACCTAAGAAAAATTGAAATAGCTTAGGCAGAGATAATTCATTTCCGGCTTCTTCTCTCCCTCAGAAGAGAGAGATTATTTGGTTCAAACCAAAATGTTCACTTGGCATGGTCCTGATTATAGAAGTTTGGATTAGAGCTACTCTAAACTCTATTCTCAGGAGCTGCAGCAGTCTCTCATATGTCCTTACAGAGAGTTAAACTGTTTCTTCTGGGAGAATAATTAGATGACAGTGGAGCAGGCCATACGTTGTTGACAACTGCATTATTTCTTAGTAATGGATTATTGGAAAAAGATTTAAGGGAATGAATTTTGTCCATTTGGATAGAATTTCTTGTTCCAAATTTCATGCCCAGTTTTCAGCAGGGGAAAGGTGATTGTCTTGGTATGTGTAATTCAGTGTACACAGTTTTCTGATAACCAATTATATTATGTTGGTTTAATTTAAATTAACATTTTCTCCTCACTATACTTTTTTACTTAAGCAAGAAAATGTTATATAAATAAATATATTTTCAATAAATTTTATAATTTATTCTAATTCTTTTTTTTTTCTTCAGGGAATGCAGTAATCCAAACCAGTTCTCCTGTTGAGATTTACTTTAAACAGCTGTTTTCAATTCCAAACTTATCTCTCTCACACACACACTCCTTTGCTTGCTTTTTTTTTTTCTTTCTAGTATTTTTACTTTTCCTCTAAAAACAAAGGAGATAAAAGCTACACTATCCTGTAAAACTGAAGGTAACATACATTATACTAATTGGATTCCTGGTCAGATTTCATATATATGCAAACATGTAGTCCAAAAGAAAAAGCATTTTATTTTGTTAAATTAGTATTAGGAATAGGTTCTTTAGTTAATTAGGTGTTATATTACCAAACTGCACACATCAATTGATACCACTAGCATCATTTAGTACCAGTATCTTTGATGTAGATATAATGGAGTTTGGAAATACAGTCTGAATATACTGAGGGCATACATAATGATGTCACAGTGAGAACAGGTCTAATATCCATTTGAAGATGAGTGACTTCTTACTTAATCTTCTGAAAATGTCCTTTGGGTTTTCAGTGACCTTGAGCAAGAAACTATTGGAACAGATTTCAGTAAGATGGTTTACAAGGAAATTTTAATCATGACAAGAAGCTTCACCACTGGACGGGGTTAAAAAATACAAGATTTATTTAAACCCTAAGCTCATTCTTATTGTTCTATTCCTTCAAAGAACAGGTGTTGTTCTACTGAGGTTTCTGGAAGTTCAGCAGAGACCTCCCACTACTGCAGGTAAATCAGGAATACATGAAAAAATTTCAAGTATCATCACTTACACAATGCAAATGTTTTTCCTACTTTTTCACTTCTTTTTCACAACATAGTCAAAGCTGAGGGAACACATCATCATGACAATTCCTAGACTGTCACTTTTGCAATTCAAAATATGCAAATAAAACTGTCTTTGTAGTTATATTTTCCCTTACTAATCAAAAGATGGGTAGAAGTACTTCTCTCTTTTCAACATTCAATGTTTCCAGGAAAGCAAAAGCATGGAGATTCTTCTCTCCATTCACCACTGCATGAGAATACAGAACTCTTTGAAGCAGGAACATTAGACTGCAGTCTTATACTTTGCAAGAGGAAAAAAATTGTATTTTTAACCAGTAAGATGTGAATCCTCAGCCACACAATCTTTACTTAATAACACTGATCAGAGTGATACCAGACCACCAATTCCAGTATTTTTCCAAAAAAAAAAAAAAATCACTATGTCTCAGGTAATTTCTAAGCTTCCTCAGTAGAATTTTAAACTACAGTGATTGTCATGCAGTTTAGAGAACCTAATCAAAATTTTTACTTGGTATGACAACACCTAACCCATGAGCAATTAATTTTATTTTTCTGATCTGGGACACTGACAGTGATATCAGCTCCTCTCCATTTCCAGCTGAATGAGTGGTGTTTAACTGTTTAGTTCAGTTAGTAGGTTTAGTCTAGTGCTGGTAACATGCATTTCAGTAGAGGCATTTGTGTTTCCCTAGTGGGTTGTGAAACTTGCTCTGCTCATGAAATTAGACTGCTGTTTATGCCTGAGAGAATTCATTTAAAGTTAGTTTGATTATGTCTAGACTGAACCACAGCCAGTGAAGCATAAAGTGATTTCAGAAAAAGTTTTGACTTAACAGTTTTCTGGTGAAAATGTTTTCACAGTCACTTGGCCATGAACTAATTGCTGTATTAAAAAGGAGTCCCCGTCCAAGACACATCAGGTTTGTGAAGCCCATCAATTAATCTGAAACCTGCATATCCATCTGACTGTGTATCAATAGAAGCAAATAGGAGAAAATAACTTTCTATGGTGACCATTAGGGAAAAAAAAATATGTGAGTGTTCTGAGTTGTACCTGGTTAAAGAGATTTTGATGCATGAGAATTGTGAGGCTAAAATATATGGCAAAAGATAGAGTGTGTCTGGAGTCCACACTTCAGTTCCTGAAGTCAGCTGATACAGTTGTGAGAATTCCTATTAAATTTGTCTTTGGATTTCCCAGAGAGAAAAAAAAAGAAAAGAAACCTTCCAGAGAGCATTAATCTTACTTGCACTGAACCACCAAGACAATTTTCACATTTGCTTCAAAAATAGTCAGCACTTTGAAGTATATGGCAATTTGTTATTACTGTGTGGTAGTTCAGACAATGATGCCAGATGTCTGAGTAACAAAGCACCAGCCTTATGAATGTTTTAAGTGGCAAGAACAGAATGAGGACATTAAAATTTAGCTATACAAATGCTATATACATGTGTGTGTCCAAGGAGCTAGGTAGAAACTTCCCTTACAACAGGTGTTGCACCAGATACCACTGCTGATCACAGGGTTCTTGAACTAAGTTTAGAAATTCCTGTATTGCAACTGTTTCCAAGAAAAGATTCCTGAGAGAATTGGTTCACTCTTAGTAGCTGAGGTGTTATATAAAGAAAAAGTAATTTTTTATATCAGCAGGGGGATGAAAAAACTCATCAGCAAGTTGATAGTTTCAATGGATGGACAAAGTTTCTAAAATTCAGGACACTCCTTTAGGTTACTTTTTAGGTTTTGAGAAACATTGTTTCTTTCTACAAGAATTAGGCCTCATGGTTTCATGTATCTGTATGAAAAAAAGAATAAACCAAACCAAACTAAAAAATCCAAAACCAATGAAACAAACAAAACCCCCAAAACCAAACCACCCCTCCCCAAAAAAAGACCCCCCAAAAAACCCAAACAAAAAAACCCAAACAAAAAAACCCCAAACACGCTGTAGCCTGAGAATCAGACAAGTTTCAAAATTTCCACTGCAATGTGTTAGTGGCTTTAAAACCACCTAACTGAGAAAGCAAAGTGTTATAATGACCATGGGTTTTTTAACCCAAAATACTTTGCAGTGTAAGCTGATGAAAATATCTCAATCAGCATGTCAGGACTATGTATAGAAATGTTTTATCAGTTACAAATTTTTTCGGATGCTGAAGAAAAACAAAATAAAAGTCTCTGACATTATGCATTAAATTCCAGGGGGTAGCTCAATTATCTCATCTTGGAAGAAAGATTTGCTGTTAATTCTAAGCAATAGATATCTTCTGGAGAGATACCTATTTATTATTCTCTCAACGTCAAACATATAATTCTCAAGAAACTTTTAAACTTAAAACAAGCCAAAACACTGCATTTATTTCCAGTTTCTGCTCTTAGCCTATTTATTCAGATCATCTCACCTGTCCTTGTCCTCATTTTGTCAGAATGAAACATTCTGACACAAAGAGAATGCCTTTGTGACATACCTGATGTTACAGAATTAGTTAGAGAAAGGTTGGTGGGTATATACTTGTGTTCTTAGTGTGGAGGAATAAGCATGTACTCAAAATTAGCTTCCCAGGCGATTCTGAGCTTAATCTTTTCTGAAGAAATATTTCTTCTATCAAGCTATTAAAACACACCACAAATGAGCGTGACAGGAATATGCTGAACAGATGAGGAAGGTCACCTCTTATGTAGACAATTGTGCACATTAAATTTCTCTATTGCAGTAGAAATTTGCAAGAAAGGTACACTTTCAAACACCACAGAGCATTACTAAACAAATTAATCAACTCATATAATTCTTTTGATAAAGGAGAACACTAATTGAGGTGGTGTTATGGCCCTGAGTATTCCAGTAGGTTGTAGTGGTCCCCACTTTTTCCTGGGATCCCTTCCCATTCTCTCCACATGGCTGAAGAGCACTATTGCTGCTCAATTCAATGCCTCCCATCCTGGTGTTACCTGTGCTGCAGCTGTGCTTGTGCTAAGATGTCTTTTCTGCTCATGCTGAAATGGAATGACCTGAACCAGACTTCTCACCTGCCTAGTCTGATGATTTCTGTACTGTTTTTGCTGCCCTCTTGATATACCAGCTTGGTTCCACTCACTCTGCTTGTGCTGCAGAATTACACCCTGGTTCAGGCCATCACTGCCTTCCCTCTTGAAATAACCCTGTTTCTACTGCTCCTTGACACAACTAGGTGCTATGTCCAAACATTTTGTCTGACAGTGAACTCAGTATTTTATTTCTAAAAAAAAAGAAATCTGGCAATTCAGCTATTAAAAACATATTTAACATTCCACCAAGAGAAAATGGATAATGAGCATTTCCTTCAGCTGAAACTGAAGACCTGTGATTAAATATCATGAATATATGTTTCCTTACAACAGTTGTGAATTTTATTTTAAAATGACTGCCAGCCGGATTCCTTGAGCATCTAGATGCAGTGTCAAGTTAATTGAACTTGTTCAGATAATTTTCCATGATCTTGTGCCAATGTTGTGAGTTTTAAATCAGATTCTTTTTTTTTTTTTTTTCCTCTCTTTTTATTTTTTCCCCTGTGTGCTTATAGGTCTTTATAGTTAGCACTTCTGCACTTCTCTCCTTTTTCTCTTTAATAATTTGCCAGGTCTAGTGGTCTACATGTCAACAACTGGATCTGTTTATTTCCCAGAGAGAAATGGAAAAAACTAATAGGTGTTGGAAAGAGTCTCCATCTCTCTTCTTTGCCTGAGGCAGACAGATCGTAGTATACAAAAAACTTGATAGTGGCAAATTCACAAAAATTATTTGAAATTAAAAAGCTCCCCCATAATCAAAACAGTGGTATGCACAATTTTTGTACCATACAGGTATTTATATTAACAAGCAAAGATGTTCTCTGCGATGGTTTTCATTCAGTGTATTATTAAAATATCTAAAGAATAACCAAGGCAAATAGTTAAAGATGGGAATCAGCAGCTCCAGATTTTTATGTAGAAAAAAACATAGATGGATAACAGTCTTACTATTGTCTTATGGATGGGTTTTTTCCATATTGTAGAGATAATGAAAATACTATAACAATCCAAAAAATTGACATAAACTAGGAGAAAAGGCTGTCAAGTTACTCAGCTGTGTATAGCACAGAAACCACCTTCTGCCTCTGATATAGGCTTGAGGTCTTCTGAAAAGTTACAGAGGATTAATTGTTGCTGAATTCTGCCTCTGATATAGGCTTGAGGTCTTCTGAAAAGTTACAGAGGATTAATTGTTGCTGAATTCAATTATCACTGTCTTAAATACCTCATACAATTCCATGTGCTCTGCTGTAAAACACACTATACTATTTTATTTCAAATAAAAACAAATAGGGTTAAATGCTCAGTGATTCCTGTGGAACTAATACCTCTTGTTCAAGAGAGTTCCACTACTATTTAGCTACACATTTTTACAGCTACTACCTTTCTCTTTGAAAACAGAGGAAGCTGCTCAAAAGAAGTAGTTTTCATACTTTTGTTATTCTACCAAACAAGAGCCTCCTAAAGGGCCCCGCCAGCTTCTCTAATAGATTTTGAAGATAGGCACTCTTCATTTTGGCCAAAACTTCACTTTTAATGTCCTTGTGTTGCATCTGTACACAATAGCACCTTAAGAACAAAGTGCTGGGATTTTTAAATTTAGTCCCTATTCTGAGTGGTATACTAGAGTCTCACTCTTTGTCATTGAAAAAAAATTCCTTTTTATTGTTGTTAGGAGGCAATCTTGATCTTATTCTTTGATTTAGTAGTTGCCACTACTTCTGTGGCAGTATCTCTAACTACCGTTTTCTCTCTGACAGATTATGGGAAATCATTCCTCCTCTAACATTATGTGGAATCTTGTTAATGACTATGAACTCATTAAAACAATTTTCTTTTTAGCAAGCCAATTTGCAATCCCCACCAGAGTACCTTGTATTTTATAACTACCCTGAATTGCTACCATACTATCAATCCATTTGTATGTATTCTCCACTTGTGAAGAATTCACCAGCTCACTAATGCCAGTGTCTAGTAATAGACAATTCATTTTGGACAAAAATTATCTTGCAGTGACCTCTGTTCTTCTGTTTATTTAGGATCTTTTTTTTATATTTTTCCTTCCACACTCTAATTGTTTAGGTAATTCAGGCAACAGAATTTGAACTAGACAAAAACAAAACTGGAATATTTTTCATAGAGATGACAAGCTATATTAATTTGAAAAAATTGCTATTAATGTCTCTGTGTCACATGTAATGAATAAAAGTGTTTTCCTGCATTATGGTGATAATAAAAATACTTTGATATGTCAATCAATACCTGATTGTGAAACACTGGCATTTGGGAGACGAAAAGATAGTATGAAGTTTTAGTGTTTTTTATCTACTATTCGATTAATCTATTTATTAGTAGTTATTCTATTTCTTTATAATTCAAACCTCAAAGTTACTTCCTTTCTCTCCTCTGAGTGTTTTACTCGACACATTGTAGTAAAGTAAATATGCTAAGTGATGTCCCATGACTAACAGATTTGGAACTTAAAGGAAGATCAAGTGTTCTCCAGAAGCCTCTAAAGCAAACAGAAGAGGAATCTAATGCAAAGCATTTTAATCTTGTAGTGACAAGTATTCTCGTTTGGTGATTCATTTTGTAAAGCCTATATTGAGTGGACTCAACAAAACACTGTGAAAGACATCTAAAAACACATTAAGACTTGAAAACACAAACAGAATAATAACCACTTGGTTTGTTTTCATTCTTTCTCCTACTAAGGAAAGCAATTAGTACTCTTAATTGGTATTTTTTCTGTAAACAGGTCATGGGTATTTCTTTTGGCTAAATAGTGTTGTCTATATTAATTTTGAATTATTCCCTACTGGATGAGAGGCCACACAAACTGTATTTTAGAGTACAGTTCAGTACAGTTTGCTAACAAAAGGAATGTCATAATGCAAAATAGAAATTAGAAGAAGCAAAAAGTAAGATATAACACAACAGGAAAATATACTGGATACTGAGTGGGAAATGTTCAGTTCTAGCTTGCAGTCCAACATTCTTTCTTCTCTTTTGTAACTCTAAACAATTTCAAATTAATGATATGTCTGAGGTCCCCTTAATCTAGTCTCAATAACCTGCCCCATTACGAAGCTGCCTGCAATATCTCAAAGAATCTTGCTTGTTTGTGGCACAATATAGTAATTTCACCAGAACTGAATTTATGTGGCATGAGGAGCAGCAGAATTTCTTTGTAAGCTTGAATCTGGAGTACAGGTCCTTCAAATGTTCCCTATTGATATAATTTCTATCAAGTATGAACAGAAGACCATTATGAAATAGCATAAAAATGTTTAAGTATCCACATCATCCAAACCTTAAGGTTTGTAGCAAAGGGAGATCCACGGGGAGATCATAGCATCATACAACACTTTCATAAAGCAAAATCTGACACTCTTTACCTATTATCCTCATCTTTAAGGCAAACTCTGTAATCAAAATACTACATGTGAAGTTAGGTATTTTAGATATTTTTATGCCAAGAAGACTTTCTTTTACTTTTACTTAATCCTGTCGCCTTTACTGAAAGCATACACATAAACACATAATCCACAAAGCATCTATCAGAATGGTGAATTCAGAGTGTTGATGAACTGGCAGAGAGGTCAGTGGCCAAACATTTCATTGGCTCCAAAGACAATGATCTATGAAGATTATGGTTATGGTCATGGCTAGCTTAGAGACAGATCCATACTTCCAGTTGCACATGGTTATTGTGAAAAACATTAAGATCAAGCTCTATTCTTAACTTTTTCCTGCATACAGTTAGGTATTCAGTCATTACATATTTTCATTACAATTTAAATCTTATGCACTCTTTTTTGTACAATAAAAATTTTACAATGTCATCACACTATTAATTACTTATAGAATAAAAAAAAAGAATTGTAAATCTACTCAATCAGGATGAATAAGTGATCTTCATTTCTACCTAAAATATATATTTTGCTATTTTTAAAGATTAATTTTTAGTAAAGGATTTCTCATGTCATTTATTTAGCTCCTGGCAAGCTTCAATTTATTGATTTCAGTTTTCTATTTAATTAAATGAGTCTTGATGATTATGTCAACATCCATCAACAGACTTCATCAAAACTATTCTGGTTTTCAATGGTGTCTTATTTTGAGCTATGCTTGAGTTTTTAAATAAGGAAACTAATCAGGTCTCCATAAGAAAAAAAAAAAGCTGTTAGTTGATTTAATAATTACAGCTTTCAAAATATAATTAATATCATCCTAAAATGATGCATCCTATTGGTAAGTTATGCTGACGATATCCCTAGGGAAATAGCTGAGAGGTGCCAATCAGATTTGCAAAAAATATTTATTACCTGCTCAGCACTCTATCTCTTGGGTAATTCACAGCATTTACTTGGACATATCAAATGTCAAACTTTGCTCTGTGTTGCAACAAATTGCTTTTTTTTTTTAACTCACCAAAAAATGTTGTCTGAGGCAAATTTTTTTTTCTTCACTGAGTTCTCATAATTCAAAAATATCTTTGCTAGCATGTGATCATAGGTAACATGCTCTAAGGGGCCCTGCTTGAGCAGGGAAGTTGGACTACAGGACTTCCAGTGGTTCATTCCAGTCTTCCCAATTCTGCAATTCTGTGAAATTCTGTACACAGTTTGGGTTGGTACATCATTAAAGACACAGAAAATAAGTAGGGTTTAAATTTATAAAATCATTGTAACTTAACTTTGGATTGTTCAACTTAAGATAGGTAAGATAACTTTGGATTGCTCAATGTAAGACTTAGGATAACGTTCGACTTAAGGTTAAGATGTGGGGAAAAGTTCCATATTTTGGTCTCTAGTTCTCCTAAAAACAGGCATTGTCAGGAACACGTGGGATGAAAATTACAAGAAAGAAAGCACACATAGCTAAGGAGAAAATAAACAAATAACAAAACCTGACAGGAAGCACTGAAATAACTTTATAAATATAATTTTAAAGATTTAGGAAGACCTAAAGTAGCATTTCAAACATAAATCAGTCAAAAGGATGAACATTTAAAATGTGACAGTAAAACAGATTAATGATTAATTACAGCCCTAATAGTCTAAATTTGTTTGTCCAGCTTTACTTTAAAAAAGCAAACTAAATATATTCATATTCGCATCCTTTTTTCATGAGATCTGGGAGAAAAAAAAAATCCCACAAGTGGTGGTTCTCTTCTTCTTCCTTATTACTTCTTCTGTCTCTTTCCCTCAGCTATGGCCTTCTTTTTGCATGGTATTTGTTTCAGTTTTTTTTTTTTCTGTATAAAGAATGCAACTTTATCTGTAAAAAACACCACGTAGAAATGACTGAACTATACATATGAACAACAATACTTTTAAAAGATCCATACTTTTATTATTTTTGAGATGGAAGCTAAGGGGCCTTGAAATTCCTCCCCGAAAGTATAATTGTACTTGCTAACTCTAAAATATACTATGTAAGGAAGTTTTAAACCTTTTAGTGTTAGTGACTATGAATATTGATCAAAAGACAATTACTTTTTGATACCTAGTAGTTTGTAGGCATTTTTATACTACATTTTAATTTTTTTTTTCTTTTTGGCATGGAGAATCAGATTGTTCCTTCAGATTTAAGACAGACTGAGTCATATTTTAGGAATAAATATTAAGAAGTAAAGTTTGATTTCCAGCATAATATGGCAATAACTTTGAATGCAATAGAGTTGTTAGAGATTCTCACTCAAAAACGAATATAATAGAAGATGTAAAAATAATGGGCCAAATCAGGTGTTAGGCAATTACTGCAAATGATAAATCAATAAGAATAAAATTCTGCTCAGTGTCTGCCATATGCAGCAAAATGTGCAAGAGGGAGACTCCTCCAAGGTGGAGAGAAAAACAAAACTTTCCTTGTGGAAAAAAAAAATGCAGTGCTTTAGCTGTGCCATAAGCTCTTGTGAACTATTTGTCAAGCCTGTAAAGAAGCTTGAGAATGCTCAAAAACTTTGTGATCATCAAAGAAAAATACAAGGACTGTTGAGTTATGTTCTCCTGCATGCTAAAACCATTACTGGCAGTAATTGAAAAGATATACATTTTACCACCTCAGAAATAGTTATTTTTCCTTTTGGCTAAGCACAGACAAAGTTTGGATTGTTCTTATGTATGTGATGTCTGGATTGTTCTTACGTATGTTATGAATGAATCCCTAAATAATTTCCTAAATCAGACAACCATACTTAAAGTAAAAAAAAATGAAAAAATTCAAGCAAATAAAATTAATATGTTAAAATATTTCAAATATCTTTGCCTAGATTTTCCCATACATCTAACTTAGGTCATAGAATTTAATAAGTAAAATCCACTAGCAAATTGAAAGGCATTAACCTCTTTTGCTTTTTACTGTGACAGATGAAAATACATTTATCAAGAAGCACTGTCCTCTAAACTCTCCTACCTGATGCTCTTACTTGCAATACACACTCTTTCATTAAACTTTACATCTTTCAGCCATACAGCTTTCTTGAACTTCAGCAAATCTTGACATAAATCATCAAAAGGACGACACTGTCTGCATTTGCATCAGTCTTTCAAGAAACTCCTTAACAAGAAGACTTTGACTCAGTTTTCAAGCTTTATTCTAGGTTATGAAAATGCATAAAGGCTATCACCATGAGACAAGTAAAATGCATAAAATGCCATAATGACCACTAGTACCAGAAATGAGGGGTCTTGATATTTTGTAAAAAAATATACCATTTAAAAAGTTAATATTCTGTACAAACCCTAGAGAAATGTCTGAACAAATAGCAGTGTTATATATTGTTCCACAGAAAATCAGCATTGGGTATTAATCAATCAGATATTCAGTATGTTATTTTAAAAAAAAGGAATAAATGTTTTAATTTGAGTTGTCTCTAAAGGTATTTTAAAGCTATGTAGTCATGCAACTACAAATACGACAGTGGTATAGCAACCAAACGAAGACTGTTGCATGATTTTTGCAAGCGTGAGAGATTTCAATAACAAAGGAATTTTACAGGCAATGAATTTAGGACCAGAAAAAACATTTGTGGGATATGGTATTTGGATATTTTTCCCTTTGTAAACCTTACCTGTCTTTGTGCTGGATGTAGGGATAGTCAGTGTATCATATCTTGGCATTCAAAGAGAATACAACTGAAATACAACAGAAGGAGTTTATTTTGGATGCAACAAAGTATAATTACAAATTTCAAGAGTTTCTAGTTTTGGAAAAAATCAACACAAAAACATATAGCTGAATAAAAACAAAACATTTAACTTCATAACAATCAATAAAATTTTTAGATGTGTCTTTCTAAAAATTTTTAAAACATATTTCTCTGCATTAAACTGTTTGACTAAGCAAAACTATTAACCTTGCTTTTTTAGAAAGTGTCAGAATTATTCTCTTATATCCATATTCAAACACCTAAGTGAGTAATACCATTTTCATTCATGCTGAGTACTCATTAACTAGTATGAGTACTATGGTACTATGAGTAATATGAGTGCTATGGTCAGAATCCAGTAGTAGGTTCAGCATATTGGAAAACATTAAACCACTGGTTAGGAATGTTTAGAGCCATTTAAGTTAATTTTGCCATTCAGCTTTACCTAAGGAAAAAAAATCACATAGGATACTAGACTAAGCAGAGAAAAAAATGTTCTTGCTTATGAATTCTATATTTAACATTTATGATTAGGGTAATATTTTTGTTATTGATACAGCTATTGTAAAATGGATCCAGAATCAGTGTTTGTGCTTCATTATCAACATGATAGCTATGTAATATTCACACTCTTAGGCCTAAAGATTTCTAAAGGCATATTGTTTCATCAAATAAATGACCTGAATTAGTTATGCAACTCAAAGAGAATAGAGGCAGAGTTTTACAGTTGTGTTACAATCAGTACTAGTTGGTTTGAAAATTAGCATAGATGACAATCCATTCCAGAACCAACTTGTTCTATAAAGTCAAGCTAGCATGTCCATACACTAACTGCAAAATTACATTATCTTTGCTGTGGGATGATAAAAACGACAATTTTTCAAAAACAAGATTGAATGTCAGGAACAAAAAGGAGTCTTTTGAATCTGTAACAACTCAACCCCTATATGCACTTTTAAAAATTTTCTTTCTTTACAGCAATCTGTGGCACTGTATTTCCACGTTTTATTCCTGGTTTTATCACATTTATCATGACTGAAATCATGCTGTTCAGAAAACCATATTATTCTGCAGAGAATAAGTGATATGTAGTGTGTAGTACAGAAATCTTTTCAGCAGATTCCTGGAATTATTAAGTATCCAGGGCAGTTCACAAATACAATGAAATATTCAACACAGAATTTTTATGTTGGAAAATACTAAAAATAATAACTTCTGTTCCGAATATATCTGTCTTAATGACAGGATAAGACCAAAGCAATTTGTTTCATTAGCCAACTTGTCTTCTCCCATTTGAGGCAATTCTTCTCTCTAGTTTCACAAACTACTGTTAAAGTTGTCCTACATTATGCAAGGAAACAGTACTTAGCAAGGCTAAAAGGAAGGATGTGTTGAAACTAGGATAATTATCTAAGATACAGAGTTAGTTTTTTAACTTTATAACCTAATGATATTAATTATTTTCGCATATATCTGAAACTATATATAAATTCCTATATTACCAGAGAACCAAGGCTTGGAGGATTAAATTTAAAAAGCAAAATATGAAGGCACCTTTAGGCATCCCTAATTTCTTCTTTATTGTTAGCACCATTTTCATGTATCCTTACAACACAGTTTTAGAAAATGCTGAGAATTTCAATGGAAGGGTTCAAAAGTTCCTGGGTCACAGGTCAAAGGGACACAGATAAAGGGGTAAAGAAATTACTCTCAAGAATAAAGTGATCAATTATTGGAAAAAGATGTACTTTTGAAAAATGTCCATGTCTGAGATTTCTTCTCCATCAATAAGCTCTTTGCTGTTGTTAGGAATTTACATCTCCTAGACCTTCTTATCTATTGCTTAGGCAACTCCTGCGAAATCTGTTACAGGCCCAGGCTTTCTTCAGTGCACCTGCTCAAATGCCAGAAATCTGGGAGTCTCTGCCTATTAAAAATAATAGACCTAGATTTGATAAGTTTTGTTAGATTATTGGAAGAATTAAGAGGATAATATATGTGCTGTGGAAAGCAATCGGACAGTAATTGGAAGCAAGAATATTAGGAAGACCAAATGTTGCTATAGGACAACGAAAGAGAAAGATGTAGAAAAATAAAAATTAGGTAGTAAAGACTTTAAAGTTGAGGGAAGTGTTTGACTGTCTTCTCATCAATGTAAGTATATACCATGGTAATTATGAAGTCAGCAGAGAATGCTTATAAAACCTACAAGGATCAAAGCAGAAGCAGAACCAAGTGTTTCAATTCCTAAACTGTTTCTGAGAGCTTTGATAATTTGTAGACTAGACTGAAATTTTGCCTCTATTTACACCCTTCAAAACTTATTTATTCCAGAAGCCTTCACTATTTTATCCAACATATAAGAAGTGTTAGTATTTTAACTCTTTACTGGGAGAAGTGTTACTGGTAGATATTCTTACTACCTAATTTTTCAAAATTGCATTTATTTACAACATCTACTTTCACAGCTTGCTGATACAACACATCATCAGGATCATTATTATTTTTTTTAAATCTAACTTTTACACATAAGCTTAGCAGATACTTTTTCTAGGTAGACAAATGCAGGAATATACTGATATATTACAGAATAGAATAGAATAGAATAGAATAGAATAGAATAGAATAGAATAGAATAGAATAGAATAGAATAGAATAGAATAGAATAGAATAATTTTTGTTGAAAGGGGCCTACAACAATCACCCAAGCCTGATCAATTCAGGGCTGATCAAGTCAGCACATTTTGTAAAGGCACTATTTGAATACCTCCGAAAACTGACAGGCCTGGGTTATGAACCTCTAGGAAGCATCTTCTAGGATGTTTGAACACCCTCTTGGTAAAGAAATTACTTCTAATGTGCATTCTAAACCTCCCCTGACATAGCTTTGACTGTTCCCATGTGTCTCATCACTGAATTGCAGGGAGGAATATTCAGCACCTCCTCTCTCTGCTTCCCCTCCTCAGGAAGCTGTAGAACTATGAGAACACTTCCTCCTCCTCTCCCAGTGTCCTTTTCTCCGAAGTAGATAAAGCCAAATTCCTCAGCCACTGCTCCCAGGACATGCCTTCCAGCCTTTCACCAGTTTTGCTGCTCTCTGGTGCAGCTGCCGGGTTGCGGCCGCAGTGCGGAGGTCCCCCGGCTGGCACGCTCCCTGTGGCCGGAGGGCCCTACGAGAGTGGCTGCCCCCAGATCTCTTCTGAGACCTCTGTAGGATGGCAGTGCTTGCAGTTGGCAGCTTCCTGCAGCAAGTTGTGGCATGGGTAACACAGCTATTGAACAATACGAACGACCAAAGCAAAGAAACAGAGAGGGGCCACTTGTATGAGTTCCAATGCAGCTCATCACTGAGGAGGCTTCAGGGACAAGCAGGCGCAGCACTGAGCGTTGCAGCACCTTTTAAAGAGGGGAGGGTATGAGGGGTGGAAACAACTCTCTTCCAATGGGGAGGCATTCGAGGAGGAGAACACAACTGGGGCTGTCCAATGGAAACAATGCAGGGGAGGGAGCAGGTTTGATAGTCCGATGGGGAACAGAATGGGGTACATGGGACAAACCATTATAAACTGATTAACAAAGAACAATTGTAAAACAACAAACCGCCACACTCTGGTCGCATTCAGGGACTTGAACAATCTTAAATTGTGAGGTCCAGAACTGCACACTGAAGATGAGACTGCACCAGCACTGAATGCAGATGAATGCATAACTGCTTATTAATAAAAGATAGATTTACACTTTTTGCTTGCAATTTTTTTCATGCAGAATCTTCAGCTATCTCATGAAAAGTTAATTGATGTAAGAGTTTGCCTTCTGTGTTGTAAAACCTAAAATTCTTGATCACTCTTAAATGTTTCAGGATTGTCTGTAATTGTTTCTTTTTAACTGTAAATACAGAAACTTTCAGAATTGGGGCATCCTTCATCTTTCCCACATCTTAATCTTTTATAGGAATTTTGTTTGTTTCATTTTTTTTTTTCAAATATGTGTATCTTAGTATTATGTTTTAAGATGGTTGAATATGAAAGGTTCTCCTC
Source organism: Chloebia gouldiae (assembly GCA_003676055.1). Classification (NCBI taxonomy): domain Eukaryota; kingdom Metazoa; phylum Chordata; class Aves; order Passeriformes; family Passeridae; genus Chloebia; species Chloebia gouldiae. The sequence continues at coordinate 37,515,971 of QUSF01000002.1, forward strand.
AAAATTCACTTTAGCTGTAGAGAGTTGGAGCTAACTGTGGTTATTACTGTATTTCTACTTAGCAACTAAGATGTAAACTGAACTTGAAGAGTGGTGATATCTATTTTTGCTGGGAAAATTCCTGAGAAGAATAACCAGGAGAAGAAAGGCAAGTATCTGTCCTACCATGTAGATCTCAAACACATCAAACCTGAAATGATCTTCCAGTGGCCTCCACTGACTAGTGGAGGTAGAAATGTGCTCCTAGTTGTACCATTCTCCAGCAGTACCATCTCGGGCAGACAGATATCACAGTAAAGTGCATCTTCTGGAAAAAACAGGTAAAAATGTCATAACTGATGGGAATGAGGAGAGTGACTTGTGTTTCTCTGTAGTGAAAGCTCTACAATATCGGCTAATGGACTTTCAAATATGCAAACCTGACTGTCCATGATGTTGCAACCTATGGCTCAGTTTTATAATGCTCATCTGTCTGTGAACCAGGTCCCAGGTTTATGAAGAACAATTGCCTGAATGGAGAGGAGAAATTAGTGTTAACACCTTTACCTGATGATTGGCAACCACCAGACAGCAGAGACTATCATGCAAGTGAGCATAGTGATTTGTAGACTCTTAGTCTGGCATATCCCAATCATTCACCATACCTGCTAGGTAACAGATATTGAGTCATCATGAATTGCATGTAGAGAAAGCATTACAGGGTTTTTCATCAATGACCAAAAGCTGATTGCCTTTACTATTTACTGAAAAATTGGTTTGTATAACATTCTTCTATTTGAGGGTCATTAAAAGTGGTGTCAGTTCATATACTCTCACATGCATTGTTTACATGTACCTTGTATGTTCCACAAACCCACCAGAACTGTGTATGGAAAATAAGGGTTTATTCCAGTCATAAAAGTCAGTGTTTTAAAGTAATGATAGGGAGAAAAAAAGACTATCTCAAAAGATAAATCAGCTCATTATAAAGCACACTTCTGAAAATGCTTTGTATGATTTAATGCCTGCAGAAGACTTCATTAACTGACAAAGGACACTAGAAGAAAAGATTAGATGTAGAGGATTAGAAGTCTGAATGACAACCATCTAATATGGTGCAAGGTGATTAACACCTTGGGAGCACTAGACATACGGATGAGTCACAGCATCAGGAAGTTTGTCACCAGCTGTGAATTCTAACACAAGCTACTCTAATAACATAAAAATGCTGTCTTTTTCCTTCAACAGAAGTGGGAGAGCACAAGAGCATTTGAATATTGGTGATAATACTGTTAGACTGGATTTCTCAAAACTACTTTTATAATATTCTAGTAAATTATTCCATAATGAATGAAACTGCTAATAAATAGGTATGTATATATAAAATCCCTCTTTTAAAAAATCATGCATGCATCCAGCTGAATGCAGTTAAGATAAAAGTTTCTGCTTTGTTTTAGTCTTACCAAAGTTAACAACAGCACATCAGAAGTTTCTAATTATATAAAACATAACATAATGTGTGTTTAGGAAAAAAAAAATATCATACATGTAGTCTATACTTCTATTATAGCTAACAAAATATAATCTAGTTGCTTTTCTAAATGAAGACAAAATTTGGAAATTCTAATGAAGTTGTCTGATTGTTATTATATAACAAGACAGAATTGGAACCCATGAAAAAAAAAAGCTACCATAAGGAGAATATAATTATAAAAATTATTATGGGAAAATTCATCAGTATAACAGACAGTTCAAAGGAATGCTATTGAATTCTTTAACTTCATCTGCTCCTTGAAAAGATACTAGAGACACACTATCACTGTATATCACTGTATGTCAAACTTGAAAGAAAAAGGGATTTTTAAAACCACAAAAAACACATGCTTGAAAAGCACAGAAGTCACATATGGTGACATTTAGCAGAGGGAGACAGAGCAGGCAAAAGAGCATGGTCCCACCCAGAGTGGCCACAAATCCCTTCTGAAGTCAAGGAGAGCAGGGTTGTGTGTGTGCCCCTGTCTGTGTTTGCATATTTGTGTGTGTAACCTTCTTGGCCTTTGTGAAGATCTGCATGGAACTCATTATTTGCTGCCCTGTTGATATTGATCTGTATTCTATAGGTCGCTGACAGTTAATTATGTGTCTTTGACAAATTAATAAACCACTTTAATCTATTTCAATCCATTTTGAATTAAAATAATGCTTAGCTACTTCTGGTACGGCTAGAATACTGAACTAATCAAGTTTGTCTGCTGTATTCATTACTGGCAAACAGTCAATGACACAAAATATGCATAACCTACATTCCTTGAAGGGATAAGCTATTTAAAAGGATAAAGTTCAGACAGAAGTTATTTAGCTGTTCTTATTTTATAGAAGGTGTTATAATCTGGGGTTTTGGTTTCCTCTCTGGTATGCTGAAGAATCTGCTCAATGCTATAGCGAAATGCTAGCTGAGATTCCATTAGCTGAAACACAATTTCATAAAGGGAAATATTTTTCAAAGTAGTTCTGAATATAAATTTTATTACATCCTAGTACTTTTTTTGGCTTTATGATGAATTTGAATAAGTAAAAGTATATATGTTCTTGGCCATTTGATCATCTCATGTTATCAGATGTTTTTTGAGTTCAATGCAATAGCACTCAGCTGTTTTCTAGAAGAATTTTGCAGACACAGATGTGTAACACCTGCCACTTAGGTATAAAAACAACTTTGGAATATTCTTGGATTTAATTTGTTGAAAGGTTGATCATAATGAACTGCTTGGTGTCTATATGTATGCAGCTTAGGATACCTGTTCTGCTTCAGGAGCAGTACCGTTTTTATCTGGGTGTCAGCTATAAATACTTTCACATTTACAATCCATTAACATACATCTGCAGTATGATTGTTGCTGATTTTAGGAGCTATAAATTTCCATGTGCTGGATCACATTTTCTGTAGGTTAGAATCAAGAAATTTAGAAAATTTACCACACATTCTTAATAAGAATTTGGAAATTGGTCACATTATTTGGTGCACATTCAGGAATTTATCAACATTTAAATTTTTAATAATTTGATTTGTCTTTAATTTTTTGGTGGTGTGGGCTTTTTTTGTTTGTTTTGCTTTGGTTTTGTAAGTATAGCTCTATCTTATATTTCTCAATGATCTGATACCCATTAGATATGGAGCAATATCTCCTCATGTGACATGAAATAAAAGCTGATCATGCTAGAATCTATCAAATTTGAAACATATGCCTTGTCCTGATCTAAACTGAACTGTACTTTTTAATAGTCCAGAGAATACATTGTATGAACAAAGATTTACAGAGGACTAGAATCACTTTATTGCCTGTGATGATTATCAGCAAGAATAACATCAGTAATTTTTGCTATTTCATGCACAATTGTGATATGACGTGTTTTGAGAAAATAAAATAATAAAGATCATAACCACTATCTGCACACTAAGCAATATAAGACTCATCCATTCTACTCTGCTTCTTGTATTTTATTTTGAAGTTTCCTGTCTCAAGCATCTAAGCATTTGTATAAAGGCAACATGGACTGTGTGTACAGCACAGAACGGAGCAAACTCGATGCAGAGGCAACAGTGAACATGAGGGTAGAGAGGGTCTTGCAATACCTTGTTCTTTCAGTGTCTCACCTCCTGCTCCATTGTTCTGCTCATAGGAAAGCTCTGGAGACATCTGAGTTATTAACACTCCCAGGGCTTGCTGTCCAGCCCTGAGCACAGCTGCACACACTGGCTGCATACTGTGGGCTACATTTAAAAGCGCTTTAGCATCCAGGACAGTTTTCACATGAAAACCATTGGTACAGAAGGATATCTGCCCCATGCCTTGTTCCCATACTGTCCTTGGAAGAAAACTATTTGTCCAAAGATGCGCTGAGGATTGTTCTAATATTCAGAGTATACACAATTTTTAAATTTCAGTATTTTTACCCATGACTTGATATTATTTATTTTACTAACATACAGGATTTTTTTACAGCTAAAATCCTTGAAATTATGTTGCTGTTTTCCTGCTCCATAAAAATTCAGGATATTAAAATAAAATGTCACACATTATTTGATTACTCCTATCTGTGCTCCTCTGATGTCTCAAGCCAAGGGCTGCTCTTCCTCCCTTCACTGATGGTAGAGTTCCTTCCTCATGCTGTGGATTTTCCCATTGCACAGCTTGAAGAGAAGGGGAATTCTCTTCCTGACCTGGACTCTTGGAATGCATTCCATCTTCCCTATTTTTTGCGCTTCTCGCTTTACTGCACAGGTAAATATCTGTTAAAGAACAGTTCTCAATCAGAAATGTCTGTATAGATACAAGACTAAAAAATATGAACTTAATTGGGACATTAAAATTTTAGAATTTGCCAGCCTAAATGGGAAGTGACAAGTTGAGCTTAGGTGACCTCCTTTTTGATCGATGCTTGCGTTTTAAAATTCCAGCTATCTCTGTTGCTGTCCCCTGCTCTTTTCCATTCACTTTATCCTTTTAGTGTACATTGTATTCAATTGTTTATGTTGGTTTTTTTTTGTTCTTAAGGTGAGAAACAGACCTATATATTTCAAAAAAAATTGCCTAATGAGATTATAATGAGAGGATAAATTGTATTCTAAGTTAAAATTTCCAAAATTCAGTTTGATACAAAACATAACTAGCAAGTTGTAAACATCTGTCCACAAACAAAGATTGTTCTCTTTGTATCATTAAGGGAGTACATTAATGGAGTCCTCCTATGAATTCATATTTCAAGCGTCTTTTTAGCTTCAGAATTTTAAAATTAAAACAGTTGTTTATGGCTAAGACAGTAGCTTATGATTTTAAGGGTTTTTTTTTAACTTTTTTTATATTTACTTCTAAAACCCCGCTTATTGCTTGTTACTTTGGTGTACTTTTATATCAGAGATTTGTCTGAGCATGTTTTTATTGGACAATGGAGGACAGAAAAAATTCTTCACTGCTTTCCTAGCTTAGATAGTGTTAAGACATCTGAAGATGATGTGATTGTCTCATAACTTACAAAGAAATGAGGTCTTATGGGAATAATCAATCAAAGGGAATGAGATACATAAGGAAAAGAAAAAAGGCTTATGAAATTGAAAATTTTATTTATTTTAGTGCTTTCTGGTTCAGTTTTGGGCTCTGGAAGTGCAATCCTCTGTTAAAAAGATAAGGCACTGAGCATTATTATGAATGAATTTGAATTATGAATTATACAATGAGTTTTAAGAAAATTAGTATTTTATTAGGCTACTGCAGGTACATCTTTCCATAACTTTATCTTCATGCTATTCTCTTTCTAATCCTAAAGTGCTGCCAAGATATAACAAACAGCAAGAGGAAGGGGGAAAGAAAGTTCCTTATAAAAGTAAAGAATTAGATATGACAATCTAGTGAACAATCCAGTTTTAGGATTTCTTTCTAGTAGAGTTTTAACTTATATAGCTACCAAGCTGATCTTCAGCTGAAAAGAGCAAACATTTATGTCCCAGCACCAGCAGTGAATGCTAGATTAAATTATGGCCAGTAACAACACAGATATTCAAATTACTTCAGCTGGTGATTGGTGAATCCTGTGAGCAGTTGGTTTTACCATTTACCTATCACTAGATCTGTAGAACAAAGACTTTACATTTAAGTAGAATATTTAGCAAGGCATGTCTCAACACAACATTATCATTGCCAATATTTTTCAGCAATAAGACTTATCATATGAAAACAGAAATCCTAAAGTAATCAGAAACTTTTCCTGTTGCATAGGTTTTTAACCACTCCCCAGAATTCTAGTAAAAGAGTCTGAGCAAATATTTCCATACAAAATCCTTTCTTTTCCAATTTGAATTAAAGTGTTTAGCTGTTTTCTCAAAAGAAGATGAATAGAGAAGAACATTTTTTTAAAACTTATGTTATGACTTCAAAAACCCATTGGCAAATAAATTTTTATTAATTAGTTTTGGTTTTGGTTTTGGTTTAGTTTATTTTGGAGGGAGGGGGTATTTGGTTGATTTTATTTTGTGTTAATGTATGTAGAAACAAGATGTCTTGGTATATAAGATTAATATATTCTCGAATTTGTCTTTCTAAATTAGAGAGGTCTGCCTCTCCCTAGAAATTTGGGTAAGTTGTAAGTATCCTTTTCTATGAAATGCACTTTGAGTTTTGAACAAGAAGTGCTTTGCTTTATGATCTTTAATTTTCAGGGTACTTACCACTTTGTCTGTAAACATTTCCTAAAACACAGAATAAAAGAGAGAAATGCATTAGAAGACCATATAAATGTGCTGGTTTTAAGGGTATTTTTTTGGTTATGTCTATGATTTTGGTTTTGAAGCTTGTCCTTGAGTGGAAAATGTGGAATAGTCACGATTTATTTGGGATAAGTATTCAGATAATACATTCATTTACCAAAAATATAAACAAATATCCCATTTGCTCAGTGTGCCTCTTAAAATTTGAGTTACTAACAAGATTGTACTAACATAGTGTTAAAATGTTAGTCTGAATGGCACTACATTGTATTCAAATAAGAAAACTCTTAGAGAGTTAACATGGAATTATCTAACATACAGGTAACTGTACAGCTGATCTATAGTCATGGACATGATGAACCTCCAAGTTCACTTTCTCTTCTTTTTCTTCCTAAATTGTAAGAGAACCTTTTCACATCTGTTAAGACCTGAGCTGTGTATGAAAACCCAAGTTTTCAAGTTGAAAGCCTAAAAAGGAATAGAAGCATTAAAGGCAGTAAAACTTCTACTGTTGGCCTTTAAAATGCCCATAATATCCATTAAACTAGATAAACAGTTTAAAATATTCTGTAATCTCATCATTTGCTGAATCCTGCACAGATAATTGCAAGTTATTATTCAGCATATGGGATTACTATGGCTGTCCATATGCTTTGTAACAGTTGGCATTCAAATGAAATTTGCAGTCAAATAAGAAGGTGGCCGAGGCAACAAAGCCTGATTACTAGCAACTACAACAAGCTGCTGTTTCCAACTCAAAATATTTTCCTTTCAGTTTATTGGTTTAAACTGAATTGTATTAACCTGTTTTACAACTCCAAAAATGTAATGACAACAGAGACTTGTATTTATACAAGAAACTTAAGTCCCAACAAGCTCAACTTGAAACACTGCAAATGATTTGGAGGAGGCATTTATTCTGTTTTGTTTATCTAAGCCATGGCCTTAAAAGCTATCTGTATAGCTTGTCAGATTTATCAGTATGCCTTCCTAGGATCAAAAATATTACTGTTCTGGAGAAGCACTGGCTCAATTCTAAACTCAAAATGAGATGGTGCTTCATGCTACTGCATACTTCAAGTAGAAAAGGTCTGTTTCATTTCCATCTCAAGTTGCTCTTTAACTTTCAGCTCTTTTTTTGACACTTTTCTTCTGTTTGCTCTGTGTTTCTAAAAAGCTACCCTGGAATCCTTCTGACAGATGTTTTTGCTCATTTGTGTTTACCCTTTAAACACAAATCACTGTTAATTTTTTGAAGGGGATATCTTGATCATCCCTACTTCTTGCATTTAGATTTGCATCATAAACTCTTCTCTGTATACATGTACACTAAAAATATAGTGTGGAGGATATTTGGTTTATTTTCATCTCCAGTGTAGACAAGGAGATATTTTTTCCATTGGAAAATGCCTTGCATTTTTGTGCCTTACAGTGTGCTCTAGAGTACACCGCTGATATGTTCAAAGTTTTTTTCTTTGTGGAAGGAAAATTAAAATTAGTTCTCTCTGCGCATGTGCCTAAGACAGGAAACTGCTGTGAACTTGATTTCAAGAGACACAATGTGAATCAGAGACCTAGAATGGTAGTAAATCACATTTATTGTTACTCAACTTCTCTATATTTTCACTGTAGCAGCCAGGGTGAATATGCAAACTGGATTCCCTTCAGCACAAGTTAACACGGAAGATGGTCTCCAGAAGGGCTCCAATAGCTATTGGATACCTGAGCAGGGCATCAGGCAATTCTACAAAATAAAATTTTCTTGCAGAATATTCAACTGTTTCATTCAACTGTTTACTAAGACAATAGAATTCTACTCTCACAGATCTTCACCTAAGCCATTGACACTTTAGGGCCCAAATAAACCTCTATTATCTTAGTCAGTAAATGGCATTTGCTGATTCAAAAGTTACTCTTCATTTCCTTTACATCTGGTAAACAGAGGATAACTCAGGTGCCTGCCTCAACTGAAAGTAAAAGGTGCTTTAATTAAATGTATTCTCAAATAATCCACTTTGGTTAGATGACTAAAGTAAACTGGAATGAACCCAAGCTAGTTAAGGCTTATTTGGGGACAAAGTGGTAGACAAATAAGATAAGACAAATTTAAGGGAAGGATTTTCCTTTAGCTGAAGAAACTCTCAGATTAATCTGAGAGTCTTACGAGAAGGCTTTAAAGTGTTGTGAAGTTGTCGAAGTCCCTTTTCAGAGTCCCTTTTATTTTCTGCAATTGCACTTATCTGTAATGATAACAGGTTTTCTGTACATGAGTTTCTGACTTTGTGTAAAGGCCTCTATCATGTAAGTTGTCTAACATTCTCTGACTCTCAAGTGAACAAAAAAATAACCAGCAAAAACCACAGAAGAAACAAGCAAATAAACAAAAAGTTTCAAGTGGTTGAATGCATAATCAGGTGAAAATGCACGCAGATAATCTAGAATGCAGCACTGAAAACATCTAATCAAGAGTTCTCTCATGAGGTGTCAGATATTTTCTTAAATACAGAAACTACTAGTAATGCATCATCAAAATTTCCCTCAGATGAGCATACATATATTCAGGATAAATATGCACTCAGGAAGTCAAAACCTAACAAGCATATCCTATTGCCCCACTTTTATGTATCAATAAACAAATATATTGCTGTTTCAAATAAACTTTTCTTTCCTTGCTTCTAAAAATGAACATTTTGACCAGCAGTTCTGCTAGAATTGGAATGAAGTCATTAATTCCTAGGAAAAAACAGTTCTGCATCTAGAAGAAAAAGAATTATAATAACTGGAAACTGGTGTTTATTTATTGCATAAGCATGGGGTGATATACTTGGGTTTTGCTACAAATCAAACATTTTTTATTAGGAATCTTCCAGGAGTCTTCCAAGGATTATCTCAGTCATGTTTTCTAACATGGGATTGGGATCCTGGTGAGGTCTTTGGACAAAAGAACTGAAATAACACAGATATAAATTATATTTTCTCACATTAGAGTAATTGCTTCAGAGAAGCAATTAACAAAAGTTTATTGAAAATACTGTGAGTTAAGCTTACAATATTAAACTCCTCTTTGGCTTCACAGGATGTTATAAATTGCATCTTTCTCCCAGACTTTCTCATTGTTCCCAATGTTCTCATTGTTTCAAGAAAATTCACCACTAGAATTTCACTGTAGTTGGATAAAACTTCTGTGTCTTTTATCATATATAAGAAGTTCATCTACAACACACCAGCAGTTATCCTTTTATGGATTGTCTATTCCTTACTCTATTTCCTAAGAAAATTTCTGCTTCCGCCACTGGTTCCCTGTCATTCCTCTTCCATGTGACCAAATACATAAGATTGCTTTATCAGAAGATTTTTTTCCCCACTCTGCCCTTCCCAGTAAGTGGGTTGAGGGTATGCAAGAAGTTTGAAGAAGACACAAGCAGGATAAGAGATTATTTTGTACTATTTGATGTCAAAATTAGCAATTAATCCAGGGACAGGATATCAGGGGGAAAGTTCATGGTTATGGCGTTTGTTTTTCCAACTAACAAATATGCATAATGAAGACTTGCTTCCCTAGAAATGGCTAAATATCTGCTTGCAGTTGGAAAATAGTAAATGAGCTCCTTATTTTGCTTTGTTTGCACATGTTGCTTTGGTTCTCTTATGAAGTTTTCTTGCATTTGTCCTAACCATTTTCTTCCCCATCATGTTGGGTGTGGATCAGCAAGCAAATGTGTTGGAGCTTAGCTACTTGCCAGGGTCAATCCACCATGGCACTTGAAATAACCTTAGATAGCACAAAATTGATAAGCCATGGCAGCCCAGTTTAAAATTTCTGATACCACCACATTTAATGAAAGAGATTAATAGACTGTTTCAACAGTTAAAGTTAAACATGGAATGGAATTAATGAATGCATGCATGCTATTCATCATGTCAACCAGTCTACCTTAATGTCTAAAATATTAAAAGATAAAGTAATTTTCTGCATTTGAATGCTAGTGATAAGCATTCTTTTCCTGTATCAATTTTGCTTGGTATACATACACAGATCACAGCTTCTTTCAAAAACTACTGTGCAAAATCATAAACACCAGTATCCTTTTTATTACTGTGCTTAAATTAAGCATTAACAGAAAACAGGAGACTCCAAAATTCCATATATAACTGTAGTTTATCATTGTCAATTAAAACCCTCATGCCATAAACAAATTAGTTTACATGCTCACAGAGAGGTCACATATTGTAAGTGTATCAGTGTGATAAACTCTCTATCAACTATAGTGGTCTGATTACATACAGCTAAGAATGGTCTTTCCTTACCAAGAGTAAATCCTTTCCCTTCAAACAGACTCTCTATATATTCCATTATGCATTAGATATTTAACATTCATCAGCACAGTATTTTGTAAATCTTGATTAAGCTCTTCATAATGAAATTAGCTTCATCTGAAAAATCCTAACACTTCAGGGTCTAAGATAACATAGAAAAAATACATTTTAAATATGTATTACTACATCATAAATTGAACTTCAAAGTTTAATGGTAGCAGAACTTGAAGAGAAAATATTTTATTTTATTTGAGTAAGGTTATTTTGCACAGCTTTGCTATCTTTATGAGTTACCTGCATCTTATGAGTCACTATCTGAACTGACCTCATCTGAACCTGCTTTGCATGTATCAAAACCATAATGTCTCTCTGTTTAAAGACCACTCATTTGTCTTTAGAAATCTTTCCATACTTAAACTTTTGGACACAAGTTACTATCTCAGTTCCTCCTCCCTACCTCTTCCTAGTACAGTTATTTCTGTTACTAGAAAATTAAGACCTCCTCAGGACAGATCCAGAACACCAAAGCTGTCTGGCATAGATTGATTCATGTTTCACTACTTGGGAAGTTAGTTTTCCTGGTCTGTTGTAATTTGCTAACTTGCTTGGAAGTGATAGGAAGCGTATCATCTTTTCAACCATACCAAAGTGACTTCTAGTGTTCAGGGACATTCCTTTGTACTCTTCAATTTATGCATGTAGATAGGATTTCATATATTGTAATATTTTTTTTTACTGTAACTCCTCTTATCTTCTTATTCAGTTTTTTCTTCCCTTTCAGTTGTCTCTTCTGCATCGGTCTCACTCTTATCTTCATTTAATCCAATTGATCAAAAGGTCAAATTATCAAAATTAAGTCAAACCATTCAAATATTCATTCAAATTTATCAGGATGCCTCCTTGCCCTTTACTAATATTTTTTTCATGTAGTGCATTTTTAATTAACTTATTGCATAAATATCTGGTGTTTCATGTCTAACATACTTCAAACCAATTATTTTTCCTTTTGTCCCTCCTTGGTACAATATCTAGATTTTTACAGTATTAACATGAATAAAATCAAAAACTTTGAAATTGCTTGATAGCTAAAGCAATTAAAAAAATGTAAATAATTAGCTAACATAATGCTTTAGTGGAATTTTAGATGGGAGAGGAAGCATTAATTCATAATTTAAGACCAAAGATTTCAATATTAACTTAGGAAAAAAAGTTAAAATAAATATGATAAAACAATCACAGAAATTATACTAGAACACTATATCAAGTCTTTTATAGTCAGTATGGAGTTTGTGGACAAAAGTAATGCTGTATCTTTCACAGCCAAGAATTCAGACTATAAGGACTGTGCAAAAGCTACACAAAGTTTAAGGAGAGTAACAACATAATGAGAAAATGGTAATTTTCCATTATATGATGCAAGGACTAGGGTCAATAACATGAGAAAAGAATTTTTGAAAAGAAACTTGAATACCTGAGAGATTTTTATTCTTCATTTAAAAGAGAAAAAAACCAGAAATCTAAACATGTGACCATTTTGTGAAGATTAAAAATTGCTATGTTTCCAAAGTCTGCAGTCATTTTTGAGATATTCAATGGCAGAGATTAATTTGTCCTGCCACTTACTGCTCCGAGGTGGTGGAGGAAATGAGAAAGGGGAAAAAAGAAGTCAGGACTAGTAGTAAAGATAATATACTAACCAAACTGATGGGAACCATAAGAAAGATTATTTTTGAATATTAGATAGAGTTCAGGAAGACAAAGAGAGGTATATTTTGATCTAGCAAGCTGCAATAATTCCAGTATGTGCACTGAAATTTTAGCAGCTGAAGTGACATATATCTGTGAATGTGTGGCAAGGTAAACAGGAGCTGAAAATGGAAACCCTGAAATCCAAACAAACCATTTTGACATATTTGCCAAGTGGAGCACCAAGATGACAATTTAAAATCACTGACTTAACATAGACACAATAGAAACACAAATATTGGCAGAAAGCAATGTGAGAAAGAATATGCCACACATCAAGGTGCATTAAAAACTACTAATGAGAAAATAGAATTCAGGAATCCCTGGGAAAAAAATATCCAAATAAGAAATGCAATAAATTAGCAGGAAGTGTTTCAGTAGACTTGGAGCCAACAAGTCCTTCTGGGCATTCAGGAATGCAATTAATTTGAAGGTTTCTCATACCTCTAGCTTATATTAATGTTACTTCTTCAAAATAGCATTTTTTACATATCAAAGGTGTACATAGTGTACAATTTTCTTCAAAGATTACTCTTTTCTTTCCCTTTTACTAGTCAATTGTCTGCAGGATTCACTCTACAAGCATACCTCCCTAAAACTGTGAACTGAATGAATATAAATACTCCAGGCTATAGCTCAGCATCACTATTCAATTATTTACTGTTACAAGAACCATGTCAGCTTTAAACTCTCTTTTGGCCTATGACTATCCTACTTCAGCTTGAAAGAGAAGATAAATTACAAAATTTTGTAGGCTAAGTTCTCTAATGCAGAACTCTATGACAGACTGGAACAAATGCACCAAATGCTTCAGATATCCTGCTTGACATTCCATCCAAAAAACTGATTACCCTAGAAAGAAAGACACAGCAGTTCTAAAGGAGCTTAAAGATAAAACATATTTAATATAGTGTCTTTTACTATTCATGAAAACATAATCAAAGGTCAGGCGGATAAAAAAAAAAACCCAAACCTTAAATTTAGTAATTTCAAATATCTGATCTCTCCAACACAAATATCTTTAGGGCAATGATAGATTAGCACAAAGCAACAGGCAGATGCCTGACAAAGGGCATGGACCCAAGGCTTAGTAATTGAACTTGGCATCCTGAAAAAGTTAAATGTTAGGCTCAGGAGGCAGTCATACCTATACCTGACCACCATTGAATGTACTGAATTGGTACATTACCATTTACTGACTACTTGGTTCAAGGTTTCCAGAGGGAACAGTTAGAAATGGTGAGAATACTTTAGAGTTTTCAATGAAAACAAAGGATCAACTCTTATTTCAGCAGAAGTCTGTTCTGGATAAGCCTCTATCTGACCAACTAAATGCTGAAAATATTAAATTACTTCAAATAGCTACCCTTCCCTATTATTATTAATATTTATTTTAATGTTAGAACACAAGAGCATCAGTGTTCCTTTTACAATCAATATCTGCACTCCAGCATGCTAAACGTTATATTCAGACAGGTATACAAGAAGTCCTAATTGCTTAAATTATGGTCCTTAGACACCACACAAGTAACACAGGACAAATATATTCATAAAATTTAAATTAACTCCAAAACATGAATTTCACATGCAGTGTTGCCTTCTTTAAATACAAACCAGAAGTTCAACAATTTGAGTTCAGAAAAAAAAGAAAGACAAGCCAGTGCAGTGAGTGTACCACCAAACTCTTCAGCCTGGGTGCAGGGGTTCAGCCGACTGCATTCACAAAAGGACAGATCAAAGGTATGGCAGCTGTGTAACCTTGAATCCAGGTGCTCTGAAGAGTACTAGTGTTTAGAAAAAGGTGTGAGAAACCTCATTAGGGCCTCCTTGGTTTGGCTCAGGATCTGCAGAGGTGAGAAACCTCATTAGGGCCTCCTTGGTTTGGCTCAGGATCTGCAGAGAGCCCACGTGGTTTGTTTTGTACCTTGTCTGAGCAACAGCACAGGTACGCTGGTGCCTGGCCTTGCCTTTTTATGATCCTGGCCTTACCTAGTTGACTTGACATTCTGGCTTGACCTTCAGACTTCCTTATCACCACAGACTTGTCTGGAAATCACCACTTCTGACTGACCCTTCTTGGCATCACCAGACCTCTGCTTAACTTGTTCAGTCACTCTGCCTTTTTTGGTGATGTTCCTATTCTGTCAACCCTGCCACCCCCCTGTGGGTTTTCTTTCCTTTGCAGGAAAACACATATCACTGCCCCTTCAAAGTGATTGACCTTGTTTTTTATAAGAGACAGAAAGCCAGGATGAGCTAATTTTCCCTGATGATAAGCACATAAATATTTCCTGCAATCCATGTCATGTTTTCTTAGAAAGACAAAAAATACAAACCACTAAAGTTGTGAATTGAACATGTACACTTACATGGTACCTTCTGTTTCCCTCCCATCTGGATCTTTTGGTCTTGAGACTAAGTAACAATACAGAATAAATCTCCCCTGTCTAAAACACATCCATGTGTGTTTTCCATTCACAGTTTAAAATATGTAATTTATAAACAGAGTTGAATGTGCAAACAGGAAACAGTCAATTAAGTTCTGAGAATCTAAGCTACATCAAACCTCAAAACCAATTTTTAACAGTCATTTTCTACATCCAAAGCTCACAAGACTATCACTAGGGTGAGCTTTCTTGTCTAAATTATTCCATATGATAAATGGGCTAATGAGAAAACTATAGTTAAAATACTAGTATCACATAGACACTAGTTCAGATAATTCTGAGCTTGGTTTTATTTAAGGGTAAGTAACTGAGAAGACCGTCCTGGTTACACGCCACGCATTGCTGCAGTCAAAAACTATAGCAGTAGCTGGACAGTCCTGGATCTAATTCATGCAAACATTTGGCTCATAAGAACTTTAATACTTGTACTTCAAGACCTTGTTTTCTTTCTAGTGCTTCCACATTTTGGAGACAACAGCTTTCAATGAATTTGACCCTCTTAGCTGTCCGAGCATCCATCATGTTTAACATCACTCCCTACACGCTTATTACAACAGTAGTTAGCCTCAGAATTGCATCCTCTTTCATATATTATGTGCCCATTCTTGCCTATAATTCTCTTCTATACTAAATTACTATTACACTAAGAGATAATATAAGTTCATATAAAATATGAAGGATTGGATCAATTGAGAGAGTGTATCCTACCTCTGCACCTACTGCAGAAATTTGCACAAAAAATTTGAAGAACTTTTCACTATTGTATTTATCATTATACCTACAATATTTTTTCTCCATCTTTTTAATTGAAAGGGACTTACTTAAACCCCTATGTAAGTGGTGTCAGAATCCATTTCAAATGCTACAGTCAGGTAAATATTAAGCTATTAGGGAACATCCAAAGAAAAGTGATGAGGATGGTGAACAGACTGGAAGAGAAGCTGTATTAGGAGTGGCTGAGGTCACTTGGTCTGCTCAGTCTGGAGAACACTTAGGGGAGACCTCATTGCAGTCGTAACTTCCTTGTGAGGGGAAAAAGATGGGCAAGCACTGATCTCTTCACTCTGGTGAGCAGTGACAGGAGGTGAGGAAACAGCTTGAGGCTGGGTCAGGGGAGGGTTGAATATCAGGAAAAGGTTTTTCACGCAGAGGGGTGGTTGACCACTGGAACAGGCTCCCCAGGACAGTGGTCACAGCACCAAGCCTGACAGAGTTCAGGAAGCATTTGGACAATGCTCTCAGGCACATGGCATTACTCTTGAGGTGTCCTCTGCAGCGCCAGAAGCTTGACTCGATGATTGTGACAGGTCCCTTCCAACTCAGCATGTTCTATAATTTAATGATTTTTTGACCAGAAACCAGTCCAAATACTATTTCTAAGTCTTTTTGAGGTTTTTTATTTTATATTTTTCAGTTATAAGGTGATCCACAGTGTAGTTAGACATTGTGTAGAAGAAATGTTTAATCAGGTAAAAATTTTCTACCATTCACTTTCAGTGGATATTGCCTTCTCTTTGGTATGCTTTCATAATTAAATTAAAAAATATTAAAGCACTTAAAACACCATTCTGTTCTCCTAATTACTGAGTATACAGTATGCTGTATTATGTGATTAGATTATTTTCACTATTCTCCAAAACTGTCCTACTTTTCTAAGACTGCAAAATATTTGTCCACAATTTGTATATATGTATTTAAACTAGAATCACTTGCAGCTGAATAGGGGAATTAGAAACTTTTAAGATTCTATTTTTTCCAAACTTTGGCCAGATCTTCTTCAACCAGAGTCTAAATACCCAGCTGACGTTTCTTCCTGTGTGTGTCAATCATGAAACTGACAGGAACAATAAGTGTGAATATTAAGTTCATTGATATCATAGAAAAGCAATTACAGACCCTGTCAGTTTTTTGGCTGTAGACTTCTGGGTTTTCTGCCAAATATGTAATCCCAGAAAATAGAATAATTGGCCAAAAAATGTACACATGCAAATTGTATTACCTTATGAAAATTACATTCTTTGTTTACCTATGTGTTGCCTAATAAAGTTAAGTTATAAACTTAGTTACTGCAAGATTTGTAGTAGCTCTGATAAGGCAAATAAATAATTTTTGTACTCTCTATAATCTAAAGAATTTGATTTAGGCACATGATGCTGAAAAAATTGTTGAAAGTTCTAACAAAAATCTCCTCACGTCCCTGTTTGCCTTTCTTTTCCTCCTTGAGAATGTATTGCATTGCCAGTTCTTACACTCTAAACTTCACAAAAAAACCCCAAAAAAACCAGTGATAGCATAAGGATTTGTGTTTGGGGTATTTTTCATGTTAGCAGGTACACTAGATTGTATAGATGAACATTCTAGGTGAAGGAAAAACAGTAAAGGATCTACTCCTTCAGTTTTAAGCCAAGAAGTGGGAGAATTAAAAAATATAAATAAAATAAATACATATAAATTGTATATTTCAATATATTACATATATTACCAATAAATATACAATCAGATAAACCATTAGTAAGATATACATATTTGAAATAATTTAGGTAGTTTTATTGATTCATATTTTTCTAAAATGTGACCAATTATGTCTGTTTAATAAAAAGAGTATATAACTTTTTTACCCGAGTATGTAACACAAAATCTGCTTATATGCTAATTTGTTCTCCTATAAACACTGGTGCAAAATCACTCCAGTCAGTTTGCCTCCACAGTTTGATGCCGTTAACAGCTGTCTTTTGATTTACAAATAAAAAGAGGTTCAATTTCAGCAGAGAAGGTAAGCAAAGAAAAGGAAAGCAAAGAAAGATGTTCATGGGATTTGTAAAAATATTGGTACATGTTGACCATATTCTGATTTTCTGATGTTCAGATAGAAAGTTAGTAAGAAGAAAAAAGATTAGATAAAAAAAACAAATCTTCGATGAAGTAAGTTAATTAAGTGAAGAATCACACTTCTAATTGTTTACTTATTACAAGTTATCTACTTAATTCTTATTTTTAATGTCACATTAAGTGAGTTTCAATATAGATCTTGGTGCTCAAGACTAAATAACAGTAGAAATACATTTAAATAAATTTCCTCCATAGAGCAGTTACTTTTTCATCACCAAATGGAAGTATTTAAATTAACATAATTGAATAGTAACCACTTAAACAGACTGGCATCTGTTATGTGATGTTCTAGTGACAAATGTCTTTCCATATGATTCAGTCCTTTCCACTGTTCATTCTCAGCTGAAAAACAGCAGGACTATAGTCCTAAGAGATCTTTTGATCTTTGCTGGCTCACCACCAGCTGGAAAAAGACCTGTTCCAGAGGACAAAATCTTGTCTTATTGACTAGGAACTTATTGACTAAGAAGTCAGTAACATTCTGAATTTAAAACCCCATGTAATTAAAACCCCATCATCAAACTTTTTAATTCATATTATTAAATGATTTAAAAGTTCAGTTTCTTATTCCAAGGTTTTATCGTAACGTTTATTTTGAGTGCTAGAAGAAACACAGACACTTGATCTGTTTCCTTGGAGACACACAGCACTAAAGCCGGGCTAGCCACAGGAAGAGTTGTTAATTTGAGGAACCCCTTCTTATCAAAAAGTCTCTAGCTCTATTCTAGTCCAAATTTTCTCTTCATTGGTTCCTGTGCGACCATGGAAGTGCAAGACTGAACATAACTATCCTTTAGCAAAAAATGCCTTCACTGTATGTAAGAGAAATAGCAGAACTCTAACAAACATCAGTCGTTTAGTCCTTTCCCAGAGGAAAGACAATGCTGGAATAAAGTGGGACTTGGTGGAATGTGTCCCACCACTGAAGTGCTGAGATACAGAGCTGTTTTTATCTTTCTGCAAGCCGTTTATGCTATTCAGCTCTATGACTGCATAAGTTAAATAAAGACAGAAGTATTTCCATTAGCCTCAATAACTTTAGTTTCAACTCTGGATGGAGTCAGCCTTCTTACTTTCAAATACAAGAATTATAAACATACACTCACACAAACAGACATGCACACACATGCAAATGGTAATGATCTGTTGGTATGAAACATATCTAAGATCCTGATATTAATATATAATGTGACTTTCCCAGAATCACTTAACCCTGTAATAGTTTATTATCTTTAAAAATCACTCTAATTTGCATGGTATTTGACTTCCAAAATGCCATTTTAAGTTGACCCTGTGCATCGCAGAGGAAGCATCTCTCAGATATAAAGTCAGGCAACACAGCTCTGATCTAGTTTTAGGCTGAGTATATCAGACTTCAGACCAATTCCTTTTAAAAAATCCTAAAAATGTAAATGACACTGTATAGTTGTTCAAGCACTCAAAAAAGAAGCGTCACGTGTAGTGTGAATTCCGATGTGAAACTTCTGTGTCTCTGTTCCATTTGTGACCGTAGTTTTCCTGGATGAGCAGTGACTCCAGAAACAATGAGGAAAAGGGCTGATCCTATCTAAAAGGGAAAAGGTCCTGCTGTTTTTACTTCACTTAGCTCCCAGTCCTCTCATCCTGGTCTGAGATGTGCACTTTTGCTTCTATATTAGTACCAGCACAGTAATTTTGAGGAGGACTTATTTGGGAAGGTGTTGGCCAGGGGTCTTGCTCTCTACCTTCCTCTATGAACATTTGTTCATTTCACACAAAGAGGGTGTCAGGTGTTTCATTAGGGCATTGTAAAAGTGGCCTAGACAATAACATTTTGCTATGTTCCTGTGAAGAATCTGTTTACAGAGACTGAACTTCCTATGAAGCACTGACACATGGAGTTCTGCCCTTTATATACACTTACTGTGGTCATTCTAGTCACTATATTTTCTTCTAAAAGAGTGTTAGACATTTTGCAGGTCTGTTGGTATTACTTTTTATCCCCCTATTAATCATTAAATATGTATAAGTCCTCATCTCTGGCATCTTTCCTTCTTACAGGTAGAAGATTATAACAACATCAGATTCAGAAAACATTATTTACACATGATCCCTTTAAATAAATATTTATCTTCCTGAACTGTGGCAGTGTCCTCAAAAGGAAAATTTTTTCCTGAACATATTGATAAAAATCATGCACTGAAGTGCTGTATTGATTGAGGTGCACTCATGTGAAATAAAGAATGTTAGTTACGTATTAGGTAGCATTAACTTCCCAGCACTGTGAAAATGGGGTAACATAACACCTCAGACAGACTGAAATATTTAGTAATATTTGGTAAATGCCTGCTGCAGAGATGCAACCATGTCTTGTATCTGCTAGTCATTTTATGTCTCTCTAAGTTGTATTATAAAGTGCTCTGTAGTGGTCACATCACAGTTACTATAAAAAATTAAACAATTATCGAATTGATTCATTGTATCATTACCAGGGAATTCAAGATGTTCTAATGGTGCTGCTGCCAGGCTGAAATCTTGCCTGATTGTTATGGGGTCTATTAATTTCACAAACTTGATAAGTCAAACTGTTGATTCATTCTTGTATAATCACATTTGCTAACAATTAAGAGTGACTGTTAAAAAAGGAGGCGGGAGAAATTTATAGTTTGAATAAAAGCAAAGGACAATTTTTGGCACAGCAACCTCTCATCAGACTATTTTCTTGACAGTTTTCCAGGTCTAGACAGAATAAGGGCAATAGAGAGCTTTAAACGGAAGTATTTGTTTCAAACTGTATGAAATATATAAGTACATATGCCAAAAAGGAGAGGACAAAAAGAGTTTTATTTTTCTGTCCTGACTGTTTGCATGTACTTGCAATGTTATTAATGGGACAGCTTTAAAATGGTTGTTCTACATAATGGAATGGTATCGCAGTTGCTCATCAGTATTGCATTATTCACAGTTTCTGAAAGGGAAAAAAGAATGAACACAAATATTTCAGGAAGTTAATTACTTTCAGAAAACTTGCTTGTTCAACATGTTTAAGAAAGGGTCCACTGTTGCTAATGCTATCTAATATACTTTAAGTTTGTAGGCAGATCAAACAGTGAATAAGAATAAACTCAAGGAATAATAGAATATGTGATAAAAATAATAACGAGCATGAATGTTAATTCAGAAAAATAATTCCGGTATCCCAAAAGTTTTGTTCTTTCAAACTCATTCTAGAAATCATGATTCTTTATTGGTTTGGACTGGGAAATTGTTTTTTTTTTTTTGCATAGAGGTTTGGATGGTGTTATTTCTGGATTTGTGACCAAAGTAGTGTCGGAAATGTGCTGATGTTTTAGTTATGTCTTGCATGGGTTCAAGGTCCTTCACAATTTCTTCAATTGCTCTGCCTGTGACTAGGCTGGGGTTCAGAAGGAGTTTGGAGGGGACACAGCCAAGATAGCTCACCCCCACCGACCAGAAGGATATCCCACAACATATCAGAGAGTCATAGAATAATTTGAGAAATTAAAAATCCTCTGGTTCCATAGGTGGTGAGACCTTCCACTGGACCAGGTTGCTGAAAGTCCCATCCAACACAGCCTTGAACACTTACAGGGATGGGACATCCAGAACTTCTCTGGACAGCCTGTTATGGTGTCTCACCACCATCTGGATAAAAAAAAAAAAGTCCTTCTTACACCTAATCTATGTAATAGAATCACAAAATATGCTGAGTTGGGAGGGATCCATAAGGGTTGTTGTTGTTGTTAAAAAAAAAAAAAAACAACAAAAACCCAAACCTATAAGTAGATATCTACAAATCTGCAGTGGAATTCTGTACCAGGTGTCATTATACCATGTCATAATTTGGAAGGTTGGAGGAAGAAATTTTGAGGGAGAAGACTTTTTAGAATTTCCACAACCCTTCCATTGTTATGTATCTCTAGTAACACAACTTACCTCAAAAAGACACAGCTGTATTCTCAAACTGTATAATCATACTCCCATGACTTGCAAAAAGACAAAGGCATCGGGAAGAAGATTGCAACCCCATTCATGCATCCAATGCACCTAATTCTGTGCAAAACTCAGATTACAGAGTGATGGGAGAGGAAGGGTCAGAGACAACACACTAAACAAAAATCCCCAAATTAAAATAAAATAAAATAAAATAAAATAAAATAAAATAAAATAAATAAAATAAAATAAAATACACACACACAAAAAAAAAAACCTAACCCCAAACCAAGAAATAGTGTGTGTTTCATGATCTAAGGCTGTGATGGTGGGAGACAGCTAAGTCACAGAGTAGTAAGACATTCTCTTCAGGCTATTCTAATATATTGAGAGTAGCTCTAATATATTTTATGTAGGTCACTAACAGAAGACAATGCTCTAATTCCTGTATAATTTATAAACCTTTCTAACAAAGCTCTCACATAGAGACATGTATATCAAAACACTAAATAAATTCTGAGGGTTGTGGGGAGCGGATGTCATGACATCAGATCATTTTTATGAGGACTCTATCAGGCCTGTAATACTTCCCCCTCCATTAACACTAATAAGGTTATTGAGTATACTTTTCCAGATGGCTCCAGCTGCTTGTAATTTTGACAGCTCAACTGTGGACCAGCTCCCTGTAGCTCAAGTGGAAATAGTGACCTATGAATATAAAAATTCCTCCCTACTATAGTGATGAGCACAGATCACAAGTAGTGATCTCTCACTACTGAGGGATCAAAAAAGCTTCTACTTATTCCCTATAGTTAAATTTCATTTGTACAGAGCATAGACATTTATATTTTCTCATCAAGTTTGCCAATTTTTTTCCCATTTTCTCTTTTTCTATTGCATGCTAGTGAGCCTTGAAGGACATTCCCTGAACAACTAACATTATTTTCCCTTTCAAAATGCTTAGCACATTTGATATATTAAAGTGAAAATACCCCTGAAAAGAGATTACTCTTAAACCATTAATTTCCTGCATTTTATTTCTCAGAAGCACATCTCTTCCAAGTATCAACTTTCTACACTCTTCTTTATCAGGTATCCTAAATACACTCCAAATTTAATCGTTTCAGTTATGACTTCTTGGGGGGAAAATATGGGTGCATGTATAATACATTTCATCACAATATTGATTTGCCACAACTTCACAGAGAGAGAGAGAGAATAATTTGATCTGCTTTAATCTATTTACTGCTTCAGGCTGCATGCATTGAAGAACGAGATTCCCAGGCCACTTTGTTGATATCCTTAAAGGCAGAAAAAGCTTAAAGATAATACTTTGCTTTCTCCAAAGAATTTCAATTGAACAGGAAACCTTTTCTTAAAATAGATATTCTATCTAATGGCAATTCTGTAAGGATGTATGCCAACACTTTATAGCAATTTAGTAAGGAACGTGTACAGTTTGGATTTATGCAATATACTTAGGAATTTTCAGAATACTGGTGAAGACTGGGATCCAAATGTTACCTTTCAATGACATTAAACTTCCAAAGGTCAGATCGTTCTTATTTCAGTGTATCATTTCTACAAGCAGAAAACATATTTGGTTTCCACCAAGATGTTACTTCAGTGCAACTCCAGTTCTGACAAAAAATTGGATAACTTCACCACTGATGCATTGGGATCTGCTTCCCTAATGTTTTGCTGAATATGTCTTCTTTTTTGTTTTTTTTCCTCTGATCACAGTGTAAATCTATACATATAAAACTGAGAAAAATAAATTAATAGGTCTGTACCTATTACTGGCCTGTATTGTAACAGGCTTTCATAAATGAAGAACTAATAAGCTTCACTGTAATTATCTAAGCTGCTGTTCTCTATAATGCAAGTGATAACATTCCATAAAATAGAAAGGAAGGAAGGAAGGAAGGAAGGAAGGAAGGAAGGAAGGAAGGAAGGAAGGAAGGAAGGAAGGAAGGAAGGAAGGAAAGAAAGAAAGAAAGAAAGAAAGGAAAGAAAGAAAGAAAGAAAGAAAGAAAGAAAGAAAGAAAGAAAGAA
>QUSF01000002.1:37539608-37570256 GCA_003676055.1 Chloebia gouldiae
AAGAAAGAAAGAAAGAAAGAAAGAAAGAAAGAAAGAAAGAAAGAAAGGAAGGAGAAATAAAAACCCAATATTGATTAAAAATTGGCACCGAAAAATTTTTAGCATTTTTAGAGACATTAATTCAGGTTCAATTTCATATAGATAAAAGAGAATCCTGTGATAGAAATTTAAAAAATATATTGATAAGGATATAATTAGTATTTGCTAGCTTTAAGCCTAAATATAAATGATGTAGCAAAAAACAATACAGAAGAATTTTGTAAGATTTTCATGGTATAGCCAGAGAGAAGTTAGTGTTTTAGGTTTGAGCCCCCTCAGTTCAAGAAAGACATTGAGGCATTGGAGTGTGTCCAAGGAAGGGCAACAAAGCATATGTCTAGAAAGCAAAACTTTGTGAGGGAGCTGGATTTATTTAGCCTGTGGAAAAAGAGTAAAAGAGTAGCAAGGTGGGTGTCAGTCTTGTGCTTCTGCTAAGTAATAAGTGATGGAACAGAAGGAAATTACCTCGAGTAACGCCAGGGAAGGTTCAAAATGGATATCAGGAAAAATTTCTTTGCTGAAAGAGCTATCAAGAATTGGAACAGGCTGCTCAGGGAAGTGGTGAAGTCACCATCTCAAGATATTTCATATCTGTATAGATGTGATACTCAGGGACATGGTTTAGTGGTAGACTTGGTAGTGCCAGGTTTAAAGTCGTACTCAACAATCGGAAAGGCTTTTTGCAACCTATGATTCTAAGTTCTAAGCAATTTATGTGAGTTTATAAGCCACATGAACTCCAGAGAGGGGAAAGGCATGTAGTTGCATTTTGGACATCTTCAGGAAAAGAAATTCCAGACATCACACAAGAAAAAGAGCTACAAGTAAGCAGGGCATTGTGCAGAATATATCAAATGGATAATGACAAAACCAAAAGCAAGACATGCATTATCAGGAGTATAACTTCAGGAGGGAGAGAGACTGTAACATAAAAATATCAGTTGTAAAAAAGGAAGATTGGAAAAGAAAGAGAACAAATTGACCTCTCTTCAAGATTCAGTTGTTAAACACCTCTCAACCCTGATCCCCTCTGTGGCTAAGAGCTGTAGCCATTGAAGCTAACTATGTTTGTTGACTGCATGAGTGCAAAGACATCAGCTCTGGGGTATGGCATACTGAGAGCTGATTTAGAGTATAAGTGAAAAAACCAGCAAGTTTTTCATATAAAGCAGTGAGGATTGCTAACAGATAAGAGCTAAGAAGAGTTAAATTAGAAAATTTTTTCTTTTCTTTTTTTTTTTAAATAAATTCCAAAACTGGCCTCCTTTTCCAGTCTTCTGAGTCTTCTCATCTTGATTATGTCCATATACATATCTTCCCTTGAGGAGTTCAGATTATGCCTACATGCAGTCGTCTATCTGTTACCACATCTGCACTAGATGTCTAAATGCCAATCTTAACATTTAGTCAGTGCATTCTTACCACTAGGTTTTCACTTAAAGGACTCTCCTTCCTTCATTGACTATATTGATTATGTGTCTGTTGATTACAATTACTTTTTTTGACTCTTGGAGACCCTGTGGTTATTTGTATGCCACTGTCTGACCACAATGTGTTACAGTCTTTAGATTTAGTTACCCAACTGCTGCTATTTTAAAGAGACAAGAAGATGCAAGACACCTAGACCAGGAAAGTAAGTCTCAAAGTTTTTAGATAGCCATATCTTTAAAACTGAAATGAAAGGTCAGGTATCTTGACAATTTCTTGAGCCATTTCAAATAATAGTCCAGGCCTGTTTAGGCTGTCATATTGATACAGTCTTCATTTGTTTGTTATGAAGTTTGATTTTATCTGTCTTATATTTCAATCTAACCTTCCTGAAAAGTACATGTCTTTCAGTTAGTCCTATAATATACCTTTAAAAACAGATGTGATCCAGAGATAAAGGTATTCCAGCTAAAATAACAAATGATGATGCGATTGGAAAATGCCAATGTAGCAGGCCAGATGAATCCAAAACTAAATATTTCCAGAATTTATCTGAAATCATCCTTTTTTAAACATTTTTCCTATTCCATGTGTCATAGACTTCTTACTAAAAATAACATATTTTGCCATACCATTTAGTCATGTGGAGATTTTCTTATTGTCATTGTCTTTTTTTTTTTTTTTACATGGAACATACTCAGTAAAAAAAAATGTAGCAAAGGTGTTTCTTGTCTATGAAGTGAATGTATATTTTTACTTGAGAGTAGTTTATGCAACTTCCTGTTTTTCAACTTATGCATATGCATTTGAAACAAATTATTTTCTTTTTAATGGCAATATTTTTATTGATATGATTTTTAAAAATTTATTTGCTTTATAAGAGACCTGAGACTAGAGATTGAAATACCCACTATTCTTCTGGAATGTTGAATGTGGAAAAGCCACTCTTGAAAAAATGGTAACACTTCACTCCCTATAACATGAATTATACATTACATGTTGCAAGTTACATTAGATTATGTCAAAGCAGATAGTTTGACATATATAGAAATCTGTACTAGCTTGATGTTTAGATTATAATCCAAACCCTTATTCTCACTGTAGATAAAGTCCAATAGATGATAAGAATTTAATTTGTCATGTTGAAGTACCTCTCTCATGTGAGATTTTCATTCAGACTATGCTGAAAGCATACTACTGTTTTCTTTGACACTTCATATAAATCATTCTTTCCCAGAAACTTCAGCTTTCTTAGATCTTCTGCAAAACTATTCTACAGAATATATTCCTTTACCCTTCTTTTTAACAAAATACAGCAGATGAGAACATGGGAAATGAAAAAAAAACCCCAAATCTAGAAAACACTAGAAAGAGATCTCATGTATTTCACAGTAATAGTAGAAAGTAGAAAGCAAAGCTTACTGCTATCTGTAGAAGTGTTTTTTGTGCAAATAATTGGTGTCTTTCTTTGCCTTTTTTTTTTAATTCCAGGAAATCACTGTCTTTCACTTTGTTTAACAGAAGAAAAACAAACACAATGAAATTATGCACCTCAATAATCTGATAATAGAGTATAATACTCTGTGCCATAGTATATATTCAATGACATGTAGAGTATACTCAGTAATGTGTGTATGTTGGAAATGCCTGAAAAGCTCTCCTCAGCTGGCCAAAGTTCTGGGCAATTCAGTCAGTACACACTGCCAGCTTATAGTAAAAGAGATAAAGCTTCCTGTAAAATTACATGGATGGCATTGTTAGCATGTGGACTAAACTCCCTTTATTCTCAAGTGCAGAGCTGGTCCTCTTTGGGCTGTATGGCTACTTTCATGAATGGTGGTGGTGGAATAGAGGATGTATAAGATGGTTTATAACAGCAGGAAAATCTGTGCTGAAAAGTAATAGACAGCATTCTTGGTGGCTTGTTGAAAAAAATTCATGTATGGGAATAATTGCAGTAAGTATTTTCTATGGGCACATACTAAAGGCATTTAGAAAAAAAATTCTCAGATCTTCTTAGAGAAAGCTAGCTTGGAGATTAACCTGCTTTTTTTGTCTTGATTATATTAAAACTATCATTAGAAAAAAAAAATAGTATCAATAAAGAGACTGTGGACAGAAATATGCTGCTGTCCCTGGACTGAATTGTTCAGTCAAATGACATTCACTGATCTCATTTTATATTTTTTTGTCCCAACAGTCTCCCTCATTTGTTCCTGATACCTTTCCAAGCTCATTTACTCCACATTAATTTTGGAAAACTCTGGACATGGTCCCAAACAAATTCTGTAATGTTTCTTCTTTGTAAGAGAAAGGTTAAAAAAAAAAAAAAAGAAAGAAAGAAAAACAAACAACCCTGAATTCTTCTCCTCCTCTTTCTAAAACATGTAGATAAATCCAGGATCTGGCCATTAGATATTTTTCATATGACTTTCTGTTGAAGAGTATTTTCAAATTTTTTACAACTCAGACATTTCTCTTGAGTCTCCTGACTTTCTCACAAGGCTGGCGCTCAAAGCATTTAAATGATGAAATAAAATCCATTAAGTAAATCTTTTAGCATGACACTCTCCAGACTGAAGAGTGTATGTTCATATAATGAGCCTTGAGTAACTATCGGAATGAAAACAGCTAAGAAAAGTTGCCACCCATATATTTCACAGATTCCGTATGCATTCCTTTCCTTATCAGTAGAGTTTTGGCTTTCAGGATATACTATAAAGTCAAATGAATGAAAATGCTCTCATTCCTCAGAGGAAACATTGACTCATCAGAAAAAAATGGAAAGAAAAAATTAATTCCTTTAGCTTATAGAACTTCCATGACTTCATTTTCAAGAGCCTGTGGACATATACTGTTTTATGTGTCTATTACAATTGCATAAAACTAATATACGTATTAGAGAATAGATTGCCAGAATTGTTTACCTTCCACAAGGAATTAGTTGTTTGCCTACCAGCGCCTGCAGCTGGGGGAATGGCACCCTTCCTGTTAAATGATGTATGAATGAATAAATAGGATGATAGTCACTAATTCTGAATGAGTTTCTTACTGCACAGAGAAATGGAAAATGGTGAGGTGCATTGAGGCTAACCAAAATGTTCAGTCTTCTCTGACACGTTAGCACTGTCAGACTATCTTGAAGTGCTCAGTTGTATGGGTATATCAAACAACTTACCTTTCTAAAAATATTTTCTTCTACAACCTGTCTGAAAAAAAATTGTGAACTGTGGACACTGCAGAAAGGTACTCAATTTTTTTTCAGTAAATCTTTGGTGAGTCTGGCCATTCCCTTAAAACAGCAGTACTTTTATATCTCTATACTGGCTTGTGAACCATGTATCAGATTAATGGGCCATGTAATGCTAGGAAGGAAGTGTAGCACTTTGTGTATGAAAAAGTAAAGAGGAGGAGAGGACAATAGCAACATATTTGGGGAATTTATGATGCAGGGCAATGAATTAGAAAAGAAAAAAGAGAGTATACCTAACCAAAGATGATGTGTAGCCTACCTGAGTGGAATTCACTAGTTCTGTGCATAAATAGAAAGTTATTGTAAAATGTTACAGGTATACAGTGATTATTTTTCCTAATTTCATTTTTTTCATAATATATACAGTAATAGAAGAAATAGTATATTTTTCACATGTTAGCAAACTGACAATATATAAACAATTTCTCTGTAGTACTTTTTCTTGCTAGTGGCAAAGTGCAAGAGGGAAAAAAGGAAAATAAAAGTAGTGCTTCCACAAACAACTGTTAACTTTTTGGTTTGTGCATAACACAATTCAGATCAACTTGATAGATTAAATATGTCATAAGATTAAAAAAAAATTAAGGACAGAAAATGAAACTCATATGAAATCAAGTCATATATTGACAAATCCAAGGAACCATGTTATCCCTTCGTCTGGTAGAAAAGGGGAACAAGAAGCAAAGATATGGAATGCAATTTATGCAGTAATAAATAATTTTAGAAAGTGATGAGATAATGAGGAGTTTTTTTCCAATTTTAGTCTTTTAATAGTGATAAAAGGAAAATTCTTGCATAGAAAGGGTGAGAATGGAGCTTGACTAGTTCCAAAAAAAGGTATATATTCCTAAATTTACACTTGAAACAAAGGTTTATAGATGATATTAAATAAACTTACAGGTCACAGGAAATGAAGGAATCTTTTTTTTGGAAAGTCTAAATTAAGTTGTTTTCACACTTGCATATTATTCTCATGGAAGATGATTTCTAAATCTCAAATTGACCTAGTTCATAGGCTGTTAAGTTTAACAAATCACAACTCATACAATTTATTTTCTTACTTGAACATCCTGCAGATACATGGATAACTTGAGAGTACTAAAGAGTACTATTCTAATTTAAAGAGCTCCATTAAAGCATGGTGACCTACTCTTCCTGAAAGTTAATCTCATGTTGACTAGCTTTGAGAATTTTAGCAATTTGTTTACTTCAAAATACTGATGCTTGGGGTGATGCTAGGGGTGGCTGAACTGTTAAAATGTAAGTATATATAATTTGTAGTATAAGCTCTTTATTTCTCTTTACAATGCCCAAACTCTGCCTCCTTCATGGTATTAAGATACTGTGCATGAAGTTTTTAGTCTGCCTATGTGTCAGGTTCCAAGAATTCCCCCAGCTCTCTCATAACTCCACTTAGAAAGCCACAAACTTGCTATTCCAAACTGCAGTGGTTTTTTTCTGTTTTATGATTTATTCTCTTGTGTTATTACTAACTATTTCCAGAGCAGAATAGGTAAGAATATTTATAGTAGAACTGTGCAAACACAAGCGAGTAGTTATCCAAAGCAGCAGAAGCAACCTATATATAAATGTATATTTTTATAATTTATAGTAAAAGATATTGAACTAAAATTATATGAAAAAAAAGCGCTGCTAAAAAACACCTATGTGTACCTACTTTTCAAGAATAATTACTTGGAATTTTTTATTAAGTTAATTTTTGGTTTGGTTTGGTTTAAAGGAAATTTTTTCTCTTAAATGAATTCAACATTTCAACAAAATATCCTGTGGTTTGAGTTGATCTTTAAAATCAAGAGGCAAGGAAAGGTCTCAAAATAGTATTTAAACCAAGAAACTAACAGAGATATAAATTATTAGATCTAGTTTCTGTTTTTTGTTTTAGAGTGGTTGTCATAGCATTATTTTAACTTTAATGAAGTACCTTCAAGTATTTTGAGACATATATGTAGATAACCCACATGCTTCAATGTGAAGAAATAAACATAACAGATTGTGTTATTCCTGTGTAACATGATCCAAAGCCTATTGAGGTAAAGGAAAATTGCTACTACCAATGGTCTAGATTCTTCTGTTTATCAGTCTGAAGGTCATCTTGGTATTCTTACTTGTAAAGAATTCACTGGGTAAAAGATCCAGACACACATTTTCACTGTAAAATTTCCATATTACGAACACTTGAAATTTTACAGGGGAATATGGAGTCAGGCTTTTGTTTTTCCATTTACAAGAAGATGTGTTTGCAGTGAATTAATCAAAAGAAAGACACTATAATCTTCAAAATGCCATAAATCTGCCTTACATTATTAAGAATCCTGCCAGTGTATGGAAAGTTGGCCATGTCCTTTCTTTGTACATTTTCCATGCAGATGAACATTTAAATCAGTACCTAATACTGAAAGAATATCAATGCATGAGATTCTACATTTTTATTCATGGACTCATATTATCTTGAATTATTATAACTTAAAACATTAAAAAGTGAAAGGACAATTCACCTTGAAAGTCAAACCATGTGTCTATCTTGATTAAAAAAAATCTGAAATTGGAATATATCATTGTCGAGTGAATCTTAATAGCATTCACTCAATGTCTAAGAATTTCCACTTTTTCTTGAAAACCTTTCTCCTTCTGTAATATACTTTAATATTTATATTTTCAGTTCCAAAATTACTGTGAACAACATTTTCAGAGGATCGTGAAACACAGGATCTTGGAAATATTTGGACTGCCACTGGATTAGGTGCTGAAATACTTTTGATGGCTCAGATCAAAGTCCAGATAACTTTTATTGACACTCAATCCCCAAGGCCCTGTAGAAGATAACTTTATCTGCACTCAAACATGCAAACCCAACACATTTCTTATTGCCTTACTCTGATTGGATTGGTAATAAATTAAACTAATTCTCTAGATTTAAGTCTGTTATGCCTGTGATAGTAATTACTGATCTCTCCCTGCCCTTACCTTGAACCATGAACTTTTTGTTATGTTCTCTTTCTGAAATTCCATTTAGGAGGGGAGAGCTACAGTGATTTGGTGGGCACTTGGCATCCAGTAAGGATCAGTCCACCATAGCCATACAAACACAACTGAAGGAACTGAATTATTTTCTATTCTTTCTTATTTCTGTCAAGCATAGGATTTTCTCTTTTTTCTTTTTTTTTTTTCCTGAATTGAGATTAAACAACTTAACTAAATTCACAAAATGAATTTGTGAGAGATATGGTAATTGAACAGAGGACAAACTTCCTAACCTGTACCTGACTTACACCAAGAGTTTTCAAATGTTATCTTATTTTTTTTTTTTTGTCTGGAAATAAGATTAAACTTTTTTATTTTTTTCTACATTTAAATAAGATAATATTTTGAGTAATTGCTTTCTGCCTTACGTCATCACTGTAGTTTCTCTCTTTCACAGATTATATTTTTAAAAAAAGAGAAAAAAATGTAGGAGTTTCTTTTAAAATGTGTATTTTTTTCATGCATATTTCAAAGGAATAGGTTTTCCCCAACTAAAAAAACATAGTGGTGGATGGATGAAGTTTCTGTCACTCTTTGAATTTTTACCCCCTAAAACTTTGCACCAGAATTCAAACAAAAGTCTCAAAAAGCTCATCCTGTTTCTGTTGATTTAAAGGTAAATATACTATATGAAATTCAAATATGCTGATTTAACTAAAAATGCACTTAGTATTGAGTTTGATGCGCTGAATAAAAATTCTTAAATGTCTCCCAGTCACCTATGCAATAATATAGTAGGCAGCTTAAACATCTATTAAAAACATAATTAATTTGCATACATTTTTACGTTGAATCCTCATGTTATGCATGTATTTAGTAAACAACCTATATTGGCATAATTTTTGAGTTTTCTAGAGTGGTGTTTGGATAGGATTATTTGAGGAGAATTAGTAGGCATGTAGTTTTGAATAAACACCTTAGAGAGAATAAAAATAAAAATTAATTTTGCATTAATCCTGACAAATATAGATTTTGTTATATCAGTAAGATGTTTTTCATATGTTAAATTTTGCACGTTAGTGTTTGGGAAAGGGTCTTCATTTGAGGTAAACTCTAAACCTAAGAGATAATAGACAAGCCAGAAAGTATACACGTGGGTTTACATATTTCTTTCCCCTTCTGATTAAAATGAACAGTGATCAGAAATAAAAGATCCTTAGAGAAACCTTTCAGTGTTGTTTGCAGTGAAAACATTTTGGTTTGACAAATAAAATCTTTTCTGAATGCTGCAGTACCTATCAATGATCAGAGTTCATTCCCTTTTTGCACATGGTTGTTATTGGACAAGTAAGAAAAGCAGACTAAAATCTTCTATCTGAAACTGAGTTGCAGCAATTTAGACTAGTTTGTCAAAATTTCTTCCCCTCATAAATAAGTTAATTTGTACTTTCCATGACGGTAAGTTCTAGAATCACAGCATTTCTACCATACTTGACCATTGCCTAAGAGACTGTTACTTAGCACTGGGCAAAAGCATGTCCGGGAGCAGACTCCCCCTGAAACATGCTAAAAGACTGTATAACAGAACTTCACTTGAGCACCAATGCTATTTAAGTCAATATTCCATGTTTATTCATCAGACTGCCTGACCACACAAGTGTCCTGTAATGTCTTCTAAAGGATAGGAAGAGAAGATGTAGTGATGTATGGAGAGAAACCTAGGCTCCTCAGACAGTCTGACATGAGAATAAATATGAACAAAAAAATGAAGCTTGACAATTCATTGAGCTTATCCAGGAACATATGACATCCTTCATCACACATTTAAGCAGATAGGAGTTTTCTATCTCCTATACTGGTTACTATAAAAGTAATTTAACACAAATGATGGGTCTCTATCATTTTAAGACTGCCAGTTCTCTACTGTTCAGTTTAGGAGGACAAATTAATATGGTATTGAAAGAACAATTTAATAATATAATTTTTTAAAAATTCAGCGTTGATGATGAAGAGTGGTCTGACATATTTAAAGGACTTTGTTAGTGGCATTGTTTCCTTGTCTCACTCTTTCTCTAAGACTTGGGAAGTGTGAAGAATATTCACACTTACGAATATCACATTGGATAAAATGTGCCAAATTATCAAGGTAGTGGCAGGGTATAAATTTTCTAGACCATAGATTATTTTAGTGTTAAGTAATTACAAAACAAGCCAAGATCTGCTACTCAAAAGGAAAGTTGAAAGTAGCCTATGTAAGGAATTCTGATACCTTAGAGGCAATTTTTTTATACCTATCCTATACTGCTCTTTCTTTTTAGATAATATGTTCAGGTTGTTTATGTTATAAATAATATATTTCAAATATTTGAAATAAAATTTATGATGAAAATTTTAGATGTCACTTTTAAGCCTACTTTTTATCTCATATCCAGAGTAGACTAAAAACTGTTGCATATAATGAGTGATGTCATAAAAGATTTATGCATCTAATCAGTTGAAGTAATATGCAGGGTTCAACAAAATGTATAGACTTTCTAAGAGAGCTCAAAACAAATTATTATTACCTACACTTGGATTAAAATCAGAGAATTGTTATAGAATCATAAAATGCCTTGGGTTGGAAGGGTGCTTAAAGATCATTTAGTTTCAACGTCAGTGCCATGGTGAGGGAACTTCCCACTATACCAGGTGGGTACTCAGAGCTCCATCCAACCTGGCCTTGAACGCTTCCAGGGATGGGATGTTCACAACTTCTCTGGGCAACCTGTTCAGGTGCCTCAGCACCCTCACAGTAAAGAATTCTTTCCTAACCCAAATCGACTGTCTTTCAGTTTAAAGATGTTACACCTTCTTCTATCACTATACATCTTTGTAAAAACTCTCATTTTAGGCTCCCTTCAAGTACTGGAAGGATATATTTAAGTCACCCTGAGTCCTTCTCTTTTCAGGCTGAAGAATCCCAGCTCTCTCAGCCTTTCCTCATACAAGATGTGCTCCATCCCTCTAATTTTCTTGATGGCCCTGTTCTGGACTCACTCCCACAGGTCTGTATCCTTCCTGTGCTGGGGACACCAGAGCTGGAGGCAGCACTCTAGGTCAGGCCTTATGAGAGTAGAGAGAGGCCTTATTATTAATTTGCTTTAATATTAGGTGGTTCTTAATTGTTAATTTTCTAAGTCAAAGATAGTAATTCTAAGCCCTTTTTACAGTTAAGGGAGAGCAATAACCACCCTCAAATGATTCATTATATCCTAAAACAGTTCTCCAAGGGAAAGATGAAGCATTCTCTAAAGAAATAAATCTGTCATTTGTTTCTTTCTACTAAGTAAACAGGAAAGCCAGAATGGTTTGTTTTGATTTGATAACTAACATTTAGAGACGTAATATTAGGCCATAAATATGCCAAAGAATTATAGATTTCACTGAAATGATATATGATTTATACACTCAACAACTCCAAAATGCAGGTATTTTACTAATAACCATGTTTTAACTTGGGGTCAGAATGAACACTGAATCCAGGTCTGAGTATCTTTTCAATCCTTTCTCAGTCAAATTATTCTAAATATTTCCCTTCTTAAAAAAGAAAAAAATAAAGTTAAATAAAAATTATAATAACAATAGCACAGAACTCCATATCTTTAAAATAAATGAACAGTGTACACTTCAACTTGCAAAAAGGGAGGTAGTATATGCAGAAATTAGTTTTAAGCTGACAGAAGCAATGTAGATCTTGGAAAGTGAAGAGTGCGTGGCATAATTTCATGGTCTGAACTTAATCAATACGTTTGTTAAGTAAAAGTTCCAGTTGCAGAACTTTTCCTCAGCTCCACTGTTTTTGGTGTTTACCCTTCAGTTACATTTATGCAAACTGACTGAAAGTAATGGAGTTGCACAAGTGAATCCAAAGGCAATACTTGGCCTGCAAAAATCTTTATTATTGGTGATCCATGACTCAGATAGAAGACAAATAAGCTCCCAAATCCCAGGCCTAATTTAAGGACTGGCA
The DNA here is from genome assembly GCA_003676055.1 of Chloebia gouldiae. Lineage (NCBI taxonomy): Eukaryota > Metazoa > Chordata > Aves > Passeriformes > Passeridae > Chloebia > Chloebia gouldiae. Next base: position 37,551,320 of record QUSF01000002.1, read on the forward strand.
GTCAGAAAAGCATTTCAATTGTAAACTGAATTAGTTTGATTGAGAAATTATGGTGGAGAAAAAAACCTATTGAATGTGAAAATAGTATTTTTGTAGAGAGTTTATAAAATAATCTTGCACTTTTAGAATTAATCACATCCTGCTGCTTATTCCCTACTTGAAGACAAAATGCACCATTTTGATATTTCAATTTGTTGCCATAGAAATGATATTCAAAACAAAAAAAAACCACAAAAAATTTACGATTTCTGGTTAGGTATAACCTGAGAAACCCTTGCAAAGCAAGGAATTTTCTTCCTTATAAGCATCAGATATAACAAATACAAAGAACAGGAATGTTCTTTTTTTTATATGCAAACACACATTTATATAAATGAGTTTAAAAGTATGTTTTTTTGGTTTTTTTTTAAGAAACACGGCTCCATTTAATTGTAAAGAAAGAGTGATGGGGTAGCACATTGTTATTTAATATCCTATCTGGACAAAAACAAATCATAGAGTAAGTCTTAAAATTTAGCACACACATACAGAGAAAAAAGAATTTAATAAAACAGCCCAAATTAATCACAAAGAACTTCCCTAAATCTCTATAGCTGTGTTTACAACATGGACCATAAAGGTGGTAAGGTTTTTGCATTCTTCATATCTTTGCCTTAAAAATGATAATATGTAGTTAAAATTTTTCACATAATTAGATATTTCTGGGTCTTAGTAAAACTTGTGGAGGAGAGGAGGAAGTTATGAACATGCTTTGGGCCATTTTATCATCTTGAATAATGGAATACCTATTTAAAATCTGTTATATTTACACAATCAGAAAATAGTGTGAGTCAGGAGGGACACACAAAGATCATTGAGTTATCTCTGAAGTGAGTGGCCCATACAGGGACCAAGTCCATGGCCTTAGTGTTATTAGCACCATGCTCTAACACACTGAGCTACTCTCAGGGTCAGTGATAACTGTACTTGGCTAACAAAATCAGGTTTATACACTGTATAAGGATTAAAGAGAGGCTTTAAAAATATTATATACCCAGTATGAAAGTGAAGCTGAAACTACATGTGAAATATGAATCCATAACCTACTTCTTCTCTTGAGAGAATCATGGATTTTCTGGAGATTTTCTATACCTTTCTGTAGACTTTAAGAGCAATATAAAAAATGAGAATAGTCTAGAAAAATATATGGGAGTCAGGATGATCAATCACTCTTTGTAAATTGTCCAAACTTTAGGGTGATATCCTATCATCTATGTTTTTTGTCATGTGAGGTACAGTTTTTTGGGAGAAATTGAAAGGCATTTTCACCCAGTCATACCTAGCCTAATGAAGACAGTATTTTCACAGGTGAGTTTGGTTTCTCAAGTCTTGCAAATGAAATATATACTGCTTTCTCAACTTCTCAGTATAATGATGTTCATTGCTTGCAGTTTTTAGTATGGGTGTACATTTCTTTTCATTACATGTTGTGTTCATTGTCCTGCAAATTATTATTTCTCCTTTTTGTTATATTTCTTGAAATAATCTCTCTTTATTTCACTATTATAATGATTTCTTCTCTGGGCTAGTAATACTTTCTTTGTAGATTCCTAAGATGACAATGACAAGCTTCTGCAAAGCATATTTGAGATACATCCATTTTTCACTCCTATTTTCACATTCTCATTAGAAGGTAATGCTGAAAGTTGTGTCACTGCTCTACTCCTTTATTTATTTGACCAGCCTATCACTTGAGGGTTTGTTATGCAGTACTCATATCTTCACTAATAATTTTCCAGCTGAAATTGGAAAATTAAACATGTTGAAGAATTGATTCTTTGTAAGGTAAGACAAAAAAAACCAAACCAAAACAAAACAAAAAAAAAACAAATCTAAGCAAAGCTATTGTCTCTGAATGAATAACAAACTGCACAGTTAAAAATATATAATTATTGTCTGTCAAAGCAGTACTGATGATTAACTCCATAAATTCAGAAAAAAAAATATGTTGCTGATGGATACAGGTCATTACACACATTGTATAGAACAAGATATTAGGTATGTAGTATATGTTCAGACAGCAGCAGTGAAGGAACTTTTCTTTATTGAGTAATTAAAATTGGTATAAATTAAAGAACTTCACTCTATGATTCTTTTTTCTCTTTTTAAGTGGCAAGCATGAAGCATGGTGACTAATTAAGTGAAAACTCATGTCAGAAGGGTGATAGAACACTGGCATGCATAAAATTATTTCAGGACATTTAAAATTTCTAATTTGTGAAAGTCAGAACTAAATTCTAGATTTCCATTTCTTCCCTGAAAGAACACAAAAAATTCTATTTAATTCATGATCTCTAAAACACACCTGTTAAACAAACCTTGATTTTGTGAGAACTGCATTAGATTTCATGAATAAAATATTTCTTATTTTCCTCTGCTATAACTCTGTTCTCAAAACTGTATTCATACTTCATGGTTCAGGATGCTATACTGAGAAGGCGTGAGATGAGTCAGATTATTAAATTTGTACATATTCAGTCTTCTCTGGATATAGTTGTTGAAACTGCACAGACAGAAGAGGTATTTTTATTTTGTATACAGTACAGCAGGTGAATTATTAAGGAACAGTGATCAAAAAGATTTAATGGCCATCACAGCAAGTTTGGGTTAAACAGACTCTTACTAATTCAGAAAAAAGTAATTAAGAAGTTTTTGTTGGATTTTACATGTCTTAAAATTTTTTTCAGTCACCCAAAACCTTCTTGCTTACAACATGTGATAATAAACAAGAAAAAGATATTTTCTGCTTGATATTTCAAGCTAAGAAATAAAATAGGCCTTAACAAATCTTTAAGAAGATAAAATGTTTTCACTTGAGTCTCTACTTTTAAGAAAAATGGTGCTCATAAATCCTTATAGAATTTAGACTCCTCTAAATTACAGTGAAAATATTAAACATTTAGCATCAGATGATGTAAGACAAGGATAATATGATAAAATATATCTCTATCACATTAAGATAACTTTATTACAACAATACTCTACCTTTATTGATGTTCATCATTATAATAAGTAAACCCTGTGCTATAATTTGATATCAATTTAAGCAAGACCTTCAACTTCTCCTTCTGTTTTTCTGTGGTTTTTTTGGTTTTTTTTTTTTTGTTGTTTTTTTTTTTACTTTACCTGAAAGGCACTTAGAAAAAGGACTCTTCTTGGATAAATCAATGTTTTCACTTAAATCAGCATGAAGCTGCAAAGATCTCTGTGGAAGGCTAAGTATAGGAGGGAACTGGAAGAGGCATCTTTGGCAGCAGTTTTACCTTTCATATATGTCAACCCAATACATCCTTCACAAGACAGGCATGGTTTGCCTTTTAGATTTACTGAAATATCCTTTCACCTATTGATTAAACTCACAGCTAGACCTTTATATGGCAGTTGAATGGCATCCAGTTGAATGAATTTTGTTGGAACTGTGTTGATTTAAGTAAAATTCACAGATTAAGAAGATGCACAGTTTTACACCTGAAACGTGTAGGCCCAGGTTTTAAGTATATTTTTGTTTTGTTTTGTTTTTTTGTTTTGTCATTTTTGTCAGTTTATTTGGGGCTTTTCCCAACTGTTTCATTTGTCTGTCAGAGAATCTTCTGCCCAACAGTTCCATAATCTCCAGTGTAATACTCCTAGACTAAAACTCTCACACACTGTAGAATTAATTAAATCTTTAGGAAAACAGAGATGACTTTGAAATATACTTTGATGTACAGAATTTATCAGCTCTTAAATTCTAAAAAATTCTCTTTACCATTACAAACATTTTATAGTAAATCTTTATGCATTCTATAAGGACTGTATCAGTAGATATAATCTGTAAGACATTACAATTTTGTACCTAAACTTTTACATTTTAAACATGTACTTATAAAAATTATTTTACCACACTGTAAGTTGCCTTTTATTTTAAACTACAAATTGAACCTGTTGTACTGTGGTTCTGTATCTGAACATGACATTCTGTGGGCCTCTATTAGTTTTGATGGGTTGCCATGGAAACTAGAGAGAAAGAAAAAGAAGGCGAATACTTTTGCAAGCTTTACCACAGTTACAACCTCTTCCACATTTCAGAAAAAGAAATTGGTGATTGAATGACAACAATGCATTTTTAGAGACAGGCTGTAGTACAACATTTTTGGGAAGATAGAGGGTATTAATGATTTATGCTAGATTTGCATTAAAGGCTTCTGTTTTTATACTAAGACCATGAATGTCACTGGTAATGGGAGTTCAAGCTGTCTGAAATTTTTATCAGCCTACCTCCCCAGCACAAATGGGGCATGAGAGTGAAAGATGAACCTATGAAATTGTGCTGCATGATGAGACATCAGAAAGATGCTAGTTCTGAAAAGAATCAAATATTAATCTTCTTGTTCAAATGCTCTCATATTACAATGACTTTTTGTCCAGATCAATGTGTATTAAAATTAAAAGAGAGATGAAAAGCTTTGCATAAGGTCCACATTTATAAGGCTATTCAACAAATTAATGTGTGGAAATATACCCACATTTGTAATAAAAAAGAAGAATTTAATGGATTCTAAATAAGGCTTAGAAATAAAAATTATGGGGTTTTTTTTTTAGTGTTTCAAGATAACAAGTATTTAAATCAAAACAAAACAAAACTACAAACAAAAATATGCCCACAAACAAAAAAGACCTGAAATTTTTTACAAATGAGCAGACATTTGACAGTCATATTATGTGTCAACTGTTATTACTTGCACTGGACAAATTTGGTGATGCTTTAAAAAGAACATAATGTGGGGTATATAAAATGCTTAAGTAGGTGAATGCTTTAACCACTGTTTTAAATATGCTAAATACATTTACACAGTATATTTTAGATAGATGCCCTGACTTTATCTTGAACTGAGTATTAAATATTTATTGAGAAAAAGCTAGTTCATTTATATCACAATTCTATATACTTGCTGAGACTTAGTGGGGCCTTTTAGTCAGTAAGTTGTATAAGAAAGAAATTTTATCCATTCATTAGAAACCTTCCACACAGGGGTACAGGTGCATTTCATTTTTCCCATTTTTTTTTCCCTTACAGACAAGAAAAGCAATTATATTGTTAAAATAAACAGAAGAAAAACAAACCTGTGGCACTCACTGTTGTGGGTACCACAGATTTTTGTACCCATCTAAATTTAACAAATTATCATGTGATTAGAAATCACCATGTACTAACTGAAGATTCAGGTCCTCTGTCTTCTGCTATAGGATTAAACTTCTTTTAAAGTTCAAGGAAAAATTGCAGTGTTAAGGTGCTGTATGTGTAAGGTGCTGTATGTGTTGAGTTGCCTGCAACCAGAAGTGGTTGTGATCTATGGAGTGAAAACAAGTGCCAGAAAAGGGCACTTCCCCACATATGTGCAAATTAAACAAAGGAACTGATTTTTTTTTTTTAATTTTATCTTCCGCTAGGCTGCTGTAGCACTGAGAATTCAGAGATGCCCAGAAAATACAAAATACAGCACAGTGGTTTCTCTATTTTTCCTTGGTTCATATGACACTAAACAGAATGAAACTGTGGTGGTAAACAATATAAAGGAACCCTTTTTTTTTTTTTTCCTCATGTAACTGCTAAAGTTACATGACCTTCATTATGTGATCTGATAGCAGAAGCATGTAAGGCTCATGTCACTGACATGAAAACCATGCCCCTTCCATAAGTACAACACAGGAAAGGAATCTCTCATCTTTAAAAGCCAATTTTTAAAATTAAGTGAAGTCCTTATAAATCCTTTTTCCTTTGTTAGATTCCTGAATCTGACTTTTGCAGTTTGTTTTCTGACATTTGAAACACTCCTTTTGGGACTGAAACCTCTTGAGAAACTCTGTATTCCTTCAATAGCAAAGCATTCAGAAACAGGAACTGAAAGTACTTGTGTGAAATATCTAGGTTTTTTTAGGTGCATGTATATGTGTTCATGTTTTACAGATTTGACTGGAAATCTGCAGTATCATTAAGTTTACAGTACTTAATCAAGGCTTGAGTGTTTGGAATCAAACCTCTGACTCTATTAAGATCATCACTAAAACTTTCCCTGCCTTTTACAAGTCAGGACTGTTTTTATGTAAGCATAAAAACACATCTTGAAAGTGCTTAGCAGAGATAACTTGTCAGTCAATTATGTGCAGTGTTTAATTACTTTTCAATTACCATGCTACCAGGATACATTTAAATATTCATGCTGAGAGTGTGGGTTGATATTAGCAAAGAAACAAAAAGGAAAGTAAATAATTATTTACCTGTTATAATTCTGCAGGAGAAAGTACGCTAGACTAAGTATGAGCAAGTTTCCATGTAGCAGAAGATAAACTAAGACACTTAAGAAATATCCTATGAAAAAATTTAATTAACTGCTTTGGCATATATCAAAGTGACAAGACACCTGAAGTTATGTTTAATAATAAAAGTATTCTGTGTATTCTCGTTAGTTATAGGTGTTATCATTTATCAATGCTTTCATATGGGCAACATGCAACATGAAGACATTTTAATTTAAAATTATGTAACATGGTCCCAGTGGAAACAGAGACACTGAAAAGATTATTAAGCTATTGAAAATTGTTCAAGTACTAAATTTTAAGATGACAAAAAATATAAAAGATCATTATGCAATGAAGACTGTTGTGCAAAATAGAATCTAGTGCCCAATACTGTTACTGTTATCTTCAGATTTCACATAAAGACAAAAATCTTACAATTCTAAGTTATTCAGGTAAATTACTTAGATATTCTAACATTTTTTCCTTCCATTTTTAAGGCAAAGAATTTTTTGAAATTATATTAATTCATCTAAAATTACTGAGCTTCTGTCTTTTCCGTTACCAAGGAAGAGTGCGGAAGCATTCATACACTTTTGAGATTATAAAAAGGCTGTACTGCCTTCCCCATTCTAATCAGGAGACAATATTCTTCTAATTAGACAGCGTTTGTCCAGGGATACATCTTGCAGTTTTAGTGATCAAAGCACTTGTTCCTGAATAAAAATAATACTTTGAAGAAAAGAATCTTATCAATTAATAAAATTCATGCTGGAAATAAATAATATATTACACAATCACATAAGTTCTCCTTGTACTATACTGAAAAAAATTTGAGGATTTTCAGTGAAAGGAAGTTCCACTCATAAAAATAATTTTTCTTATACAATTCGACTTTCTTGTAGGTGGACATAGAAGTTATTCCATTTTTTGTAAAGATATTATGGTACCACATGCACTAAGGATCTCCTGTATCTTTGGTAACACCATAACAAACATTCTAAGATGCAATATGAGTACTTCAAATTTCAGGTTTCTAGGAGTTTCAGAATTAGGCAATTTGATCCTTAAAGAGTTAAAATGTAGCTACTTCCAAGTATGATGGTTTAAATAGACTGCAATGTGGTATGCAAACATTTAGAGACCAGAAACCTACAGTTTAGATTACATTTGTTGCATACAGAATGTAATATCATTAATTGCACATGGAGTAAAAGGGATAGGAAATAGTCATTTTTGCACATATTTTAAAATTGTTTTAAGACAAAAGATTTTTGTATAAATTGTATCCAAGGCTCCCATAAAATGTGTGATTAATGCTGATATATTTTTAATATATTTTTTATATTTTTATATTTTATATTTTATATTTTAATATATGCTTAATTAATGCTGATATATTTTTCCTTAATATTGATAATATACATTAATATTTAGGTAAGTAAAAAAATAAACAAATTATTGCTTAAAAGAAAAATTCCTAGGTTGCATTTTCTCCTATATATATTCACCTATTAATCCTAAGGAAATAACTGTTTGAATAAATAGCCCAATATATGGAATTCAATCTTTTATTGTGAAAAAAAAATTTAAAATCAGCAATGCAATGTTCAGCCAAGTGTGCTTGGGTTATTTAACTTACTGAAAAATACAGAGCAAAGCTCCTCTAGTAGCAGCAATAAAGCTAAGACACAACTAAAATATATTTGGAGGGAGAAAGAAAAAGATGGGTGGGGTTTTTCTTGTTTGTTTGGTTTTGTTTTCTTTTTAAACAGTGATTAGACTGGAAAATTAGCCACTTTGGGATTTTTCAACCAGTGTTAACAGATGGCTAAGTTAGTGATGAACCACTGAGGGGGCTGAAGAGTTGATAAGGCAGACTGACTGAGAGAATATATCTTCAAATTGGCAGAATGCCTAGTAAAAGCAGTGACCCATCATTTATAGTAAGTCTTTGAAATATTAAGTGGACATATACATTCTGAATGGCAGGGGAAGAAGAATGGTGACAGGGAATCTTGCACAGCTAATTTTTTTTTTTCCAGAAAGTTTGCAGAGAGACACAATTTATTTTCTGTGTTTATAAGCTAACTTCAATAATCTGAAAGGTAAGAGACTGGCATTGCTGATTTTCATTACACACTTTGGTGGATCATTTGAAAAAAGTATCTGTGGAAAATGCCTTAAATTTTAAGTTAAAGATCTAGAAGAATAAAAAGGAGGTTAATTTCCCATTGTAGACTAAATAAATGTAGCCTTAGACAATAGCACTTTAAAATTATGTACTATAATGTTCTTTCTCTGGCACTAGATACTTCCACCATTTCTTTTATTTGCTGTTTTCTACAGCCACTCTACTAACACAAATAGCTGTGCTGAATAGAGTAATCTAAGACAAGCACTTTTATGAATCACCAGTGCTGAGTGCCCTCGGCTAACAATGCCTAAGCAGACAGATGAACATTGTTTCAGACCTCAGTAATTTCAAGAATGTGTTTTAGGCAAGAAATAGCTCATACCTACTACAGCTATCTAAAGTTGCATCGTATTTTCCATAATGTAGTTAATAATTTGTTCCCTTTGGTTATCTTGGTATAATTAATGTGTTGGGTTCACATAGCAAAGTCTTTGTAGTGGTGGGTCTGAAGAATTGCCTTCTGTGAGAGGACGGTAGAAGATTTCCCCCTGTCAGACACAGCCAGTTCTAAACAGCTCCTATGGAGACCTGTTGCTGGCCAAAGTTGAGCCCATCAGTGATGTTGGTACTGTCTCTGTCATAACACATTCAAGAAAGGATAAAAGGTGTTGCAGAATAGCAGCTGAAATAGAGGACGTAGAAAATGTGAGAGAAGCTATTTAGAAGACCCTGAAGTTGATGCCTAAAGAGGCTACCTAGAACAGAGGCCACAATGTTAGAGGGATAAAGTTTTTTATTAAAAGGCCTCCAAAAGATACACCTTGGGCAGTACAAGGGCCTGGCCATGGCTCCACCCAAGGTGGATGTCGGGTCACGAGTTTTTACACTTTTGGTGTGAAACTTTTAAGATTTGATCAATTTGTCCAATTACAGCTTCAGATTGCTCTCCTCAAGTCACTGTTTTTTATACTTTTTGGGCCTGAAGCTGCAATGGTGTCCTTGGTTTTTGGGCTGGAAAAGGATTGTTTTGTCTAACTAAACTGCGAAGAGAACTCGCTAACACTTTATATGAAGTTCAGAGTTATATACTAATGCAGTACAGGATCTGGAAAATATGAAAGTTAAACTTAAGGCATCAAGGTCAGTAAAGCAGGAGAGGGAGAAGTTGCTCCAGCTACTGAAGCATACATTCCTCTGCAGCTTGTCACGATGGCCACGGTGAAGCAGCTGTGCCCCTGAAGTCCATGGAGAGCCAAGATGGAACAGATTTTCACCCACAATCTATGGAGGACCCCATGCTGGAACAGATGAATGTGCCCTGAAGCAAGCTGCAGCCTGAGAAGGCCCCCAGTGGACAAGAATCTTGCAGCCCTGTGAGGATAACTGGAGCAGTCTATTCCTAAAGGACTCCACGCTGTGGAAAGCAACCATGCTGGAGCAATTTGTGAAGTGCAGTCCTTTAAGAGAACCCATAAAATTAATGAAGGAAAGTTTTCCATAGGAAGATTCCACGCTGCAACCATGAAAGGGTTTGAGGAAAAAGCAGCATCTAGTCTTTTATCTCACTCCTTCACGGCTTCTATGTGTCCTTGAAAATTCTGTTACCAAGTGTGTAGGGGATTGATCTAGACCCTTACAACTTGAATTTGAACTTAGCAAAAAGTTAGGGTTTCTTTATCATAAAGACTTGCAATATATTTGCAATTTTGTATACAATTATTTCCTGGCTTCTGCATACCCAAACTCTAATGCATCAATAACTCTTGTGCTGTGGGAAGAGAAGAATCAAGTACTATATTTGGAGAGATATTAAAAAAAATAAGCTCATGGTAAATTAGAATAAATTATGTCAGATTTCCAGCAATTATAAAAAGCACTTAAACTTTTCAAGCTAATCATTCAAATTAAATTGCTTTCCTATAATTATTCATCTGCATTGTTTAGGCACCATTTAGTAATCTTTCATGACCCTGCTTTTGAGTAGGGAACCTGAAATAATTCACTATGATTCAGGAAATTCACTAGAGGCTTGAGAACATTATAATACTCTTGAACTGGGTGTCTTTCCCCTAGGGATACACTCATTAGGCATACACTTATGAAGAAATTGTATCTTTTTTGATCGATTATTGGGAATATTAATAACTACTGGGTTTCTTATAAAAAATTACATGCCTGTCAGGAAGAAAATTAATGCTTAAATCCATTTGATTTTGTTTCCAACTGCTTTTCCTCAATTTACATTAGATCTGTCTTTCAGAGCAAAATATAGGTCAACTACTAATAAGAGGAAATATGATTTCATATTACCCACAATACACTTCTTATTATAAACATGCAAAATAACTTGTCACAGAAACCAGATCTTGTTTTGATTATTTGACTTCTAAATTATATATAACAATGTTTATTTGTATTCAGATATGTAGGCACTAGCATGCCATTAATTAAATCAATCTAATCAATGAAAGAAGTAAATATGCCATTGGAAACAGAGTAAAAAAGTATTGATTTGTAAATATAATTCGATTCAACATAATGACCAAAATTGTGGGGTTTAGTTTACAAGGTGTTTCTCATTCCTTTGCTTAATACAATCAAAAGGAATGTTCAATGAACAAAATAATCTTTCATTAGGTATTCAGAATAAATAAAATTTGAGTGTCCAATGGCTTGGAAATGGTACTATCTGTGTAGATGTGTAAAAGAAGGTGTAGGTTTTGCATATGTAGACATAAAGTTTTTCTCAATTATACTTTCTACACTGAGGAAAATATTAGTAAGAAAAAGACTAAATTCAATATCTTTATGGTACCATCTTTAGAGAGATCAATGATTGCACTGCAAGAGTAGTAGCTAAGTTTGATTCTTTGTACTGGCAAGTACAAGTATGCTTTTATGTCAAAAGTGATGTTGTCTTTCTTTAGAAAGAGGTAGCTGAACTATGATTGGTAATATTCACAATCCAATGATAAAATTTGTTCTTTAGACTAGGTAGGCAGGTGAGAAATAGAAGTGTAACAGAAGTGCTTACAGAAGAAAATAAAAAAAAAACCTTCCCTAATGTCTCAGCATATGGACTTACAGCATTAATATTACTTTTAATTTTGTTTTGACAATTAATTTAATTCAATAAAATATATCCTGGCTATTCTAATGACTCTTTGAAACTTACTCATTTTGCCAATTTTCTCTTGGGCAACTATGAGCAGGTCTGTATAATCTTGGCTTTGCAGCTTGCATGGAATTTTAGAGTGTGGATGTCATACAGCAGTATCAAGAATACTTGACAGGAATTTTATACATAAGGAATCTTATAAACCAATTCATGTATAACTTATTTTGTCAATTGACAGGTTAATAGTTTCAAAATTACTTTTTTAGAAATAATAGTAAATACTAACTTTGCAAGAACAATTAAGAGATTAAGAAGTTCTGGAGTCGGTTTGCTGTTGCTCCTTCTAAGACAATAAAGGAATATGTGTCAGTTCCCTCCTCTTAGCATGTAGCTCCACCTCGCTGTTGCCAAAAATATATATAAATATATACCAACGGCAGCCCTTCATGAACATGAATATCGTAAATGAGATTTAGAGTTTATTTAGTGGTTCTAAATCCAAAGAACAGAAATTGCTTGCACAAGTTCAAGATATGACTTTGCCAGATATCTGAAAATATGTTCCTAGGTGTTCTAAGTAGGGAAAAGATGTATATATTTGCTTAAGCATTATCTTTTTATTGAGAGTTCAATTAATATCGGGAATTGGCAGTGTCCAAGACATTTATAACAGACATAAGTAACACAAATTTCAAAGTTGTATACATATTTGTCAAAATATGATATTATGAAAAAAAAGGAAATAATATGTGGTAAAAGAAACCATGCACAAACCAGCAAGATAATTTTTATTAATAATAGGAAAAAGAAATACTCTAGAGAAAAAGGATATTGTATTACAGTTCTCTGTAGCTCTACTGTGTTTCTCCCAGTTCAGTGCTCTGAATATAGCATTGAAGGTCAACTTAGCAATTTAAAGATACTGGATTTTATCTTTCTGGAGGAATAGATAATAAGATAATATATTCCTACTTAGAAGAAGTGAAATTATTTTTTAGATTGGAACACCATTTTTATATTTTATAAATAGAACACAAATTGTGAGTTTCCTTTGATGTAAGAATAAAATTCTAGTGTTTTGTAAAACTTTGAGATGCCAATTGACTTATTATATATTCTAAAATTTATTGTATTCAAGTCAACAGTTTCATTACTGTCCTCCCAATCCAAAAAGTTATGAAGACTACAAAATCTACAAAACATAAGAAAATGTTCTCCATTGAAAACACATTAAGAATATTACCTTGATTTGGATTGTCTTTGCTGTAAATGAGTGACACAGATGCTCAGTAAAGGAAAATTGTACTTCTCCTCTTAAATGTAAAGAGAAGAGACTATCTCAGTGCACAGGTAGTGAGTGTCCTTGAAGGATGAGGAGAGGGATCATGTTTCTCTAATTTAGTAGCCGAAATAATGCTAATAACAATTAAACATCTGTTCACAGTAGAAATCAGGCAATTTATAACATAGCAATTTTCCGTGCCATCTACTCCCTGACAGAGAAGTGAAAATTAACTTTTGTTTTTGGATTTTAAGGCCAACATCTGGTTGGATGTTGGAAATCTAGCTGACTTTTTAATTTCATCCAATTTCTGTTATATTGAACAGTACAGGTAGCTGAAATGATATATCTGAAGCAATGCAAATGATACTTTTTCACATGTGTAAACCTGGCAATGCAATGTTTCCTAGGACATCCCAAGTATAAAGATATTTTCTTCCAGTTCTACAATTCTCAAGCGCATTTTCCTGTTTGAAGTAGGGGGCTCAAGAATGTGTTTGAAAAGGTCATTACTTGTGATTGAAACACAGAAACAATCAGTAATTTCCCTATACTCTTCATGGTTTTTTTGGAGGGCACTTAGAGAGCTCTAAATTCACTCCAGTGAATCTTCACATATGGTATCTCTGTGGATGACTCTTCACACTATTCATGTGTGAACTGCTCTTCTAATTCTGGATCAGCCTGTCCATCAATGGTGCTAATAGGCCTGCATCTATTGCCTCTATGATTAATCATTGTAATTGTTCAAAAGTTCTCATTGGTGCAAATTTATATTTGTCCAGCTGCAGTTTCCAGCTTTTTGCTAAGGTTGCGTTTTCCTTTGTTAGAGTATAGGTCTCCTCATGCACCCTATTTGAGATGAATCAAAAATGTTTTGAACCTAACTGACTTTCTTCAGAATCTGTTACAAAAACAGTAACAAAAAATGCTTGAATGGAAGAGAGAAAAACTTTCTTAATAGTTCTTCAATGTATACCACTATGTCTATACTCATGTAAGTGCAGACAGAAAAAAAATGCTAGCCTCAGAAACATATCTGCTTCTGGAATGAAAAAATAAAATAGCTTCTGGGAACAATTAGAATCAGAAATTAAGAACATGCTGAACTCTGTAGCAAGCAAAGCTGAATATGAAAAGACAAGATAGATTATCCACATTTACTGTTCTCAGATATAGGAACAATGCAAACCTGGCTTTGAAGAAAGTAACATGTAAGTACTAAAGACTTTTGAAAAAACAAATTGTCTTCTCTATCAATGTCTTCAGCTAAAAAACTGATCCCAGAGAAAACAGGATAATTTCACTGCATCGATCTATATTTTCTGTATTGCTCTGTTGAACTGAGAATTTTGATTTCAGAAGGATATGTGTCATTTAAAACAGGCACTGCATTCCTCTTTTTACTGTTTAATTACTTGGAGTAAAGACTATCAAATTAGATAAAAAATAACCTCTTTCAAATATGAGAAACTCTTTGTTTTACTGAGGATAAGGTGCACACACATGCACATACCCTTCACACACAAACACACACACACACACAAACAGAAACGTCAGTGTTACATGAGGGAAGAACACTCTGTTGTCTGACATATGAGAACAGGATTATAGAATGGTTGGGGTTGGAGGTGACCTCTGGATGTTGTCTGATTCAACCCCCTCTTCTCAAGCACAGCCCCTAGAGTAAGCTGCCCACAATTATGTCCAAACAGCTCTTGAATAGTTCCATGGATAGAGATTCCACCACCTCTCTTTGTTATAAAAACATGATCACACTTTGTCAATTTGTTTTTTTTTGAAGTATGTGCTTTGATCTGGGTGAAGGTGAAAAGCAGAAAGAAGAAATTAGAAAATGGAAGTAATATGAAATTCAGAACTTCAATAAAACAATCAGGAAAATAAGGATTTAATTTGATCTGTTTGGGCTTTGTTTTTTTGTTGATAGCCTTTCTGAAAGTGGCATTTCTCTTCCCTAATGTCCAGGTTATGAAGGCTATCTAAGACTAAAAATAAATGGATCCATGTACATATACATATATATATATATATATATATACATACATATATATATACACACACACACACACATGCATTTTAAGAGAAATAAAAATAAACTGAATATGTCCATCTAGTTAAGATTCTTGTTTCACTTCAGTGCTTTCTGCATAGTGCAAAACTCTTTAAACAGATGCTTAAATCATATTTCTATCTGCTTTGTACTGTGACACTGTGGGAAGAAACGGAACAGACAGTTATATGGACCAAATCCTTTTACAGTTTGTAATTCTACAAAGAATATATAAAGCAAAATACATTACACTAAAAATCAGAGAAAATTATTTATGTATGTGGATTAGAAGTCTGAAAAAGATTACAGAAACATTCTTCATAGGTTCATTTTAAAATAAAAATGGAGCTGTGTCACCCAATCAAATGACAAGAAGTCTATGCAGCATGTCTTATGTAGTAATACATTAACCTTAGGGCATACATTCCACATGTCCAATTCATCCTGTACCTTTTTCAGAAGTAATATAGGAGATGAATTTTCATTTCACATATAAGTGTTATTATCATATAGACCTATTTAAACAAATCCAATGATTTCTTGATTTTCATACAATTCACTATATTTTGATTGGCTGCCGTGATCAGAATTTTGACTTGTTTGCTGAAACAAGGTCTACAGAGAGGAGATAAAAAATAGGAACCAAAAGAAAAAGCAGAAAGAATTTTTTTAATAATTAATTCCATACTTCTGTTATGCAAGTCTTCACAGATTATTAAGACTTGTCCTCAGAGATCTTTATATTTACACTATATATTTTTTAAAGAGTGTTATTTTTTTGAGTTCATAAATAATTTAAGACAGAAGTATATGATAGTTTTGCGAATAACTATTTTATTCTTTGTTCTGTAACAGTATCAAGGGTATTAATTGAGATCAGATCTCCAAAGCACAGAAACTATTAAGAAGCACTATTAATTCTTTGAAAGAGTACCAAGTCTCTCTCAATTTGAGAGGAGACAGGGGAATGGAATATAAATAGAAAAAAATAAGGTATTGTCTGGCATTTGCATTTAAATAATTTAATCACTGAAGAAGTAACACTAGAGGTAAGAAACCCATATTCCGTACTTGTCCCTGACTCAGGAGATTCCAATCCATGTCTCCTCACCCTGAAATGGGTTTTTTGGAAAGAAACTCCACTAACCTTCTCGACAAGCAGTCCAAAAACAGAGATATGTCATCTGGATTTGATCACAGCTATTTGGGATTCCAGGATTTTATTTTTTTTTCTGAAGTGGTTTATGTGTTTTATTTTTTGAATGGGTAAAACTCCATTCTGTTAAAGACTACTTTAATCAATGGCATTATAGTTGTTCCTCTCCCTGCAATCATGTTTGAAGGAAAAGTTGGATTTGACAATTTTGCAAGAAAACTGATCACATTAACGCATTTCAGGAACTTTTTAATGGATCAGGCCTTTCAGGAATAATGGGATACCTCCCAAGACTTATGAATCTTAAATAAGATCTTGACACTGAGATACTGAAACTAAGGTATTTACAGTGGTCCAAGTCTCAAAAGCCAGGGAATTCTAAATCTAACTACAGAGATCCAGCAAATTTAGGTGCTTTGTGACAGAAGCAACTAAGCAAATAGTACAGGACTATATAATGAAATATAATGAAGAGTTGAGAACAGAATTTTCAGTGTTCTTGTCCCTTTATAGTGTTTGATTCCTGAGCATGTTCTGCTTCAAGAGACAACAGTAAGTCAGAGAAAGGAAATGGAAGAAATAGAAAAAAAAAAAAAGAAATGGGGAAAAAACTGAGGACACTAGTTATAGAAGGAGCTGGAAGAGGAGACTCATTGTGGTTTTTAGTACAACTCACTTTTCAGAGGTTAGCTAACCACTTATGCCACAACTCTTCAGGTCACTGCATGTACAAAGAATCCTGCACAGCATAAATATAAGAGAATCCTTATTTAAAAACAACAAAAACAAAACAGCAAAAAACCAACAAGCAAACAAAAAGCCCAAACAAACAAAAAAAACCCCAAACTGTTTTAGGTACAAACTAAATATCAGCAGAGGACAATTAATTTAGTTGGTTGTTCAGCCATATGGGAATTGGACTAGATGATCCTTGTGGCTCCCTTTCAACTGAGCGCATTTAATGATACTGTTATATTTTAACAGGAAAAAAAAAAAAGTTGTCTGGGATATGCTTGCTTCATACTAGAAGTTAAGAAGTTATGTAGTGTAAGTCAGCATAGTTCATATGCAGCCAGCAGATCAAATATGGCCCATAGACTTTTCCATTCATCTAATTGCTTATTCTGTAGGAAACTGAGAGGAGTTTTTCAAGCAGGGACCAAATAAAACTATTGATCTTCTTATATGTGCTAGGAGCCCAGATTAGAAAACTACAGTGTTACACATGCTGCATATGGAAATGAAAGTTATTACGGTCTATGAGAACTTGCTTCCTCAGGGGAGGTTCTCCACTAATTGCTGCAGTATAATGAGAGATAGCCCAAAGCTGGTTCCCAAATCTGCTTCCTCTCTCTCTGCAGTTTATAAGGTTTGGTCTTGCTGACATAAAAATACATATGTGTTGTGAGGAAAATGGAGAAAACCATCCTACAGCCCTTACAGCCTTTCTTCACTAAAGGATAGGTTTTGTGATTTAATCCCAGTAGGAAGGCAAACATCACACAGATCCTTGTGCACTCCTGCAGTGCAATGAAGGGGAGATTAGAAGAACAAAAGTGAGAAAAAACATGGGTTGAGGTAATGACAGTTTGACAGGTAAAGAAAAAGCTGTGCTTACAAGCAAAGCAAAATTCGTGCATCCCTTCCCATCGACAGGCAGGTGTTAAGCCATCTCTAGAAAATAAGGGATCCACATGTAACAGTTACTTGGGATGACAAATGCCATCAAATGCCATCATTTTCTTCTTTGTTCCTCCAGCTTTTTTTTGCTGAGCGTGATGCCATTTGGTCCAGGAGATCCTTTTGTCCAGTTGGAGTCAGCAGTCCCAGCTGTGTCCACTCCCAACTTCCTTTATACCTTCAGCCAACTTGTTAGTGAAGCAGCATGAAAAACAGAAAATGCCTTAATGTTGTGATAGTGCTGTTCAGCAATAATTAAAACATGATCAACATTGTTTTAATCAACAATATAAAACCACATGAGCTACTATGAAGAAAATTTAATCCAACCCAGTCAAATGCAGCACAACAGGCCATGGGACCTCAGCTTTAATGAAAAAGAATGTCAAGTTTCTAGCAGTATTCATGACATCGAAGACACTTTGTCATTTCTCTACTTGTCTATAATAAAGATTTTTTTATTCTAAGGGAGGAATAGTACTTTTTTAAAGAAATTGAACAATACTTAGCAGAATAGATTTAGAATCTGAGCAGATGTGTAGAACTAATGTACATTTTACAGAAAACTGATTGAAGATTTTTTAAGGTAGCCACTACAGACATTAAAAAGAACTCTTGTATGAACTGGAACATTTCTCAAACAGAGATATGCAAATATGTAGCAGATTACCATTAATATTTTCTATGCTGATGTACCACAACTAATCCTGTCTCTTGTCCTTAGCTTTCTGCCTCTGTATTATAGCAGGAACCAAGCACAGAGCTGACTCCCTGTTCAACCCCTTCACTGGAAGGAATCCTGGACATCCAAAGAGAAACCAGACCAAGAAGACCTGAGTATGGACTTTCCACATGATTTAAAACTAGACCAAAAGAGACTTCAGTTTGCATACATATGGTTTAACTTAACTGTTGTAACTGAATGCTGTTTCTGCAGGTGTGAAATGATTTGGACAGAGGTCAAGGGGGAATTCTCCTAGTGGTATGAACAATTCATATGGTCAGTTATTGCTGATGCTGTCATGAAAAACCAAATAAAAGTCATATGTGGTCAACAATGTGAAAGGCAGATTGCTCTCCATTTTAGCCTTCACAGTTTCCTCTTTGTGAATGTTAGCATCTAAATTGCACTCTTTGAGAGGTGTTATCAGTGGCATAAGCCTAAAATTGGAAAGTCA
>QUSF01000002.1:37570656-37754155 GCA_003676055.1 Chloebia gouldiae
TCGCTATACAGACGCATTATTAGATGTCAATGTTAATTGACTGTACAAAGAATTTCTAATGATCTTCTGGGTGTATTGTGGTAATAGGTCTAAGTGGACAATAATTTAAATCCTGTGATGGCTGAATATGGTGAGTAAGAAAAAACTCTACAGCTCTGCACCTAGAAGGGAAAGCAAAAGTGCTTTCAATCAAAAAGCCTTTTGACTATCAGGTGGGATGAGCTAAGCAGCATCCTGGTTTTGGCTGGGATAGAATTAATTATAGAATACGTTCAGCTCGAAAGCCAAGTCAGTGCAGGGTTTGGATACAGTGAGAATAATGTTGAAAACACATTGATGTTTTAGTTGATACTAAGTAGCGCTTACCCTAAGTCAAGAAGTCTCCAGTTTCTCATGTTGAGCCAGGGAGGAGTTTCACAAGATGCTGGGAGAGGACATGTCTGGGACAGCTGACCCCAGCTGACCAAAGGGTCATTCTATACCACACAGCACATTATTCAGCATATAAACCTGGGGGAAGGCCGAAAGGGCGAGCATTCATAGGGATGTCATTTGTCTTCCCTTACACCCTTACATGTGATGGAGACCTGTTTTCCTGGGACCACTTTGCCCATGATATGTGGGGGATGAATCTTTTATCTCCCTTTTTTTACATGCACAGCTTTTGCTTTACCTGTTAAACTGTCTTTATCTCAACCCACAAGATTTTTTACTTCTTCCTGTCTAATTCTCTCTCTGATCCCATTGGTCAGGGAGTGAGCAAGTAGTTGCATAGTACTTGGCTGCTGGCTGGATTAAGCCCAAAGGAACATGCCTAAACACCACTCTGATGAACAAAACCACGCAGGTAAATAAATTTCACATATATATATGTTGTACAGACTACCAAGATTCAACTTCTGGTATCCATGTTAAGCAGTGAAGTGAAAGAGAATAGCTCCAGAATATTTGGCCATCTCATGCTAATATTAAATCCTTTGCATCATTGTAAATCATTGGCATTCAGAACTCTGTCTGTGTCTTGCAAAAATCCAAAAGGTGTTGGGGTCTAGAGGAACACTAAGCATTGTGCTGTTAATCAAAATTAGCAAAATCTTTTCAATTATTACTTGGTCCATACTATCATATATCTTATGTATCTGTATGTTGTGACATCTGTATGTTGTGATATTAGAAAGCCATTTTTATCTAATTTTCTTCAAAATTAATATTTGAACTTTCATTTCCGAGGACTAATTTCTACAATAATTTGCTTTAGTATATTTTCTTGGATTTTGACTAGATTTTAATTTCTGCTGATCTTTGTGAGAATGCTTGCCAAGGGAAGCTTCACAGATGAACAGGTAAAGACATAAGATTGATGCAATTGTCAATATCTTGTCTGGAATATAAAAACTGAGAAGAAGTGTTTACTAAAATTAGGGAAATTATTCACTTTTTCTGAAGTGTCTCAGAATGAGCCCCCCTAATAACTTCTGATTGAGGCAGTCTATAACAGTATGGATGGGTTAAAAATTCTGAATGTCAACTTTCTGCCTCAATTGAAATAATTTCCTATTTTTCAGCAATAATTTCTGCATTTTTATGGAAGGTGCTATATATGTTTATATTAAAAAGAAATTAATTCAGTTAAATATTAGTAATCACTTATTTTCATGAGACTTTACAGGATGGACTCTAAGATTGGAAGCTTCTTGTCAGAACCTTTTGTCTTTGAAAAATCTCATTTCACAGGAGAGCACGTGTAGAGCAGATTGGCTGTAACATGCAAACATTTTCTTCTTCACTTGAATTCCCATGTTAATATACAACAGACCTCTGTAAATTGCTCATGTAAACATGTGCCTTAGAGCACTTTCACATCTTACAGTTTCTGCAGGCTTCTGCTAAATAAAGGGATGGAAAGGTTAATATGGATACTGCATGGAATATTGTGGACTAGATGGGATATTTGAACTAGACGGAATATTTGCACTTAGCAAGTTTTATTCCACTTACTTTCAAATCTCCAAGATTCGTAATAAAATAAAGAGAAAAGTGTGTTGAGCTGGTCATCAGTGAGAAACAAACCTATCTTAATGGGGCCAAACTGTCAGGAAAACAAACTACTAATATGTAGATTTGCAAGGTATGAATTGTGAACCGCTTTACTTTGCAGGTAGATCAAGATTCTGGAGTCTGATATTTCCTTTGCTGTCATCAAGTGATAGATGATATAGTCAATATACTGTCTACTTATTCTGCTAAACTTAATGGCAGAAATTTCTGCCATAGATCACAAGACTTGAGGGTAGCCACATTTCACTTATGCAGAGATGATATGCAGTGCTAAGTTAGAGTTTATTCAAAATTTGCATAAATTGCACAAATATCATATAAATGTAAAACCAAATGCTCGCCAAGGATATAAATAATTGTCCTTAGTGTAGTCACAACTATGTAATCACAGAATAGCTGAGGCTGGCAGGGTCCTCTGGGGATTGCTCAGGCAGCCACTGCTGCTCAAAGTGCCGTCAATTGCAGCAGGTTGCTCGTGGTGATGACCAACTCAGTTTTGTGTATGTAGAAGCTGGAGATTCTACAACCTCTCTGAGCTATAGTATTCAGCTGCAGTACTAGTTGCATCATGCAGTATTGAATATACTTTATATTCTTGTCTTCAGCAGGAGATTTGGAAATATCTTTTCCCTATAGTAGAACCAGATCAAGGCTGTAAGAGACAGGTAGATGTATTTCCAGCTGTATTTGCTAATAGTTTACTGCACTGTTGCCTGTGTTTCTTCCTTTTTCCTTTTTTTTGAAGATCTTGATCTAAGCAGAAATGTAATATGTGAGTAGAATATATTTCTTATTGTAATTTTAATTTAACACTTCTAAAAGTGTTTATTTCTGGATGGAGACGTACTCACCTAAATGTTAATTAGCCCTATGCTTCACACCTGTAGAAACTTTAAAGCAAGTTTATGAATGTGTTCATTTTGAAATACATTCCTTTGATGTCATGACAGGAAATGTAAATACAGATAATCAAACAGCTAAATTGATTTTGGAGAATGTCATTACTTTCATTTGCAACAATCATTGACTGCCTGCACATCAAATACATTTTATAATATTTATTTTTTTTTCCCATTCGACACACAAATCAAAACCCATACTGGAATATATGCTGATTAGGCAAGTCATGTGATTATTGAAGCTTTTAACAAATGAACAACAGTACACTGCTCTAAGAATATTATCTGATGCAAAATGATTATATTTTCAAGCTTTTGCTGTTCAATCAAAAACATATCAAGTGGAAAGTATTGATCATTTCTCTATTTGCTTTATAATCATCCACAGTTTTCTATTCTGAAAATTCCTTTTCATTTGACTTCATCTGACATAGACACAGTTCCTTTGAGATTGATAATCATTCAAAAAGATAGACTATTTGTATAAATTTGTCATCACTTTAGAACTTCTATGCTGTCCCTATTTTATGAAACAGATTGCAGCATTTGTCCACTAGACAACAGAGTGGCATTTTTCTCTGTAGAAGGCACTGTATACTTTATTTCTCAAAATAATAAGAAGTCTTCAGAGAGTAAAATACATGCAGGCTGTCAAATAACCATAAAAGAATATAATTAAAATTTTAAATAAAAGCTAGGTAGAGTTTTCAAAAATATAAAGTGATCAGTCCCAGGTAATCAACTAGTACCTTCTGTCATGTATCTCCAAAATGGTATTATCTCTCTCTAGTGTCTAGGAGGTACCTGTACAATCTTATATTACTAGCTTTACAATATTTTGGCACACATTCACCTGGAGTAAGTCCTAGGCATCTGGACAGAATTTGTCTGCTTCTGATGCGTCCCTCTGGTTCCTCATTAGGGTCAGTGGATAAAAAACCAGTGAAGTCAGTCTGGCCACAGACTGGTCCATTTCATCCCGGATCATCTAAACAGGGGGCACACAGGCTAAACAAACAACAGAGTAGAAGTAGCAGCTCTGCCTATGATATTTATACTGTATCTCATTTGTAGAAGGTGCAATAAATCCAACTTCTAGGATTCTGTAGAATGAGCCCCACTTAAATATAAATTAGACTTTCAAAGTTAGGTTAGGATAATCCTACCATAAAGGTTAATTTATACAATTTAGTATATAATGGATAAGAGGAAGTAAACACTTGTGTATCAAGAAACAACAAAAATATTAATTTATTCTTTATATTTTTGTGAGATAGGTTCATATTCTTTCTTTAAAAGAGAAAGAAACCATACAATGATTAAAAATGTTCTTAATATCTTCAGTGAGAAAATCATTTTAAAATCTTCTTTTTTTTTTCCAAGAAAACATTAGTTTAAATATACTCACTGTGTTACAGCTTCGTCAAATCATGACATTTAATCTATGTGAAGTTGTGAACTGGAAAGTCACTTCCTCTTGATCCTGTTGCAGAAGCTCTGTTGTGCTCATTTTGTTGGCTTATGCAATTTAAGAGTGCAGTTAAATCAAGAATTGAAGGGCAAAAAATATCTTATTCAGCTCAAGTAGAAGTTTTAATGCTTTTTTCCAACACTTCATGAAGAAAACCAACATCCTTCTTTCATGCATGACTTCACTCAAAATTAGCTTTTATCATCCTTTCATTAGCACAATACCATAGCTAGTATTTTTTATAAGCAGCAGATATAACTATTTAGCATATTTTAATTATCTTTCTCCATGTGGAAAATTCTTACATAGTCTCTAAAGCAGGATTTTACTTTTTTTTTTCTTCAAACAAATGCCTAAATTATTTCTTTAGTTTTACCTTTGTCTAATAAGACATGAATTTTTGAGTAAGTAGAATAATTTTGCTTTTCGTGTACAAAGGATTTTAGTCTCCATATATATTTAACTGAATTTACTAATCTGTTCATTTAAAGTAAAGTTGATCTTAAAGCCTCCTAAAGTAGGCAATAAAAAATATTCATTTTAGACATCTTCTGGAGAGCATTCCTTTCTCACAGAATTACAAAGTTTCATTTCATTAATTATTTTCTTAGGGATTGCTTGATATTGATTTCCCAGTAAAAATAATTTTAAAAAAGTTAATACAATCATAGAATCATTTGGTATGGAAAAGACCTTTAATGCCAGAGAGTGCAACAATTAAGCCACCATTCCAAGTCCACCACTAAACTATGTCCCACATCTATTTCTTTTCTAAATACATCCAGGGACTGCCCTCTCTGGACAGCTTTTTCCAATGCTTGGCAGCCCTTTCCACAACAACACAATATCCAATCTAAATATTTATCCCAGCCAAACCCTCTCTATCCCTCTCTAAATGCTATACCAGCCAAAATCAACACATTGCCCTCAAAACCAAAAATACCTTAGACTACAGAACCGAAGTCTTCAGGGAATGCAGTTATTACCATATTTTGCTTGATTTTACAGTTATTGACAAAAAAACACAGACTACCTACATCCTTAGCTGGGGAGTACACTTTCTGGAATCCAAAACAACAGTCATCCAGACCTCTGTAATAAGGACTGAGATAATGTGCCTTAAGGTTATAGTGTCTTAGGTAAGAAAAAAAACCCTGGAAAGTACAAGGAGAAACAATCAAGGAGGCAAAGAGAATTTAAACAGCTTTGAAAGAAAACTAAAAATAATGAAAATTGAAATTTTATGGAGGAAAATATCTTCTGAAAATTGTGTTTATTCAGGAAAGTTCTAAAGATAACTGTCCCATAGATTTATAAGGAAGTAGCTGATTTTCCTTACTCTTAGTGAATAGAAAGTAAGACAGCAGACTATTTCAAGGTGGCAAGAAGAAAAATAAATCTGACTTTGGAATTAGAGTGGGAGTATGAGAAGAGGGAAAATCTATATTTTATATGTATTTAGAACTAAGTTTTCAAAATGCAATACATTTAATGAGCAAACTGTCCCCCCCTCTATTAGACCTGCATTTCTCAGAGTCAGATTTGTCTTCTCAGCTCTCATCTCTATCACTGTAGTCTGATTCACTGTAGTATCCTTTAAATATAATTTTTAGGAGAAGAGTTAAACAAATTATTGTAATCTAGATAGATTTACAAGACATTACCAGAGTAATATCTGGCTATTTTTACCACACTATTAAATTTTCCATAGTAAATAACATAGAACATATGTCTTCAAGGCACAGTTTCATGAAAGGGTCTGTTTTGTGAAAACTGGTATGACTTCAAATTCAAAACTATGATAGAAATTTTTTTTTTCTGACAAATGCACTGCCTTTCTGATTTGTCTCCTAAGGCAGCACATTTTGAAACCAGCCACCTTCTATTGAGTAAGAGTCCCTATCTACCCAAAGTTAGTGGTGCTGATGCTGAGCCTACATTCTCCATGGGTTTTGTACCTCACTGTACATATTTTTTTGCTGTAAAGGAAAAGAAGTATCCTACACAATCTAGTGCTCACAAAGCCATCTGATATTGATAATAGTATGACTAGAAACTGGTTTTCACTACAGCTACTTCAAAAGCAATGGATCTTAAAATCTTCCTGGAGAGTTAGCAGTCTATGCCTTAGGAAAACACACTGTGTAGAACATTCAGAAGTAATTTTCTTTAAAAAAAAAATTTTGTTTTCGTGATCATATTTTCAGCAGAATTCATGATCTTCTTGATATTTTAAACTGAGAGTTTAAGTGCATACTAGAGGATGAAGACTTGATTTTTTTAGGAGCATATATAAAAGTAGCAATGACCACATTATAAATTACTTTGTTGAGAAAGAAATTCTGCAATTTGTTTCTTACCCTTTGTCAAAAAATCGGGACATAAAGGAATAATTTCTAGGCATCAAGATTATGTTGCATGTGTTCCTCTCTCTCACTTTGAAGTAAAGTGATCATTAGATAATTTGGTGGGGAAAAAACAATTTAATACAATTTTCATGATGTATGATTTCACAATGTATGCCTCAGGGAAAAAGTGTACCAACAAAGTGTACAACAAGACTCATTATAGTAGTACATACTTTATATCCTTAAGTGTAAGACATACCCTATCCTGTAGAATTTTTTAAGTCTAAGACAATATGCGAAATATGCTGTCAGAACAAACACATATTTAAAAGAAAGAATTATTAGAAAGCCTTTCTATTGAGAAGATGGAGACAAGCTAAGAAGATAAAATTTAGCTTTAAATGGATTAAGCTGTATAAACAACTTTCTGTAAACCACAGTCTCTTTCAGGCATTTGTTCTTTCAATAGTTTAGATTGAGAAATAATAATATTTGTATACTGCATATATGTTCTATACAAGGTATCATTGCTCATATGACCATCATTTTTTCAGATTTTGTGTTCATATGAATTTTACTTATATAGGTATTTCATTTTTTTTTTGCCTGATAATATTCTATGATAAATAAGCTATAGAAATAAATATATAGCTATATAATTATATATAGATAATAGATACATAGATATAAAAGTATGAGATCTAACAGGAAAAAATACTAACACCATATATATATAATGTATACAATAACATTCTAATAAATTTTGTTAACTACATTTAGGTTAATTATTTGAATTTGCATTCATTCTCAACATGTTCACCTTCATTAAACCTACCCATGGCAAAGAATAGTAGGATCTAAATAAATGGAATTATCAGAAAAGCAACAAGAAATAATATCCAACATATTTTTGTATGACTTTGTATTTATTTTAGGAGGAAAAAAAATATATTTAACGCTTCCAGTCCATTTTTCATCAATTTGGAGAAGTAACAATAAAGGGAATGTTCAGGAATTGCTTTTTGAGGTAATAAATGTATATAGCATTGTCATCCTTTCAGTGAAAAAATAAAGCGCTTTAACATGTACTTAACAGCAACTGAAGGTTCTGAATTTGCTATGAACTGAAATAAATAGTCATAAATTATAACAAATAGTCATATATCACGTCTGAGTTGGACATCTTCCAGTTCCAGAACTTTCTTAAGTGTTTCCCTGACCCAAAGATATGATGTGTTGAAAAATTCAAAAGTAAGATCAAGTAATCTAGTACTGCAGAAATATACAGACAAAATTCCACTCAGAAGCAGCCCATGATAACTTTCTAGGAAAAAGCTTTTTAGATCTACCAAAGGCCAAAGAGACATTGGAAAATCAACCCTTTTTTTCTTATGAGTTTCACTCTGAACTTTTAAAAAGTGTGAAATAATTTTTTTTTGCATAATACTTATGCACTTCTTCTTTGGGAAAACTCAAATATAACAACCCATCATTAAACTTTTTTAAAAAACATAGAAAGAAATCTATTACAAACATTTAATCCTTAATTGCAGTCTATATTAAATGATTTGCTTAAAACTTAAGGTTTTGCATTTCAGTATTGTAAAATCTCACATAAATAGTTTTAGATTATTCTAATTACTTGAACAAGGACTAGATTTTAGTAAGTTTCTTGAAATATGAAACATTTCAAGATGAATTAGGATCTACAGTTTCTTTTCCTTTTGTGATGTAAATACTGTGATAAATTTCAAATGGACTTCTTGCATTCTTGACTCTGTACCTCAAGTAAGAAATTGAGTCTTACTATAATTCAAAAAGACATATACTACAATACAATACTACTGAGTTCCCTACAGCAGAAAATTAATTTCTGTTTTTCTCTTTTCACCAATTATTTTTATGTCAGTTTAATTGATCCTTCTCTTCAAAACAATCAAAACATCTACCTGAAGCTAAAGTGGATTGCTAAAGCTATTATGATTAGTTAGTATGAAGAAAATTGATCTAAACTGAAATTTCTTGCAGCTGAAGATAAAGTGCTTCATTACTCCAGTTTTACCTTTTCTTTTCCTCTATCAAGTTCCAAATTAGCACTGTCTTAATTGATAAGTGAAGAATATCTTGAAACATTTTCCAGAGAAAAAGGATTATATGAGTTTTCTCCTCAGGAAGTGTACACACATTTGCTATTGAAGATTACAGTTGAAAATAAACCACTGAAACCAAAGTACTCTAATTTTCTCTGTGTAAGTCAAGCTAGACAATTTATCAAGCATAGAAGTTATCATGCTAAACTTTCACATAAAGCCACATGATTATTTGTATTTTTGCTTGTGTACAGTAGCAAAATATCACATCCTTATAATAAAGTCTGAAGTTTAGTGAGATTAATTATTAATCAGGTGTCTGAATTGAATTGTCTGCCTAGGTATCAAAACTGAGTGACACTACTACAGTGAGCAAGATAAGAGGGTGTCAACATTTTTAAAATATTAAGAGTCCTGCTTTACTGTCAGGTCATAGATGAATGTCAGAAATCATTATTGAACATTTTGTTATTTATTTTATTGTTTTAGTGAGACCCCTATTTAATTTAAAAGCTACAGGCTGTTGTGCGAGTGTTATAGAGTGGCCATAAATATCCCAATCTTGCAGTTCCCAGCCATTTGCACTCTCCTGTTTCAGGCTACCTCTGATAAAAATGGCAAGTGTAATTCAAAGCTAAGCCTGTGTTGTTGTTAAAATTGATGTGGATTTTACTATGCAACTTTGTCTTAAAATGTGAAAACAACAGAAACATTCTTATGATCAAGTTGCACTATTTGTGTTGATTTCCTTTTTTTATGAAGTCAAAATAATTCTAAAAATAATTCTAGTGTGTCTTAAATGATTGCCTGCAAATAAAGATGAAAAATTATGGTGCAGAAATTTCCATTTCTGTTCCTAAAAATCAAAAAAATCCTTATTTATAAAAAGAATGTTTCTCTTGAAACATCTGCTATGATTCATATATTGAATTTTACTGAAATTATATAGTAGCCTTAATATATTAGTATAAGAAGAGCTGTACAACAATTTACAAATTGATAACAGATGTCAGCGTGACAGTCAGCTAAAGTTCTAATTCCTGACTTTAGAATTTGGTATACACAGGAAAAGTCAGTCTTCATTTGGGAACAAAAAAAAAAACTACTTTAACAATTCTTAACTACAGGGTTTACCTTAACATTGAAACAATTTAGTACAACAGTGATGAAAAAAGGACAAAATAATGACTGATATCTATTTTAATGCAAATTATCTTGAAAGTCCACACTATTAGACTTTTAGACAACCTGCTTTTAACTTAATTCATTGAATAATGACAAAATATTTGGCAGGAGGTTAAAGGAAAGTTATTTGTCAGGAACCAAGGCTAACCTCTTGCTAATTGGTTTTCCTGATCTCCAAAACATTTATACAAGGTTTAAAAGCAGAAGCACATGAAACAGAATGGTTTTTTTAATGCCTAGCTAACATCACAACCATTTCCTTTCTTCTTTTTTTTTTTCCCTAAAAATGTTCCAGATGCACTTTACTTAAGTCTGTATTAATGGTTACTGAGGTAATCAGGTGCAATATGAAACATAAGATTTCATATCCATAAGATATGCATGAAGAATTAAACATGATTTTGAAAACAGAAAACTGTTTATAACTGTAAATGCTTGCCACAGGAACAGGATAAACCCATGAAAGATTAAAAAAAAAAAAAACTGTGGAAAATAATTTTTTTTTCCTTGAAGAGTCTTTGAAGGTCTTTCACAGAGATCATGGCAGATACAATGGCCCTGTATTGCTGTTACCAGTTTTACTGTTGGATTCCTCATGCAAATAGAGAAGCAGAGAAACTAACATACTTCTCTTCTGCTTTGACACAAACATTTTGTGTGTTGCCAGCATGTTTTTATCAGGAATGACTTTAAGACTCCTTCTTTTATGACTGGAATCTTTTTTTTTTTTTTTTCTGTATATATGCGTTCTACCAACTGATCCATATCCAGATAAGGCACATAGCGCAAGTATTTTTTATTACCAAAACCCACAGAATGTTTTTAATTCTATTCTTACTTTTATAATCAAAAAAAATCAGAATAGGTGAGCAGTACCAACATATCTTCATTACTCCAGTGAAAAATTTGACTTAATGAAAGCTTTGATTTTGCAGCCTCAGTGATGTTTGAAAGCCGTATACTACTAGACAGTCTCGTGGCCACAAAACGGCGTATCTTTAAGGCTTAGAAGACCCACACTCATTCTAACATAACCTTGATGGGGAATCTTCTGCTTGGAAAAAAACCACTCAGTTCTGCATTTCTTAATGCCCAAAGTAAAGGAAGATAAAACACACTATCAAATGACACACAGATCGACATTACATTTTGCAGAAAGGGTTTTTAATGCCATTCATAAAAATAAAATGCATCAAGACATAACCAGGACAGTGTTATCCTATGTAATTTATGTACAATCAAACACAACACTGAGCAAGGCAAAATGCTTGTATTTTTATCCAATATCTAGAAAGTTTTCAGTCTTGCTACTCCTGGACTATACCACCTATTTATCCTACAAACAATATTTTAATGAAGGCATTTTTCGGCTAAAGTCTAATTTGAGCGAAAAAGAAAACAATATGAGTTTTACAGACATTTGCTTTATGGCCACTAGAAGTTATTTATATCTAAATCAACATCTTCAGCATCTCCAAAATAAACATATGAGTTCAGTATTCAGCACTGAATATGATTTTGCAAGTTCTAAAGTCCAGGATGTCATTGTCTATATAAGATAACTAGTAAACACAACATTTGAGCCAGATTTGAAACACTGTGCTTGAAATAATCACAATTCTATACAGCCAGGAAGTATGGCACAAGAAAGTTACAGAATAGATATATTTTTTTCAAACTTGAAAACCTAAGGCAGTAATAAGTTTTTACTGATTTTTCTACAGTGAAGATCTTCAGTATCAAGTGTGAAAATTGGGTATTTTTTGTAAATAGGATTTTTTGTGAAAAAAATAAAAACAAAACAAAACAAAAAACCCACCAACCCCTATGCTGTTTCTCGTCCCCTTGAAGCCAATCTCATTAGATATCTAAAAGTTGCAGGCATCATTGTACAGAACACAAAGCAATACAATAATGCATATCATTAATACAATGCATTAAACTGCAAGAGCATGTAGAACTGGCTTCATAAGATTAGAATGATTTGGTTAACATGTATATATCACCTTGAGAGCATATGAACAAAAAGTTCAATGTGAGGAATGTGTGTGTATGATTCTTTATATAGAAGACATGCCTCTTGGAATTTCCAATGTTTCCACTACAGCTCTTCTCTTCCCAGTTTGGTGCCTCATCCATTATTGACTTTCTAATTTCTGCAGGAATAAGCAAGCAAAGATGAGATTGATAGTAAAAAGTAACCTAATTTACTATATAATCTTGAAGAATTGTGGAAGAAGCATGTCTTCTGAGTGCACAAAGAGATATCACTGGCTAAAACAAATATTGTAAGAGAAATTTGTATATTGTTCTTGAAGCCCTAGAGAAAAAAATGTCAGTCTGAAAGGCATGTGAATGTATGAGCTGGTGCAAGGAAGAGTTAGTGGAGATGGATACATAACTTTAGGAAAACAAAACAAAAATATTGAATAGATGTAAAATGAGCTTTTTTTTTAAAAAAAAAACTACTCAAAACAGTTTAGAAACAGCAGATACTGCATATGCCAGGGAATTCCAGAATGAGCATTCATGCTGTTGCCCCACCAGATACTGCATGTCTAAAAATTCTAATAATTATTTTCATTAAATGTGCTCTATAATTGCTTGCCAGACTCGCTGCAGCTGTCAGCAAGAGAGCAATAAGATAGAAGAAAACTACTAGGCTGAAGACACAAAGCATAATTTTGTCTGTAAATATACCATATTAGAAATGAAATAACAGAATTAAAAAAAAAAAAAAGTTTTGAATCCAGAATATTACATTTGTTTAAAGTATGTTCTGCAGGGGATTAAAAATGAGTAATGACACAGATAAATCGTAGATCAACTGATTTGGAGATATTGTATAGCAACTGAGTAAGAAAAGACAACCTATGTTATAGACTATCAGTAGAGGTGCAGCAAAGGTACATAAGCTCTAAACCATCTGTGCATGTTTAAAAAACATCATGTGAATTTGCAACTATTACCCAGAACAGTGATAAAATATGCCTGCTTTTAGAAAAAAAAAAATTGTATCAAGTAATAACAAGAATCCCTATTATTGCATAGGGAATGCTAAAGTAAAAATGACAGATTGGCTTGAATTGAAATGCCCTTCAAAGGGAATAATCTTGTCAAATCCCCCTGTCATGGGCAGGGGCACCTTCCACTAGACAAAGTGGTTCAGAGCCCTGCCCTGTCCAACCTGACATTGAAGACTTCCAGGAATGGAGCATCCACAGCCTTTCTGGGCACATTCACCACCCTCACCACAGCGTCTCACCACCTCTACAACAAAAGATGTTATTCTTATGCGTCATATAAATCTACCTGTCTTAGTTTAAAACCTTGTCCTATTACTCTAGGCCTTGGTAGAAAATTCCCCTAAAATTATTAGCCCCGCTTTGTTGGAATCTGTGATATTGATGATTCCAAGATTGTAGAAAGTCTCTGAGCCCTGCAGCCAAAGAAGTCATAATTCATCTGTGCTGGTTTTCAAGGTTGTTTATTCTTGCTTATCTATAACATGTTCTGCTGCCCTGCTGCAGGTCTGTCCTGCAGGGCAGCGTGTGGGGGGCTCTGCCCCTCAGTGGGATGTTGCAAACATTATACACCAGAAACTACGTGTGCTCTATTTACAATAATGTGCCAATACCTATCACCTACGTTGAACAGTGTGTCCCCAGTGTAAACCAATAGAAAAATGCCAACACTACAGTGAAACATGGAGGGCATGAAGAAGGGAAAGACACACTCAATTTCCTCCACCTTGTCCCCTTTGGACCCCTTATCTAGAATCCTAAAATTTTACTTTTGCACCCATGCCATACTTAACTATTACTTATATCAAACACTCAGACCTTGTAATTCATCCTGTAAGACTGAAAACTCTTTTCCATGGACAGAGATCAGAGACAGTGTCTCTCACGGCTCTGTACGGGAGGGTTCCTGACCCCCTGCCAGGGTCCCAGACCTTCCAGAGCAGCCAGAGGGATGCCCTGGACTCCCACACCCCTTAGGTAGTTACCTACCTAAAAGGCTGAAATAAAACCTTCCCAAAGCCTTATCTTTTCACAAATCCATCTCACTCAGTCTTTCTTTGTAGGATAAGTGTTTGCACCGCTCTGATGTATTTTTGTGTGGCATTCCTCTGGACCCATTCTAACAGAACCACATCCTTTCACACTGGAGCCCCAGAGCCAGATGTAGCACTCCAGATTTCAAGAGCGAACTAGAGGGACAGAATCACCTCCATCAGCAGGTCACACTGCTTTTGATGCAGCCCAGGATAGAGGTGACATTATGTGCTGCAAACATACAATGCTGTCTCATACCTAATTTTTTGTCTATCAATATCTCAAGGTCCGCCACATGACTGATATCCATCTATTCATCCCCCAGTCTGTATTGATTTTATGGATTGTCCCCACTGAGGAGCAGGACTTTGCACTTGGACTTCAGGAGGTTCAAGTGGGTCTGATTCTCAGACCTCACAAGGTGCCCCTGATTTCTTAGAAGAGGATGTCTGGTAAGGCAAATGATGACTGCAGTGGTCACTGACATAGATATTGTATTGAAGTGGAAAAACGTGGGGTTTTTTCGGTAAAATAAAATACATTGTCACCACCATATATCCAATTGCACATTTTACACTTTATACTCGTCATCTTTCTAGAAAACTTTTCTAGGCTTCATAGTTCTGGGAATTAGGGACATATAATAATTTAAAAGTGGGACAAAAATCATCAGTGCACCAAAGGAAGGTGAATGACTTAATAACTTTTCTACCAAAATGTTTTAGAATGCCCTCCTGTTTCTTCTACGTGTTTGATATTAACTTCATTGTTTCATTCATCTATCTGAGTTGAAAATACTCAAAGAAACATATTTCTTGAAATGAGTTTCACATAAAAACGTCCAGCACTAGTTTAAGACATATGGAATTCTTACATTCTCAGTCTTTCTGCCTTTCTATTTTCCCTTTTTTTTCTGCTTGCATAAGGGTCTAACATGTTTAGAAATACTTCTTTTGTGCTATCCAAATTGATTGTATTTTCTGTATTAGAAAGGTTACCAAAAGATCCTCATTTTTTAAATGATCGGTCATTTGCTGGACCATAACTTTGGCAGAACATGGAACAGCTTGACTTTTCATTCCAAAATGGACCTGTTTGTAATAATGTAATATTTTTTAGGTTACAAAACACCTTGATTGGTTAGAGGGATAAATTCCATCAGATTCTTACTTAATGGTTATCTTGATATCTGCCCTTTTTCATACATTTATTTATAAGAGTCAATAAAATATTACCTTTTATATTTTTTTAAATAAGGAAAAAATTATAGTGATAAAATCTACCTCAAGTGAGGTCTACATCAAGCAACTCATTATATCAGCTTGAAATCACTGAAGTAAACAAGCATGCTGAGACACCTGAAAATCCTCAGATTGGTTTGGTATTTTTTTCTTCTACAAGTAGGACCTTCATTTTCCAGTTAAAAGAAAAAGAAAAAGAAATTCTTATGCAGCTATGCAGGCTGTTGAAAATAAACTATCTCCTTTATTATAGACATGCTAAAGACACAATGCACAGGACAGTTCAGAGATGAATTTGTGATGCTTAGGCTGTCATATTTTCCTCTGACCCAACACAGTCATACACACACACACACATGCGTTCACAGAGAAGTGCACAAAGACATCTACAAGCATTCACATGTATAAAACACAATTCAGATTAGTATCTTTCCTTAGCAAAATCACAGTAATTTCAGCACTTCATATCAATTACGTTTGTTTTAGGCCAGTCTCCTGATGTGTTTCAAGTGCTGTTGAATGTGATCTACAGGTTGTGATTTTGGTAACATTAGGTAAAATGACAGGGCTTTTTGCCAGATATCCACTACCTGAGCTGCACTGTCCTTTATCTTGCAGTCCGGTCTGCTCAGACTAGTTATAATGTTATATAATGTTACAAAATTTTCTAATTACTATAACCCCCAGAACCTTATCAGCAGGGTTTCTCCAACCAATGCTATGCATCATTCTCTTATTTCTGATATATATTTTAGCATTTTTTAAAGTGAGCCCAGCTGACATACTCAAAGCTATGTTAAGTAGTTAGTGGTTTATGAAATTGTTTGTTTCTCAATGGTGAAATATTAAATCTGGTCAACGTGTAGGTTGCATAATTTTTTCTTTTAAGAAAAGTGTTAATTTTTCTATAATGGGTAACTTGAGCTGAAATAGGTGTGACTATAGTTAAATATCATTATAAGCATTCAGGCAGGGTTTGGTTGTTTACACAACTTTAAAACCCCATCAATTATGAAAATAGGGATTACTAATCTTGGCTCATCTAAACCTTCTCATCACAGCTTCATAAATATTTTTCTGCATTATTTCAGTTAGCTTGTTGCTACTTCCCTCTGTCAGGCTATGTTCAGCTAAAAAATATGAACAAAAATTTATAATCACTATATCACTTTATTATTGTTTTTAGCTTCTAAAAAAGAAAAAAAATGAGGGGGAAAAAAGGAAAGTATATACAGATCTGTGATGAAGAAATTATTTTAGAAATAATTCACAGCATTAAAGCTATCATGTCATTTCATTCTTGCTGATCATGTCTAAGTGTGTCTCAAAAGAAGAGAATTATCTGAATTTGACATTTCTACATACATCTACTTCTTAGTTGTATTTGCATCATGATAACAAAAGTAATTGATTATTGTATTCTTCATAACTAATTTTGTCACCAGAAGAGTTCATGATTTATCCTGATTTATACAATGTCCTTCAAATGCAAATTTAATGGAAATAAATATTTAACAGCACTGTCTAGAAGGAACAGCAATTAAAACAGCAAAATTAAACAGCACTGTACCCTAAGGAAGTTCAGGATCAGTTAGCATCTGTGTTGTTTCTGACATGAAGCAAGAATTTCTTGCTGTGAAATTAGTTAGACTTTTTCTTTTCATCATGAAAGAAATAAAGTAGGTTTTTCTTTGGAAAACCAAATGAATTTCTAGGATAAATATATTTATTATATTTACATAAACCACTTTTTCAGTATTTGGGTAATTATTTACTAAGTCACAAATTGGATGAATTCTTTCATTTCTGATAATATGGATTGTGCTGTCTGTTGGCAAGAAGTTTTATCTTCATTTATCTGTTCTAACTATAACATTTCAGAAAGGTGATTTTTTATTATTGTAGATTATTTCTTATTTTAAATGTATTCAGTCTAGTTGTATATTTTCCTTAATTAAACTCCAGGTTCTCCATTTATTCAGAATTGAATAACCATAGTTAAAAGAATTCAGCTTGTTTTTTACTATTTCCTTCTTCATGTGACAACTTCAAGACTGAGAACTGGCATGTAGTTTCATTCTATTTCTCGGAATGGACTCAAAGCCACTTTGGGGGAATCAATTTTGCCCAAAGATCAATTAATAGTTTTCCTTCTTTCACCCACATCTATAACAGAGGTGACATTGTGTATGTCATTTGCATATACAGCTGAGAAAATCCAAAATAAAGTGATTAAAAGTAAATTAAGTAAACAGTCCACTCTGGACTCCTGGGTAATTAGAAAACATTGGTTTTGATAGTTATGTATTATGCTTGTGCATGTCCTGAATTTAAATACAAATGCAAATTATAATTGTTCACTATTTAAATTTCACTTTATGTTGCTCACATATTTATTCAAAAATACAAGAATCCATATTGGTGCCCACAAAACTGCTCAACTATATTAAAAATATATTCATATATATATATATATATATATATATATATATAATCACTGTTCTAGATTTACATTGCTGCAATTTTTATAGAGGTATCATAGGATTCCACTATATCCACAAGCAGCATGATAGCAGGTAAACAATCAAAGAAAATATTATTTGTGATCAGCTTTAAAAGAGCATTTTGGAAATTCCTGAAGCTACATATCACTTCTGAATCTCCTGTTCTGTTTTTCAATGTTCTCTCTTGATTTAAATCTACACCTAAGTAACTGTTTATCAGCTAGCTGCTCTATCAAATAGGTAAAAGCCATTTATGGTTTAGTTCACCATATTAGACAAAAACAAGCTAAACCAAACCAAAATAAAAATCCTGAAAATAATCAATTAATTTCACTGCAGAAATGCCCCCTTTGCCTTAAGAAAGATTTCTTTTCCAGACTAGTACTTGTTAGTATAGATAATTTGATGTGCCTGAGCCATCATGTTCTGTACTGAACAGACTGTGTCTACTTTTAACTCTTCTTCCTCAGCACTCCCTGTCTTTCAGGAAATCACAGGACCTTTGATGTGTGAAATCTCTGAATGTTTTAAAGTTAGTACTGCAAAAACACTAATGTAAATCTTCTGAAGTATTCATAAACAATTCATTTACAGAGGCTGATTCTCTGCTCTGTAAGAAGTGGGTCACCTGAAACAGAATTAAAAGAGCTGAACAGGGGTTCATGCTTTGAATGTCAGCTTTTGTTTAGACCTCCTTTAATGGAAATGAATTGCAGTTTTCAGAGAGCTGTTGATTCTGAGGAACATAGGTGCCTAATATCTTTGGGATATTGTTTTTTCCTCTCCATTCACCACAGTAATAACATGAGGAGTAGCTAAGACTATTTCCTTAGCTTCTTTAGGAAACCTGAATCTAGCTGATATGAATCCTATATCTATTATAAAAAATACATATTTACAATATCTGAGTGAATGCAGGTATAAAATTCACTTAACCAATGTCATACAGTGATCTAGTCATTACCCAGTGATCAAAATGTTTTTGCATAAGAAGAAATTCTCCAACATTCCTCTATTGTGCCTAAATATAAATTTGCTTAAATATGTGTAGTGACAAAAGTATTAAATCTCATGGCTTCTTTGGTTTGTGCCTATTCTGAGCACCTATAATTAACAATGACAAGTGATCTCAACTATTGTAGCACAAATAACATCTCAATTGAGTACAATGAAATATGTTACAATATACTGAGAACAAATTGAACAACTAAAAAATCAGCAAGTAATAGCTTCACATCATAAGATAAAAGACTGCATGCAGAAAGAGAAACCAGAAGAGTGAATTCAGCAATGAACTATTCACTTTGAATTTTCTGCTCATTGCTCCCCACAAATCATTTCTTGACAACATTTTTTGGAAGCAAACTCAGTTTTAAGCTTTCTGTTCATTTGTGTGTCCTCTCCTCTCTCCTCTTCAGTTCCCAGGCAGGTCTTTAATACCTTAGGGGAAATTCCATAAACAGATTCTCCATTGCCTCTATACAGCATCAGCAGCTGAATGAGCCTCCCATAACTGCATTATATGAAACAGACTGATCAGTAATCAATGGTGCTTCTCCTCTCATCTGCCTTTAGCCATTATGCAGTTAAGAGAAACAGCATTTGCTGAGAGCCCAGGTGCCCTACTATGCCTGTATCAAAAGCAGGAAAGACCTATAGTATGAGCCTGAAAGAAACAAGTGGTATGTCTGGGATGACCCAAAATAGGTCACTTGTAAAAAAGAATACAAACACATGATGAAAGCAATCCTGTGTTTTGTGAAAATAATAATAAAAAAAATGTAGGGGGGGAAAGAAAAGGGCACGTGCATGGAATTCTCAAAAAAATGCTGAGGATAAATTATTTCTACACTACAAATACAGCACTACTACCAGTTCTTCATTTACATTGGACGTGCAGCTAGAGAGTAGACACGACAAGGATGCAAATGCAAATGATTACAAATTGTCAAGACTTTTTGTTATAAGCTCAGAAAAGGAGGATAATAGAGGAATTAAAGAAAAATATGAGGATGAGATGGAATACAAAAATGATCAGTCAGTGATTACGTGAAAGACCTAGAGAATGCATAATAACAAAGTAAGAAAAGCAAAAGAGCAACAAGATACAAAATGTCTGAGGACCCTAATTATTTTTCCTCCATTCCTTAGTAGGAATTGACCTAAAGTAATGCTGGGAGGATCTAAGCCTGGATCACAGAAACATAATGATGCAAATGTAAATGTAAATGTAGACTCTTTGTAAACTCTATTGATGTAAACTCTACTGATGTATTGAAACATTTTCCTAGAGAATAGCAAAATAAAATAATAATTATGATTAAAAGGGGATAAATAAACTTTTTAATCTCTTTACTAATCATCTCAAGTAATTTCAGTATATTTTTTAGAAGACCTGTCTTTTAATGCATAAGTTTTTCCTACATGCTGTCATATACACTGGTAAAGATGTCAAGAGATGAGCTCAAAGGTCAAGCTTGGGAAGGCTCACAAGAGTCTTCCCTTCCCCTCATAAATGACATAAATTATCCTTAAGAATGAAGGCTGAACATTCAAGGCAAACCCTCAATAGCTATGGGACACTTAAGAATGCTGACTAGTGGAACTGAATTAATTTTGCCATCGTAGGACAGCAAAATTGAATTCCCTTTGCACTAATCTGAAGTCTGTGTTGCTGTCCTACCCCACACAGGTTTTGGTCTTCTTATGCCTGAAGAGAATTGCAATAATTTCTAATTTCACCTCTGAAAAATAAGAACTGAACAGCCATGTATCAAAAAAAAACCCCAGATCTTATTGTAAAATTATCTGATTTGGGCATTTTACCTCTTCCACTGTGAAAACAACTGGAACACTACATTAAAAACCTCTCTCAGACCCTTGTACATAACAAAGTTCTTTTCATGCATTAATGTAATAGTCAATTTTGTCTCGGAAGCCAGAAAGCCTAACTAAAGACCTTCTTTTTTTTTCATGCTACAAAGAAAAAAAAAGTGTGAATCATTATGATAGAAGAGAAAAAGTCGCTCTTGGTTTACTCATGAAGTCCATCACTGGTGTCTTCTTTTCCATGTAGGAAAATTAATTTAACATATGTTTCATAATATAAGGTGAATAGTTAGAGAAATGTGGGTTTTTGGAGGCATTGGAAATTCTGTGGCACGTATCACTTTAATAAAGATATGCTTTTGATAGAAATAAGTCTATATAATAATAACTTTAATAACAGAAGTAAGTTTTTAAATGTAAGAATTTGGAAAAGAAATATCTAGAATTATTATTTAAACTTTGAAATTGAACACAAGAGGTCAATAATATGCTGTTGCTTTTCTTTTAATACAATGAAACAAACAAAATGATGAATTAAAAATTCAGGAAATAAAACAAAGTGGAACTGGAAGGGGAAAATGTAACATAGAGAAATAAATACTTAAACTAAGATTGTACCTCCAGATGGCCTAATTTTAGTCAATAATTCCTAGCAAACAATGATAGAAATTGTAGGAGCTCTACCAACATATAAGTCACAACACATCAATGGAACAGTACTAATTTTGTTCAAGTAATGTGACCATCTTACTTTTTTCTTAATTTTTATTACAGCTAATCATATGATGAACTAAATACTTAATTTTTGACAGAAATTATTATTTAACTATTTTTTATCTCATATTAGCTTTCTCTTTTCAATGTCTATCATTCCATTTTTGTTCTTATTTATCTGAGTTTAGAGAGAAAGTTTCTGGAAGACATTTAAGGCACAGAAACCTACTTTATGATAGAAAGACACAAAAAAAATCAAAACAAAATCAAACAACTAAACAAAAAACAACTAAACTAAACAAAAAAAAAACATATCCACCACGAAAATTTAAACAATAAAAGTAATCTTTAAAAGGTCTATGCCTTCACAAAAAGTAAAATACTTTAAAGACTGTATAATACCTTTTATATAAATGTAGCTTAATTACAGTTTTAATAAAAAATAAACCATAAGTCTGTCCTGCTTTATAAATCAAAAGTAGAAAATATCACTGGCAGGAAGTGGTCTCTGGAATCACAGAATGTTACTGTATGTTTTGTGGGCTTGTGAAGAATATTAGACAATATTTTTAATATCTTTCTTCTATTACTTACAATTCACTATGATCACAAATATTGTCTTTCATGTTCTACTGGAAGATTTTCAGCAGGAGGCTGAAAATCAGTCTGTCATGAGCTAAGAACATTTCTCATACTATTAAACACTGGCCTTCCTTCTGTGCCTTGCTATTGTTTTGCACCTCTTTTTTAAATGGAGCTCAAATGCATATTTTCTAGAATTTATATTTGTCTAGTCAGTCGCCAAAACAGTTCTATAAACTCTGGTCTCATCCTTAAAAATTTCTGTTCATTGCTGGCTTTGCACTGACTAATTCAAGCTGAACTGACAAAAAACGTGTCTCAGATTACTTACAGGCTTTCGTTATTTATGTTGAAGGTGTGTCAGTTGTTCTCTGAAGGAGTATTAATTGGCCTTTATTCTTCATATTTTTCAGATACCCTGACAGTGTTTACAGATTAGTCCTACAACTTACTCAGTTTCAAAGCTAATTAATTGTGGGGAACACAGAAGACAGCAGTAATTTCTACCCAAATCCATCAGCATTGCAATTAACCCTCATATTTTTCAACAGACAGGGGGTGGACAAGCCTTATCAAAAAGAACAAACAATCCACCTCAAAAGGCTTTCATGATTTATGTGTAGGTGAATCTACTTGCGTCTTAAGCAACTACCCATTACCAATCCATGCAGTGCCAAGGGGGACAGTGCTGGCAACCCCAAGATTGTGGGTTCCAATCTCCCTGTGAGCCATTCACTTCAGAGTTGGGCTTGACTGTCCTTGTGGGTCCTTTTCAACAGAGAATATTCTGTGATCCATGAGAGTTGCTGGGTGTTGCCATCCAGGGTTCTTCTGAGAGCTGCTGTTACACACATATCCACACCTTGGCATCTCTCTCAGCATGTCCCAGTATGCAAAGTAAGGAGGGTGCTCAGGAACTGTGATAATAGGATGTGGATAGAAACAGATGGGACTCGGGATCTAAACAGGTACAATTCTCGATTAAAGAAACTAAATTTCTTCCCATTATCAGCCTGTTCTCACAAAGTTATGTCACAGCATGCCCATCAGCATTTACTTACTAGTCAATAAACAACTAGAAAAAAGAAAAATATTTGTATCTCTGACAGGAAAATCAGATAACATTTCAGATTTGCTCTTTTCAATAAAGAACAAAGGTGAAGAATTCTTCATAATCAAACCAACTGCAGCACTATTTAGATCAAACAAGCCCTAAGAAATACCGCAACTGTGAAGAAATGTGCTGCTTAATAGTATTTGTTTGCAAAAATTAATGACTGGCAGCCTGTTACATTGAAAATGCACAAAATCAATACTGATATAAAACTCCAGAGCTGGCTGTCACAAAATACTTTGCTTAGTCTGAAATAACAGGATTGTTTAGTATGGTTAGATGTATGCCACTATCCCCAGAATGCCCATGAACTTGAATCTGTTGATACTGAATAGTCTCAGAACAAGCAAGGAAGGTGTCAAGGAGAGAAAAATATGCATGTCAAGTCCAAATACAACTGATGATAGAGGTGGAAAACTTCACAGCTATTTCACACCATTTTTATCACTTGTAACCACCTGTAATTTAGAAAAGATATTCAAAGCATAAACCTAGTGTAAACAGGTACAAATGATGGGAAAGTTAAATCTAGAATGCTAAAGCACTTCTTTTATGCTGTGTTACCATACATTAAGAAAGCAGGAGTGGTTGTGAAGTTATTGACAAGGGGTAAAGAAACCCATCCCAAATTTCCCAGACCTTGACACCATTAAGCCTAAATCAATTTCCAGAAAACTAGTCAGAATGGATGTTGCTTTGTAGCTGCTAAAGAGAAGGCAGTGGAGTGGTGTCCTCAAATGAGTTCCTGATAATAATGTTCACTCTTCTTTTCAGTGAGAAAACAACTAAAATGTAACTTTTTATAAAATAAGATCCACTGAATTTTATTATGAAGAGATCAAATCTTCTACTGAATGGTACAGAAAAGAAAGACCAGTGAAATACGCTCATTTAAATAATAGCTTCTCAGATACATTAAACCTTTCTCTAAGTAAAACAAAACTCCTAGAGATATAGTGCTCAACGGTTTTATTTTTTCTACAGATGTTTAAAAGCAAGATTTTTTGAAAACAATAAAAAATAAAATTAACAAGACTATTTCTGACACCTATTTTCTGTGGAAGAAAATAATATTTTCTATTTTAATCTCCAGAGTAAAAAAAAAATAATAGACTTTTTTAAGAGAACAATATCAAATTATCATGGTAAAAGGTTAAGAGTTAGTATTTTCCTTTCCTTGCATTTCTGGACATCTAAACACTTTTCAGGTAATGGTCCCTCCAGTGAGTAACTGCACAGAAAAGTGAATGCACATATTCCACTTAACTTTCCTCTTACCTGTCTATGAGTTATTTCTCTTTTACTCTTACTTCCTTTTCTAGAAAACACCATGATGATTTGATCAATCAGAATAGTTTACATCACAAAAGCATTTGAGAGTGAAAAATATGTAAGAAATTCCCATATAATAATAAATGAACAGGTTTTATCTAAAATAAGCAACTCCCACAAAGTGCTGGACATTTTCACAATGATTTCAGTTATGGTCTTTTCTCCCTTGTTGTGATGGTGATAGGCAGTAAACTTCCTCTTTAAATTTGCTGTTATATTCAGGTCCCAAATACAAGACTATGCCTGGGATATTCATGGATCTCCTGAACACCTATGAAAATAAAGTCGTAGGCACTCTAAAAATGCTGTGAAAATGCAATGATTTCACAAGCTCAGCACAGGGGGAGATATCACTACCCACAGTTCTCACTTTTGTGCGAAAGGAAAACAAAACAGGTGCTGTGTTCCTCCGAGTAATTTTGCAGCTAAGGTTCATTTCACCTTTGAAATACAACAGAATAGAAAGGACCTCTATTCAGACCAGAGGGGACCTCAGAGATTTTCTGCTCAACTGTCTGCTCAAGCCAGGGTCAGCTGTGAGGTTCAGGGCTGTCTCATGCCACTTTTTTATTCTCCCAGAGCAACACTCCAGCTGCGCAGACTGTCAGTAGCCCATGAATTCCCAGGATTTGGCATGTGTCCTGCCTGATTTTCATAAGGCTCCTTTTGGCCCATTCCCTCAGTTCATCTGTGTCCCTCCAGCTGACAATCTCCCTTTGAGCATTCCAACTATTCCCTTCACTTTGATGCTGTCTTCGTGGTTGATGAGAGTGTCCTCTATTTCCACTTCCAGGTTATTGACAAAATCATTATGTAGGACAGATCTCAGGATATGCTCCTGCAGTACTCTGCTTCCTTCCCTCCAGTCTCCAGGCAGAGCACAAGCCATTAACCACAACTGCCTGATCCAACCATATAAACTGTTTTTTGTTCATCCAGATCACACATATAAAATGTAGTGTCCTTACTTGGATGCAAGACTGTTGTGATAAAGTGTCCTTACTTGGATGTTGTGACTGTTGTGTAGTGTCAAAAGCCTTAAGGTACTGTAGGAGTTTATCACAGACTGGAATTTGAAAGCATATTAGCTCTGAGTTGCTAAAGTCCAGACTGTTAATTCAATTTTCACTGTTACTAAAATCTCACTCCTCCAAAACCATACTGTGGAAAAACCAGTCCTGCTGGAGTATTTCATTTTGAAGCAAGTCTATCAGTCCAAACTGTCATCTCAATCTGATTATTTGCTGTCCAAATATTAAAGCAAAATCTCTCTCTATATATATATATATATAAATTTATAATTTATATAAAAATTATATATAAATTTGTAATTTATAATCTTGGTATTTCATCTAGCTTTGTAAAAAGGACATTA
Source organism: Chloebia gouldiae (assembly GCA_003676055.1). NCBI lineage: Eukaryota > Metazoa > Chordata > Aves > Passeriformes > Passeridae > Chloebia > Chloebia gouldiae. The sequence goes on from QUSF01000002.1 coordinate 37,596,457, forward strand.
AACTATTAGAGAGTGTCCAAAGGAGGCTACAAATGTGGTAAAGGGCCTTGAAGGGAAGCTGTATGCAGAGTGGCTAAGATCACTTGGATTGTTCAGACTAGTGGAGACTGAAGGGAGACCTTAGTGCAGTCTACAATTGCTGTCTTTCATGTATTCATTTATGGTTCTTAATTTAAATCCTATTTTTGGGTTTCTTTTTTTTTTTTTTTGTTTTTTTTTTTCCAGAAATTGCAGCGTTGATTCTTCACTCTGACAATTAGTATACTAAATGTCCAATTAATCTTCCCATGTTTTGGCCAGGTATCATGCATTTAATACTATAGTAGACATTTAACAGAGGAAAGAATGGGAAGAATGTCAGTTGTTTGCACTACCTGTTGTAACACACTCTTTCTTGCACCAGGTAACTCAGTGACAGCTCTTTATCAGGACTGCATCTGGCTCTCATTTGTAGTTACAGGGAATACTACTTAAGGAATTAGAACATGGCCATTCATTTCCTGCCAGACTGATCTGCTATAGCAAATAGTGACCTTTAATCTGTCTTCTCCAAGTCACACTGTCTACAGAAATGCAGATGACATATATAAGACCTTTTCAAGAAAAGCTACACATTCAGCTCTTGAAAAAATGAAACTTTTTCTGAAAAAGGTTCAGTAACACAGGCAGGAAATTCTTCCTCACAAGGAAAATGGTCCTCTGAAGAGAAAAGTGTCAAGGTCTTTACACTTTGATAAAATCACACCTATCCCCTTGAAACATAGGAAATGAGGTGTTTTTCAGGGCTTTTTAGATTTTGTGGGGGTTTTAAAGAATTTTACACTAAAACTCATGACCTTCCCTGTCTCTACTTTACTCAGAAACTTACTTTTGTCTGTCTGATACTTTCATCTGATTAATTTTTGCCCTAAGCACAAAGGATTATAACTTCCTATTAAACTCAATACTGGACCAACTGCATTTTCTATTCTTCTTGTCTTTTGTGTTATGCTGGAGGGCATTTCAGGCTGTCTGAAAGTAACAGCATGGGTTTGTGATTGGAGTATCTGATGGCACAAAGTACAAACTATTCTTATATGTCCTCTACAACACACAAGGTTTGATTAAATGTTCCTTTCATATTTGAAATTGTTTATATGTATTTTAAAGTGTACTGAAAACTTGTTTCAGATATTGAAGATGTTAAGGAATTCACCATGACTTTTTCCATTTTATCTGGGAGATATAAATAATGAACCAAAAAAAAACCAAAACAGATGTTTTTTGAGTATGCCATGTATTCTAGGCTCTAGCTTATGAACACGGTTAGCTTAACCTCTATTTATATTCAAGTGAGAGAGATCTTCTGAGGCTGAATCAGTGCACCCCACCGCTCAGAGAAAGGTCATGGCAGCCAAGTCCTGTGGGAAGATGAGTGGGACAAACTGTGGAGTCCACGGGCACACTCAGGGTCCTGTCAATATCAGAGGAAATGTATTACAATATGCCTTTACCATGTACAATATCACAAGAAAATACAGAAGGCTAGGAAAAAATGAACTTTTAAATTAAATGTCAAGCTCCTTCTTAAGATATATTGAGATTTGGGAGGACAAAAACCCAATTATTCTTCATGAGACTTAGAAGTGAAAAAATTAGCATGGGCTTTAACTACTGAGTTTATTTGAAATGCTCACTCTCAAAAAAAACCAAAAAACCAAAAAAAACAAAAAACAATCAACCCAAACAAAAGAAAACTCAAGATGAAACAAAAGCAAAACCCAGAAAACAGGAAGAGAAAAAACTGTGAATCGCAAAACCAAAGACAATAAAATGAAGATAGATTATTAACAGATTCTTAGTAGTATGGTAAAAATTTTTAACAGGTTCTATTTACAATTTATCCTTTGTGCTGCAGCTCTGCTTAGAAAGTCTTAAGACACTGAACTGCTTAATAATCTACACAGAAATTTAGCTCCATTGTATCAGAAAGCAGAAGAAAAACAAGGTAAAAGACAACACTGCACTGATATATGTGAGATGTGTGTAGAATGCGTATTATTCTTACTAGTTCAATTACTTACTAGACAAATTCAAAGTAAAAGCAGTGGTAATCAAAGTTTGCTGTACTAAGCTGCTGGTACAAACATTGTCAGAAGAATCAATTGACTGAAAACTGTCCTTCCATCTGATACTGCACAAAAATGAGCACATACTGCATCAAGTCAAAGATAGTCATGTTACGTTTGAAACATTTTTTTTCCTATGTTAAAAATGCAAAAAGATTAAAATAAACTGGTTGGTTAAAGGCAGATAAAATTGAAAATGCTGTTTGTATGAGGCTGAGCAGAACTCAAGGCATCAAGTTTAGATTTTAGCTATTTAGCTATAGCATAATAGGTTTTTAGCTATTGTGGCTATTTACTGGATACCATTTTTTGAATGGATTAGAAGTTGTACAAGTCATTATGTTGACCAGAAATCATGGCCTGGACTCTACTTCCTGCTTCCTAATTTGTAGATAGATTCCCAGTATACAGTTTCTTTCTACCTATGTGGACACATGTTAGAGGTAGAATATACCTTTCAAATAAATTTAATATGGAGTTGTAACCTGTTGTTTTACATAAGAGGCACAAGGGGAGGTAGAAGGCAATGTGGTTTATGATCTACATACTCTTATTTGTGGGAAAAAGCAGGAGAACATTAAAGGGTTTGAAAAAAAGTAGAATATAATCTGGATCTCTATCAATAATAATAATAGAGCAAATTATGGGAATAGAAACTGCAGTTCCTTCAAGATATACAAGCATTTATATATGCCAAAACAACCTAGGTAGACAATACTTGTTCATTTACTCTTCAGATGTTGCAGTTCTCCTATTTAAATATCCTGTATAAAACATAAGATAGAATAGTTTCTTTACTTCAGAAAGACAGTAAAGAAATATCACCCAGAACAAGCAGTGGAGAACTGCAAGAGGAAAGCTTACTGTCAAAATCAGTTTCTGCAATGAGTTCCCTGAACCTAAATTTTAAGTGGGAATGGTCTAAATAAAGCATGCTACAGACAAATCATCAACTCCAGCAACATTCCCTATATTTACATAATTTACTTATCAGGATCAAAGGATAAATTATACGTAAAAACTTCACGCTTACTCTTTTTTACCACTAAGATCTGTGGAAAAATATTACCATTTACAAAAAAAAAAAAACCCAAAAAACCAACAAAAAACCCAAAACAAAATAAAAACTACAAAATAACAACAAAAAATATCAAACCAACAAAAAAACCACCATCCTCTAATAATTTTTTTCTTTAATTTAAAGAACTGTTAACCACCAAATACTTCTGATGCAGCATCTCCCTTTCTATGCATCATAATATCACGTATCAAAAATATTCACATTATCCAGAGCTTCTAGCATATTTTGAAAAGTATCAGATAATTCTTCAGGCAGATAGATGTGAATTGCAAGTAATGAACTTTAAAGTTCTAATTTCTTTTTTCTTCTAAGTTTCTTATGTTAGTACTTGAAGAAAAAGATAAGGCTTTCTGGTTTGATAAAGTTGTCCACCTTATTTTGTTAATCTAGTAGGAAACAGGGAGGAAGAAAGAAATCTAAATTATTGTTGTGTTTCCTTTCCAGTTCTCAATGTGCTTGTGAAATATCTATGTTGTTTGGATTATGTGTACCTGGGGAGCTATTATAGCATACAAAATTCTCACTACTTCAATATATTCTTAGAGTGAACACAAATAATTTTAAGGAAAGTTTTTTAATAGCCTTCTTTTATGATAATACCAAGCTCCGAAGGATAATTAAAAATTAAAAATGTCAGAAGTAGGTAGATTTGTGCATAAGGGAACTTTTAAGGTTCAAGGCTAGAATAGGACATGGATGCTTCCTTGCACAAGAGCAAAGAAATATATAACTGAACCTTAGAAAGTATGTATCAAATAGCATCTTACTCTATGAAATGGATTCCATTTTTCTGGAGACTGCACATGTTCTAGACATACACCTAACATGGATTTTCATTGATGCAACAACTTAGGTTAGTTTGGTTTTGTTAAAACTATTATAGAAAATATGTGGTAGGGTATAGAAGAATAAAGGAAACAAGAAAGAAGCATGAAGAAACACTAATGCCATTCTTTTCATGATATATCCTTTACAGCCTGGAAGGTATATTTATTATATTGCATGCAACTTAGACGTCTAATTTTCAGCAACATTGCCATCACTAACTTCATGCCATATAAAAATAACATTTCTGTTTGTTACATTAAAATTGTATATTTAAATATCTTCCTAAAAAAGTGAGGTAGAACAAGAATGCCTTGAGGACACAAGCTGTGTTTACTCAAGATTTGCAGCCCCTTCTTCTTGGAATTATTTGGTTTCAGAAGGGAAATAAATTATTTGTGTCTTAATGACACTGAAGTGATTAAATGTCTATTTGCTTATCATTTATGTTTATTCTTAGCTAATAGCTTACATTCGTTTTCAGTTTGCATCTTTTTCTCTATGTTAACAGTTCTTACCTCAAGGGAAGCAAGCTTAGAAACGTTAAGAAAAAAGAGTATTTTTAAGTTAAATGATTCATTTATTTACCTGCTATTCTTCTCATACATTTTTTGCTCGCCTACTGCAGAACACCAAAGTTGGTCCTCCCCAAAAGCAGACATATGAAGAACTGCAACAATTATTTTTTACAAGATTCATATACTCCCCTCAGTCTTATCCTCAGACATACAGATTTTTCTCTAATAGGCTAATAAATACCCAAATTTAAAATGAATGTATAAAAAAATAGGGTTTAACCGCTTAACCAGCTGATTCTTATTGAACACAGGGAAATAATATTTCAGGAATCTGGAATTATATCTAGTGTTCTATGTCTGCTGTTCTTACCTCTACCGAATTGTGTTCCTCAGGTGAAGTTGTGTAATTATTTTTAATCCTACACATAGCTTCCTGCCCAAGAATGTTCTCATGGTATTGTGATATAAATAAATTTTCTAGGGACAACAGAAGACACAGGTTTTTTTACATGTTTTAATTTTAAAAGTTGGAGAAGGTTTAATTCAACTGCAGAAAATATTTCTTATGATGGTAGCTATATACAAACATTATATATATTTTCAGTCTGAGCTACAGAATAGAGTCAAAGTAACAATCCCACATGATCCTTTCTGACATATACAGATGTTTGAGGTGTCTGCTGAGAGCACATAAAGTAAAAATTCTCTAATTACTGAAACTCCTCACTAGACACAATTCCATATGACATTTTTCAAGACACTTATGTCACTTAAAAAAAAAAAACCCAAAACCATCTTGGATCATGTTTTCAAGCCAGATAAAATAACTGGAGTGTAATTCTTCTTATCTGGACTCCTAACATAGTTATCTCAATTCATAAAATTATAGAAACAATGTTCATAGGCAAAGACATAGATATATCTAGAACATTAATTATCTCAACACAATTTAACTGTCTAAAATAAGTCAAATACATAACAACAAAAAAGTTCCCATGGATACCTGGTTGTACTGTAACTATTAAAGGAGTTTAGACATTTAGCTCCCATCCAAATTTTTACACTGCTGATACAATTGTCAATAAGCAAGATTAGGGGAATTTATTTGAATTATCTCAATATTTCAGTAAAGACTTAAAAACAACACTGATGTGTCCTTTTGTAATATTGTGAAAAGAGTGAAATTTGTGAAAATGAGATTGGAAAGATCAAGCAGGATTCTTCATGTTGTATTTCCAATTAGAAGTTTAATGATGAGCGCTCACTTAGTGTAATGTACACGCTCTGGGCACAGGGTGGAAGTTCCCTGGCTAGCACACTCCCCGTGACCGATGGGCACTTAGGAGAGTGGCCGCCCCCAGATCTCTTCTGAGACCCCCGTTTGGTGGCGGTGCTTTCAGGGGTCTGCAGCTCCCTGCAGGTGACACGGCAGCAGAGCAGAATGAAGATCTGAGACAAAGAAACAGAGAGGAACCACTTCTGCGAGTCCCACTGCAGGCTCATACCCAGAAGGAATCAGTAACAAATGGCAACCAACTCAGTATTTGCAACATCTTTTAAAGAGGAGAGGGTATAAGGGGTGGAAACAACCCAATAGGGAATCATTAGGGGAGGAGAACACAACTGAGGATGTCCAATGAGGGCAACCCAGGGCAGGGAGCAAGTTTAACAGTCCAATTGCTTACTAAGGAAGGAACAGACAGGGAACTTTCTAGAACAAAAGATTGAAAAGAGCATATAAGGAGTTAAGGGAGGTACTGGAGAAACTGACATGGGGATTGAAAACCACTTGGCGGAAAAATATTGAAGTAAACAACTCAGGGGGACAATTAGGGGGAACCATTAGGGGGACAAAATGGGGTACATGGAACAAACCATTATGAACTGATTATCAACAAACATTTGAGAAAAGCTTTAAAAGAACAATTATAAAACAGCAAACTACCAAAACTTAGGACACAGAAAAAAAATGCAGAATTGCAGGACTGTCGTATCTCAGATGAACACAATCACTCTAAAGAATCAGAATTTCTTTTCTGGTGCATTGCTTTTCCCAGAGCAATTTGCTGGGAAAAAGACACTATGAAGTTCTTCAGACTGCAGTTTGGAGCTGAGAAGCTTAAATTTCACTAAAGTCTTCTAATTGATTTTGCCCCAAGGAAACAGTGCACTGCTGACAAAGCAAATAGGGTGCATTGATGGGAAAAGCAATACATATTTTCTTGTCAATCTGGAATATTGTGGGCAGATGGGAGCTCACTCTGCATCAACTAAAAGCCAGGCAGAAGCCAGAATTTATTAGTCTGTATGAAGTTATAAAGTACTTTCAGCTGTCTCTGAATTTGTAGAGAGAAAGCTTTATATACACTCATATATAACTGTCATGCAAAACCCATGCTTGTTGGTAATACACACTGTGCATCTGTGTTCACCCAGAGGTAAAACCAGTACATATAGGAAGGGTTTAGGGTTAACTCTTCACTTCTCCATATCTGAGCTGATCAACAGTTACAGAAATTCAGCTTCTGGAACTGGAAAATGTACTTACAGATATTTGCTTTATGAAAAACTCTGGGCACTCTTGACAGGGGAAAAAAATAACAGGAAAAAAATGAAAAGCAACGAGAAAAATAATCAAAATCAGGTAAATAAAACAGTAGTTCTTCCTTTTTGGTCTGGTTTTAGTAAAGTATCCCTGCGTCAGTGATTTTCTCTGTGCAAGCACATTTTGTATCTCCTATAAACAGATCTGTTCTAACAAGAGATTGATGATCAATGATTAATTCCCAGTGTATAAACATATAATACACATATGTTGGAAACATGCTGCAAGAAGTAACAACAGATTCTATTTTCCTATTGATTTCTACAAGATAAAAGTTACTGATTAAGTTACTCTTTCAAGAATGTTTCCCGATTCCAGATGTTGGTATGCGTTTTTACTACATTTGCATTAGTAAATACAACCTGTGTGCTTACTCATCATTTTAAAATTCTCAGAAATTAGAAACTGCAGCAGAATCATTGACACAAGAAACTAATAATTCAGTACCTGACATTTTTCTGTAATTGCAATCATAACTGAGGCCAATGGCGGTAAAGGAAACCACTTAATACGGTAATTAAAATGTTCTTGTAGTCTGGACCCAGAATTTTAAGTCATAATTCTCTAGAGATGGTACAAGATACAACCATAGCAAGAAAAAAAATAAGAATTAAAAGAAAATGAAGTCATTATTGCTCTATTCTAGCAGAAGACCATGAGAGCTTCCAGACAACGCTATGAGCATTTAAAAATATTATTGTGGAGTCAAAATAATAGATTTTGGGAAGAGGGTGAAACAAAAAAAAAAAAATAAATGAAATAAAATCATATAACCATAGAATGGTTTGGATTTGTACAGACTAAATGCTTCCTGAAAGCTGACAGGCTTCTTGAGGGCATGACCAGGGAAACTTGTTCCACTGTTTTACCAGCCAAACCAACCTTCATCAATAACAGGAAATTATTTTTTCTAACTCTATGAGTTATATAATCCAGAAGAAGCCAGAAAAAAAGGAAAAAGTCATAGCCATTGTGCCTTTGGTTTCAATATTTTGAAGTAACACTTTATAGTTGTTTTGGTGATTCTAAAAAGAAATTAAAAGAAAAAAAGTAGAAAAATATTGGAACATTCAAACCAAAGACACTTTATTAAGGTAGGCTTTATTATTAAAGATTCATGAGTAAAATATTTTTATTATAAAAATGAATTAAGAGACATATTTTCTAATTAGTTTCATTTGACCTATATACCCTATTTTTTCAGTATAACTTTGCCATACTAAATAACAATTAACTGAAAGTGTTGATTGTTGTAATCATATTTCTAATGTGTTTTATGTAACTGAAATAAAATTAAGTTTGAGATTTTTCAAAAATTTACTGTAGCTTAATACCTTCTATATACATATGCATGGTCATAGTTGTTAGGTATTTATAGAGAAATAATAAGAAGATATATTGTCTCTTTGTACTTATTTTCAATATGAATTTGTATTTGCTGGGTTTCAAATTATAAATACTGTCTGGGAGTTCCTGTGTTCTAAGCAGATTACAGGGATTTTTCTTGTAGTTGAAAATTATCAAAATTATCATGAACCAGAAGGCAAGTTCTCTTTTGAATTAACCGTGTGGAAAAACTGAAAGCCAACAGTTAGTGACCACATATAAAGTGAAGTCACAGAAGAAAAGTCTTGTGCATCTAAATATCTTCCCTGTTGCATTTGTCTTGGGCACATATATATCTTTTGCCTTCATAGGTCATCTTTAAGATACTTTGATTCCACCTTTTATTGGCATATCTTCATCCAGATTCTGTCACAGGTTATTGCATTCAAAGGACAGCCTCAGGGTAAACTGTGACAGAATTGTGAAAGCTGAAATCTTTTCAGAAGATTTTGTTGTGAGGAACATTCAAATATCAAATATACTCTCAAGTTCCCAAAGTTTACATGTCATTAAATGCAATCAGGAAGCAGTCCCTGCTAGTCCCTGCTACTGTCATTGTTGTACATAAGCAGTAGTCCAGATGTAATACTGAATCTCCTTTGTGCCTCTTCTCCTCTTTCATATATGATTTGAGAATCTGAATTTACAGATCTTACAGATGATATTATAGAATGAGTGTCTTGTTAGTAACTCTTGTAGAAAATGTTTCATTGTGTCTTGTTCCATTCACGCATCTCTGCTCATTAAGTAGAGATCTCTCTTGAGATTCAGAGACTTGAGAACACTGCACAGGGAAATCTGAAGTCACTCAGGTAGATGTACCTGTGTCTGCTGTGAGTAATACTGAGCATGAGCTAGTAAGCTGGGTTTGGTTTGAACTGTTTCCGTGACTTAAATAACCTGTTTTGCTGAGGTCATAATCATAACTAGACTGGCAGAAATCTGCACAGAAATTGTTTATGCACATTTCAAGTCCTCAGTTCTCTACCTGCAAGCTGGGTAAATTTCAAAAATGGCTAAGATAAACATTAGGCCAGCTAAATTATTGGTATGTAAATAGCAAATGGTACTTCGTACCTTAAAATATCCTTTATCATACCCGCGGGGATTCATTATCATTCAGATAGTGTGGAATCCCAGAAAAAAGTCTGCTCAAATAAGACTACAAAAGAAGAATTGATGAAGAAATTATTTTTTTATAAGTGTGCTGCTCATCTTGAACATAATTTATTGATAATACAAGTTACAAGATGAAAGTTTTGAAGACTATCACACTTAGAAAGAAATGCAAAATGGGGTTTTGCTATTAATGGTGGGTGTGACAAATTTTCTGACCAGATAGAAATAAGCTTTGCATACATAGCAAGACTCATGAGGAGTGACAGTTGGGAAAGAAGGGTATCAAGGAAAAAATAATAGAAAAGATCATAGTTTATTGTCACTAACAAAAAACAATGATACCTAGAAAGAGAATGAGAAAACAGATTCCTCTAAAACTGCATGTGAAATTTCATCAATTTTTCTTGGCTGTAGCTTAGTTAAATGTTGTAGTCACAGAAATACTTTTATTTATTCTGTGGCTGTTGAAAGTAAAGTTACATTTCAAGTGTTGTAGCATGTCACTATATCATGGAATCACAGAATCACAGAATGGTTGAGGGTGGAAAAGTTCCCTTGAAGTCATTCAGTCCAAACCCCCCCTAGTCAAGCAGGGGCACCTAGAGCTGGTTGCCCAGGATCATTTGTAGATGGTGTTTGAATATCTCCAGATGTGAGAGACTGCACAATGTCCCTGAACTACTTGTGCCCAGAGATCAAACACCTTCAGTGAAAAGCGTGCTTTGAAATGTTCAAGGACCCTCCTGTCCTTCAGTTTGTGCTCACTGACTCTTGTTCTGTCAATCTGTACCATGGAAAAGAGCCTGGCTCTGTTCTGATAAGATTCCTGTGAGCTGGCTCTGATCTGATAAGATTCTCCTCTCCTAATGGCTAAATGATCCTGGATCTCTCAGTCTTCCCCTGTATGATAGGTGTTCCAATCTTAGTGTCTCTCTACTGGGCTGTCTCCAGAATGTCAATATATCTCCTGTACTGGGAGGACCAGAACTGCACCCAGTGCTCCTGGCGTGGTCTCAGCAGAAGCGAAGGATCACATCCCTTGACATAATGACAGTCAATTTTCTTGTGCAGCAGGGGCACACTGCTGACATTTGTAGAGCCTTATATCCCGTGGCATTCCCTAGTGATCCACACAGGGTCCCATCTTACCCACCTTTATCAATGACCTGGACAAAGGGACTGAATGCACCTTTGGCAAGTTTGCTGATAATGCAAAACTGGTGCACCTGAAGGCTATGCTGCCATTCCACGAGGCTTTAGGCAGGAGAGTTGTGGGGGAGAAAAACTAATGAGGGTCAACAAGGACAAGTGTAGGATACTGCAACTGGGAAGGGATAACCCCAAATTCCAGTACTGGCTGGTGGCTGACCTGCTAGAGATCAGCTCTGCAGAGAAGCACCTGACCTTCTTTAACACCTCTTACTAAATCCTAATAACAATTTTTAATATTAAAAAAAATTTCAGTGGAAAAAAAATTCAAAAATCAATTTCATTTCTCTTGGCTATTTTCTCATCATGTACAGTCCAATATTACTAAAATCTGAGGTTTTAGGATTACTGAACTGTACCAGTATATACTAAAGGTTTAAACTGGATCTAATTAGGGAAAAAAAAATATTATCATCAGATTTCAAAATGACATCCTTATCCAGTCAAGAAATAGACACAAAAAAAAAAAATTGCTTTCTGTGTAAAATAGAAAATTATTTATATTGCATTCTTTTCTATATCAAAGAGTGAAGGCTATAACTTCCTAGGGCTTTAAAATATTTTTTAAATAATCTGAATAAACCTGTATAAAGAAACTATGTTTTCTGTAAATAAAAGAAAATTGTCTTAAAGAGTCTCTGTAGTCATGTTTGTGAAAATGGATAATTGTTTTGATTTTTATATTGCATTCTATTTCTACCTGCATGGTGACTTTCAGCAAAACCAGGTTGTTTATACCCAAGACACAATGCCACCATATGAGACAATGGAGGTATGCTAAGAAGAGAGACAAAGGTATACTAAGGTTTTCAGAAAGAAATAGTTGCTGAAAGAAAATGATTTGTTAAATTATTTCCATTGTAAAATCTGGATTATATCTGTGTCTCTGTGAAACAATATGCTTCAGCCAGATCAACTTTATTGTATATTCAGCCCTGTCATATTTGACTCCTTCCTTGAAAAGTGTTTAGCCATGAGTCTACTAAATTTCTGCCTCATTTACTGATATTGTATCTCATACTTATATATAGACTATTTTTATTTTTCCATCTCAGACCTTTTTTCTTTGTAGCGAATTCTTTTTATTTTTATACCTTTTGACAACTTTCATATCCATCTCTGACTTTGACCCTCTTCACTTGCCCACATTTTTCCTGCTGGTTTGATTCCTTTCCTTTTCCTCCCCTGCTGGGTCATTGCTCATTATCCAATCTTAACGCACACTTTCAAACCTCTCTAGCTCACAGTCTGAATTTTTCCTCTTTTCCCTGTTCCAGATCTGGATATTTATCATTCTACTTTTGACATATAATCTCTTCATGAATTTTGTTTTATTCTATTATAGAGTCGTAGTTTCCTGCCTTTGGCACCTTCAATCTTCCTACAGGTATTGACATTCCACATACATAGAGTATGCACATTCTGAATTCTTCCCTGAAATGTTACGCTTTCCTTCTCTCATTACTATCTTACTTCCTCTTTCTCCAAATTCAGATACTCTAAATTCATTCCAAAGTAATTCTGTTCTACTAAAATATTTTTCTTACAAAATGAGGAACTTAACTATTATTCAGCATAATTTTTCTTTATTTTTGCATAAATTGAAATAAAAATATGCATAAATCTATGCCAATAATTTATTTCTAGCGGTGTCCTTTTACTGCCTACAAGCAGTTTGTATAATCCATAGAAAGTAGGTTATTATCTTATTCTTCAAGACGCTGTATCTGTTTTTTCTCCATTTATTTAAAATGTTCAAGTAAAATACAACATGAAAACAATTTCATTTCAGCTGAAGGGGTTTCTAAGTGTCTATGTATTTTAAACTGCAGAATACATGTTTATATACTTCAATGTGAAGTAAAGACAGTGTCTTTAGAAAAATATGGAGCTATGAAATAGCTGGGCAACATACCATGTAGACTTAAATTGAATGGTTATAGTTTCACATATTTTCAATAACATTTTTGTATGGGTGAGTGGTTTCTGCATCCTTTTTCTATGCAAATTACTCATTTCTTTCCAATCACTGGGCCAGCAAAAAAGTATGTAGATTATTTTTTCTCTATTTGGTGCTATCTATTTTGAACATCCTATGAAAACTTGCACACCATTAGAAATTCAACTAAAAGATCATTTTAAAAAGTAAAGACTGAGTCACGGGGGACCATTTGTTACTTTCTTTTTGCATTATTTTGTGAGAAAAAAAATAATGAATACACTTTTATGCTAGTTTATAGCATCAAAGGCAACAAGAAGTAATGAAGTGGCTAAGAATAAAAAATAAAGAAAAAAGAAAAAAGAGAACAAAAATATTTGCTGCTTTATGAAACAGGTTATTTTTTGTCGATTGCAGGTTTCTCAGATGAAGGTATATGTTTATTTCATTTTATGGTTTTTTTTTTTCAAACTGCTTTTCAGATGCTACATACTCCCATTAACGCTACATACTCACTCTATGACCAGTTGGATATAGATGATACCCATTGGACTTAATAATTCCTCTTTTATCCTCCTTTTTCTAGCAAAAAACAGGTAAACACCAGGTAAACACCCATTAAGAACTAATCTTTCTGCCTTTGTTATTCATTGTTCAGAAGTGAACTCCTTTCTATTATTCTTTCTTTCCTCACTAGATCGCACATTTTCAGAGTTTACAGCTGTTAGGTACTCCCTGAGCTCTGGGAAACTGGTGTTAACATATACATTGATTTCCTGTTGTACTGGAGGAGACACATTGTTAGGTTGCTCCCTGTAACTCTGATATCAAGTAGCATTACACAACACGTACTTCATTCATGGATTGGGTTCTTAAAAATGCGAGTGCTCATGTTTTAAGTAATCTTGATGCAGCTTCTGGATTTAGCACTACATCAGCACAGATGCCAAGAAGGTAATAAAAGGCCTTTTGGCACTCATTCAAATCCCACTTTGGATTGAATTTAACTGCGTAATGTTTTCTGAGAGAATTTCTTCTGGCCTGATGACTTTTGTGTCCTAGAAGAGCTAAAAATAGAAAAATGTCTACAAAGGCAGTGCACACAGCTCACAAACTGTGTTTCTGGCAGTTTCTGAACAAAATGAGATATTTTAACCCACAAGTCATTGCAGCGATTCTCACAAACGTGCATCTCAAATTTGCATGTGGTACCTTTCACAAAAAATGAGCCTATGAAAACCTTATATAATTTCCTAGAAAACAAAAGTCTGTACAATACAGGCAATTTGAAAGAAATAGATCATGACAAACTTTTAATAATGGTGTACAAAACTTCCAGTCACTAGAAATTAAAGGTTTTATGGTAAAGTATATCTAATCCACTGACAAGATCATGCCTTTTGTGGGAACCAAGGGCGTACTATTTAATGCTTAATTGCATCTATTCAGGTTGTCTATCTGAAAGGGCAAATCAAGTGATGTTGACAAAGGTAGTCAGGAACTCATAAGAAAAAATCCTAGCATTTACTAAATACTGTTACTTATATGTTGGGTTCTGTTTTTCTTTTAATAATGCCAGCCTTCATAAAGTTTAACAAAGGATTTAAGATTAATTTAGTGTAGCCCAGGTTGAAGAGTATTCATGTGAACAATGATAACTTTGGCCCATTGTTACCACTATCATGCATTTTCCATGACTGGTGTGAAAAATTCCTCTCTAATCCAAAGGAAGTAGGTATTTTAGAGAGTTTTTGGTATTGACTGAGAATCCTTTTTCCACCTCAAGATGGAAATAGGGTCTTAAGCCATGTTATTTATTTTATTCTTGTTTCCTAAACCCAAAACAAGTTATATTGTTCAAATTTTAACACTTGAGAATTATATGCTCTTAAAATTTACCTGACCTGTAAGTTTTCTACCAGTAAGTGTAGACTTCTAGTAATACTAAATTGCACTGTCAGTAAAAACCTGAAAGACTGCCAGCACCAAAATCGTAGGACTTTCTCTATCTTGCTTTCTTTAAGTGAATGTAATAGACTGTGCAAGAGAAAAGACCTATATTTCCCTGAATGTTATTACTTTCACCTCAGAATTTAGCCCAGTCTTCAAAATTCAACACTTTATTCAACAGAAGAATAAGCAAAAATCAGCAAAAAATAGATTTGTTAAAAAATTGCTAACATTTCAAAAATTATGTATTAATATTAAAAAATAGCTAACAGCTAGTTTTGTGTCTTAAGCAGAGACATCTAATTATTAGGCAGTTTTCTGATACAAATTAGGATCCGAAAACAGGCCATTGTACCACAAAGAAGAGTTTATTTCCTGTTCCTCATCTATAGGATTAATTACAGTACACTTAGTACCTCTACAAATCATTACTTAAAAAAACAGCTGGTATGGAAAAGAAATTGCCTATATCTTAGGAACAGAGGTTTAGAAAGCACTTTCTATAGAAATACTGTTCTAGACTTATTTAGCACTCTAGTAGCCAAACAAAAACTTAGCTTAGTCACTTGGAAAACAGTGTATGGAAATCTTATTGGGAATGCTAACATAAATTCTTTTCAAGATACACATAGGTGACAACAAATTAAGTTTGTTCTTGAATAAATGCAAACTGAAAGATCTAAGAGCAAAATCTATTTTATGCTTGTATTTATAGTATTGCTATAATGCTTCATAATTTCTTTTTGAGTCACTCACTCTTTCTGTGCTAGTCTACCATATTCTCTGCTCTAGTAGGGGGAGCAGAAATTTCTATCTTTCTGTTCATATCTGCCAGTTGCTAATTCAGTCTTCTCAGAACTCAAATGTTCCCATTATACTGGCAATATGATAATTTGTCCTTCTAATTTACCCCTCACCTAGGACAATCCTTTAGCCTCTACTCTGGGGATCCTTCACCTCCCATTCACCATTTAATAATGAAAACTTGCTTACAGACATTGTATTCTCCTGTTATCTTTCCTTAAGTAATGCTGCTCTTTTTTATGCTGTAATTTGTCTACTCCTTGCTGATCGCTACTCCTTTCCTTTCTTTCTAACGTCTTTGTGGACACTTTAACATCTGCTTAACTTTAGATAATCTAACTGAGATAACACAACATTTTTTTCTTCTGTTGTTCTCACTGTCATTAATCAGAAATAGGAATAGCAACCATCTGTTTGTTTAGGAAATATCAGTCAAGTGCTGCACCTGAATGGAATCATGTAGCTATCTTGCAAGCCTCACACAGTCTGGTGTCACACCAAGCACTTCAAATTGAAAATTGATCTTCTTGATCCAGACACATTTATCATGTCATTAATTAAGTCTTGAATGCTATTCTTCTTGGTCCCTTAGTCCACACATTCAAGTTTTGATGGTGCTCATTTACAGTAACTGATCTCTACATAGGTAAAATTGATGTTCCTTATCAGATGTGCAAAGTGCTGGCATTTTTTTACTCTAACATTATTCCATCCATATCATGCAATCATGCACTAAAAATATAAACACTAATGGTGACAATATTCCCAATCTTTCTTTTCTGTAATATTTTGCCAATTGCTTTCCCAGGAAAATCTCCCAGTCACTGAAAAAAATATTGGCTTCTTATTCTAAATTTAAATATCTTCAGAAATCTTTCCTTTTTGTTCATCTACTGGTACAGTTTACAAGATTATTTGCAGTTGTCATTCTCTTCCTATGACATGGCAAGATGCATTTCCATAAAATTTCTGTGTGCACTTGTCTTCTTCATCCTCTAAAGCACTTATATACTATCCCTCAGTTACATAACACTCATTTCTAGAAATTGTAGGGAAATATCCCTCTCCACAAGCTCCTAAGAAGTCTCTTCATTATGGTGTTGTTAGAAAACCAACATGCCATTCTGAACAAATAAGTACTCAACAGAAAGAATTATTTATATTGAATAATCCCTGATCATGTGTAAATGTCAAGTTTCATACAGACAATCCAAGCAATAACATGCTTACTAATATTCCACACCTGACATTCTTTTATTATTCATTACAGACATTGACTTAAGACTTTGAACTAGATAACCTCTTAAGTGTTTGGATACTTTTGATTTGATTTGCAATTTCAAGGTATTGCCAAAACACTGAAACTTTTTTTAACTATAATTTTTTAATCCCTTTCTGATTTTTCACTGGAGTAGGAAAAAATGTGATTCTTTAAAAGACGTCTAAAACAAATCGCCCCTCCAAATCAAAGAAAAAAAAAAAGTTTAACACAACTATAATAGGCTTCCTTCCTGTATTTCCATGAAATTTAAACTTTGAATACTGAGAAGTGCACAGCACTGTTTATTTATCACTGGGAAATTCAGAGCAGAGAATTCAACCAGCTCTAGTACAGTTCTTAATTTCTGCAAATACCTTAAACAGCCAAATTTTATATTATGAAACTAAAAGTTTAAAACTGATACTGCTTAGTTTTAAGTTTTCTAGAAACAAGCTAGGAATATGCAAGAACTTTAAAAAAGCAAATTATTGTTAATTATGTCCTTTATAAGTTTATGCTATCATTTTACCTTTTACATGAGATCCTTTAAAATTATTTTGAAATTAATTACATTATTTAAATGTTATGTCTAATTAGAAGTACAATGCTAATCAAACTTGGGGCTTTATAAACTATAAAATTATTAACAAATGAAAGTAATCTTTTACAATCTGATGAGAAAATTATCTCATTTTTGAAAAGGTAAGACGTATTAATTTACTATCATCTCAGAGTATAACTCCATATCTGATTTTAAGTAATGGTTCTTAATAAAACACAGTGCTATTCTTTTTTATTTTATGGATTTGCATCAACTATAGCTGTCTGTAGAAACAAGATCATATAAAATACAACTTCTAGCATGTATAGACATTATTGACATTGGAATCTATACTACTAGGAAAAAAGTACTGTTTTCTTCACAACGGATTAACAAGTTTTCTTGTAAGCACTGATGTTGGAACACATCCAGTATCAATACCTGTGATAGCGCCAGTGAAAATGAGTAAGAGTTAAAGCTCTTGTTGGTACTTTAAAAGTTTGAGTAGAAACACATGCATCTTCCAGATAAGGGGATGGCTTTACATATATTTACATTAGCCAAATGTTGCTTTCTCAACATTATTATTATTGAATTATGGTAGCCTTCCCATTAAAAAGGGATAAAATATTTGCAGATATTGGGTGATAAATTTGAGCAAAGACATCAGATGTACAGGATAACAAAATCTGACAGGTGATCAAATGTTAATTTTTTTGAAAATTTTCTATTATATAGAAGAAGGAAAGTCAGCCTGTAGCAAAGAACAGAGAAGGAAACACATGCATTCACATAACATGAAATTACCATAATCCTATAAGTATTGTGCAAAATTACGGTGCAAAATAAATTGTGGTCAGTGAAGTCTAGGACTACTATTGCCTTTGTTTGAGAGCTCACACATGGCAGATACATCAGGATTTTGGGTGACTTGAGGAGAATAAATTCAAGGTTTATATTTCAATGAGAAGATAAAAAGAGCAGAAGTAGGAATACACTTGGAACATGTGTTTGACAATCATACATTTAATACCTTTCTATGAAAGAAGTGAAGAGCTGAAATTGGAGAAATGAATGAAAATTAGAATGAAACCCAACAGTGACTTGTAACAGAATCTGTTCCTTAAATGGAGAATTAATAGGAGATGTCCCTGCCCTTGACAAGGGGGTATTGGAACTGATCTTTAAAGTCCTCTTAAATGATCTTTAAAGTCCCTTCCAACCTAAACCAGTTAATGATTCTGTAATAAGCTGCATACATATGGCATACACAGTAGTAACTGAGCAGGCAGAAAAGGAAGAAAAGTACTCAGGGGAAGAAGCCTCAAAATACTTTTCTAAATTTGCCTTTGCTCAGTACCAATAATGCTGAATCTGAACATCTTAACATCTCTTAGACTCTGAATTTCACAAAAGTTGTGAACAGTGTAAAGAGTGTCCAAAAAAAAAAAAAAAAGAAAGCCAAAATGAAACATGAGGATGACCAGTAGCGTAAAAGTGTAAAAAGTGTAAAAGTATGACTTCTCAAAACCAAATAAGGAAATAGGCATTGATTTTCTAAAAATGAAGAAAACTTGAAACAGTACATTTCAGAAAAATAATACGATCTGTTCTGTGCCCTAGGACTAAAAAAAAAACCCAAGTCATTTAAAAAGTTAGCAGGTTTCATCAACAGAAGATCCTTTCCTTTAGAAGCAGCTTGGTATGTAGGTTAGGAAGGAAAGTAGAAATCCTGCAAGAGTGTTCTGAAAGAGCTGTTAGGCAAGTGCAGCAATCCTGACTGAAAAAGGATTGTACCTCAAGGAGTTGCTCATCGACACGTCAGTTGAATGGAGTATGCCCAGTCTGTGGTGTGCAGAGCATCCTTCAGGCTGCATTGTGCTGCACTCTCCTCTGCCTGCAGCACAAGCTCAGTGACTGCACTGTAGCAGAGGAGCCTGAAAGGAATCTCCCACTTGGTACCAGTGATTATGCCATCTGCATGGCCTTGACTTGAATTAAAAGTGCAGCAATAAATTCTTGTGCAAACATTATTTCTCTTTGACTACAGAAATGCTGGATGAAGTTGTTTCCTTGTGAGAAAATCCTATAGCCACTCAAATGACTGAAATTGGAGACTTCTATGGACTGGGTCTATACAGCATGCTGCACATGGATAAGAGCCTCATTCAAGGCTGTCTTCCAGGGTTCCCAAAGCCAAGGATTATCTGTAGCATTTTCTCTTTATAGTGTTAGCCTAACAAATAGCATTTTAAAGGCATCTTACAGAGTGTGTTTCTTGCTGTCTTGCTGCAGCACTTCCTGATGTAAAAGAAGTAAACAACAAAGAAAAAACAAAAAAATCAGACTACTTGCCAGATCACATCTTGCATTAAGTAGATGTGGTTTTGATACAGGTTTTATTTGTTTTCTGGGTATTTTTGTTACTGTCCTTTGCTCACCTGTGTCTTTTCTAACACTCTTTTTGTCTGCTATAATTGATGAAAACAAAAATGTGTATTTGCATTTATCATAATTTGATTTAGGCTAAGGGTTTTTTCAAAATGAATGTGCTTTACCCTCAAGGTTATAGTAAATTTATGAAGTGGAGAACTAGGATCTTTTAAAGGTTCTTCAGGTACCCAATGCATTCCCTAGAACAACTCTAGCAAAATGTCATCCCACAGATAGTACTGCATACACAGGTTTGATAACCAGCAAAATCAGCTAGTAGGGGAGGAAGAAATACCAACCAGTGAACAGGAATTATCCAATGCGATCTTTAGTTGAATGCAAGATATCAAGTTGCTCACCAGAACTGCATGCATGGCTGGAATGCTTGTCACACCCTCCTCTGTGGATATCCATACTCACAAACTTGACAAATAGTAGTCTTAAAGAGTACAGGACAGTGGAGTATGTAGTATGACCTTGTAGAGGGAGATGGATTGAAGACTTTCTAAAGCCCATTTCCAGCCTCAGGATTAGTTTCAGGTATTTTGCTTAAAGCTTACGTAGGTAAAAGAGACAACTTTTTTTTTCTTTTCCTCTATGCAATGAATCTATAGTTACTTTTATTATATTGCCTATGACTGAATTGTCAAAAAATCCCTTCTTTAGATTTTCTCCGATGTTAAGAGTAAGTTCAGAGTGACAGCTGAAAAACAAGCTGTGCTATCTTTCTGACAATGTATATTCTGATAATTTTGGGCAAATTTAGGAATAATTAGTAATCCAGAATAATTTTCCAAAGAAAGCAGGGTGTTTCTCTACTAAACTGTATAAGCAAAATGATCTTACATTTCTCACAAAGTGTCAATAAGGAAAAAAAAATCTAATGAATAACAATAAATACCTGATAAAACACGAAAATAGGAAATGAAACATCAGAGAAGTTTTTACCTGTTGTGTTTGTTTTTTTTTTTTTTTTAATAATGTATACTAAGTATTAATTAAAAATATATCTACATGCTTGGGACAAGGCATTTTATTTTTTACCATTTCTATATATAAAGATTCCAAGCTAAAAGAAAAGTCAATCTCAAAACCCCAAAAAGCTCTTATCATTAGTGCATATGGAAAACCTGTTTTTTTATCTCCTTTCATGTATTTGGCTTATATGAAGAATTATTCTCATTTCTCTTTTGCAAAATATTATTTCCCCTCCTATGGGAAATCTAATGGAATCCAGTTAAGAAATTATTTTCCATTTGGATGTTCTCAATTTGTTTTTAATGCAGCAGGAAGAAAATGGAATATTTCCCTGTTGTTATACATTAAGAATTTGCTTCCTCGTATGTGCAGACATTGTTATAACTTTTCTTTAAAGTGCCTCCTGTTGGGGAACACATACACTCTGCAAACACTCCACATGTGCTGTGCCCAAATATACAACACTTTTGTGATAAAAAAATGCCCTTCCCTTTGTCTTTGCTAAACCTTGTGTTTCTGCAGTAGGTCTTACTGACAGTGTACCACATGGAGTTGTTTCTCAATTCTTTAGTTTACTGAGTCTTCAAATGATAATACATATTTATACTATTAAATTGTGGAGAACTGACTGTGGAAGCACTTTAAATAATTTCTATTCTGTTTATACTGATTTCTGCTAAAGCTTCTAGGAAAATATTTTTTTTTAGATTTTTTTATCTCCAGTATCATTTCAGTATTTGATAAGGTGTTTTTCCGATTACTTGACTGTATACTGAAATATTAGCCTTGATCTGTAGCTTCTCTCTTTTATGTCTTGTATATTTAATTTTATTTCCTTTGATCCCTCTTTCTTCATTTTTGCTGATATATTCTTTGTTCTTTTGCTCCTCCTGCAACCCTGTACTTTGCTCTTCTAAAAATCAATCACCTCCATTTTAATTTAATCCTTGACTATGCCACTACCTGTATCTTTGTTGTCATAGTTCTGATGTCTCTCTACTGATTATCTTTTCATCTGGCTGATTTTGTTTAGATTTTAGTTTTTTAAATTCTCTGCATTGCTTGAGTCTCTTTTAATCTTCCCTTAGTAATGCTTCCTGTTATAGCTCTTGATCTTTCCGGGAGGAGTGACAAAACTGACAGGGACCGTTGCTTATTAAATCTAAATAATAAGAAGTCACTCATTGCTGCTGAGATATATAAAGTGTGTGACCAGAATTAAAGATGCACAGCACAATAAAGCCTTATTTCTGCACCTGATGCATTCAGAGATTGCAATGGAGGCTTGTGGCTATTCAGAACCAGGGGGAAACTTTTAAAATGTGTTCACACTTTTGCTTACCAATGAATCTAAGAGTTTTTATGCATGTTTGAGTGATTCATACATTTCTGATGGAGGACTTAATTTAAGTACAGGGACACTAGCCTGGAAGATTTGGTACATCATTAATACCCCATGGAAAAGAGAGGCTTCTAACTGAGCTATGACTTTCTTAAATCACTTCATAAATACCCTTTTCTTTAAGTGGATGAATCAAACATAAATGCAAATGTCATACCTGAAGAAATGACAAAGAAATTAAACATGTATTAGAAGTGAGATTTAACATTTTGATGTAGATGCAAGAATAAAAACTAGGTAGAAGCATGATAACAGATTTTTGGAATATCTGAAACCCTACTTAAACTTCCTCAGTGTTTCTGTGTATGTACAAAGATTAAATTTTTTTCTGATGTAAATATATTAAAAATCACATCCAAAATTGTCTGCTAATGTTTTTTCTACATTTTTACATGTGTCTATGCATGTATATGTGTATGTATAAAAATTTTATGTTTCCATGAGCTAATTAGGTCTATGAATAATATTCATACATATAAAAATGACAAGAGATATATACTCTTTTATCTGTTTAAGTTGAATTCCTCTTTAAATTTTACTTTTAAATTCCAAAATAATAAGACAATTTATTCAGCAGATTGATTAAGGTCAAGTTACTTTTGGCATTATATGAATCATTTCTCCAAACCTACCCAAATGATTTCTGAAATTAAAATCATGAATGTATTTTTTAGGTTTGAAAGTGCATGGAACTAATGTGCAAGTACATGAAATTACAGGTGAATGGAAGAAAGATGCAGTTTAACTTCCATTTTCCTAAAACCATAAAAGTTTTAAAAACTTGCTTTTAAAGTTTATTAGATGCTGTGGAAAGATGGCTGGAGGTAAAATCAGAGGAAATGGAGAAGTTATATTCTTATTTTTAGAGACATTAGAATGGCATGGAAATTACAGTATGTAGAACTGCTGCTCCCTGGATGGAACTCAGTTGGCTTGCTCAAAACCTATTCCTCAGTGAGTCCCCACACACACAATCTGCAGCCCTGAGCACCTGCTAAGATAAAATGGATGGAGCAGAGTGGAGCAGAGAGGAGATATCACAGCCAGGCTCTGATGAAATCCTTGCAGGGAGACTGGTGGGGCTTTGCAGCTCAGAAACTGCACAGCACCTGTCAACCAGGGGAGATGGGAGAAGATGTCTTGCTGCTGAGCCAACAACTTGGGTGAAGTCAGTCTCCTCAGATGAACTTGTTTCACTATAGCCTAATTTTAATATTAATGCACGCCTGTTGGGTAAGAACCACACTGCATTCACACCAAATATTTTTACTGGGGATTAGAGCTTGTCTGTGTATTGCTTTGAATAGGTTTTTTCAGTCAGATACTGTCACTGGCAACCCTTGAACCTTTAACTTTTACAATTTTATATTTATAAAACAGGTGGTTAGTATGAGTCCTTCAGAGGCACTGGCAGGCACTGGCAGTGGGTGACATACTCAAATAAAGTGGAAGGCCCACTGAGGGATCTCCCTTATGCTGTTGATTTATTTCCCTGAATAAGTCAGTGAAACCACTCTCATCTACAGCAGGATGGATCAGTGAAGGGTTCCCATAAAAGGATGCTGACAGTCTGGTCAAGAATACTGATAGACAAATCCAATAGCAAGGTCCAAGGAAATCTCCCCTTTCCACATGACAGATGCCATTGTGATAAAATTTCTGACTAAAATCTTTGCTAAAAAAAATTTGTGTCAGTATTGATATTTGGTGTCCTGTCTGTTCTTCACTACTCATATTCTTCAGAAAATGAAATATATAATTTACTTTCAGGTTACATCATATTTTCAAACATCTCAGACACAAACTCATCCCATGGAAAACAATGCTCCACTCTTCTGGTTCTTCTAAATAGTCAAGTTAATCAACAGTAATCTTTGAAGTCAGAAAATGCTGTAATATTGAATAAAAAATATTCCTGCTTTCCACTACAGCTGTTAGCAACACCAGTCATTTATCAAAAGTCATCATGAACCACCATTCACAGAGCATTTCAACACTTCATAATTTGAACCATGGCAATCAAGAAAATAAAAAAAAATTAAATCAAACATACTTTCATTTCACTCTTGCTCCCTCTTTATTGTTATCTGAGTAGTTCAAGAACTTAAAACTTTTCCTTTCAAGTGTATCATCCTTGGTTGGAAGAGAGATACTTCTTTTTTGCTTAATTCTGTATGATACACTCTTGCCAAGGACTTTTTATAAATTCTGATTAAATCCAGCTATTCACAGTTATCAATAATCTGCTTTGGTTCCTGGGGTACTTCTTCCCTTGTTCTTAGCCTTTCTTCACAGGGATCCTGAGCCAATCCAGTCTGTTTAATTGCTGTTTCTCTGCACACCTAAGGATAACACTGCAGGGAAACAGTGGGTGGACAGCTCAGCACTGACTCATAGGCTTGGTGAAGGTGATGGTGTGACGGATTAAAGCATTACTGTGCGGCACACTGACAGAGAGTTGGGTGTGAGAAAAATCCCCATGTACTTCATTGTATTCTGAAATCTGTCTTGTGTGAAGAGTGGGTAGGTATGTGATCTCAACTCCCCACTTTTCCTGGCATTTATAAAGTTTGTGGAAATGAAACTTGCTCTGAAATGATAACTTCTAATTCACAAACAAGTGCAGTTTTGAGAAAACCTGAAACATTAAACATTTAGGTCAACACTCTAAACTTTTTTCTCATATTAATAATCTAGTGGGATATAACTTTTCATTGAACTAATAATATATTCTCCTCACCTAAATATTTCAAGATGAGGCTTACCCCTAATCAACAAGCTCTGGGTTTTAGATTTAAGCATAGTCTTGCATCTCTCTCTACCTTTACTTATGTAAGAAATCTGTCATTACAACTACAATGGTACAGTTGTGCTGACAGAAACTACATTAAAGAAGTCTTCATAGGCACTTTTCAGAGTTCTTAAAAAGTAATTAAATTGATACCTCAAAACCAAATTTAAACACCAGTTGTATAAAACCAAGTAATGACAAAGGAGAAGAAAAAAGTACTGAGGGTACTGAAACAAAGAGAGCATTCACATGGTTCTAATTTTCTATAATTGAGTTGTCCTAATGAAACCATGAATTTTTTCTATGCTAAGCCATAGTTGTATTAAGGCTGAAAATCTTGTATCAGTGTAAGTATGAAGGGAGGTATCAGGCTGTGACTTAACTTATACTTAGGAATAAAGGTAATGCAAATGTGTAAATTTAGGTTTAATAGTTCAGAAAGAGTTCAGAAAAATTTCAGATTTCAAATGCAAAATACTACAGAGATTTCTTATGTGAAAAGTAAGCTTTTAATGTAGTAGATGTTCTTATAATATCATGTGCTGCAATCCAAAGCCCTATTCACAACACATCTTCTTTGCAGACAAATTAATTACTATCTGTTTTATCATTGGGATAATAATGATGAATGCATAGGTGATGTGCCTCTTTCCACCCATTCTTGCAAAACAGTAATTAAGGTACTTGAGAATTCAATCTAATTTTAAAAAGAATATAAAACAAATGTAATATACTTCACACTAAGAATATCTCTGATATCAAAATAATAAATATTGGTAACTTAATTATAATCAGAATTAAAAAACCTTTAAAAAATAAAATACATGTGAAAGAGAAGATAATATTCTCATTAGTGACAGCTGGAAAAGAGCAATTTATTATTTGATGGAGTTTCCTTGAGGAGATTCTTGCATGAAGAAAGCATGTTTAATTGAAACTGCTAAAATCAATACAGGAAGAAAAGAAACTATAGTGGTTTGTGAGTTTAAATAAATCTAGAGAAAACACTTAAAGATGCAGTTCTAAGATTTTACAACAAATATGGTACAGCAAAAAAGTAATATTGTAATCCAGAAATTATAGAGGAAGCTTGCTTGAAATACTAAATGTGGAAACATAACATATAGCAGGAAATTTTTCATTTCTTACTAGTCAGAGTAGAAGAAGACATATAAGGAAATATATGGATTAATTATACACATGCGCACACATATATTTATACACACATATATACATATAATGTATTTACTTTTAAAATTATGCAAAAATTATTTGATCTTTTAAGGACTAAACATATCAATAAATTTAAGAAAAAAAATTACTTTAAAGACAGGGATCTAGTCCCTAAATAAACATAATTTTTGTTCAGGGCACTTGTGTTGATGTATATCACCTAGATGCATTAAGATTAAATTGAAGTTCCATAAGTGTGGATGAAGAAAAACCTGCACTGTGTCCTCACTAAATTGTTATTCTTAGTGACCTAAATTGTTTCTAGACCCATGTTTAGAGTTGTTTAGATGTGGAGTTATGGGACCCAAAACTTAAAGTCTGTTCTTGGCAAATCTTTCCTGAGAATATCTCTCTGGAAAACTCCTTTGTAGCACCCTAGGATCCATGTGCTGAGTAGGAAAGCTGAGCTGAGGACTTCTGAAACATCTCTTAAACATCTTAGATTATGCTGATGTGTTTCTTCTGGAAGTAGGGAGCAAGACCTTCCAGAACTGGTTTTCTTTGTAAATATGAACATTTCTCTGGCCTAGGACAGACTGGAGTGGACTGTTATTCTGCTGGTAACACTAGCTTTAGGGTTTTGTACTAGCTTTAAGGTAATGTAAGCATTTTTTGCTCTTGATTCTCAGTGCCTGAAAGCATGACAAACTCTATGGTCAGTTCAGCAGGGCTTGCACTGCAGGGATGTAGCAGGAAACATTTGTCCTGAGAAATGACTTCTGAAGTCTGAGCCACGAGGCTGAAGCAACCAGTTAATTTGGGAGGCCCTTTGTCACCTAGCCATCACAGATTCACACCCCTGGCTGTAAGAACCAGTTGTTTCAGCATTTCAGAGACATCTCAAGGAAATTATATCTCTACCTGTACATAACACTGAGTCCAAGTTCAGGAGACACAGATGGTAAAACGCTAAGACCAAATCCACTGCATCCAGTTCTTGTCCAGCTTTGCAAATGGAAGGGTGTATGTTCTTTTGTCCCTAAGCATCATGTTTGAAAGTAATCTAGCTCAAAAAAAGGCAGAACATGTAGTAAACTTGGAGTTAACACATGCTCTATCTGCATCTCTCAGCACTAAGAAAATGTGAGCTCTAAGGCTGTAAAGCAGAGGAGAGTGCAGATCTTGAGAGCATTCTATTTAATGGTAGAATCTGTGAAATTTCCAGGAATTAGTTCTTCAGAGCATTTCCAGATCTCAGAAAGCTCACCTCCTCTGGGGAATCTAGTATATTTGTTATATAGCACATTCTCACTCTGGGATCATGTATATTTTTGTATTAAAATTTTCCAATCTACTTAAAGTATTTTAAAGACAAACACCATGATCTTTTTTCAGCCCAGTTTCATTGTGAAATTAATACTTTCTTTTCAGCAAAATCAAATTGATGGACAAAGAACAGTGTAACAACGTGTGTGCAAATCACACTTGCTACTAGCTGATTATATGAAGCATCTAATCAAGAAAAATTAAGGTCTAAAAGTCTGACATCAAAAGCAGTCAGAAAAAGGCCAGCTGTGAAAATACTCTGTACAAATGTAGGTTTCTGAGTTCACTTCAAACCAGAGATTTAGATCTTTATTAATTGATATTTTAAGCAGAATATCATAAAGCCCCACAAACAAACCAAACAACACACACAATTCTGTAAACTAATTCTAACTAATTTATGAATACATTTATATTTGGCAATAATGGAAACTGTATTTCAAGCCCTTGGGTTTGTTATAATGATGATTACATAAAGGATAACCCAAGCTGACACTCCTCCAGGCATCTGACAAGCTGACATTGACAGCATTGTAAGCTGCAATATTGCAACTGTCTGAGGGAAGGGAGCTCAATATCTACAGAGCTGGCCCTGCTGTAGTTTTCAGTGTCAGATCTACTCATCCTTCTAGTCTAAACAAATGCATTTATTAACCATATCAGAAGACAAATATTATTTCTAGTTTTTCCCATACAAAACCAAATCACCCTAAAGGACATGAATTTAACATCTGGGGAAAGACCATGCTCTCATTAAATCTCTCCTGTTCAGTACACTAATCTGTCTCATGAAAATGGTATTTACTTGGCTGTGCAACCTTTCAGCTTGTGCATCACCGTATTGCATTGCTATTGGTAGTTTTTTAGTTTGGAACTAATATTAAAATATTGCAATTATCCAAGAAAACGTGTTACAAAAGCAAGTACTCCAGAAATCAGGTTAAGCACAATAGAAAACTCATAAATAAAAGAGGTACAATAAGGAAACCTAAGATTTAGGATTTTCTTTTAATGTATTACATCTACCATGCATATATGCTTAGTGGATGTAAATATTTACAGGTCTGAATAGGATGAAAAACATTTTAAGAACATGTTAAAATTTTTGGCTTTGATTTTGCTTTTTTCACGGAACATTCTGAGTTGGAAGTGACCCACAAGGATCATCAAGACCTACTCTTAAGTGAATGGCCCACAGAGGGATAAAACCCCTAACCTTAGTATTCTTAGCACCATGCTCTAACCAACGGAGCTAATTTTAGTATTTTTTTTCTTACTTCATTCATCTGCAGCATCTTTAAAAGAATTGAATTAATGATAAATTTAATTAATTAACTTAATGGCACAGTTATATTTTAGGAAAACAACCTCCTGAAAGAAAAATAGGAATCAATTTAGCTAGAATTTCAACCTTTCATATAAAGTGTAAAATTAATATTCTCATAAGTTATAGTAATCAAGGCTCTTGTGGGACTTCTTATAAGTAGAGAGTTGTTAATTCCAGTGTATTGGTTAAATTATATTTGGAATAAATCAGTTTACTCTCCAATTCCAGTTAGACAGTTGCAGTCTTCATAACTTCTGCTGCATTACCATAAATCAGCACATTCCAAGTGGTTACACTTCAGTGGAAGGGATTAAATTTTCATGTGTTTGGTTTGCAAATTGTTTTAGTATTCTCTGAAAAAAAAAAAAAGTAGTAAATATTGTAAAGGAATAAAATTCCACCAAATTTTTTCATTGAACTAAATTAATTGCAGGATTGTTTTGCATTTATTTTATGAAGGGATGTTTTTTTTTTTAATATCAAGAAAGAATATAGCCAATGCTGAGTAGAATGTCAATGTCTAAAACATGTTTTAAATAAATGGATTTGGATTTTTAATTCCAGGAAAGATACTATTCTTTGTATTTGCCTCCCTCCACTAAAAATCATTAGGTCTGAGGCTGTCCTGTAAAAAGTATGGTTCAGATTCCTTCAGTCCCTCCCGAATTAACCTTGAGTGCTCAGTCTGAAAAATAAAAGAAGGTGAAAAGTATTACATGACTGCATGGTGTAACATGATGCATCAAATTACAATAATAACAAAAGAGATTTGGACTTGTCAGCATCCTCTCTGTAGATGTAAATTCAAATTATTTTTACCAGTTTGGTCCAACTCTTATTATCTCTATCCTTGAGTAAAAATAGTGGCAAAATCACAGATGTTCAGTGTGATAATTAATTATATATGGATTATTTTTTTGGAGTTAAAAAATAATTCTTTCCTTATGCAGTGGAAGGAAAAACAAGTATGGAAATACCATGAAGAGCATTTCATCTGAATCAATATATTTTCATTACTTGTACATAATAGGCCATTAAAGCTAAGAAAATCAAGAAGGAATGTGTTCCCTACACCACATCAAAATGTGACACATTTGGTTTTTTTCCTTAAGGAGCTAAAATGTCTTTTTATTTTTTCTTTCTCACAGACAGTCAGAAAATAATACTACTCTATTTGTCAAGATGGTGAGATATTTTTGTGTTTAGTAGACAGTGGAGAGGTCTGAGATCCATATTTTGATTCTAAAACTACACAATAACACTTTGATTTTGGTTTCTTTATTAGGTTTGTATTGCTTTTTAATAATTAATTCTGATATAAGTAATTTTTAGTCACAATTTCCTCAGAGGCAGAGCAAAAAATAATCCCACACTCCAACAAAGAATTAGTCAATCAATCAGACAAATAAACCAAAAGTTATGTTTTGCCCATATCCCTTTAAATTATTTATCCCTTTATATCTTCTGTGATCCTCAGATTTAAAGCTGTTTGAGAGCTAAAGAAGTTCCTAATTTGGAAAGATGTGTTTTCTTGCTCTCTCTTATGCTTTATCGGTGCCTAGAGTCAACTTCTGAACTTTTTAGACCATGAACTAGCATTTCCGTGTTTTACAAATGCATCCAGTGCAATGGAACACTTAACTCTCCCACAAATTAGAATTTTGAAGTGAAGGGACTTTAATAAAAATCTCAAAAGAGCCCTCAGGTTTATTACTTTGTTTTTACAGCAAGTAACACCTACCTTACTATTGCAAATTGATACCTCTCTAACCAGTTTCTATTTCAGCCATAGGTTGTAAGGCATCTGACAGATTACAAACACAGGTATCAGTTACAATACAATTAAAACTCATTAACCAGAATGAGTTTCAGGTGAGGAGATATATATAGACACACATACATATATATCTATATATATCTATATCTATATATATGTATCACCACACTGCTTAGCCGTGGGCTTTAACAGGTGCCTCTGAATCTTAAAATCTGTGGTTCTTCTTTTTTAATGGCTGTTTTTTTTTTCCTTGATCTTCTGAAACATCCTCTGCAGACAAAATAAATGAAGGGACCAGCCACCATATCATCTTTATGGCTGCATCTGAAGATCCTCCTAAAGTGTGAACATAAGTTTTCTGCTCTTTCCTCCCTGCTGTGTTGATTTCTATTGCTGCCTTTTTCTTCTCACCTGTCTTCAATCTTCCTCATTATACTTGCCATCTATTAAGAGCCTGACTTAGCAAAGCAGCTGGTGTAACATAGTCAGGGCCAAATTGGCACATGAAAAGCAATACTATGTTCACTGATTTTTTTTTTTAAAGAATTTAACTGCAGTAAAGTTAAAAAGTGATTTTTTTCTTTTCCTTTTCTTTTTATTTTCTTTGTGCATGTGTTTATAGTATGCAAGTATTAATATACTTTGTCTTATCCTAAAAGAAACTGCTTAAGCCAGACCTAAGAACTTGAAGGAAATGCCTGATATTAATTTTTTTTGCTCTCTCCGAATTAAATTTGCTAGAGAATTTAAAAGTAATAGTTTTTGTTTTGTTTCTCCTCATTCATAAAGCAACTTTATAATTAAAAAAAAATGGAAGGCAGTTCTTTAAATCAAAATATTTTTTCAACTGTGAGTTGTTTTGATATGGGTATTTCCTGTTATGTCCTATTTCACTCTTTGTGTAATTGATATTAAGAGAAAATTCTTTCTTTATGGTATGCAATTATGTTAAGAATATACTGTAGCAGAAAACCAAACTGAAATTATAGTCAACAACATGGGGAGGGAAAAGAGCTCAAATATATTTAAATCTATATAAGTCATCAAGACAGAACTATACACTCTAGCAGCTTTTATTCTCTAGCAGCATGGAAAATTTTCTCCATTTTTGACATCCCTAGCAACAACTATAACAGCCTTCAGAAAAGGGTTCTTTTCCAGCAACCTCATCCAGCATATGATAACAACTTTGCCAAAAGGTGGTGGCTCTGAATAGAAGAGTCAACTGAAAACAAAGAGAAACGACTAATGTGTCATCCTAGGAAATGGAGCTGAAATTAATTGGTTAGACATATAGGTCTCCTTCATGTAGATCTGTGATCTATGTGAGGTAAAAAACAAACTAAAAAAAAAAAGAGAACATTTTTTTTTCAAAGCAACAGAATGAAATTAATTTTTATAATAATTTAGTTACTGTGTAGAACCTAAAATCCTTAAGACAATTACATTGAAGTTATATGCTCCCTTTCATTTTATATAGCAGGTTTATCTGGAGGCTTTAAAAGCTATATTTTATCAGGAACACTTATTCTCACATTTCTTTCCCCCAGAAATATTCAAATCTTGCTTAACAGAATGCTTTTAAAGACCTTAAAATTGCATTCTTTCATTACTGAAGTAATAATGGTCCTTATGAACTAACCTAAATGAAGTCAAAGAACACAAACTGCCTAGGAAATGTGCTTATGTAAGCTTCCCATCTAGAATGTCAGTTTGAGTATCAAGGAAAGGTGGCACCTAGGCTCTGAATGAAAAAATGCTGTTCTGAGGAAGAGACCATGCCTTTTGTCACGACCAGAGTAAGGTCCTTCAGACTTTGAAATGCTGATTTCCGACATTATGTGCTTAGACAAAGCAGGGTAGGGTGAAACATGCACATTTTTATTAAGAAGTTGGAGAAATAAATATTTTTGATTGTATTTTTCAGCAATGTTTGTACAACAGGATTATGACACTTGACAGTAGCCTCCAGATAAACCTGCTACATAAAATGACATAAAAACCATTAGGAAAAGTGGCAGAAGGCACTTTGAGGTTTTTCCACCCTATACTCAGGAAAAAGCTCTCTATTCTGTTATTTGTGTTATGCACAAAAACATTGGTGTTCATCAGCATTGACTCTTGGTGATAAAGCTGGTGGAGGATGAGGCCATTCCTGAGATATGGAAGTTGCTACTGTCATCCTGGTTTTCTTGGCATGCCTTTTTGTCACCATAAAGATGTATTTTTCTTGGATTTTTCCCCCTCCTGTTCAAATAGGCAATAAAACAGCTATTTAAACCTGATGATCATGTACTCACTGCTTGGGTTATCTTATAACAACAAAATTTTTTTAAAGGCATGCCTTGAGGATGACATTAAGTAGACTCTCTAAAACATTAAGTTGTCTCTCTTAGTGGTTTTATTGTCATATAAGAGAGATTACACCCAGATGCTTTGTGTTCCTTTTCATTCTTCATCCTGGTTGCTCTCTGTTGGAGGCAGAGATCGTAATATTTTGGTGTGGTTCAGTAAGCCTTTTATAATACTTGTAGTTTTTATGATTAAGGTAATTCTCTACTTTTACTTAAGAAACAAATCCAACCAAGCTAAACCAAGCAGAAATATACTCAACCACTTCCACTCTCTCAAACCTTAGAACTAAATTTGAGTCAAGTAGTTTCAGTTAGCCAATCAGTTGCAAGTTTCTGCTATTTACTACCTGGAGAGTATAAGGATGATATGTCATGAAAATCCTGACTTATAGAGGGAGGCATAGCCAACTATCATTGTGTTTGACAACTCCTCATTACACCAGCAGCTGTGTTTCACGTGTTTTATCTGCAGATGACCGGGCTTAAGCTGAAATCAAGATACGCCAAAAAAGGGTGCAGATGAGTAAATTAAATCAAGCTGACTAATCAAATAATACCTAGAGATCCCCTTACACTGATCAGAATTGACTACTTTTTTATGTCAAAACTTTCTTTTCACCAGGGAAGTAGAAATAAAAATGGCTGGCACTGAGAAAAATTGAAGAGTCGGGGCAGAGTTTATGACAAAAGGAAGCTGTGAGTCTGCTGAGAAGGAAGCAAAAAAGCTTAACTACATGACTAGAACCCATATGGAATTAGCCCAGCTAATGGTCAAGTTCTATGTAGAAGAGAGAGTAGAAGCAAAATCAGAGGGCAAAAATATTGCTTAGATGATCAAAACTTGTATTTTTATACAGGAAGTGATTAAAATGAGGAAAGCAGAGAGGATTAGAATGGAGGTGATAATTACAACAGGCTGTTCATTTTCCCCATTAACTTACATACCAGCACTGTCCTGATTTGCAAGTTTATGAATTTCTAGACTCTAAACCTGGATTCTTCATAGCCAATTTGCTCCCATTTCATCTAGAAGCCATTAGTAGACTAGACAGGTAGAAGTGCTTTGTGGTTCTTATATGATACTGCTTTCATGTGTCTGTAAAGGATCCAGCTTTTCATTATTTTTGGTTCCTGACATCACTGAGTTACAGTTATAATACAGAGGTGAATTTATCTAAATAATGAAAGGCTGAATTCCTGCTGACAGTGAAATTAGTATTAATTTATTTTAACTGAAAAAGCTATTATAGGTTTCCCAGATGAAAGCAAATAAACAATTCTTTGAATTTGTTTTCACCCTGTTGTACCACAAAACAATGTGGCCCTGTATAACACTTTTATGGGAGATTTAGCGAGGGTGGTGTTGTAAAAGGGCTAGTTAATCTACAATAAAATTTTTGGAAGGAATATTATATATTCATAATGATGTATTATGTCTTCAATAGGTCAGATTAATAGTTTCAGCGGGGAGAGGAAGAGAGGAAGAAAATACAACAAGCTTACATATTTTACTATTTATTCTGTAAAAATACTGCAGTTTATTTCAGCATTCATCCTTTCCTAAAGCTATTAAAACCTTCAAGTGGCTGACTGGAGTTATCATCAGTCCTGAATCATTCACTGCACTAAAAATATTAAATTTGAGGAAAAAGAAAAAACCTAGCTGAACAAATCAATAAAACCCAACCAGTATTTCTTTTGAATTTTGGTTCTGGTTACCAAACAAATCAGTAGTTGATAGTCCCGATTGTGTGTACTGTTAAAGAGGTGAGGAAGGGATGTTAGGTAACACTCTTCAGGTTCTCCTGTCGTGCCTAGAAAAAGAGTACTTTCACTAATTTAAAAAGTGAGCACAAGCTTAATAAGTTCATCTACTAAAATGAATGTACAGATGTCTGGAGAAACTTGTGTTTAAGAAAATGGAAGAAATGGCTTAACTCTTTTGACCTCAGTATTTTGCTGATGACCTGAACCCACCCAGTTCACAGAACCAGATTTTGCGTGTGTGCACGTGTTTGTATAAAAACCTCATCCAACTCATTGTTTCATCTACACTTGTAGGGCTGATTCCTAGGTTTAAAATATTCAAAACCTAAACAATATTTAAAGATCTCATGAAGATCTCATGAAGCTCCTTGAAGCTGCTACTGACAGGAAATACCATCTAAAAACTTCTAACTTCTAGTGGAGATCAATAGGAAAAAAAGAACTGAATTTTTCTCAACAGGCAGAAAACTACTTAAATTATAAAAATCTCAACATAGCTACAAGATTATGTGAAGTTCTTCTTTGTACAAAATTTGTCTTAAACTAGATCAGTTGAATCAGAACATAGTCACTTAGAATACCAAATACTTTCACAAGGATGCAGTAATGAACAGTGAAGACAAATAATCAACTGGATGTTTTTGGTTTTGTTGGGGGATTTTTTACAAAACTACTATTTTATCCTATTAAATGTTTTACTTTGTACTATTCAATGGAAGTATGAAGACAATACATTTTTTTTTGTTTCTTCCCTCAATTTTCCACCTTTTCCTCTCCACTGTTTAATCTTTTTATAGTTCCTTTTTTTTCTTACATTTCTCTCTTTTTTATTATTTATTCATTTCCATAGTGGTATTTTCCCTTAACTTTTTCAATTCTAGGAGGATGGATTCCTTTACTTTTCTTAAGATACAGTAAGATTTTATAATTTTTTTTTTTTTAATAGAGATGAGTAAACAGATTTTTTAACAAAACAACAACAAATTGTAAACTTATTTAATTTTTTCTATATTTTCAACATCTATGCAAGAAGGCAATAATAACCTTTATGAAAAGTCAAAATGTATTTACTTACTTGAGAGATTTCCATATCTGTCTGTAAATTAAATATAAATATATGCTGCAAACAAAGAAATAAAGAATTAATGTAAGTTGTGCATAAATTGTACAGGGTCCTATGCCTATTCCATGATTTAATCTATGCACTAAATCTGTTTTGATCAAGCAGTATGAAATTAAAAAAAGGGAAGGGGTAAGAAGAGATTTCAGAAACTTGTAATAAACACACAATGATCAAACTGTTAAAATTCACCTTCATATAATGTATTTCTCTTTTTATTAGAATTATACTTGAAAGGACATTTTCTAGCCACCAAAACCTCACAGTGCCAGAAACAGAACGTGTACACAGAATCTCTTGCAGCCTTACAAAATAACACTGGAACTTACTGTGAAAGAATAGTAGCTTATAACTAAAATCTAGGTTTGCTCCTGTATGCTTGTATAAGGCAATCAGTAAATTTGTGGGAAATGTTTGAAACAAAAAGCAAAACCAAAACCTAACAAACAAACAAAGTAAAGGATACTCACCATTTGAACTGCTTCTGGAAAAACCCTTTTAAACTCTTTGGCCTTTAGAAAATATTTTTCTATCATAAAAGAAAAAAAGAAGAAGGAAATTATAATGATCCTCAAAATATTATGATTTTTTTTTGTTAAATATTTTAAGGTTAGTATGAAATCTACAGTTAGGAAATCATTCGCCACAGTCTAGAAAGGAAAAGTACAAATACTCCCATCTTAATTTTTAAGTGATTTACTTTCTTGTGAGTTTATTTTCTTCCTAGAAGGAAAAATATTTCGCTTTCATTCTGTTATTCCAGAGTTTTACACTGTATTCAGAGTATAAAATCACCAGTAAATTCAAATTTTGTAATGTGTTGAAAATCTGCTTACACAAGAAACCTTTTAACAGATGCTAGTTTCTCAGGCACATGTGATTGACACCTACAGAGAGTCATGTGGATGCCAGTACCTTTTAGGCACTGAGTAGTAGATTTCCTGTCTGCTTGCATTGAAGGACAAAAACTGTGTGCTCTGCTTGCTCTCTTTTACAAGAGTAGCCACAGAAAACAGCTTTTCTCTTGCTTTTATCACAGTGAGCTGCCAGACTCCAGTCACTACAGGAGCTATGCCATCCACCTGCTTAATTCAGGAATCATGCTGGTTATTGCAACCCAGGTCAGGGAACTGATAAACAGTTCAGACCATACATTATCTTCAGCTGACAAAATCTTTTACCCTTTGTGCCTATAAAGAAGAGTGCTGCAGTAAATACATTGGACACTGTGCATCAGACTTCACTTTATCTTGCTTTAACTGTCTAAAATCAGGTGACTAATCCATATCATCACCTGGTATTCCTCCAGGCACTTTAAAAATGTGATTCACCCCATCCTACTATACATGTCCCAGATATCAAGGATGAATTGTCAGCTGGAGTGCTGGAGTGCCTATCTCTCTCCAATGGCAGTCATGGAAACCTGCCTAATTTTAGACAGCACTAGTAAAGCACCTAATGTTATATGGAAATAATATAGCAGGACAAATCCAGTCCCCCAGCAGAAAATATTAGCATAGCCCTTTGAATGTAAACAGCATTTCCTAAAATTCTTGGATTCTTGATTTCAGACTAACCAATTTATTACACATGATAATATATGTTCTGTCCATTTTTAATAGATTTTCTGTACTACTCACAGGTCACACAGTCTCATGCAGTCATTCAAAAGTAGCCAGTGTCATTGTGCTAGAAAACATATGAATTTTAGCATAATTTAAGGACTTTGTTGAGGCCAAACAAATTGAAGCCTACAAAAATGTGAAAGGAGAAACTTAGAATAATACTATGGAACCCACCTGTCTTAGAAATCTGACTTTAAGATGTGAATGACAGGAACATAATTATACTGCTGAAACTAATCTCCTGTTTGCATACTTGATTATTTCAATTAAAATAGTTACCCAGTCAATTAGTAAACAAGTTATCTTAATATGAAGACATACCAACAAAACTTAAACTGCCCAAATAGAGTTAAAACTCTTGAAGACCTTGAAGACTTCAGCCTAAATTGTTCTGTATATTCCTGAAAGACAAAAATATGACTGTATAATATGTTAAAAAAAATTAAGAAACCACAGTAAAAGAGTGAGAAATACCAAAAGATGATGTGTCCATTGACAAGATGGGATCAGAACATGTCAATCAAACGTATTGCCAGAATATTAGCTAATTAATAGTGGTATAAAAATCTTAAAAAAGTGACTGAAAAAAATCAGTTATTGACAGAGTTGAAGGTTTATATTTCTACTAAAGAAAACTTTAGGAGAACTTATCCTTCTCAGGGTACAAAAATCACATATTCTATATAAACCCTTTCATTTAGCAGTGTAGTTCTGCCATTCTTAGACAACACATTGACTTAATGTTTGTCCTTCAGAATGGTAAAATACTATTAGCTTAAATTTAGTTTAATACATTATCATGCAAATTATTTTATATTACATTGACGTTTTCCATCACACAACATTTTAGAATGCTGGTCACTCAACTCGTATTATATTAATTCCCTATCATTTCAGAGAAAAAACATGTACAGTGGTATTTTGATGTATTTTAGCTTTTCTGATTTTCCTTCTGTTAAGCTTTAATTTTTCACAGTTTCCCACATTTCTTGTCCTTACTTTTCTATTTGTGATTTAATAATTTAGCCAAACAAAATGTCTATCCAGACCTCTACAGGTTAAGGTCAATTAGAATGCCTAGTTCAGTTATTAGGTAATAACCAACTATTCTCTTTTTTTGTTATTCATAAACACAACACCTACACTTTCGTGAAAAAAAGAAAGATTACCTTCCTGTAAAAAAGAAAGTTTACATTCCTGTAATCACATGTATGCACCGTAATGTTGCACAAACCTCTTAGAATTACTGGAAGTCTGGGACAATTACAAAAATAATGTGGGAAAAAAGTGAATAGTAAGAAATATTATAGATGTTGGAAAATAGTTTGGAAGAACTAGAAAAGTTTCCAGAAAGCAGAAAGCCAAATCAGTGGTTGACTGTAAATCTCTGCTGGGATATATTGCTTCTGGTCACTGTAATGGTTTTATTTTTTAGATAAGTGTATTCAGCAGTGCTTCATGTCCTGCATACCCTGCAGCATCCTGACAGTGGAACTTAGGTGCACATTGCTGTCTTTTTTCACATGAGTTGACATGCAACAAAACATATATGGGCTGCATATTGTAGATGTAAAATAGTGTATAGTGTAGGTCTACCATACAATCAAACATATCACTAAGGCTGAAGTTTAAAGAAGGCAAACATGTACCTTAGTAGAGAGTTTTTCAATCTGCAGCCCCTCTGAATGAGGACTGGAAATATATCAGCTAGTAATTAACCCAGTTTTCTTTACGTTCTCCAAAACAGGGGTTAAATCCTTCCAGGCTCCTACCTCACACTCCATTTGTACACACAAGAAACTGCATTCCATTCTAGAAACCTAAGACTGGGAACTATTGGCTAAACAAAACCTGTCTGTGAAGGGCTGAAAGACACCCAGGGTATCTAACAGTTATGTTTCATTTTGCCAAACAGAATCCAAATTGCACCTGGTGTGAGCCACCTGGTGAGGAAAGCTGCTTAGCTACTCTTAGCATGGTAAACACAAGTCCACCAAACATAGATTTTGTATAAGGATAGCTGTAAGGGACTGAGATAAGGCGCAAGATATGCATAATTGTGGAGCAGGGTTGGGAGAGCAAAACTAGCTACTGTGGGCTGGGTTCAAATCAAAGTGCAGTGACAGTATTATCCAGGTTTTGTGAAATTAGGAGAAAAGTGTTCCTCCTTGTGGTAGCAGCTCTCTGGCCACAGAGAGAAACTATTTTTCTCTTGGAGAAAAGTCTGTGCAAAGATCAGAGAAAAGAATGAGAAACAATTTTTATCTTCACTTGCTGCACCTGTTGTGAATATGTGGAATATGTTATGGAGATTTGTTTAACAAAGGGAGGTTTCTTAATTAGCCAGTGATGAAGCTGTTTGGATTGGAGGACCAATTAGGTCCAGGTGTATCATAACTGTCTATAAAAGCAATGGGTTTTTTAATAATATCATCATATCATATCATATCATATCATATCATATCATATCATCATATCATATCATATATCGAGATTGATTGATCAGCCTTCTGTGAATCATGGAGTCAATGCTAATTATTACCTGGCCAGAGGCCTGTTGCTGAAGTGATCGAGAATTGTTTGCATCCACTTGTTCAAGGATCTATGCTAGGTTCTTCAGTGTGTTATTCGATTTTTAAAGATTTTTTCAGAGTAACATATATTAAGCTCTATAAGCTAGAACTATGCCTGGTTCTGTGTAATCTCTGTCTTTTAACTAACAATCTGTTTCTATAGACATTTTATTTGATACAGGCACATAACACACTTCCATCTTTATTCTTCTTTTTTTGTGTGGTTGAAACAATTTTTGGTTTTAGATCTGAGACCTGTTCAGGAATGTGTTTTAAGTAGCTTAGTCAATATCAGCTGTTCATCGTGTCCTCATTTCATGTTGACTTTTAAATGACCTTGTAACTGCTAAAACAACAGCTGTATCTATGAATGGGAGACAATGTTACCTACTGGTTTTTTATTTTCCTTTATATCTTGCTATATTTAAGTGGGGAAATTTATGTTGTTTTTATAGGTATACAAATATATGAGGAATGCAGCCTGTCCTGGGGTATGTCAGACACAGCATTGCCAGCCAGGCAAGGGAGGGGATTGTCCTGCTCTGCTCTGCACTGGGGCAGCTTCACCTCAATTTCTGAGGGTAGTTTTGGGTGTCAAAACATAAAAAATACATTAAACTATTAGCATCCAGAGGACCATGAGGATGGCAAAGGGTCTGGAGGGGAAGTGAGGCTACTTCATCTGTTCAGCCTGGAGAAGAGACTGAGGGGAAACCTCAATGCAGTCTTCAAAATCCTTATGAGGGCAAGCAGAGAAGGCGGTAGAGATCTCTTCTGGATCAGGACTCAAGGAATCAGTATGAAGCTGAGTTGAGAGAGGTTTAGATTTGATATCATGAAAAGGTTCTTCACCCAGACTGTCATTGGGCACTGGAGCAGGCTCTCCAGACAAGTGGTCACAGCACCAAGCTTGTCTGCATACAAGAAGTGCTTGGACGCTGCTGCCAGCCACATGATGGGATTCCTGGGGTGTCTCTTGGGCTCAAA
The DNA here is from genome assembly GCA_003676055.1 of Chloebia gouldiae. NCBI lineage: Eukaryota > Metazoa > Chordata > Aves > Passeriformes > Passeridae > Chloebia > Chloebia gouldiae. The sequence continues at coordinate 37,637,436 of QUSF01000002.1, forward strand.
GATCCTGATGGCTCCCTTCCAACTCAACACATCCAGTGATTTTGTGATTCTATGATCACAGAATAAATTAAACACCAAGACTGAAAATTATCTTTTGCTACCATGTAAGAACAAAGTCCTTTTGTTTCACATTTTCTGTTATATCATAAAAAAGTTGATTATGAAGCTTGAGGAATGACAGAGCACACAATGCCAGTATTTAAAATTCTTTGAAAGTAAAATATAAATACAATGTCACCTTTAGAACCATTAACAATGTGATATTGAAAATATTTTTTTAATCCAGACTTTGAGAATGTATAAAATTATTTTTGTTAGTCTTTTGGGGAAATATTTTTTTTTGCTATTACGCTAATGAGTTATTTTATGTATGTTTGAATAGGGCTATAAAGGAAATAGTTTGGAGCTGACAAAGCTGTCTCTTCCCTATTAACTGGGACAGATTCCAGCTCTTTAGTTACCATTAGCCTAGACAAGTCTCTCCCCAAACATCCAGAATTAAGCTATAATCATACCTTCCTAGCCTGTGGCAACAATAAGTGTGACCTCACACATATCCAATGTCATTATAGCTTATTCATCTTTTGTTTTAAAGAATAAGTCTGGAAAGCTCCACTGCCAGCTCTGAAGTCTGATAACATGAGAATTCCCAACCAATACTCATAGTGACATTTGATTCCAGCTCTATATTTTGTGTGGACCAATTCCAGGCAGATATTATGAATTGGAGAATCACTCCAAGAGCCTAATGGCAAAAAGCTCACAAGTGCAAAGCTAGCTTCATTATAAAGAGTGAGACCATTCATTTAGCTGTTTCCTATCACTGATCATGTTAATTAGGAGAATTAGGCATGAAACAGCAATAAGCTAGAGATGTTGCCAATGCATTTTGTGTCTATATATGGGTATACATGAGTCTGAGCAGAATACTATTTAAGACGGTTATTGCAGCATTTTGCTGTACTTTCTCCTGGTTTAAAAGAGAGTCCTAGTTTGGGAAGAGAAGAGACACATGCACTTTTTCTACTGTTCTCTGTCACTCTCATCTCAGCTCCTAAAGGGTATCTTGTGTGAAATTTTACTTGATTAAATACAAAGCGTTGAACACATTTTCTCTGTAAGAACTGTCGTACCACCAGACTTTAGAGTGAATTGAGTTGTGGTCTTTGTACAATTGATTAAACATCTCATAGATAGTAGTAATGTAACACTGAACAAAGGGGGAGCCATGGAGAAGAATTCTGGACCATTGTTCTTGTGTAGCTGTAGATTGTAAGAACAATGTAGGTTCTAATTATAACACTTTGTGTAGGCAAGTGTTGGTAAGACTCCAGTGTACACCCCACGAACCCTATAGAGCCTTGGTCACTCAGTGTCGAAATTTCACTTCTGGGAGAAAAGTGTTGCCTAAAAATTGAACTTTGCATTACTGCCTTTCAACAGTCTGAGTTCATAATGAGTCTGATCCTCAGCACAGGAAATTACAGCAACCTGGTTGTCATGTCTGCTGCTGAGCTGTAACATAAATGAATACACAAAAACGCAGGGTTACCCCTCAAATATGCCATTGCTTTTCTTTTCTCTACTCAGAACAAACCAGGAAGGAAGCTATTTCTTTGGTGTTTAGATGTCAGGTAATAACAACTTTTTGTTATATTTTGGTGTACTCATTTAACTCGTCTGCTATAGTCAATGAAAGGATACTGAAAAAGAAACAGGATCTAACCAGCACCACATAGCTGTCTCTCCAGTTCCCTGGAGTAAGTTCCAGTTTTTTAGATCAGAAGATTTCAAGCAGAAAGTCTTTTCTTGCTGCAAAGGCAAGTTAACAGAAAAGCAGGCCACCAGAGTGACCCTTTAGTACATCTATTAACACCATTCCTCACTACAATGGAGAATTTAGGTATCAAAAAGAAGATTGAAATTAAAATGCACTGCTATATTTTTGAAGATTTTAAATGCTCACAATTAATCACCCTTTGTAAGAGAGTGAAGTCTGTCAGAACTCTATACTTTCAAAACATTGTTTGGGATTTTGAGTTTAATTCCATGGCTTTAGTGCCAAAAGTGTTTAGAGCAAAAGTGTATTTAAAGACAACCCTCTAGGTTCACAAAAAAACCCAACCAACCAAATAAAAACAAACAAGCAAACAAACAAAACCACTGATGAATACTTCCACATGGTTGCCAGTCCATAGCATTGACATTTTTAAAAGCTAGTGAATTCTGGCCCTTGCTCTCAGTACTGTGATGTAACAGCTGCTTTCTTTTGATGAGATTGACTCATGGGCATTAGGACCTATTTTTGACTACTATTGTAGACTATCTCACTAAAAACACAAATTGTTAATTTCTTGAATCTGGTATCAAGTATTCACAAAAGCTTCTCTGTGCTTCAGGGTAAAATGAGGAAACTGAAGATGATATTTATAAAGTTCTTTGAGCCACAAAGTTCAAAAGTGCTATGTATTAGTTCATTTTACTATGACAATTTAAAAATAATAGTATTCAGGATTAGTATTTTTGAGGTAGGAAAAAAACATGGCCTGTCTTTGGAACCAGAAAATAATTTTAGGTATATAAGAAAACAGTTTAGAAGGAAACTTGAAATAAACTGAGAATATTTCATACATGAAGAATATTTGCCAATGTGCTCCCAGATAATCCTGCTGCAAATATTATCCAAGCCAGCAATAGCCAAACTTTTCAAAATTATCATTTTTTTATGTGGGTAGTAGCATGTTCCTTTACCACCTGATTTTTAACTGAAGTCATGCCACGAAAAATGTGATTTCCCAGTCTTGGCTGCTCACCACATCTCTATTTGGTGGCCTGTACTAGATCTCCCTTATGCCAATCTGATGTCTGAAATAGTAGAGCCATGACAGTCAGGAATTCAGAGAGACTTTCTAACAAAATATATGTTCATAGAATTCAAAGGGCCTGAATCAGCATTGAAGTGTCTGGGAAAATTCATATCCAAAGTGTATCTATTTCAGCATTATCTTCTTAGAAAACCACATGATAGTGCTTCAAAATACATTATACTGGAAAATTATATGTTTGTGTTGCTAATATTCAAGTGATAGGAGAGAAAAAACTGAAAACATACAGAGCAGATTATAAACACCGAAAAATGTATTTGTAACCTCTTGAATTGAGAAATAGCATAGAAATTGTAACCACAAAATTTGATATGGCTAAAACCCTGCTAAAACTATCCATACATAATAATTACTTTGGTGGCCATGGTGGTGGATGGGATTTATTTGGTTTGAAGGGGATTTTTGATTAAATGAAAGCAGAAGTTGGTTTTGGTAATAAATTCTTAGATTTAAGTTGGAGCATCCCTTAACACATCTCAAGGGAATTTTACAATTTACTGTATGTCGCGGTTTGACACGGAAGTGAATTTTCTCAGGAAGAAGAGGGTCAAAACAATCAGTGCTCAGGTTTGGATGTTGGCAGCTGGACTGACAACTGAAAGCTGGACACACTTCTGAGAACATGGGGGGTTAAAAGCAAGAACTCCCAGGAGAACTGTCTCTTTGGTTTGGGTCATGGGAGAGAGCAGACCTTCCCTGCCCAGCCACGGGATGGGTGAGGGAGGGGAAGCCATGTGGCCGGGGGAGGTAGGCCAGGGGGTGAGTATTGGTTATCTGAAGGGTGATGACTTGATTGAGGGTCCAAGTTGTGTCTCATTGTGGTTTGCTGGAGTTGGGGTTGGGGTAGGAGGAATGTTTTGGAAGGTTTTCATTCTGGATTTAGTGTGTGTCTTTTATCATAGTAGTAGTTTATTAAAGTTCTTTTTCCTTTATTTCTAAACCCTGCTCCGTTCCTGATCTTATCTCACTGCACTTATTTGGGAAGGTGTATTTTCAAAGCATGACACTGTAGTAGTATTAAAATTAAATATATTCAAAAGTTGTTTTCAGTCACAGTGTTAAAAAATATGTTTTATTTAAGTTTTTTATTTCTAATATTTTCCATTTATATTTTTATAATGTAAATTTTTAAAATACAATTTTAATTTTTGTGACTATTTTTTTAATATTCAAACTTTAACAATCCCTTTCATGTTAACAGGTAAAATCATGGGCATTTCAGAACATGCAGGTTGAAAATTCATTCTCAGAACTTGGTCCCTTAACCTCACAGTTAAGTAAAATATTGCTCTCACCTACTCTTTCTTAATCAAAAAGCACATTTTGGACAGTTTTTGAATACTTCAGAATATTTTCTCTAAATACTCAAGCAGGTATTGCATTTAATATTTCTGTTTTCATTGAGTTATTAGGAAAATCTGACTTTTTGCCTTTTCAGAAAACAAATATGTATACAAAAGACCTTTGGCATCTGTCAGATACTTAGAGGAATAAAATAATGGTTCAAATATGTGAAATTTCTCATTCAAGCTACTACCAAAGTCAAAAAAGTTGATACATTCTGAAGTCAGTTAAATATCTACTGCTGGGAATCCACCTTTTCAATCTGCCTATAGTCAATTGGTCCATGAAACTGCATTGACACTTTTAAAGAGAGCCAAGATTGTAAGGTTAAAGATAGATCTGGAAATACAATTCAGTCTGATAAAGTAGTTGAGAGGAAATGTATTCTGAAGAAAAAGCTATAGGTAGCTCCTCAGTCACTATGCCATTCCTTTTATATCTTAAGGCTTCTGTTCTCTCCTGTGGTCTTCATAGAAAATCTCAGTGTCTAACTTAGACCTTAAGTAGAACATTAAGAAGTCCCACTACAAAAAAAAAAATCATGAGTATATCTGAGATGATGAATCTGGAACTGGTCCTCAGCACCAAAACCCAGCTATACAGGTAAATCAAATATGCCTCAGCATCTTTTCTCCATTCTGCTCTCCTTTCTCCTGCCTTCTAGGCACATGGACCAGAAATAAGCTGGGGATATTCTCCCACCAATTACCCAGTTTGGCTGTCCTGTGAATTTATCCTGTGACTTAATGTGGCCTGGATCCCTTAAAGCATGGTCCTCTACCTCTGAAGCCAGTAGATAAAATTAATGACTTTCAATAGTGCACAATGAGAAAACCAGCAAGTTCCATACAGTAGCTATGGATGTCTCCCCCTCTGCAACTGGAAGTGCTTTCAAATTTTCTTCTTAGTGTATGAATAATGCACAAAATTATTCTAAAGACGTATCTGTAACTGAAGTTAACAAGTTAGGAATTAATAAAGATCATTAAGTGAGTTCTTTGAAACTATTCACAGCCCATTGTCTGCCAGAACACCAACATATTTTTTGTAATTTATTGCAATACCTATATGACAGAGGACATTCAGACAGGCCTAGGTTACTAAGTTTACATAAGAACTTGTGTTGCTGTTTCAAACCCAAAGGAAATAATCTTCCTACTAAAGCTAATCAAAAAAAAAAAAGCCACAAACCAAAAAAAACCCCTTGATCATATGCAATTATAACATCCTGACCTTTTAAAACTCTATATTAAGTATCTGAGAGCATGTGATAGTGTGTGTTGTGGGGTATTTTTACCATTAGCCTCATGCACTCGCATGAATACAAATTCACTATCAGAGGCAAGTCCAGGAAAATAAATACTTTTTTCCTCCTTCTCTGGGAAAAGTAATGTCTTCCTTCATTAGTTTTGGGAATTAGTGTTTTGTGATGTACACTGCTCTTTAGAGTTCATATGTATATGTTTTTAATACACATATACATGTTTTCATATATACATATATATACATGCATAGATATTTATATATCATATTTACCATTAAATATGGATATACACATGCACATATATGCACAGGCACACATAATCCCTTCATATGTTCAACGAAGACATCTTCATCACAAAAATCTTTATGCTGTATGTGAATTTCAGTGGCTTCAGCAAACACTTATTAACAGCACTGTGAGAGGTCACTGCAGTGCAACAGAAACACTCACACCTCATACAGAAAGAAAATTAGATGGGCTTTTCAAAAATACATATTGCAAAGTAGTGCCCAGATTTAGAGTTTATGATGTCTGTTTGTAAACATTTGCATTGAGATGTTTGAAAAACAAATGACGGTCTTTTCCAGTATACATGGGCACATAAAGGTGACAGGACACGGTTCATCTTCTAGGTCTTTGTCAGTGTATTTTCAGTCTAGTGTAGGAATCCACAGTTATCAGCAATTTACAGGAATTTATTTACCCACCAGACAGAAATTCTGCTGTTTACAACTACTTGCAGCTGAGGTGCACACTGGTTATTTGGATTGATGGTATCATTTCTGCCCCAGAAGGACTAAAGCTGCTACATTAGTCTCTAGAATTGAGCTTAGTTCAGGTTCCTAAAATAGCACAACATACCTGGAAAGAATGCTTTGTCCTCTACGTCTTTCTTGATGGCAGTTGCAAAAGCACCTATGATATATAGCTCAAGGCAGTTTAAAAGAATAAAAAATTTCTAAATCACCACAGCTGTTTAGAAAATTACTTTTGACAGAACATGGATTTTTTAGTGTCTGAACACTTTTTTAAAATCTGACTTCAGGTGGCTTCTCAAAAACACAGAGGTGAGAAATCAGTAGTTCTTGTGTTTCAGTACAGTACTTGTAACATTTGTATCCTTTCAGTCTTGTATTTATTTAAGATGGAGAGATTTATGATAAAATAAAGTCAATATAAAAAACCCATCTGAATTCTAATTACATTTGTAATGGGGTGGTCATGGAAAGGTGTCCTTCTAAATAAATATGAATGTTAACTTTGAAGCAATTTTTAAAAATTCAGTATTGAAACAGAACAAATATTTTAAGTTTAAACCATCCTAGCTTTCCAAATTTCATGTTTTTATTGATTAAATAAAGGTAAAAAAAAAAAATTGAAGTCATTGTTACAGATGGGAGGTTTCCTGTGCTTGGCATAAGCAGTATAAAAAGGTAAATTTTAAAAATATGACTTATGTTGAGTATATGAATCAGGACTTTTGATTTTTCTTATATGCAGGTAACAGATCAGTTCAGCATGTAAGCTAAATCACATTACTCCAGCATTTTTTAAATTCTCATTCTGAGCCTCACACAAGTCAGTTTTGTCAGTATGCTGACAAGAATTTTTGGCCAGTTTCCAATTTGTGAAAATTATCTAGTTGATATAGTATCTCAAGATGTTATATCAAAACTATTTGTGCTTTTGAGATAGCAAGTGTCAAAAAATGACATTTAAGTAGTATATTTACATTCTGAGAGAGATGCAGAAGAATAGACATAGAAAAATAGCACTGTCTAAAAGCCAGAAAAATGGGATGCTATGCTTTTACTAATATACTTTGTGACCTGGACTATATTTTTTCTTTGCCATAATATTTCTTCTACTAATAGAAAAAACAAATATTAACTAAATTTAGTAGATATCTCTCTCAAGATTCTCTTTTTTTTTTTCCTGTTTGTGTTTGATGTGTGTTTATGTGATTTTTGTTCTTTGTTTGTAATACTATATATTTTACCCTGTAGCTCTGTTTTCCTGTGTGTCTGGGAAAGCAGAACAACTTTTCCTGGAGCCCTTCATTTTAAATTTACACCCTAGTTTAAAGTATAGTAGAAAAAAAAAAGACTCACAATGGCTTGATCATAATTTTAAAAACTTTTCCCTTTCTGTTTAAGGTAGTGAGCACACACACTTGCCCTCAATAAAACAAAAAAGCAAAAAAACCAAAAAAGCCACCAAAACACCCACACCAATCTGAACCAAAGGAACAAAAAGGTGTATGTTTTATTGTAATGAGTGCTCATTAGCAGTTACAGTGCTTTAGATGTGTTCCTGGAGTGCATCTTCCAGCTTAATTTAATCAGAAAGAAATTGCTTTGCACTCTCCAAGAAAACTTGGCAGCATGAACTAAATTGCAGTACACAGGAACAATTAGAAAGTTCACTTCAGAAGTGTGCATCTGATCCAAACATAATGTCCAATAAAGATATAACTGTTGAGACAACCACAGCGCTATAAAAATATGTTGATTTCTTTCCCACACACCATTTCAAGCTCAGTTATGTCTTCCAAAGCTAATATTAGCATTAAGAAATTGTAGAGAATTCATCATTTTACCATGACAAATCTCAATATTTCCAAACAGTTTTCTGCATAAACTTTAAAGGATAGTGCTTTTAATTTGTCTCAATGTTATTTCTTTTTTTTTTCCTTTACATTTTGTCCTGCTCTTAAGCCTTCTGCTATAAACATGAACAAAGCTAGCTTTACCTTGTCATCTTATTTGTTTTGCTAAAATAGTTGTCACCCAAATCAAAAAGTTCTACTCTTGTTTTTCATATGGAACACAACAGGCACAGTCTTTACCATGTGCCTGATGCCTTTACAGTGGAAAGAAACTTAGTAGACTTAATGCAAATGGATTGGCTATAGAAACACAGATTCACTCAACTGTTATACCTAAAAAAACAATGGTGATGCGTTTCTCATTTCCAAACCCACTGATTTTTGCTGCTTTAGCAAGCAGATGTTATTCACTTTGCCAAAAGCTTGCACATAATGTAGCAAGACACAAAAAAAGAATTAACCAAAAAGAATAGACTTGCACTTGCCCTCAGTTGGACTTTTGGCCATCTAGTGACAGATGTGTTAGCTGGGAGTCAGAAGATGTCAGAAAATAAGGTTGTAGTCCTGAATATTAAAGGAGAAAACTGGAGGTATTCTTAAGGTAATGACAGTAGATTAGTGCTTGGCACTAAGACAGGAAGGACTAAGTACCATTGTAATAATTCTTGGTACGTAAGAAGCTCACGAATTGCCTAGGAATAATAGACACCACAAAATTATCTCACACAATGCTAGAAAATAGGTGCAACACTACTAGCAATGTTCAGTCATTACAGCTAAAAGCCAGGGTTTTTTATATAAGTATTCTGGGTGTTCATGAGGATGGAACTCTGAGTGTGATGTATTATAATATGACTATACATTACTGGAAATTACTGGAAATTATGTCACAGCTGGTTTGTTGAATTTATTGAATTATTTCCTTGCATGGCTTTATTGTTTAATCTGTGTTTTCTTTTACTTCCAAAGAAATGAAATATGCTCATAGGTAATACAGATAATTGAATTTCTGTTCTGGACTCAATATAAGCTTTAAATGTTCAAGTATAATCCCCAAATAGCACAGATTGTTTAGCTGTCTCCTGAATTAGACAGCTTGGTAGAACTGCTTATTTGGTTCTAGTGGGTAAAGAAAGTAAGCAAATATAAGTACCTATGTTTAAAAGCATAGAAGATAATTAAATGGTATAAATTCCTCTTAAAACAACAAGAAAAAACCCTATAATCTCTCAACCCATAATCTCTATTAATAGTCACCAAAAAATCGTTCCACTGAATTTAATTAGCTTTACTGAAATATAGTGACAAGTGTTGCTTAGACAGCTAATCAGTCAATAAGAGACAATTTACAATATCATGAGACAATTGTATTTTATGTCATTCACAATTTCTGTAGTTGTCCCTATGTAAAGCTTTTCTCAGAGAATGGGTGAAAGAAATTCGTTATCATGGATCAGCCTGACAGCATCTGAGAAAGGTAACTGTTGAATGAGGAAGCTAATAAGATGGCCAAGGCAAAGTAACAACCCAGAGTGAATGATACTCAAAAAATAATAAATCTAGAAATCTTGCAGAGAAAACAATTATAGAAATAATCAAAATCATAGATCAAATAAGACTACTTCTTATCCTTTCTACACATATAGGCTGCATGTTTTTTTGCAAAGCCTTACTGTTAGTGTATATGTTTCTTCAGCTGCTGCATATAAATGCATATAAAGGGTATGTCATGGAGACCAAAAGGCTTTATAGCTCTATCTATGTTTCTTGATGCCAGCATTACATTCATCTTGCTTTAGTTATATGTCAAAATTCCAGTAAATTAAAAATATTTCTCTAAAATCTATGAACTTTTCAAAGTGTCTCCCAAATTTCATATACTAGGGCTTATGGTAAGCATTCTAGGTTTGACGGTATTTGAGAATAGATTTTCCAGTGCACTATTTTCTGAAAGAAATACAACAGCAACAACAAACCAAAAAAAACCAAAAAATATCCACACCACCAATCCCCCCCTCAAAGGTTCATCTGAGATCACCACATTGTTTTCATTCTTCAGCATGTATCCAGCCACCACTCACACTGTCTCAAATGGTTTGACTTGAGCTAAACAAGACTGTACTAACACAAAATCAAAGTGCTGAAGGAGCTTGCACCTCAACAAATGCCTATAAAAGAGAGCAAAGCACTGACCAACTACCCTAAATTCTAAGACAGAAGATTCAAAAGTTTCACTAAGTCTATTGTGTACCACATAAAAAACTAGTAATTCATTTTAAGAAATAAAGATATCCATCAGTTCAGAATTCCTACAATTTTCCCTTCTGAAAATCTTCCATTTAATCATAGGAGCAGCTAAAATCAAATTATTTCTAGACAGATAGAAGTGATGAAAAAATGTGTGGCAGTAGATATTATGCAAAACCCTATGCAGATAAAAACTTGAACTGTTACCTGTCAAATTATATTCACAGATACTTTATTTTCCATCGGTCTATTGGCATCAAATGTCACTGTGAACAGGTTTTATTTTAAAAAGTTAGGTCATTTACATGATGTAATAGTCATCCTAGAGATTTGTGAGAATATTTTTAAAACAACAGCAAGGCCTTACTCAAGGCAGCTTTCAAGGAAACTGTGAAAGTATATGAAAAATCAAACCCCAGTCAAATAAAACACACACTCAATGGTTTGAAATATGGAGAATAACTTTACTAGGTTTAGGGGGAAGATGACATGTAACAGTTTGACTGAATCCTTTTTAAATATTGAAAAAGTTTCTCTGTTTTCAGAATACTATAAATGTGGAAAAAAGTAAAAATTTATCCTTTTTTTATAGTAATTTCACAAAATTAGTACATTATTTTATGCCCCTAATTCATACTCCTAATTTACACTATTACTATGTGTAGGATACCCTATTGTATTTTTAAAGATGATCTTACTAATGTTTTCCTTTCTTTATCACTTCTCATTGCCATAAAATTTTCTATACTTTTTCATTTTCATAAGCCAACAATAATTCTTCATAGACAGAGAGCAGGCTGCTGAAAATTTAAGTTTGTATAAATGTAAGATGCACATTAAGCAAAAAATAGTAATTTTGTTTAGTTCTATCTTTTCCCCCTAAAAATATTGGTCTCTCTTATTTTTATTTTTCATATAAATAATTCAATAAGTTAATAAAACACATTTGCCTTGTGGTGTTCTAGATATAAATGGTGGTATCTCCCAAGATAAGCAATTAGAAATAATTTTTTAAATGAAATTTTAAATTGTTTTATTCTCTTAAGTTATTAATAAATTTGCTTTCATTTTAGAATCATAGAATCATACAGGTGGGAAAAAATAATGTATATAATAATCAGCAGTGAGCTAATGAATATCCATAGCAGTTTCTCCTATCTTCCTTTGAACTTTTATTAAAGAATAGAATATATCAATTAACAAGCAGCTGTGAAGATCATTTCTGCATGTGGTGATAGTCTGCTTGGATGGATTTCATCTTGCAAAATGCAGATGTATATGTCACAGAGCTAGTCACTTTAAAAGATGCCCTTGTGTGAAAGTAAGGAACACTTTCAGGTTTTAGGTCTTCTCATTCTAAAAGAGACATCTGAAACGGAACGTCTGTCTTTTTAATGGGTCTATTTTCTCCATTACTTCTAAAGAAAGCTTTTCTGGGGTCTCACTATTGAAACTTGAAAAACCAAATGACAATTATGTTCCATCAAAAACTCAACACACAGCACACAGAAAGCTTTTATCCCTTTAGCTAAGCTGTCTGCCAGAGAATTCATTTTTTTACATTTTTCTTACAGAAATCTGTAACTTAATCTTATATTAATCATCTATTTTTTTAGGTGGTGGCTTAGGTGGTGAATTTAAAGAAAAAAAGAGAAGCAACTGCTTCAACTTTCTGTGGCTCAATAAATCACCAACTACAAAATTCCCCAAAGTGGGAACCTGGTTTTCACTATTGGAGAAAAACAACATGCTCCTTTGGAAATTATTTTTTGGTTTTCCAGAACTGCAAGCACTGGTACTGACCAGAAGAGAAGATGATGGCATTTTGGGATTTCTTCATTGTGAAAAAATCTGTTCATACCTTAAATTCAGCATGTTCATTCTGTTCCTATCTCATAGAAAATTGTGTATCTGAGAACAACACAATTAAAATAAATTAATTAAAATGCAAAGAAAGAATCTAGATTTTTCAGGTGTTTGGATGAATTGTAGCATTAGTCTACTCAAGAGACAAAGAGGAAGAACCATCATTTGGTTTCTGAGTTGCTGCTAGTTCTAACAGAACTTCTTTTTAGTCTAAACCTTTTTTTGGTTTGGGTGTCAAAAATACAAACCATCTGGTATGCCAGCTGCCCATGTTTCTTTCTACATTTACAGCAAGAGAGGGTAGAAACACTTCAAAATTGCAGACATTATCCTTTTTCTTCTTATCATCATCATCCTCATCATTATAATCTTTTTATCGTTTTAGTATATGACTTTGCTGCTTCTTACCTCTTAGATGTCTTGCTGTTCTGTAGGGTAGAATTTTGTTCTGCTTCTAGAGAGTGCTCTGTGTAATTTAAGGAAGTCAGAAATCTGGAATATATCTTATTACAGTTTTGCGGTTCACTAGTTGCAATTTTGTTTCACAAGTTGACATAAATTTTATTATTAAATTTATATACCTGTCTGGTTTTAGAAAAGGTTATTTTCTCAAATAAAAACAATTTTAAATACAGTTTAAAAGTAATTAAATTTAACCTGAAGTTGTGTTTTCTTTTCTGCATTTCGTTTCACTAATAAATTTTTATCAGAACTATTTAAAGTTGTGTAGTCTGCTTAAGTTCTTAGAGCTAGCACCCTAATTTAATTACACCCGAGGTCCAGTTTATCACCTTCCTCCCTGAGAAAAGAAAAAAGTTTAATTAAGAGTCAAAGGTTTGGTTATATCAGCAACCTGTTCCAGACACAATTTTTTCATTCAGTTTAAACAGAATCCTAGGATGCTGGTCCATCATTCTCAATAATTGTCCTGAATGTTATTCCAAGCATTTTTCAGGCAATTCTCAAGAAATCAACTTTTCTATAGGTAACATAAAGGCATTATTTTCAACATAAATTCTTGTTTACACATCAGGAAAAAAATATATCCAGAGACAGACTTCTGTTATAATCATCCCTATGGGTAGAGATGGTCCTTGTCTTAAATGGGGTCTGTGAATTTGGAGGAGCATCAAGGGCTAAAAATTTGAAGATAGATTTCAGAAGTAGTTACTTCATTTTTGGGAGCACAGTGTGAAAAAATCTAAATGAGCAGCACACTAGTCTTTCCTTTGGGAAATCCACACCTTCAACAGAGGTAATCAAGGGAACATTATATATCAAAAGCAAGCTACAAGATAATCTTCCTTATCAGTAAAAATCAGAGGAATTGTACTCACAAACCAAAACCTGCTAGGATTTTGCTCTGTGCTTGCATACTCCCAATGCTAACCTTCTCTGCTTAGCAGAACAAGATTTAAATTCTGAATGGTATTGGAGAAAAAGCACTTTAGCAGGGCTCATTGTAGATGCTATCAAGCAGTAGAAAAACTGTTTTGAATTTATTTCAGAAAAGGCTCTATAGAGGCAGAAATAGAAATATACAGTGTGAAAGGGATGTACATATTTAATCACATAAATCAGAATTTAAATAAATAAATAAATCCACAATTTCTTGTGGGGATATTTTTTTTTAATAATTATTATTCTTGTCCTTTTAAATAAGGACAATAATTGGTAAAAAGTCATATGGCTTTCTATGTAAGGTCTGGGAAAGAATCTACATAAAACTTCAGAACACAAGTTAGCATTTACCCAGCTATCTATCAGTGGTTAAAAAACACTATTTTATTTCATTCCTATGGTACAATCAAGGAGTCCATCTCTGCTGGTTATCTACTTTAAATTACATCAAAATATGTCTGTTGCTATAATATTACCATGAATTAACCCTGCAAGTGCATTATTCAAATGTCCAGTAGGAAAGCTCTTCTGTTCTAACTATTTACTCTTTTATCCTGTCAATGTTTTTAATCTACTTGAATAAATATGAGGAGAATTTTTTCTCTTCTGGTACATAAGCAAGGTAATGTAGGTATTGCCTACACATAATCAAGCCCCTTACACCAAATATACTAAGAATCAAAGCCTTTATTATTATATCCAATGGCCTGAATTTATTTTACCTTTTTTTTCTTCTTAAACATTTAATATAATCACAATTCAGGAAAGTATTAAGCTCATTGAAGAAAAAATACTAGAAAAAATTATATTTTTTCACTCATAATAATACAATAATAACTCTATTCTTTGGAACACCATTAGACATTATATTTTTCGATCAAATTGATTTAGTTTGTACATCATTTTAGTTTAGGTTTAGGTTTTCATCCAGAGGGTGTTTGAACACTGGAACGGGATCCCCTGGAAAGTGGTCACAGCACCAACCTGACAGATTTCAAGAAGCATCTGGACAACACTCTCAAGGACATGGTGTGATTCTTGGTGTGTCCTGTGGAGGGCCAGGATTGGATTTGATAATCCTGATGGTGCACTTCCTAAATCAGTATATTATATCCTATATTCTATATTCTATATTCTATATTCTATATTCTATATTCTATTCTTGTCCTTAGATGTCAGATCACACTGATGGCTTTCTAGGAAATGCCAGAAATTGCACTGAATGATTCTACACTAGTCAGGATTAAAATCACAGCTTCCAAGGAAGGAAGACACGGTTACCTATTCTGTTCAACAAAAGAGCTACCTCCAGTTGCCTCTTGAAGCTGAATGGTAATAGCTTGACCAATTAGGCTTCTAAATCTATCAGTTCTAGGAGACAGGGCCACTGCTGACATAGGAGCAGTCACATAATAACTTGTCCTTCTACAAAATATTTACTATTGTGATCACAGAAAATAAATTTCTGTGAATTATAAAAATGCAGCATATACTGATAATGTGTTCCCTAGATTCTCTCTAAGAAAGAAATTTTATTTATCATTATAGGGTAAGAAGAGATGGTTGACAAAAAAAAACTTACCTTGATTTTGCTTCCTCATCATAACCCTTTAATTCTTTTACAAGTATCTTAGCACCAGCACCAATGTATATTATGTCTCCCTTAAGGAACAGCAAGACTGGAGAGAACTGGGAATTTGGGAAAGTGATAACTGACAGATGAATCTCACAGAAAGTGATAGATAAAACATTCTGAAATGTTAACATGAAGAATAAATGTGTTATGCTAAAGAAGAAAAAGAAAAAAGTATACTTTACAATGTGTAACAAATAAAACTTTATAGATATGATGACGTATCATTTTGCAGTGACCAGCTGTGATCTTCAGTTCAGTTGTGCTATAAAAATGAAGCAGTGAGAGCTTGTTATATCTACCCGCTCAAACACTTGAGTAACCTTATTAGTGACGGAATGAAAATGCCTGGAACTCTGCAAGAAAATAATTGTTTAATAAATATTATATGTTTTTGCATAAAGTCCACCACGCAATCGTGTACCTTTAATTACAACAACCAGAGCCTACCTTTTGGAGTTTAAACCTATGACAATATTTTTTTCCTCCAATGAAATTAAAGAGTCTGGTTAGATAAACTAGGCTCTTGCAAGAGACGGGTGAAAGGATGGATGCAGATGATGACGATGTTGGCAGGTTTCTAGCTTGCTCTGTGACTCATTATGGAATATTGCTCACATGCTGTTATTAACATAGGCATTTGGGACCAGCACTATGAAGCTGATAGCTTGCTATACCAAGAAGTGTACTAGGGAGATAATTAGCAGTGATAAAATGCCAGCGCTCCTGACTGTGTGAGAAAAGGTGTGTTAGTCAGCTCAAGAATAATTTGTCATTTTATACTATATCTATAAGCTAACCTGCCTTGGGAGATCCTAAAAGTTTATTTTTTTAATGAGAGTGAGTTTTTTTCTTTAAAAATTAATGGCAGTAGTTTTCACAATGTCTGCAGAATCCCTGAAGATTACAGTGAAAGTGCAGCTATGAGTGGGGAAAAAAATTGAAAGCTTTGCTAAAATAAGAATTTCTCCTCATTTATACTGACAGAGATTGCTAGAATTTAGTTTTCTAGCACTTCAAAAAAAAGTTGATTTTCATGAAGCACCAGGCCTATAACATAACAGATTTCTATTTTCTTTAGATGCATGCCCAAAAGCTTTTAGATTCTCAAATAATTTACTGCTAAAATGGGAAATTGTTCTATATCACCTGTGCTCATGAAAAAGAGGGAGAGCTTTTGTTCTGAGTTGGATAGAAGATCAGCCTTAGAGAATAATTTAATGCAAAACTTGACAAATATTCCAGACTTACAAATGCTAAAACACTTAATAATTCTGAAGCAGCCACCACTGTTGTGATGTCATGTTTTTTCTTGTAGCCGTTTACCACAGGCAAGGCTGAGAGTAGCACCTTTCCAGTTGTTTAACACCTGATCTTCCTAGTGTAAAGTATTTCTTCCCATTACCTACAGTTAACAAAGATTCCAGTATTTTTCTTTAAGCTGGAGAAAAAAAAAATTATTTAATTAAGCTAATGATTCTGACAGACTATCTACTTCTCAGATCAATGAAAATACTTCAGTTCATTTGAATACTTATCTCTATTTATAAAATAAAAAATACTGTCTCCATGTCACTAGCTGTAAAATGCTAAAGTGCTTCATTGTATGTTCCACAGAAAATGATGTGAGGATACAGTCACTCTTTGTAGAAGATATTTCTTTATATTTTCCTTTTTGTCCATATTGGCCACTGGCAAAAAGCAAAGTTCACAAAAATTCGCATAGAATTGCATAATTTCAAAACGCTGTTCAAAAGTAACAACTTTAAATTACTTACATTTATTACTTAAACAAATTCTAGTATTTCTTATCTTCCAGAAGTGTGGCCTTGCAACGTCAAAAATACTATATTCACTGTTTAGCATATTTTTAATTCTCTATATATTTTATCTTTTCATAGATAGATTGTTCTTTGAATTTAATGGAATTTTTCTTAGTATTTTTCAAATTTGTTTTTTTCTTATACAAATTTAAATTAAAGCCTTCTTAGAGGTTTAACAACTAAACTTATACATATTCTGATTTAATTGATGAATTATTGTCTGTGTACTGGAAAGATGAAAATAACATAATAGAGAATATTATAGATTATCATCTCGTTTAATCTTTGCTGGTGACTGGTTCTTGTGCAAGCAGCGCCCAGTTATTTCAACATTATTCCATTGTCAAGCACTGCTGTAGTAAAGATTTAAATTTCAAAGTGCTTGACAAGTCTTCAAATTGCTGATTGTATATGTTCTGCCCTGTTTATATTTGTGCTTCATGTCCCTTTGCAGTCACACACAGTCAAACATATTGATGTAAGGGGCAGCATCAGAGCAGTCTTGATGACATATTTAATGGTATGTTTAATAGGTATATATTACTGGAGTCTGCCTTCATTAGAAAAGTGCTGTTTTAAAAACCTGTAAAGCTGTATAGTTTATATGATCAAAGTGAGAAAAATCAAGGTTTTTTTTATCTATACTCCTCTCTCTACAGACCTTTATGGCCAAAAATTGAAAAGGTAGCCATTAAAACATAATGCAGAAAACTGTTTATGCTTGACTGTAACACAAAGAAAATGGGTAAATAAAATAAAGTCAGACTCTTCTTCTTTGTGTAGACATAATGAATATGACTTCTTCTCATATTATGTCACGTCTTAGGCTTTAAGTCAATCTGTAATTCATAAATAGTGAGATATTAAGGAGAGAAATTGAGTTCACAGCTAAAAAATAACCAGCAGAAAATCTTTTTGGTCATTGACACATTCCCTCATAACTGCAGAAATCTACTTTATGGTAGAGGAAGTATCCCAGGTAGGGGCTAAAGCATTTACTAATTCTGGCATCCTCACTTCATCATTTGTTAGATCACTCATTTGACACAATTGTCTCTCTGGAATAAAGATAGGTTCTTTATTAGTTTCACTAATAACCAAAATCTAATGATTCTCAGAAATAAGGAGAATAGAGGGAAAAAATATTGAATAAAAGAAAAACAATTTAAACCATATCTTGAGGCAAATTAGCAAATGACTCAGTAAATGACTCAGCAAATAATCCTTACAAAAAATAATAATTTTTTTAATAGTTCAGTCCTTTGAATGAAATCACTAAAGAAAAAAATAGTGGGGATTGGGCTCCAATAAATGTATTCTTGTAACAGCTTTTGCTGTCATTCCTGTTAGCTAAGCTAGTTAAAGTCGACTTTTGGTTTAAGGAATAGGAACCAATGCAAGCATGTTTAGAACATAGGTGAACAGGACAAGGCCAGCAATGGAAGCGGAAGCAAACAGGACTATGATTTTTTGAAGCTGTGTAAATCTGATATTGGGAGAGGGGACAGCCTACCTTTGAACAACTAGGCTTTGGATTTGAATCAAGGAACTCACCTTCATATAACAGTGTGAATGAGAGAGATACTCTAACTCCTCTGCTGGGAGACCATGGTGTGACACAGCCCTGTGCTGATCTAGCATCAATCTGCTTCGCTTCACTCCTCTGCTCCCGCAGCTTCCCTCATGTGCATTGACATCTCTCCCTGCTGCTCAGTGAGCTGGGTCAGAGCCGAGTGAGTTGTTCTACACCAGTTTAACTCCTCAACAAGATCACTGATGAGGGTCAGACAAATGTCAGTGCTGACACAGGGAAAGACAAGGAAGAGGGCAAAAACACTCCTTTGGGCAGATTTGATGAGGTTAGCTACATCCTCTAGATTTACTCATTCATCCTCTAAATTCTGTCTCTGCATCAATCTTTAATGGAGCTTTTTGCTCTCTTTTCTTGTTTAGAATTCTTTATTCTAGCTAAACCATAAGGACACTATGGATTAACATGTTAGTTTAAGTATCCTATTTTAGGCCTAAAATTAGACAGTTTTGTGGCTTTAGAGGTTTATCATTTAATACACAGCTTGCACATGATAAATTTGCCATCTTGCACTTAGCTGCAATGGTCCCATGTCACCCTGTTCCAATTCACCTGCTAAGTTAAATCAGCCATTAAGCAATAAATCTTTAAAGCCATGTAAGGGACATGTGTGCACAAATCAAATTATTTATTAACAATATACCTCAGCAAAATGTCAGTAAGTACTGAGGACCTCCTGCACACCACTTTAAAAATAAGCTCCCTGGAGCACAACTCAAAGAAATTGATTGAGTGCACTAATGTATTCTCATGTATTTCTCTTGATGCTGAATTTATCCCATGCATGAAACATTTTGCAGGGCAGTACACAAGTTCTTTATTCTTTGTTTTTGAAGGTGTTAAGCTAAGAGTTTCCAAGTATACCTAAGCATGTGCAAAAAACAGCTTTTTGCAAATAGGTCTGAAAAAAATGCCAGTGTAAGGAATGAACTTTTGCCATTGTTCTATTATTTGCTTGAAAGAGTGAGAACTATTGAGTTCATTAGCAAAAGAGCATATTGTGCCATGACACACAAGTATACCTGAGGTGAAGACAAAGGTGAGGACTGTACATGGCTAACAAAAAGATATTTTTTCCCATTTCACTTTAATGCATCTTCCAGTCTAGTTTGCTATTTTGAGCTGATTTTTATTCAATGTGATTTCCCTGGATTTTCTCAATTTATTTCTGGATCCCTTCTCTTGTTATTTTCTCCATTTAACCACTTCTATTTTCTCCAGTCCTCGTTTTCTATAGTATCTTCCCCCTTGTGCTTTATGACAAGGAAATGACAGATGTATAGTCTGGTTTCGAGTTAAGAAAAAATATTCAAAATTAAATTGAATAATAATTTATCAACTGGTGAACTTTATTTAGTAAAAACCAAGCTTTTAAGAGTGATATATCTTTAGAGTATGTGCTTCTATAATGTATGTTTATATAAGTCTTAATATAGCTTGGTAGCACACTACAGAAATGAGTAGGTATAGAGAATATATATGTTAAAATTTCCCCAAACAATGCCTGCAAGCAGGCACTGAGGCAAGTATTAATTATGCAGCTCCTGAACTGTTCAGCTTTGCCAAATACTGTAACTGAATTTCACAAGGCAAGACATATGGTAAATGACATTGTGTCTGTCCTAATATAACAAATGTGATTTAATTTTCATGTAAAGCTATTCTGACAATTTCCTTATGTGATTTACATATGCATTTTATATTAAGCTCTTCTCCCTGAGGCGAATGTTGTGGATTGTATACTATAATTCTATTAGCAAGGGAACACAAATATCATCAAACTTATCTGTCTTATGCTTATATTAGAATGTTCCTTTAAGCATAACTTTTAGAGACTAGTTAATACTTTGCTTATATTATAAACTTTAAGATGGTGCATTTTTTAACTTTGCTACAATATAATTGCTTCTTCTTTTTCCACCATTTTTTTTCAGGCAAATATAGTGTTGGTCTTTTTTGCCTTTATGAAATTGAAAAAAATAAAACAAAACAAATAATTGTGGCGTTTTCATAAATAATTATACATTTCAGGGTGGTAGGGTTCTCCTCAAGAGACAGAATACTCCAATTTCCCACCTTCCATCACCCTGAATTCTTTTTCTTTTCTCATTCTAATTTAGCAAAATTTCTTCTCAAAATGTCAGTCAAACAACCAGTGAAAACCCCAAAGCATAGATGGTTCTTCCATGTTCCTGTAGCACTGAGAAGCCTTTTTTAAAGGAAACTAGAAACAGAAAACAGTAATTGTTGTAGATCTGCTGCACACAGCTTCCTCCTGCAGAAACCAGGGAAGTATTTGCATAATCCTTCAAAGGAAGCAGAAGCCTGGGGTGAGGCAGCTTCCTCCCTCCGGAAGGGTTCCTGATCAGCAGTGAATGTCTTGTGGTGCCCGAGTTTCGCTCAAGCATATGGATTTCCTCCTAATGCTTAATGGCATTCCAACTCCTTTCACATTTAAGAGGTGTTTTTTTCAATTCTTTTTGATTCCTAGTAAATTAAAACCTGAGCCATTAATACATTTCTATGACTCAAGTTCACATTCCTTTCAATGTTTTCAGCACTTTACAACAGCATCTGTAACATTATTTCTAAAACCCAGTATGCACATCTGGAGAAAGACAGATCATAAATGCTTCATAAAATAAAAAAGAAAAACAATAAGCCAATATTTTAATAACTAATTAGTTGTAAAAAAGTGCACTCAAAAACTCTGTACTTTTTTCCAGATGAAAGTCAGCAAGAACTCTTCATATTTTTCAAAGACTTTATTAAAATCCTATTGAAGACTGAGGAAAATCAGCATGTCTTGGATCCTTGTATGTTTTGAAAATAGGAATCAGTACATTTTAAATAGGGACAGTAGTTTTATTTTTAAATACCACTTAGTAGTATTGGTATTAAAAAATATTCTCCTAAGAAATATTTAGAAACATTTCTATCCAGTCCTT
The DNA here is from genome assembly GCA_003676055.1 of Chloebia gouldiae. NCBI lineage: Eukaryota > Metazoa > Chordata > Aves > Passeriformes > Passeridae > Chloebia > Chloebia gouldiae. Next base: position 37,659,046 of record QUSF01000002.1, read on the forward strand.
CTCTCCTCATTATAACCTTATTGTCATCAACGTAAATAGGAGCAAAGTGAACATTAAGAATCACACTATCAGTCTTTGTAATGGCTGCTACAGAACAAAAAGCCTGTCCAAAAAGATCCTATTATCATCAATCTAAGACATGAGTATAACCTGAAAGTCACCTGAAACTGTGGCTCTTAAAATAATCAAACTTTGAATAATTTAATTTCCTAGAATTAATTAGGAAAATCACAGCTATTAAATGGATGAAATGAAGTTAGTGCAGGTAGCTCAAGAAAGATGAGGTTCAGACAATAGGTTTTTTTCCTGTCTCATTACTGGGGTCCACTGTGCACAAAACTAGGTTCAAAGATCATCCTATATATGTTAGCATTCAGCCAGAATATGAAGTAGTGATCAGAATGATTTTCTCCATTGTTTGAGCACTTTATGTCTTTAATATTATTCCTGATTAATGATAAAAATTAAGAAATCAGGAACTTAATAACAATAAAAACAAGAAAATATAGAGGGATTATACATACGACTGCCTGATTTGGCCTTTGGAATTTAAAAAATAACTCTATACAACCTTGAGTAATGATTGTACATAAACAATTTTGAAAGCTTCCCTATGTAATTTTTCTATGAGAGTATCAGTGGGGTTTTGGACCTTAATTGTAATTTGATTCTTGACATTAAATTTATCTTAGTATGTCTTACTGTGTCTTAATGATTCCAACTGCAAGTACAAGCCTGTCATAAGAACATAACACACTGTATTGTTAAAGTCTTTTTTATTTTTTCCTTTTAAATAACTTTCACTAATAATTAATCTTTCTAGTTTTGATACACATTCATTTTATTACTCTGAATAATATACAACAAATCAGAAATTGAAATAATTTACATAAAGGCATAGAGAAAAAGAGCTAAAGCTTACGCTTACTGGACCGTGACAGCACTGGGAGCAACTATCCTGTCCACCTTGCAGAGGGAATTCCATATCAAACAATTTGAAAATTTACTTCTACCTATATATGGAGTGCAAATCATTACAGTTATGTCTACATAAACAGTTATATTTACTTAATTACACTTTATAGGAAAACTTAGAAAAAGTAATTTGAATACCTAAAGTCAATCCAGCACATATATGTTTGTGAAATATCCCAAACTACCCCTAAGATAGGCAATTTGAAGCACCCAGTGGCTGAAAATACTCGAAGAGAAGGATATTGCACTTGCAGCACTTATCTACAGCCATGATCTTCTAAAGAGGAGTGGGTGTGAAGCTGTGAAGAAAAGCAATTCCATTCTCAGTAGGCTACCACAGTACATTTTCAAAAGTTTCTAATTGAAGATATGCTTCATTTGCCTTAGCTATAAAAGAAGTCACATTTACTCATGATTATGTCTGCAAATGACCTCATAAAAAGTAGTCTTGAAAAAAAAAAACCTAACTACAAAATCCATCCAAACAAAAGTAACATTTAGAATGCATTTTTAATTATGCAAAATTGTACATTTATTTGATCGTATTATCTACCCATATCAAAAGAGTTAAACTCCATTAAACTCAATAATTCAAAACTATTTTGATTGCAAAAGTATTCAAAACTATTTTGATTCTTTATTAGAAATATGCTGTATCCTAAAATGAAAAGGACTTATATTAAGGGTCTCGAAAACAATACATGAAAACAATGACAATATTGTGACTAATGTATTATTCATAGACAGTATATATAGTGGAGCCTTCAGAAAGTTATGACAAAAGTGTTTAATAAACTAGAACAAATTTATCATGAAACATGCAAGAAAAACTAAGAATTGTGATACACAGTTTATTTTTGATTTCGCTGACAATTAATTCTACTTGAATATTAGGACTAGAGGATTTTTAATGCCATAGCCTAAACATGCCTAGTCTCATATTTAAGACACTCAGCCATAGTTAAGCAAACAGAGATTTATGGTTCATTGTGTTAAAGGTGCTTTAATTTGCAGAATTTTAGATTAGTTTGGATTTGGTGGAAATTGTTTTGTTGGATTGATTTTTATTTTTCTGGGGGTGAACTTTTTAAAATAGGTGGTAGAAAATAGGAGTCAATACATAATACATTTTAAGTAGAAACATTATGTCCTAGGGAAAAGGAAAAAAAAAAAAACAAGTAAGAAGGTGCATTAAAACCTTACAAATAATTCACACAATTTAGATTCTCAGTAAGTATGGGAAAACAAAAGTTTGCCTTCATTTTGTGCACAAATGGAACATATCTGGGAGATCGTTCCAGTCACCCCTCTTGTATATTTGCCCTGACAGTGAGACTAATTTTGCCTAAATTTATATTTCTATCAGCCTTAACTAATCAGGCAAACTTTAGTTGTCAGTGGTAAGCAATACATTTTTCTGAGATGCTTTTTGTTTATTTAAGGACAGATAAATGGAAATATATAAATGCTTTTTTTTTATAAAATATGCATTTCTTTCTACTATTTAGGAGGTCTGCATTGAGGCCAAGTAGATATGAGATATGAGCAAGAAAAACACTCTGCTATTTGCCCAATTGAGAAATGTCCATACCTGCCAAGCACTGCTGGATAAAGCCTTCGGTGGGAGAATTAGCTCACCTTTAAGGCCACAGCTTTTCCTTCTACATAGAATTTTCAGTCAATCCAAGACAGAGTAAAGTACTGCAAAACCTACACAGAGGATTGGCTTGCTTCAAATTAAGGAACCAGAGCAATGGTGAATTTCATGACATTTCACTGATAATTTTTTTCAGATTTCATCTTGGGAAAATAATAACTTTTTTTTTCCGGACTTGAAACAGGAATAAATAACAAAATATTGGCAATTTGAATACCAATTCCAATCACATTCAATTATAATTTCTTTCAAGCTCTAATTTCCAATTTTTCTATGGAAAGTCTCCAGGAATGTTGCTGTAGTGCTGTAAAAAAGTTCTCAGAGCTCAAATTTTGCTCACCATAAAGTAGCATGGTTCAGTGCTGATGGCTCTCTCTTTCATGCCACTTTCCCTCATCTGTCCTAGGACTCCAAATGGATCACTGTTACCTACTGAACTTTACTTCAGCAAATATATACATATGAGCCAAATAAATATCTCTCTACAACTGTATTTTAAGGTCAATTTTCTTTGGCCTTAGAAAAAGAAGGAAAATATGCACAAGTTCCAGTATTTCCTCTGCTCCTGTTCAAATAAAAGCAAATATTACTGTATATGATTTTGTATCAGGGAATTGTTCAACATACAATGTTTGTTCCTACAGAGTTTAAATTTTTATTGTTTCTTTATGAGTTTTGAGCAATCTAGATATAATTTAAGATAAACTTGAAAGGAGATACATAAGCAAATCCATAATTATCATAATTTAATCCCAACTGACAACAAAGCATCACTCATTCACTCATCCACTCACTCCCCTGCCCCTTCACAGGGATGAGGAAAATCATAAAAAGGTAAAACACTGCTTGAGAGAAAAATAATTTAATAATTTGGAAAAAAATTAAATTATGACAACAATAATAAAATAACAATATTAACATTATTGTAATGAAAAGGACGAGGAAATTGAGGAACAAAAGTGATGCTCAACACAGTTGTTCACCACATGCTGGCTGATGCCCACTCTGCCCCCAAGCAGTGACTGGACCATCACGGATGACTGTCCCCAGTTTATTCACTGAGCAGGTTGTTCTATGGAATGGAATATCCTTTTGTCCAGTTCAGGTCAACAGCCCCAAACATGCTCCCTCCTGGCTTCTTCTGCAGCTGTTTTCTGAGAGAACATAGGAAACTTAAAACCCCTTGATTTAGAGTAAGGACTACTTAGGATCAAGTAAAACATCAGTGTGATGTTCTATTCTCTTACATTATTCTCTTACAAAATTCAAAATACAGTATCTCTATCAAGAAGAAAATAAACTCTATGCTGGCTGAAACTAGGACAATAATGTACTAATTTTGCCTATTTGATTATTTGTCCTATTTTTTCTTCTCCTGAGGAAATTTACCTTCTTTCTTCAACAATTATTTGAAAATACTTTGCTAGTTTTGAACTCACATGTTTGAAGAAGAAGGAATTTGTGTGTTTGTTATATGCAGTGTAGCCTTGTGTCACTAAATATAACTGGCATGATAAACTGTACTTCTGCATAGCTTTTGAACAGAGACAAAAAAAAAAGTTGGAAAGCTTGTTTTCTTCACTGCATGTTTTATCAAGATAGTTCATGAAGTTTTTGTGTGTTTTTCCTTATTTATTTAATTAGGGGCACCCAACAGGCCAACATATGCAATTTAATGGTGCAATTTGCAGAAGTTACAAAAAGCAGAAACCCTGCTGAAAATTTAAAGAGGGAGTGTACCTATTTTCTGCTTCTATTATTTAATATAACGGCTTCCCAGATGATACAGAATGGCAAGCAAGCAAAATGCTGATGATGCATGACTTGCACCAACTGCTCATGAATTGAAAGCAGATGTGGACAGTGGGAGGCTGACCATTTCTAATACAAGTTACAATATAAGTAGCTGGGGAAAAAAAAAGCATAACAAGTCTACCAGTGGTATTCAAGAATATATGTCATAGTTGAAATGTCTCCTTCTAAGAGGGCAGAGAAAATGACAGCTACCACAATAGCAAAAATGAAGCTGTATCAAACACAGATTGCAATGAAATATACAATATAAATATAATGGAAATAGATAAAGCACAATGTCATTGTTGTGATCATGTATGTTGCTATGTATATATCAAATTTATTTTGATTTTCAGCTTTTCAGCTACCAAATAAAACACCAATAAAAACATCAATAGTATCCAAACCTAAATAACTTACACTGTTAAGTATAATTGCCATTGCACTTGTATAAATTCACTATTTTGTACAGAAAAAAATCTTTGTTAACAAAGCACATGCTGCACACACATATTGCTTTTAACTAGACGCTTGAGTGCCCTTATGAGCTCTAGAAAAGGGAAAAAAAGCCAGATTTGACTCTACTGGCACAAATTCTTGAATCAGTGCACTACTCATTACCTATATTTTCATTACAAGTTTCTTCATTTTCAACTACTCCTTATCATAGTACTCTCAATATTTGCAATTCCTTACCTTCTCAGGCATTTCTCTCTTACCAACTCTTTCACAAATCAACATTATTTATGTGCCTTTGGGGTTTTATCATACCAAAACTTTCTCTAAAAGGAAGATACTCTAAGGGATATTCATAGCTTTTATCATCCCACTTCTTTTTGGTATCTAAACAAAATAACCTCTTCTCCATCCTCATTTTAATAAACTTCTTTATTAAAGATTAACGCTAAATACCCTTAATTAATGTCAAAGCTCTCTTGGTGTTTTCAGGCTGTACCAGATCCAAGTTTATATTCAGTGTACTGCAGTGAAGGTTATTAGTCATCTGAGACTATTCTACTAGAGCCACGTTAAATCACTTTATACAAATTGTGACAGCATCTAACTTTCTTTGCTCACATTATTTTTCCAGCTCTCAACAAGTTTTTGGATATTCTTCTAAGAGTTGCCTATTTTTTTTCCTGCTCGCTTCACATTAAAGTTCCATTTGGCTTGGGTATTTTGGCAGCTTTCAAAGAGTGAGACTATTCATCCTGGTTTGAGCCTCATTCCAACTCCATTTTTTTTTTCTTTTTTTCCTGTGATATTTATGTCTTTTTCTGGAATATGGAACTTTTCTTCCTTTTCTAATACTGCAGTTAAAAATTTATATGACATTTTTGCATCAGCAGATTCACATTTCAATAAATTACTTCTTACAAACTCTTGAAATCAATCTTGCCCTATCACTGTTATTCATTGGGATCTTTGCCAGGGGCTTCAGTGAAGAAATGGTATCAATATCACTCACGAATTTTCAGTATCATTTAAAAGTAGCAACACTTTTGTACAGGGGAGGAAAAATCTATTTTCAAAGTTAAGAAAAAGCCTGGAGAGAAAATGCATAAGAAGTTCTTCAAATATGCAAAAATATATTTGAGGAGAAGATTGTTATCTTTTGGGATTAAACAACTTGGTAGAAATGCAGCTGTTTTCAGTTTTTCTGTTTGTATGTTTAGATTATTAATGGAGGATCAGATAACAGTTCTGGTTACTTTATCCTAAGATTTTAGAACCAGTAGGTATCGTTTTTTTGCTCTCTTGGTCTGCATGAATAGCCTACAAATTGCTTTACTTCTTCTTCTTTCTGATTTGGTTCCTCAAGTCTGAGAGAACTAGTCAATGAATTGATCGAGTCAGAAAACAGAAAAAATAAAATGTTCTCTCTGCACCTGGAGAAGGAGCAGATGCTGTTAGGAGTGCTTTATTAGTTCACCAGACTCTTTCTGTCTGCCTACCCAGTGACTTTTGTTAGTTCACTAGTCTGACTTCCTCAAAAGTACTGGCAGCAAATATATTCTACTTCATACTTTTATCTTTTAAATTAAATTGAATACACTCTAATGAGTTTAGAGCTGTCATAGTAATATTATCTCAAACTAAAGGCTTTAATGTGTGAAATAATTACAACCAGTAACTTAAATAAACAGCTCTGCATCTGCTTTGTTACATCATTGCATTATAAAAAATATATTTGGTAGTTTTTTCAGTTTCCTTAAGAAGTTTTTTTTTTTTTTTTTCAGATAATGAGTTATGCGTGACACGGTGTTTCTTTCTCTGTTAATCAAAGTCCTTATTTATCTTCCACATAAAGCGTTTCTTAGCAATGGAAGGGTCAGCTACCCTCACCTTCTAGAACACAGGAGGGATGAATGACAGGATGAGGAGTCAGCTCCCACTTCTTCCCCAGAAGAGGTAGGGTTATTTAGTCTCACAAAATACATTGCTTCCCATTTCTTTATTGTTTTTTTTTTTTTGCTTCTTTTCAAAGTTTGCCTTTCTTTATTCTACAGAGTGCAGGATGAGCTTTCTAATTTTTATTCACTACCATGATAGTTCAGATAGATGAGCCAACACACCTGCCTAGTGCTCCATATTGTAACTCAAAGTTTTGTACCATACTCCTTTTCTCCAAGTAGACATGATCTGAATCCATACAAAACCTCACAGAAGGTACTTAGATATCTAATCCTCATTAGTTTCACAAAGATTTATGGTTTATTGCCTCAACAGAATGCAAACATTTACAATCCCTGATCCTGAAGCAGCAAGGTTTAGGAGTTCATCCTAACTGAGGGTAGAACTTGATGCAAATTGTGACTGTAATTAATTATTAGAAAACATTATTATAGTCTTACCATAACATAATTATGCAAGGTGTCAGAAAATGGAAAATTTACACCTAGTCTTCTTAATTCCAAAATGGGAGGTAAAAATTTTTCAGCATTTTTCCCTGAGTTATTTTATATTATGGATACATAAATTGCCTTTGTTAATTCAGAGTAATTATCAATCCTAATTTTTGCTTATGTTATGAAAACAAGTTAATTAAAAAGTTGTCGAAATAAGCGGAAGTATTATTTAGTACAGAAGTCCTCATCACTTGTGAAATAAGATCTTCTGTTTAAAAAGTTCTTCAGAATTCAGTTAAACTATAAATTGCATCAAGCTTGGGGTTATTTTTCTGCTTTTTTATCTAATTATTCTTTATCTTTCAACAAACTGCTTCTAAATACCTTTTTTTTTTGTACTGAAAAAAAGCCTTCCAGAAATCAAAGCTGCTTATCTCCATCACTGTGGCTTATTTACTTATCTTCATCTAGCAGAAATGTGTGATGGGCTTCCTGTCCCATTGGTGCCTCTGTGAATGACAACTGGATGTTTATATTTCCAGTCCATAACTGATAGATTACATGCATATAAAACTTCTTCTGTCTCTGGTATTTGAGGTGTGTCCATTAATACATGTGGCCATACTAACTTAGATAAATGTTAATTACTGACGTGTTCATACAGTATCCATTTATATTCATAACTATTGATCACTCTTATCAGCTTGGCTTCCTATAGTCTTTCTAATCTTTCAGTTAGAACGCTTTAAAATGTCCTAAATATGCATTTTTATATTTACAGTCCATGTAATGAAGTCATTACATAAAGTTACTCCTTTATAGATTCTGCTTGACATACCATTTCAAGAACAAAGTTATAATCTTGAATATACATACTGCTGATTTAAAACTAGATGATGCATGTGGTCAGCTGGACTTTGCTCTGTAACCTGGTGTGTAAGGCCCAGCTTCGAAGCAGCCGTCTTGAAAAAAATTTCTTTTCTGTATTGCAGTGAGGTTTTGTAGAAATTAATATACTACAAGTTTATTTTTAAACTTAATCCCATGCAGTGATCTGTGCTATAACTACTTTAATCTGAATTTCCAATATAATAAAAGTTTCTATTGTTGATTTAATCTTAGAGATGAAACTATGGTCATACAAAGAAAATTGAATGTCAGTTTTCAGGAGAGGCTTACTTTCACACTATTTTCTGTTTTACAGTCTGAACAGAAGAATATAAGGGAGCATGTAGCCACATGGTCACAAAATGGTTTGGGTTGGACAGGGCCTTAAAGATCATCTAGTTCCAACCCCTTCCCTGCTGTGAGAAGCCATTCCACCTGCTAGATCAGGTAGCTCAGATTCTCATCCAACCTGGCATTGAATTGTCATGGTTGTTACTACTTTTATAGAAAGATTTCCCATCCCAAATATGAGAAGATAGTAAAAAAAGGAAAAGTTTAATAACCCAAATAGTTAATAGTGCATTTTTTATGCCAGGTGTAATCAACACCTGTTAGTTGAACAACATTGCATACTACAATTCAGGGAGACCCTTTTTAATAAACTCCATAAATAATATAAGAATGAATATTGTAGTTGTAAAGGAGAGAGGATTTCTGTCTAGTGTAGGTCCTGCAGGTGGTATGTGGGAGTATACAGTCCATTAAAAAGTGTCTGAAAAATACATTAATTAGTAAGAAATGTCTACAGTAAGACTTGCCATATTTTACATTTTTTCCTGAATTTTACTGCTAAGATGGTTGAACTGAGGTGACTTGAAAATTTTTCAAGCCAAGTGCATTAATTTGACCCAAAAGAAAACTATATATATAAAGCTTTGCACTTAGTATAATAATATTGTCTCAGAGACCTGAATGAAATAACATTCTGAGGAACAGCTGTTAAAAAAAAATTCATCTTTCTTTTCATTTTCCTCCTCTGCCCAACCACACTCCATACATTATTGCCTACCAAAAAATTTGAAAATACATGTGTATGAAGGAACTATTTGATCTATCATTGGATAAAGATGGATCATAAATAATTTAAATTGTATGAGAAAATATTTTTGGTTTCTATTTTCTGCTTGTAAAGGGCTGCAGTTCGACTGCTGTGAGTCCATAGGTAATTTCCAATTAATCATTTCACAATCTTAAATTAATTTTAAATGAGAGCAGATGGGATGTGTTAGATTCCTTGGGAAGTCATGAAATATGCTGTTTTTTCCGGTTTCTGTGGTGCTTGAGAGGTTTGGCTGTGTCTGGGTTTTGTGTCATTATGGTAGATTTTTTTTTTGAGGGGGTGGGTTGTTTGGGTTTAGCTGCTGTTGACGACTATAACACCACTAATAATGCCATAATTCACATGACAGCTCCTAGACTAGCAATATTTAAAAAAAATAACTTCCCTGATTTTGCCCGAATATTTATGGCAACTATTCAAGGATATCTGATAATGTTCTAGAAGACTCAATGTGAATATAGAAGAGGCTTAGGCAGAATCATGACTGCTACACAAGTTCCTGCAATTCATTTGCACTAATAATGGACAGAGAATATTTTATATTCTTTCCTTTGAAGTTTTGAGGCTGGGAGTCTTTTGGGGGCTTTTGTGGGTTAAAAACAATTAAAGAAGATTTGCTGCTTTCTCTACCTTTTAAGAATCCTCATGAATATGAATAATGATTGTAAACATATATTCCTAGATTAAGATTGACTCATTATGTGAATTTATATAAATCTGAATATATAATTACTTTAAAAGGAAAAAATTATACTGCACTTCAAGATATCAATTTGAATTATTAAAAGCAACAAGGTGTGCAATATTTATAAATTATTTTGTATTTTAATGTTGAGTGTTTTGTATAATTTCATGTGTTGGAATGGGTGGACCAAATAGACCAGTAACTCTAGTATCCCTTAGTTTCAGATTTCTTAGTTTAAAATCGCATTGCCATTCTTTTTAAGGTCTTCCGTCAAGCTAGGAATATATAAACATAATATTAAACATCAGAAATGCTCTGACTCTCATACAAAGTTTGTAGGATATTACTGATTAACAGGAACAAATTGATGTGAAGTAGTTGTTGATTTAGGAATAAAAAAAATAAGCACTCTTATTGCATATTGAAAATGAACCAAACCACAAAACAAACAAACGAACAAACAAACCCAAAAGAACCATTTTGAATCATGTTATAGATAGTGAAAATTCAAATTCTTGATATCTAACTCACTTGGCCCTGATAAGATCCAAAGTCAATTCATCGTTATATTTAATCTTGTAGTAGCTAGGATTTTTACTGCACTAAAAGTAAAGGTTATGTATCATTTTAATAATAGCAAAGATTTTTTATTTACTCTTTAGTTTAAGTAGAAAATAGTTGTGAAATTAAGTCACATTAAACAGAAAGAGAAAAAAAAAAACCTTTTGTGCTTTTCTGTCAGAAAAAATGGAAGAAAAAAAAAGTTCAAAATTACAAGTATTGCAAAGGTAGGTGTGGCACTGGAATGTGAGGTACAGATTGCTCGGGTTTGTAAATTGGAAGTAAGTGGAGCTGAAAGTTTCCTCCTGAGTTTGTTTATTTTCTTTCCTCTAAACAAGGTTCTACTATAACTTTCTCATAGGGAAATGGCCTACATTTTGTCCAACTTGTTGATAAATTAATGACTTTTCTGCAGGCCCATTACAGTGTTCAAATAGTTCCCATGTTAGCTTTCTTTACTTCTTTTCCCCCAAATGAATCATAAGTGATTTTATCTACAGATTATATTTCTTGTTCTATGGTTGTGAAGAAAAATTATTTCCATGTTCATTGCATCAGTTTATTATATATTTGGCTATTATGTTTTTCCTTGAATTTTTTAATAACTTGCACTGTGTTCCTGTAAAAAAAGTAAATTCATTTTTTATTTGAACATACTATATTTATTTTAATTACTTTTTCCAATATTTTAAATAGTCCAGACAAATTAGAAAACAATTCTGTTAGTGATACTTAAGAATCATAAAAAAAAAAAAAGAATTGAGCTTTGCTCCCAGTGTTATCATAAACACAGGTCTAAAATTGTGGTCTTCTTTAGGAAAAAAGCCTGACTCCTGACCCTACGCATATGTATTTGCTTAATCTGATGTAAAAGAATTAAACTTTTTGATCCATCAGAGAAAATAGAATTTCAGCTAACTAGGAACTGGCCTGATAAAAATCCTTTTGCCTGAATTTTTTTTTATTATTCAATAAGCATACAAAGCTATCAAAATCAATAAACATCATCATTAAGAGACTATATTATTCATCCCTCAAAACATAATCTCCTTTAGCAGAATGCAGCATGTTGAGGCTTGCTTTATTCCCAGTTCTGCTCTCTGTATTTTCCTTTTTCCTATCCCTAACTCATTTATTCCACACCACTTACCAGACTCTCATGCTTCTCAAGTGTTTTGTCTGTGTTTCCACTTTGATTTCGCTTTAGCCTAAGTAAGTGTGAAGGTCAGGAGTTGGGGAACTGATGGGCATACCCAGCAGATTTCAGGAGTGGTAGGTCCTTTAGACTCACTCTGCTCTGGTCATGTGGACTGACTGCCCACCTTTTGTTGGAATATTTTACCTGTGTTCCTGGAGCACATCTTACTCAGCTTCACACACAAAGACACATATGCAAACACATATATATTTAGACAGATGGATAGATAGATATAAGCTAGAGGTACAGTTAAATAGCCTTTATACTCATCTCTTTTCTTTACAAAGATGGCTGCCTTTATAAATTTTTTTTATTCCCTTCAGTTTTTTATGCTTTACTTTTTATGTTTTTAGCAACTGTTAAATATCCTTTTTCTATCTGTATGTTTATATAACCTAAAAGAGATTAAATCTTCTGGGTGTACAAGAGTTAAAGAAGTGACAAGAAAATGTCAATCTCCTTGTTATTTATAATGGCTAGGGTAGAAAAACATGAGGTTTTTTTCCCTGAAATAAAAATTGAATGTTTATGAAAAGTCTTCCATCAAACACTTTCTATTCCATTAAAAATAATGAAAATTCCAAAGTAGGTAAATCCAACTAATTAGGCCTTAGACTAAAGTGAAGAAATACAGCAACTATAAAGTTCTTGCTGCATTTCATAATTCTGTCAGCATTGGAAGGCTATTATAATAGCCTTGCTTACAGGTAGGTCACACATGTGCCAGCAGTCCTGGTATCAGCAATACAGCCCTTTCTAAAAACGGTAAATTTGACCTCAGGAGGAGTATGTTGCACAACTAACAATTGAACGTGAACTCACAAGAGGTCCAGGGAGGAAAAAACCCTCAAAAATCTTTGCATCCAAGAAGACTTCAAAGGGTTCACTGGATCCTGAAAATGTATAAGCAGAAATTTCCAGCTTACAGAAGTTTTCCTCAGGAGTACTTTGAGAAAAAAAGTTTCATCAGCCAAGCTTTCTTGTCCTTGTGAATGTGTTAAGATCAAGTATACAATAATTATGACTGGTTGGATTTTTTCTTGATATAGCAATATCAATAAATAGTAAAGCCTTCACTGAAACCACTTTCTTCTCTATTCTTCTATGAGGAAAACAATTGTTTTATTTTTATTTTTTATCAAAAAGAACTGGTTTCAGGCTTAATTTTCAATATTCCAATCTTAAAAAAGAAACTTAATTTTTGGTGGCATTCATGGCCATGTCTTGTTCTATGGAATTTTCAGTTATTGCCTTTGCAGGTTGACTGCTTTTATGAGAATTTCTCTGCAGCAGTAGCATGCTGTCAAGTGCTTAAAATCTGTCACTGTGTTCTTGATTCAGCTGTTTAATCTGTGAGAGCTAAATTCTGCTTCAAAATTTGCAAGTGTGAAAGCATTCAAAAAAAATGTCTGCACAAATCTGCATGAGTGAAAAATGTAACTTCATCTATCTTAGATGTGCAATGCTGTGATCAAAACTTTAATCAAGACTGACTCCCAGTCAAAGCAGACAGAACATGACTGGTCGTGTCTTTGTGGTCTTTGAGGCCTATTTCTTCATTTTAACTAGAGCAGATAATGAAATTCTTCTTAGAAAGCAATTTGGCTTCTAGATGCCCCTGAATTTATTCATTATATATTTATTTATTACATAGTTATTTGTCTATCTACATTATATATATATATATATATATATATATATATGTGTATATATATATATATATATATATATGATCACTTGTTGGAATAAATATTCACAGAATTGGCAAAAAATTACACCAATTTGAAGGAGTCCAAAAATTTCATGTCTTAATACTCTATACATTTTCTTATCTCACTAAAATATTGTAAAATACCTAGAAAAATCAGTACTTTTTCACACAACTAGTATGGATGATCTTTTTAGCTGCTTTTACCACAATAATTCCCTGAGGGTATAATCACTGGTTATTTAGAAACCAATATTTCAGCTGATATTTTTACACTTTTGGATTCATATGGAATTTATTTTATATTTTTCAATTCATATTGTAAAATTAATATTTTTTACTACTGATTTCTGTACGCTATTTCAAGTATGCTATTAACTGCTTTTATTTTTTGCCATAAAAAACTTAATTTCTACAATTTCAGAAAGAAAATAATTATTCAATAATTGTTAAAAAAACCCCATGAATCTGGTTTGGGCATTACTCGTGGTGTGATTCCTGAATACCTTTTGTCAAAAGGTTCCTACTTTTCATTGGGAAAAAGGTTAGGCTGACTTCTTCAACAGATCTGAATTTTATGCAGCTATTTAGTTTCAATTCTGTTTACTAGATGTTAATTTTCAAGTTTTAGTGCAGCTGCCATGTTTATAATTCTAATCTCTGTTAATACTTTATACTCTTCTGCCATGTTTATAATTCTAATCTCTGTTAATACTTTATACTCTTGGATTTGCGATTTCTTTTTTTAGCAGTCATGTACTTAATCAATGGCTCTATTCATAATTCTTAAAAGCTTTCTGGACAAATGTTTAGTAGCAAACTGTTTTTTCTGTTGTTGTCCATCTCCAAAGTCAGAATACTGGTCTGATACCCTCAAGAAAGGTGTCACTTGCCGATAGCAGCAAGCTGTGTGGTGGTCAACACTCTGGAGTGAAGATACGCCATCCGTAGGGACCTCGACAGGCATAAAAGGTGGGCCTGTGTGAAGCTCACAATGTTTAACAAAGCAAAGTGTAATGTCCTACACCTGAGTCATGGCAATCCCAGACACACCTACAGGCTGGGCAGAGAAGCGACTGAGAGCCACCCTGCAGAGTGGGGACTTGGGGATGATGGCTAAAGGAAAACTCAACATGAGCCGGCAGTGGGCACTCACAGCCCAGAAAGTCAGTGGTGTCCTGGGCTGCATCAAAAGGAGTGTGGCCAGTGGGTCAAGGCAGGTGGTTCTCCCCCTCTATTCTACTCTTCTGAGATCCCAGGTGGAGTATTGTGTACAGTTCTGGTGTCCCCACCCTCAGGACATCCAACTGTTCTGGAACAAGTCCAGGAGGCCACAAGCAGACTGGAGCACCTCCCCTACAAAGACAGTCTGAAAAAGTTGGGTCTGTTCAGTCTGGAGAAGGTTGTGTCTAGATCTCATGGCAACCTTCCAGTGTCTGAAGGGGGCCTACTGGTGAAATAGAGAGGGGCTCTAGTTCAGGAACTATACAGATAGTAGAATGGGTTGAAAAAGGAAATTTAGGTTAGATAGTAGGAAGAAATTTTTCACTGTGAGGATGGTAAGGCACTGGAATAGGTTGCCTGGCAAGTTGTACCCCAACCCTGACAATGTTCAAAGCTGAGTTAAATAAAAAAGCCTCAAGCAACCTGGTTAGTGGGAGGTGTCCCTGCCCATGACAGACATGGTTGAGACTAGATGTTTTAAGCTTACATTCCAATCCCTAAACATTTTATGACTCTATTCTTCTTTTACTTGACCAAAATCTGTCTCTTTATATCAATACATTTTATTTTCCTGTCATAATTTCCCATTCAGTTTTATGACAGAAGCAATGATGAATTTAGGTAAGTGTAAGGTAAAATTTTTTCTATTGTCTGTGAATAGTTTCCACTATAGTCAAGTCTTCAGTGATTACTTTTTCTTGAGATTCTGAAGGGGGTTTTTGTTTGGTTGGGTCTTTTTGTAACTTTGGGAGTTAAACATATAGGCTATGAAAGAAACCTCAGTGAGACATTACAAATCAGTAGTGTTATGACAAAGGACTACTTAAGGATATTTTTTATTTTGTTCACAAAAAGGAGGATGACGATAACATCTATTCCTATATGGACAAGGTCTGATTCATGCACAATCCCCTGAAAATAATTTATAATAAGGATTTATTATTCCATATAAACCTCCTCTTACATGCTCCAAACCTGTTTCTGTTCATCTGGCTGGTCAATATGTTCCGCTATACCATCTGGGAACTTGTCATTTCAGATCATGACTTGTTTTCTAAATGCTGCATACAGAAATTGCAAATAGCATTGTATAATACCTTTAATTATTGGTAACATATTTTAAAATAGATATTAAATTAGTGATTAACAGTTCATAGTGTTGGGTTGTTGTTTTTTCTAATTGTTTCTCTCTCTATTTTTATGTGTGTTACAGAAATGAGTTTGTGAGAATTCAGTCATTACTTACTGACACTTTCTACATGGTTATATCAAGCTATTTTTTAAAGTATAGCTGTGCATTCTTATACTTCAGAAATAGTGTTATTTCTTTAATATTTTGTCTTAAACATGAAAGAATGAACCCAACCTTAAAATACTGGTTTTTTACATTCCATGAAAGCCTTTTCAGAATAAACTTTACAACTAACATTACTTATAATTGGTGAGAAAACAGAAACTATTTTTAAGTTTTTAGATATATTATCTAAGACTGCAAGTCTTAGGCTTCGTTTTTCTTAATGTTTATTTGTTATGTGACAAGATTGATAATGAAATGTCACCAAGAAAGATGTTTCCCTGATTTACTTAATTATAAAATTTAAGGTATATAAAGCCATTATCAATTAACAGTTGTATTAATGGTGTCAATGGTGCAATGTATAAATGGTATCAGTGGTGTACCATGTAGAATTCTATTCTTTGTGCATTTTTTTCCTGTCTTTTCAACAGTTTTGTAAGATTGGAGAGCTATGAGCCAACAATGCTGTGGAAGTGGAACTTTCCTCTTTATCTTGCTAATGTAAAACAAATTATCAACATGTATTTAAAAATGCACATGGAGGACTGAAAATTGATGAAAATAAGCAATGTAGAGTTCATACCACATAATACTTAGTTTTTTGACAGATCACATTGCTTGTTTTGATGGCCAAAAATAATGCTCATCAGTAAGGTTTGCAGTAAATAGTTTTTGCAGAAGCTGTGAAAAATGGAAACAGAAAGGCGAGATCTCATAAGATGTATCTGCTGCCAAAATTAAAGTGGATACATTATTCAGTACTGAAAATGTGATTCTGTTTTGCTTTGCTTTGGTTTTTCAGTTTAGCTACTTGTGGAAAGTTTAACATGTAGACTGACTTAGGATGGAAGAGAAACTGTTTATCTAAGATTGGCAAAACTAAAATGGTGTTTCAGTAGCATATACTAGTGATGAACTCTGAGAAAAGAAATTTGTTTGCTGGTAGTGAAATTAAAATTACCAAGTTGCCTTGTTTAGATTCCCCAAATAACTTTGAATCTGGGCTTGGGGCTGGACACACTCCTAACATTTATGATACAACAAGTGATTAGGTTTTCCCTGTGGTTTTGATGTCTGTAATGATGCCCTACCCTGCAGGGTTCCTGGTCTTCATTGTGGTTTGACATAATGCTTAGTCTTTATTTCTGCAAATACAGTAAAAAAGGTCACTCTTCTTTACTTACTCAACTCTTTTGTGAGATCATAAAATATAACATATTTTCAATTTCCTATATTTCTGTAAAATTTGATCAAACTTCACCATGTTAAAAATTTCTTAGAAGAAATAAAGTATAAGCTTGATTTCTTCTAAAAACACCTGAAAATAAATGCAGTAACAAATGAAAAGGAACAAGGTGCAGGAGAAACGGTAAAATTTTATTGCAAGCACATGGTATAATAAGGAAACATGGATGAATTAGTTAAGTAAAATAATAAAATGTAAAGAAAAGTTTTCCATAATTTCATTATCCTCTTTTAGTTACTCTTTTCTGGACATCTTTTGTTCTTCCGCTCACAAAAATGAAAATGCCTAGTAATAAATTATCACCTTGTATTTGGATGCAATACAGTATAATAAATGTAGCCTTATTTTGTAATAATAAAGAAAAAATTATCTCCTGATGTTCAAGAAAAGGCTTCTTTTTTATTCATGGAATAGCTGGTCAGTATGCAATGATTACCCCATAAAATATTTTTGTTATTTTTAAAACACTGCCTGGCAGAGAAAAAAAACCAAACAAATGAAAAAAAAATGAAGCAGACAAAACAAAAACCAGGAAAAAATTAAAAAACCCCAGAAATAACAGAGGTGTACAACTTTTCCCAGGAAAATGTATGTGCCAAGCATGTATTACTATTCTTTATTGTAGCTCACAATTATTTCTATTTCACTATAATTTAAAACATAGAAATTATGCCTTATCATTTAACAGAACCCTTTTTTTTCTTTCTACCAAAAACAGTAAGTTTAAGGAATTTATATTTAAATGCAAACTACTGTCAAATCTAAACAATATTTGAGAAATAAAACAATCTTTAAGAGAAAAAAAAATAATTTACAAGATGTAGTTTCAGGATTCATTTAATGCCATAAGTGTTTTTATACCAGTGTATAGGAACTTTTTGCACAACTCCTATTTACAATTATTATCAGAATATAGCAAAATATAGCAAAATAATCCTGGGAGTATTTTAGGAAAATTTTAGGTTCTCTCTCTTGCTACTATAATTTTAAATTCTTAGATTGTTTTTTAATTAAAACTCCAAGTTTAGGTATTTCTCTCCCATACTTGGCTGTTTTTTATCTTTGATCAAAATACTGAGGTTTTCAGAGAATCTCACAGAATCACAGCATGGAAGAGACCTCTGGCAGTCACCTGGGCTGTGCCCTCATCATGCAGGTCTGCCTGGAGCCAGTTGTTACCCAGGACCACATGCAAATAAATTCTGAATAACTCCAGTTAGTGATGAAGACTCCATAAGCCCCCTGGGTAACATGTGCTGTCACTCACAGTAAATGTTGACTGATATTTCTATGGGACATTGGTGCCTGTTGCCCCCTGTGCTGTCACCAAGCAGCACTGAAATGAGCCTGGCCTTGTCCTCTTTCACCCTCTCTTCAGATATTTATATGCATTGATGAGGTGCCTCCTAAGCCTCCTCTAGGCTAAACTATCTCTGATGAAGGTATGTCTGCCTTTCCCACTGGGCTACATGGACACTTGTGACAACAGATGTTCAAGACCTAAACCTTAATCTGCCTGCACTCGGCTGGCTGTAGTGAGCCTATCCATAATATTATCATCATTATTAAATTTTCACAAGTAATACAAAGAAACTTAATACCATGTGGAAGTGACACTATACATAATTTTGATCCAATACAAAGAGAATTTTTCATCACCTTTTATCAAAATTAACCAATGCCTTTGCAATGCCATGAACAAAGCAGTACTTGCATATAAAAGTTGTTAAAATCAATAAGTGCAATGTAACATAATCCTACATCTGTTAGAAACAAATTGAGATCTGATAAGAGCTTCAAACTTAAGACTGGGGATATAAAGATAGCTGCTTTCTGCAGCTGATTGTTGGTTTTCCTTTCTTATAATTCTTATAGGTAGGAAAAAAATCATTCCAGAAAAAGAAGGTAAACATTAACTGCAAAACATTAATATTGAATTACTGCTTTGACAAAGCAACTAAAGGATGCAATACTTCTGTTTTACTCCTCTTAGGAGATGTAAGGAATGTATTGAGTAAGAAAATTAGTCTTTGTGATGAAATCTGGAATCATATTTCACCTTCTCACAATGGTATATTTGTAGGAAAAGAAAATGCATTTTCATCAGATATATTGGTATGTTTGAATAGTCACTTCAGATATGATCCACCTATGGTATGATCCACCATCGTCCTCAAATCCTTCTCTGCAGGGATGCTTCTCAATCTGTTCATCCTCAGCCTCTGCTAATACTGCCCTGACCCAGGGGCAGCACCTTGCACTTAGTCTTGAACCACGTGAGATTCCCTTGGGCCTACGTCTTGGACTTGTCTCTCTGGATGGTATTCCATCCTTCAGGTGTGTCAACTGAATCACTCAGCTTGATGTCATCTGGGAATTTGCTGAGGATGAGCTCAATCCCTTTGTTTATGTCATTAATTAAGATATTAGGTAACACCGGTCCCGGTCTGGACTGATGAGTGAGAACGATGTTGTGGGGACTGTTTCAAAGGCTTTACAGAAGTTCAGGTAAATTATATCTGTGCCTTTTCCTTGTCCACTGACATTGTCATTCCATCATCAAAATTGTTTCTAAAAAAAGGGAGTGAGAGTTGAGGGGAAGTAGACATGTTATGTAAGGCTGTGTACTGGATTTTTCTGGGATAGAGGACCCTGTGTGGGACTGAGCTGCCTACCGTGGTTAAACAAGAGCAAGCTATTAAAACCACAGGGACAGCAAGACAGAATTTAGTAGGTAGCTTAAAATCTCGAGGCTAATTTGTTCTTTTGTAGCTTCGAGTAGTGAGTCAAAACACCTGTTTCATCCATGTTGGATACAGCTCAAATTCCAACGAATTTTTTAATTTTAAGTACTCTGGGAAGATTTTGACCTTTAGTATTGTATGATAATGCACACTTACCCACTGCAATTCCAACTTTAAAATTGCCTTTAATATTTACCATCTTCAAAGCATAAGAATTAAGGGGGTTTATTGGATATTATATAAGTGATTACATTTCTATTGTACACATCTTTGGGAAATGGTGTTTATACAAAGATATTGGATAGATTAATAAACCCTCACATGTTTGAATTAAAAATGTCTGGGTTGTTAGCCAATACAGCAGAGTTTATAAAACAGCTGAAATTATTGGCAAAAAAGACCTACATAATCATCTAGCATAGTCTGTTCTCTGAAATGCATTCTGTGTAGCATCATTACAATGAGGATCAAATTATAGTCATGGGTGGCTATTTCCCTTGGGTGGGTTTTCCATGATCTAACCAATTGAATTGTTCAGAATTGTGTGTGAAATCTAATTTTCAAATGAAAAATTTCTCCCAATATGGGATAATTTTGATTAGCTAAGAAAAATACATCACAGTATTTTCACATAGTACATTGTACATTCACATAGTACATTGGCTTCATCAAGAACTGAAGCACTTAAGAGCTGATTTATAAAGTATTTTCCCATGCTTTGCAGCCAAACTAAACTTCTCACAGTTTTAATGTTTTTTTTCCTCTTAAATTTCCACAGATATGTTTTCCTTAATCTATTAACAGCTGGATGTGCCTCATTGCCTTTGAAAAGTGCTTGAAAAAATTAATATAGAACGTAGCTTTGGTTAACTTATCACAAGTAATCAATTTGTCAAGACCATTCTCTTTATTGACATTTTTAAGCAACATTATTCAAATTAATTTTATAGAGAAGGGCATAAAAATTTACAAAATCTTTAAATAATATGCATTAAAATAATTTCAAAACTTTAAAATAATATATTTTATATTGACTCTTATATGAGTTTGAAGTGTTATGTTCCCTATGAGAAATGAGTTAGTGAAATTAGACTGTTTGGTTTCTTTATCCAAAATGCAAGGAAAATAGCAAATCAACAGAACTTATAGATGAAAAATGAGGGACATTATATCATTAAAAAGATGTATTTTTCTGCTTCTAAAATTTGATTTGGCCAAAGGTAATATATTGTCCTGTGTATTTTGGTCTATTTTTTACTGTTTTCAATCTGATAGTGTTTATGTTAGAAAGCTTTATCAACCTTTGGTTTTAATTAATTAATTTAATTAATTTAATAGTATTTTGATATTATTATCAATATTATAATTATGTTTTGTATTTTTTTACTCTGTGTCTTACTGGGGAAGAAAAGACAGAAAGATAGTTTAATGTTTCTCAAATTTCATAATGCCATATGAGCTAGGATTTTATTCATAACTCCCAGTCTGTGTTATCCACCCTCTCTGTAAGTGAGCTGTGCAGAGGAACAGACTTGGAAATTCAAGAGTTTATCTATTTGACCTGATTCATTGTAACTTTTGAAGTTTTGATCTTGGATTTTGATTTTTTTTTTTTTTGTCAAAGGCCAACTGAAGTTTGCAAGAAGCAAATTCCATTTTGTTGGAACTAGTTCAGAAATTTAAAAAAGCTAGGAAATACTGTTTTTCCCTGAAACAAAATACTTATTCAAATTTTTCTAATTTTATGGATTTAAGACTTCTTCTTTTTTTTTCCTTTTGCATAATGATCTTCCATTACACCGTGAAACAAAAACTGAGAAAAAGATGAGCAATTTCTGAAATAAATAATTCAATTTTATCTGGCATATAAAAGTATAATAATATCAGTTACGTTCAATACTGAAACTTCCTTCTTAGTGTCTATTCATCGTCGGTAAAGACTGGCAAGCACTGCTAGTCTAGATCTAGATGGCTAAGTTAAGTTAGGCAAATAAAAATCTTTAAATGTGTGCTTCTATATCCAACCTTCTTCCATGATCGCAGACAGAACTGTCAGTTTCCCAAAATTTACACTTGTGAATCAGAAGTCCCTCTCATACTGTTTACTCATGCACAAAGTAACATTTCACCACTTATAACCAGTTCTGTACTGGTGATTGAGAAAAGAAATCAACTAGCAGCAGATGCATGGAGACGGGGTTATTTTTTAATAAAATGTATATACAATTAATACACAGAAGTGTAATAATATAAGTACTTAATATAAGTACTCTTTATTAAGCATTACTAAATTAAAGCAGTAATTTCCCACAATTGCTTATGGAAATTTAATTAGTTTATATTTTATGCAGGTGAAAGATAAGTATTTACAATGGATTAAAATATGCACACAAATAATACTACTAAAATGACTTATCTTAAAAAGTGTATATTTTTGAAACAAGAATGTGTTTTCCCATTGCAATTCAGTACACTACATAAGAACTTTCCATTTTCAGCCTGCAAATATGTAGTACATGCACAGCTGAAAACTAATAACTGGAGTGCTCTGTATGACTTTTTCTCCCCACTAAGAATCCACGTTATGTACATAATTGTGCTGTATAGCAGAGAGCAACGGCCTGAACGCCTGCAAAGAAATGAACTCCACTTCTATGGACTTGGAGAATATTACTTCAAAGCAGCTTCTAGCAGAGAGCATCATGCTGCCAGTCATTAAAAATTAACTTCAAGGGACTCATAGATGCTATGTATAAATGAATTTTATTCTATAGAATTAAATTGATCCATATTCCACAGAGGACAAATATAGAATGTGAATAAGTCATTGCCAATCCTAGTATTTTACTACACTGCATTCATAGCTGCGATCCACCTTCTTTCCTCTACTTATGCATCATTTATGTGTTATTTATTTCAATCAGTTGGGGAGTTATAGCTTTAATACTGCATTCCAATTTGACATCTGAGAAATACGACGTGCCTTAATTTGAGGAAAAGCCCATTAGTACATAGGTTTTTTTATTTTGTGCTCCATACCTTTGTTATTCACAGTAAGGAATTATGCACTGAAGCAGACAAGTAAAGCAATCTAGATTTGTTTTATAATAAATTGCATCATATTATGCCCAGAAGCCAGAGTAGAAAGAGTTTGTTCAATAATAAGGTTGGTTCATTAAACATTAGAGTATTGTGTTTTCTCCCAGAGTTACATGCTGATTTCATGCAGAGTAATAGTGTTTGCCTCTGTAAATACATGTTCCTACAGGCATGGATTTAGCATTTTATATACCACCATCAATACTAAAAATGGGGGGGAAACACTTCTCTTAAAAAAATTTTAAAAATCTGTGTAACTGCACCTGTGGATTACTAAATTACTTATTCTGAATTTCAGAGGAGGAAGGGAGAGGGGAAAAGATTGGTGTTGTTTATATCTGTCCTGTGATAGAGTACCAGCACAATGTGGAGAACTTATACTGTCATTTTTACTCTCAAATTGCATAGCTTAAAAGTGCAATGACCAAACAGTTCACTGATTTTGAAACCCAGCTTCAGTTGGGCTTTTCTATACCTTTCTGTTATTTCTGTTATTTAAAATTCTTTTTTGTTTTTCATTCTCTTTGAAACAAATTATGGTTATTGCATATACATAAATAACTAGCAGTATTTCAGCCCTCCAGAATTAATCTGAGGTTTTGCCCTGTATAAGAGCTATTGAATCCCAGTGTTCTGTTCCTAGCTCACTGCTGAATACATCTAAAAATCAAATGTTCTTCTCAACTCATATTGGCATATTACACAAGTTTCAGCTTCTTCTTCTGGTCTGACACATACTAGTCTGACAACTTTTTCCTGTGAAAACTCTTTGCAAAGTGCTTTGGAAAAAAAATGCAGTATATTTTAATTGTTAAATTTGCTGAATAGCAGTTGCCAGATACGTCACAACAGCCTTTTAGAATGACTGTACTAAATGAATGAGGCTCATAAAAGCCAACTATGCTAATTACACTGTTTAGGAAAGGGAAAATACTAACACATATTTACTTGGTGATGACTAAAGACATTCAAAATTGTAAAGCAAGGGAGCTGTTATCTTCCAATTTTGTTAGAATTCAAGAACGCTTTAAAAAGTCTGTGAAATTATGCTTCAGAAATGCTAGTCCATATGCTGTTTTAAAACCAAAATATATAACTCATGTCAGGCAGCCTGGAGCATTTTCTGTCTGCTTCCTCTGCAGAAACAAGCCAAAAGTCCTCATCTCATGGATTGAGTTCAGATTCTGAAGTATTCTAGGCTAAGGTCAGCAGATAAAAAACAAACTTTCATGTACAGTTAGTCTTACTATTCTGAATGTCATATAATCATTACTTATTCCGAGTTTTACAGACTGTGACTAAATATGGACAGAGACAGCCAGGGCCTGCATAAGCCTGCTTTGCTAGAAGAACATCTAAAATATAACAAAATTCAAATGTAAATCAGTTACACTGACACAGAGAGAAATGAGATGGGTTACATTAGTGTCTGATAGGAAGAGTTTATATGACCACTTTACTAGTTTGCATTGCCCTGTGGCCTGCTTCAACTTAGAAAAAATATTCTAAGGACATTCTATGGTTCTACGATTAATTACTTGGGGATGCAATCTTCTTTCTTATCTACAAAAACCTTTTCACCCAGATTTCAAGAAAGAAGAAATAACACCATGATAGGGAAAATGATGCAGTTCAATGAATTAATTGCAAAAAAAGAATGATTGGAAAAGGTTGTGAATTGCCCTGTCTTGGAGAAGTAAATTGACTTTTACTGTGGGAATATAAAAGTATTTCCACTGCAACCAGCTGGAGGTGTCATAAAGTAAATGGTGGATTACATAAATTAGTCTATGTTTCATTTGATGATAAAAGTAACAGTGTTGTATTTTTTCTTTTTTATTATCATGAAGGAAATATGCAAAGAGAAGATGAAGGTGGAGGGGGGAGGAAGGTGAAACTGAGATGTCTCAAAGATAAATGCATATGCATGACAACTATGTCACTTCATCTGTGGGATGACTGTGTCTTTTTGGAGCGGCACTAGGAAGAAATGGAGATACTCTTCAACTACTGAAATAGCACTAGAAATGAATATGGGGAAACGATTCAAATTTGATGAATATAATCATAAAAAAGTGCAACAGCTATAGAGTATCAAGCAGAATCTATGTTTGAATTAACATTTTCAGTGTCTAACCTATCATATATAGACCTCCAAGATTTTTTTCATCTGTGTAGTTTATGACATAGTTGCCAAAAATCAACCTAAAGAGAAGTAGCACAAGTAATGGAAGATTTGAATGGAACTGTTCCCAACCTGATGTAATCTATTTTACATTATATTTGTAAAAAATATCCATAAATCTTAAGAGGACAATTTTCTTGCCTATGAATTTCAGCCGCAGACAAAATCAGAACTGACCTTTTAAACAAGGTATTTTGACAGAGATGCCATTGAGAAGTATTATTCACATGATGAAGAAGAATAGGGTATTTTTTAACTACACTTTGAGGAAAAAAAAAGAGCTGTTAGACAGCATCAGAGGAGAACAGAAGGAAACAGCCTGTTAGATCTTCTTTAAATGCAAGAAATTTTTAAACTGAAAAATAACAATAACACAAAATTACTGGCAAATACTTCTTTCTCTTAGCACTAACCTGCAAGCAAGGTAATACCAGAATGTTTGGGTAATGTGCTTTTGATTTCCATTGTAAATGAATTTACAAAACATGATTAAACTTTATCTGCAACTTTTAGTTAGAGGGACAATTAAACCCAAATTATGCACAAAGATCTCAAATGAGGTTGAACAGAATCTCCCAGTAGGACATGTGAGAGTGACAGCATAATTAAAAATATATATATATATTCAGATGAGAAAAAAAAAATTTCAAGGTCCATAACACTAGAGGATAGGCAAGAAAAGTTGTAAATACTAGGAAAAGAAAGTTAAAAACCTTAAGATTAGAATAATCCAGTTGGAAAATATAATCTTTTTGAACGTATATATTAACTAAAACAAGTTTTCCAGAATGCAGCCTAAGGTATTGTGCTAAGTAGGAGTGGAATCATTGAATCTAAGTATCATTTATTGCAGAAAAGACCCTTAAGATCACCAAGTCCAGACATAAACCTATCCTTCCAAGGTCCCTCTAAACTGTGCTCCTTAAGGGCCTCATCCACACATTTTTTTTAAATCCTCCAGGGATAGTAGATAGACTCCACCATTTCTGTGGGCAGCCTCCTCATGACTTCAGCACCACCAGCTTTGGTGACCTTCTTTGGATACACTCCAACACCTCAATGTCTTTCTTCTAGTGAGGGGTCCAAATCTGAGCATAAGATTCAAGATCTCACCTTAACAGTGCCAAGTACAAAGGAAAATTAGAAAGAAGAATATTGTACTGCAATTTATCATCATATTAATATATTCATTTAGAGGATATTATACTGCCTATTGAGTCCTATAATATAATTTTACATTTAAAATTTAGCATTATTAATTTGTTTGTAACTTTAACAGTATTCATTAAATGAATAATTTGTGCATCAGTGACTTTCTATATCATGCTGCTTATTTACACTTATGACTTGTTTTATTCAAGTGCAAATAATGAACTTAATCCAATCAGAATGTTAGATGTCTATATCATCATAAAGTCATTGAAGAGGAAATTTTGGTGAAAGATGAACTTTCCTAACTGAAAATTTCTAACAAGATAGTGAAACCGAGGAGATAGTTTTGCAACTCATAGAAATCTTTGCAAATAAATCAAGCACAAAATATTACTCCTACACATTTACAGGTTTTTTTTGGGGGGGGAAATACTTTTATTCTAATCAGAAAGAAATGGAACTGCAATAATTGTGTTATTGTGCATCTAACTAGATGATAGCCCAGAATGCCTCAAATAAAGTTTTTATGCTGCAGCTTTTAAACAAATCCTTGAACTGTGCCCACAGGTACACTTGAAAATAAATACATGTGCACAGTGTCTAAGAAAGCCCAAAAGATGTTCTTATAAGAAAAGGATTCAATATGTTAAAGTAGGACATCAATGTTAAGAAATGAATGTAAGCATAAAAAACAGTATTAGTGGATTGTGGTGTTAGTATTTGCTGCTTTTAACCCTGTTTTGATAGCTCAAACTTACACAAAAATTTTAAAAAATTTATTACCAAAATAAACAAAATATACACAGAGATATTTTTAAACTGAAAAAAAAATATGAATTTTATTTTACAAATAAGGAATTTACATTTCTACTAAATATCTGGCCAAAATTTTTGCCTGTTTCGTGGAATGAGTTTTCTTGACCTATTAAGCCATTAATTTATATTCCAGACATTCGAGATTTTATATCAGAATAATGACCCTTTTCTCTCTCCCTTCAAATCCTAGATTGAAGCATAAATTTATTGCGATTGAATATGCTTTTTTCTGAATAACATGTGCTAGCCCTGCAGAATATAGACTGCTGCATTAAAATAAAATTAAATGAAGCCACAGTGATTGCATTATTACGACCAACTGCTAGAAAAACAGAAAGAGACAGCTTTTTTTTTTTTTTAATACTGCCAATAGTATTTCTCTCTTAGCATTTCCAGAATAGAGGAAGACACAGAATTTGTAATACATCTCTAGTGTGGTTTTGTTTAAAAATAAAGACTAGAATAACAAAAATCTGCTGCTGCTATTGTCAAGAAATATTTTTTCTGTTCTTCATCTATCTTTTTTTGAGGAGACCTTTTTTTTTCTGTTATGGCATACCGTTGTGTATTTTTGTGATATCTTTCGTAATAAGAATTTATTCTCATTCAATGAACACACCTTTACAGTGATCAGAACCTACTTAATGATGATGGCATCAAAAATGAACATTCTTGCAAATGCACTTATCACTTAAGTCAATTCAAGTGTTTTTTCATCCCTTATCTCAGCCTGTCATGACTTAAACTGTCCTTGCCAATAGCAGAAATAAGGTTGTCAAACTACATTTTCGGATTTATCAGTTTAAAGTCTGTTTTTAGGGCACTCAAAGTTATCTGTGTTGAATTAATTACACAAATGCAGAGATGTCTGCTTTATCTGTGTGCTTGCCTGTAAAATCAGCTGCGTTTCTACTCACTCAATAGACTGTTAAGTCTGACAAGGGAAAAAAAAAAGGATTAACAAATATTTCAAAAAAGTTTAAAATGCAGTGTGGTGAGTTGACCTTGGCTAGATCCTAGGTGCTCACCAAGCTGCTCTGTCACTCACCTCCCCAGCAAGAAACTCGTGGGCCAAGATAAAGATAGTTTAAAAGGGCAAAACCAAAGGCCACTTGCAGAAGCAAATGAAAATGAGATTTATTCTCTAATTCCCATCAGCAGGTGATGTGCGGTCACTTCCCAGAAAGCAGGACTTCAGTATGCATAGCAGGTACCTGTCAGACAGACATCATCATAATGAATGCCCCTCTTCCTCCTCCTTTCTCTGAGCTTTTATTGCTGAGCAGCCAGGACATGATACAAACCCCTTTGGTCAGTTTGGGTCAGATGTCCTGGTTGTGTCCCATCCCAAGATTTTTCCTACCCCCAGACCACTGGTGAGGGGCAATGTCAGGGAGCTGTGCAGGCACTGCCCAGTAGACAAAACACTGCTGTGTTAACAAAACCATTCTAGCTATCTGTATAAAGCACAGTGGTATGGGAACTGCTATGGAAAATTAATTCCATCTCAGCTAGACCCAATACATGCAGTTTTACTATGAGAAGGTATTCTTTGATAGGAGAAGAAGAAATATCACTTCAGATTCACTGGACTTGAGTAACAAAAGAAACCAAATTCTGAAATATTTTTGATTAATTTTTATGTAATTAAGGTTTATTTGAGAACAAGATTATTTTATATTCTAGCACTACTATAAGAGATCCCTGGAGGTTAGAGATGGTTAACTCCCACCTTGTATTTCAGTCCATCAAAAATTCAATCATTTACACTCCATGGGGATAAGTTCCATTAAAAACAATCTCTCTTAAGCCAGCTGTTGAAAGGTAGCCTTTAAAATGAGCATTATGGAATTTCACACTTGGGCGGTTAAGTGTAGTGAGACTAGTGATAACATGACAAAGGATTTTCCTTGTAGATATATCAACTTTTTGTTAATCAGACTTCTTGCTCATTATTGTTGATCACCACAGTAACATCAATAAGTATCAAATAAAATGTTTAAAAATATTCACATTACTTTGTTTTAGTAGATTGAATACAGCCGCCAAAAGTAACAAAGTTGTTTGTGGTCTGCTTTGGTTTTTGATGAATGGCATCAGAAATTAGCAATAAGATAACATCATGAGAAACGGGAGAAAGGATTCACTTCATATCCTTTTCCTCTTTTCAGTCCTGTTCTTGTCTTGGGATTGCATACATTTTGTTCCTAGTTCTGCTCTTATTATAGCATAGCCTTTCAATTGTCATGAGACTACATAAACTCTTCACCATGTTTCTTTTCATTTTAAAGAGGGATCATTTATTAAGGAAATGAAGCAAAACACTGTGGAAATAAATTATGTATTACAATTGCAGGCAAAAAAATGTTTTAACACTTATAAAAAACCAGGAAAGATTGATTTTAAAACCGTAAAACTCTTAGTTGTCATGATCCATTAAGCTTGAAGGAAATTTAGCAGGAGTGAAACGGTGCTGTGGTGGCACCTTTGCCAATAAGCAGATGCTTACCCAGCGTTTCTTACGCCCCATCCTCAGCAGGACAGAGGAAGAAAATAGGATGAAAAAGCTTGTTGCCTGGAACAGCTGCTACCAAAACTTTGCCATCTACACAATTGCAGGGGTGAATAATGCTCATTTGTTTGATCTTTACTATAATGTGTCTGGATACTGCTCTCAGAACTCATACTGACATCTTGGGTTTTGCACCATTCCCAGGGGGTACCCATGGATTCATGTTTGTGCACCATGAGTTACAATGAGCAATAGGAACCATATGCTTTGCCCTAGTTAGGGCAATGTTGAACATAATTCATAACATTTACTACTACTCCTTTTTTTTGTTGTTTAGTTTTGTTTTTGTTTTGTTTTTTTAAGAGTCTGGTCTTAGTAACATTGAATATGACTTTGGAAAACATAAACTCATTAGGCTAAAAGTGATCACACTATCTCATCATAAGTGAGGGAGGTAGACAGGGCTTACATATTAGCAGTCTCAGAAGAACATGGATAGCATTTTGGATGACTACATGTTTTCATTAATGAAACTACTTCTCTGTGTGCTATTGAATGGACACTTACAGCTAAGGGTTTACCCTGAGCTGCAAGGACAACCCAGTTTTCCAAACCTCAAAAACTACCTCTGGATTAATGCAGCTAGACTGAGTAGACAGTTTAATTGGTTTGTTTTCTGGGAGTGAGAAACATTCACTGTTCTGTTTTGCCAAACATTGCAGTGACTAGAGGATCATCTCAAAATAAGGCAGGTGCCATAACCAGGTGTCATTAATCACTTGTTAATGCTATGACTTTGGACTGTCCCAAATATAGAAGCTTAATGGAAAATGGAGCAGCACACT
Organism: Chloebia gouldiae; assembly: GCA_003676055.1. Lineage (NCBI taxonomy): Eukaryota > Metazoa > Chordata > Aves > Passeriformes > Passeridae > Chloebia > Chloebia gouldiae. The sequence continues at coordinate 37,689,601 of QUSF01000002.1, forward strand.
TAATTTGGGGCTATGTTCTAAAGTAGACAAAAATAACAATTACCTGTTTTATTTTTATACCTTTTATAAATTATAAGGATAATTTGTGAAATAGGCATAAAAATAATTGAATAATGGAATTGAATAATGGAAAGTATTAGCATTCTAATCTAAGACAAACTAGCTTGTATTTTTTTTTATATCTTTTCAATGTAATAGTAGTTTTGAACTTCTATGTGTGGTTTTTACATGTAGAAAAGCTTCTTGTATTAAAAGCTATTAATATTGAATGACAGTGACCAACATAAAATGACAAGTGTTCTGCTCTGGAATTCATCAGCATTTCCTAAACTTTTTCAGAGGTTCATACTCATGCAGTACTTCAGATGAGCATTTGTGCTATCTGATTATTTTTCTAAGTGTTTCCTTGACATTAGGATTTATGCCTTCAAGACAATAAACTAAAAGATTATTTGACACTTGAATTATGTAAAAACATTCTTATGGAAATTGATAATAGAAATCAATAATCCAAAAGTAGAAATATCTTATTTACACTTTATATACATGTGACTACACTTTTTCTTTTAAACTTAATATTGATAGCAAAAAAAATATTTTTTTTCCAAAATCTAAACAAAATGCTCCTTTTCTCTCTAGATATTGGGAAGAATTAATAGACTTCCTTTTTAAATTCTCTTGCAAATGTCAAGTCTGTGACCATGTCTGATCCAGAGGAGATAAGGCCTCTAGTTCCTTCAGTATTTCTGCCTGAATAATGTTTTCTCATCAGTACTTCTGCACGGGTAATATTTTCTAATCATCTACTAATTTTAAGTCCTCTTTTCCAAACTCTGACAGTGGATTGAATTCTCAGAATATGGTGCCCAAAACTCAGTGAAGACGATCTGTGCAGGATATACCATTACCTAACATAACAGGAGGATTTCACACATTAAAAACACACTTTTACTTCCTAGCTTGATATTTCCTTTTCTTATAACTTTATGACAATGTTGATCTATGTTCTTCTTTTTGTTGATTTATTCACATCTGTTTCTGCAGGATTACACCTGACCAGCCATTTTTCATCTTGGTTTTATGTAGCTGATTTTTTTCACCTAAATACAGAATTTTTCATTTTACCTTCTTGGATTGTGGCCTATTTTTCAACCATGTCTCCTAATTTTCTAGATAATTTTACATTTTAATTTCAGTATCCAACATGGAGGATGACCATCACAGGTGGGATTGCCTGAAAATTAACAAGAATGCTTCCTCTGCCTTTATCCTAGTTACTAATTAAAACATCAAAGAGTACCAGATCTAGAAAAAAACCTCTGGATCCTGCTAAGTACATCTTTTTCTTTGACAATTGACAACGGCCTAACAACAAATTTTCTAGTTTTCTTCTCCCATTTGAAATAATTTGATTTTCTTATGTCTCATTCTGAGACATCTCCTACTTCACAGGTAACAAAATTTTACAAGGACAGATACTCTTTAGTTTAAATTGAAAATTATAACAAAAAATATTTTGATCATATATTTTTCTGAACTGGTTAGTATTTCTTTCTTGACAGCTAACTGCTTGAAAATTATTTCATTGAATGATAACAGCTGCCTGCATTCCTTATGTACTTGCATCTAGAACAGGCACAAAGCTTCATTTTTTCTAGTCTTCTAAAACAGTTTCCTATCTTCCATAGTTTTTACAAGAAAATATATGTATTTTTTAGGAACTCCATTGTGAATTTCACCAGTCAGAACTGATTTGAAAATATTTAACTTATGTAAGCGCTCTCTAAATTGTTTTTTTCCTGTTTTACCACTATGTCCTTGATAGTGCTAGTCAGCTAATCAAAACTGACTTATTTTGTGAAGAATGAATTTAAAAGACATTCAGCATGCTGTCTTCTCAGCCGTAGATTTTCATTCCTGCTTTTCAGCAAATCAACATGCCTGCCTTTTCCAGAAATATTTGTAAAGAAACTCTTTCTATATTTCCGAGTCATGGGACTTTTTAAATAAATTTTCATCATCATGTATTACATTTCTCAAAAAGTTTATTTCATAATAGTCATCCCTACAGCTCAAATTTTTCAATACTTTTACATTATGCAGGATTTCTCAATACAGCCCAGCTGATCTCTCATGAACATCCTAGCTTTATGTTGTTGAAATAGTTTGCAATTATGCCCTCGATTTTGTTTAAAGAACCACAAAGGGCCCTAAATTTCTTTTCCCCTTGTGTATTCAACAGAAGTGTCTTTGCAGGTTTTCTTACTTCACTATTTTTACTCTTGTGAAGCCTCTTTTTTTTCTTTTCCCCCTTTCTGACTCTAAATGATCCTTGCCATCTCAGCTGAGTTCTGCTTTCACACTCAGCAACAGCAAAACGCCAGAAAAGAAACATTTCTGTGACTGGGTCCACATATTACCTGAAAGGAACTACCCTCAGTGAGCAGCTCTTCCAGGGCCAGGATCCGAGGTCTCTTTTTACAGCTGGAATACCAGCCTGAAATGATCCTTCTGGCATCTGTACCTAGGCATTAGTCATAGAAGCATCCTCTATGCAGCTCAGTTTAAGAACATGAATTAAAGTTGGTTTCTCAAGATTACCTACATCTCCAGGTTTTTCTCCATATTCTATACAGTTCAAACTTTGTTTTGCAATTTTACAAGAAACTTTTTCTAGCAAAATAAAAATACATTCTTCAAAGTGTGACCTTATCTTTATCCCTAGGATTTGGACCACTATGAATATAAACATTTTTTTTAATCTTGAAAAGGTAGGGGTTTTGTATTTGAAACTATCTCAAAAGCAGAAATTATATTATCAACACCCTTTCGGTTTTTAAAATGGAAACAGAATAATAAAAAAAGGGCTGCATATTGTTGAAAGTTGAGTTTCTGCTAAAATTACTTGAGAGTTTTCTCCACAGTTTTACAATTCCCAATTGTATTGTAAAAGTATTCACTAGAGACAAAATGTAAATGGTAAAGAACATCCCTTTATCTGAGGAGAAAAATAAGTTCTTATACACATCCTTTCACTCTAACGGAAGAGATTTTTCCACTTCCTTCTCTAAAAATAATGAAAAAGCAATAGTTTCCTTTTTTTTTTTTTTTCACAGCTCAATCACACAAAGCACCTTTTCAGAAACAAGATGAATTTGTATCTAAGTCAGTGAAAAACTCATCCTCGTCAAGATACTGGAAATGTCTATCAACTATGTTTAAATTTAGGAGATGTGTGCACAAGGTAGACAAAGACAGCAAAGATCACCCTTGAGGATATTTAGAAGAAAATCTGTCATCCGTAAAACTGAAATAACAACCATTAACTACTAGGGATGTGTTTCTTGTCAATTTTCTGAAAAAGGAAATGCATTTACTAAAAAGATAAAATGTGACTGTCAGGCTGAAAAAAAAAGAACCCAGAAAACCCAAGAACAGCATGATAAAAACAACCAACCAACCAACCAACCAGCCAAAACCCCACAGAGAAAAGAGAAAAAGAAACCTACCACACACAAAGACACACACAAAAAAGATGTTTTTATCTATACTGTGAAGTCCCATTTAATGCTAAAATGAGCTTTGTTTTTTCTTATATTCTAGTATAGTATTCAGAGACAACATTAAGCACTGAAAGAAATAATGGCCACCTCTATTCAAAACAATTACCTTAAAACATATAATTAAGCAAGTACATGATATATGTGTGTTTATATATTTATATAATTTTTATTAGAGAAATTATGCTCAGTGCAGCATTCCTTATTGCCTGAACTTTTATTTAAATTACGTAACGCAGACATTCCAAACCTCTTCATGAGATATTGGACATGCGAAAAAGAAACATTGTACCTTTCCCAAATTTCTTAAAGTCCACAAGTATTAACAGGCATGTCTCCAAACATCTTAAAGCATAAGACAAGTAGGAGGTATTTACAGATATTTTGATAAGTAGAAGTCACAGAGCATCAGCAGGATTGTTTAAAACATGGATTGATTGACAAAGAAAGCTCCAGGGACTGTGAGAATTCTAAAGAATAACAACATAGTGACAGTTCTTTTGAGCAAAAACACTAGAAATGGAAATTAGTTTTGCTCATAGGAGAGACTCCTTTAGGGAGGCAGGGGAGGGAAGTCCTGTGTTGGTGCCTACATTAAATCTCTTTTCACATTTAATTTCCTTTCTCTGAAAAGTAACTGAAGGAAAACATGTTTCAAAGACCCTTTTTTGGCTAGAAAAGGATAAAGTGAACATCTCAAGAAACTTTCAATGAGGCTGATGTAAAAGCCACAGACACCTGAGTATGGGAAGTCCTTTATTTCTTCAAAAAGTTTCCACAAGTTGTAGGGGAGACTAGAATGCCCCAGGTGTATGTACCGTCAAGCAAGTTTTTAAAATTGCATGAGAATATACCACCAAAGTAAAAGCAAGTATCTATCATGATCAGTGACTTCTCCTTTATCTTTTTTAGCTGATAGGAATCACAGCAGAAGATAGTTCAGCAAATGAGCACCTACCTGAGTATGTAGGCATGTGTGTGCACACTTTAATAACACAAGAGACTTTAAAGTAAAAATATCATGTAAGAGAAAAAAAATGTTGCTCATAATAAAAATAACAATGGTAAGAATAAGAATATTTAGTAGCTGTGTATTGAAAAAAATTAAATCTTTAAAAATTACATAAACTGTCAAAGAGTCTTGTAAAGTATTGCATATGTGGTCATGTCTAGGTTGCTACAAAGACATTTTTAAAAACTTAGGAAAATCCAACAAAATCCCCTATAATAACTAACACACAGGTGCACAAATACAAACAAATTCTGCATTTGAACATTAGTTCAAGAAAGGAATCTTGGTGCATGTTATTAAATGCTCTGTGTTTGTTTATATCTGTATTTTATATAGAATAATAAAGACTTGCTTTAATGAGGCTTATAATTTTTTTGTATAGCTGGTTTCTGCTATGCACAAGGTATGAGCCATTTCTGAATATGAGAACTGAACAAGAACAGTTCAGTTTTTCATGCCTGCAAAAAGAACAATCCACTGAGCCAAATTTCCTCAGCCCCCAGGAGAAAAATCAGCAGGGGTAAGGAATGTGTTGGCTGAAAATGCTTTTAACAGTTAGTCTGGCAATTGACTATGTTAATGTTTGGCTGGACTAAGCTGGCCTAACCTATTGCCAGCATAGCTCAGCATGAGAATTACATCAGCATTGTAGATTGCAAATAAGTTTCACAGGAGAAAAACAAATGCACATTAAAGAGGAAACTTAAACATCTGGGCGTATGTACTTCAAAAAATATGATGCATTTAACTCTGCACCAAAAATTTGTGTCAGAAAACACAGTCCAATGGATATGTTTATATGAACATCCAGAGATGTTTAAAATATCAGAAAATCTTTAGGGTTGACCAATGTTTTGATGACTGACTCAGACTACTGTAGATATATGTTTTCTAAAGAACACCTATTGGCTCTTAATAACCTGAATTACTTGGAGTGTAATTTACATGCATTGACAGTCAGCTTGTAAAGAATCCAAAATAGAATTTATGTTTATATATTTTGCTGATATCAAGGAATTTCCAAGTCCCAGTGTTCTGCTGGAGTTTATCTTAGCTAAAACACCTAAGAGTTGTGGAACTTATAGACACCTTTAGATTGATACTCAATTCCAATATTTATGCTGTACTATGCTTTACTGAATTGTATAGTTTATAAATGTACATTCCATTGAGTTCCAAGTGAAGAGTTCAGGAAGAAACTCAGTGTTTGGGAAGTTCTAAGTGTTCTTTTTTAGGTTATTTTTTGGTTTTTGTTTTAATTTCTCAATCACTGCCTGCAGACATCTTGATGTATGCTGCACATTAGAGTTCTTCAAAGCAACACTACTATCAGTGAGAGAATCCTTGAATGGTTATCTTCACCCTTTCCAGCTGGATTTGACAACTAGTAAACCTCAAAATAGACAAGCTTAACTGCAAGTAGGACTGTGACTGTTGCATGTCATATTGGTTCTGCCAGTCTAAAGACCACAATATAAAATTAAATCAATTCACTTGAATATTGGAATAAAATTCTAATTGGTTTCCTATTTTAAGTTTTTACTGTACCACAGGATTTTTATGCTATTAGAGCTCTATGTATAATGGGGAAAATATATGCTATCTGTTGCCAAAACATCCTTTATTAATCCATTTTCCTTGATTATTTATGTGGAAGGAAATTTAGCAAGTAAAAATACTAATTTTTCAAATTTGAAAGTAAGCAATTTGTTTAAGTCAATGGCATTTCAGTATTTTTTGTAATTGCCTACAAAAAGAAAAGAATATTATTTACACAGTTTTATTGGAATTACTATGTGTAAACTGGAATTTTAAAATATTTTCCATGTGTTGACAGAATAAAAGAATATTAACCAGAAAGGGAACAAAATTTTGTCTACGTATGTGAAAAGAGAATGAACTGCCCAAAATGATCAGAAAAATAAAATATTTTACAATGTAATTTAAATCATCATTAATATATTTAGAAGTTATCAACTCCATGAGTTAAAAGCAATTGAATTCCTCATAATGTTAAATCAAGTGCAGGAAGAATGTCACAAAGAAAATAAAAACCATCTTTTCTTTCTTCTATAGGTTTCAGGAGGATAAGACCATATTATTCACCCCTCACATTAATACACAAGATGGTCATGTTTTGCGGGGTTTTATTTTGGTTTGTTTGGTTTTTTTTTTTTGCAGGTTAAACATATAATAACAATTAGAGTTTATTATTCCAAAAATTATTGAAAAAGTGGAGCTCACTCAGCAAATTTCATTACTACAAAGATGCACAACTTTGTCGTAAAAGCATTGTAGTATTTTGAACTTCACTTGATAGTCTCTGAAGACCAGTGGCCTGGAAAAGTTTAGTAAAGCAAAATATTGTGCAGTCAGTTTACTTCCCATGGGCAAAAGTTCAAGTGTATTTCCTGCTTGATGTCTCCTTGTTAGTTACAACAAATAAAAATTAACAAAAATTCTATCTAGATTCTATCTAAATCTTTATCTGAAGTTATAACTTTATAAAACCTTATCAATATGCTATGGTTAAAGCTCTAGCTTATATGGCAACTTGTAGTATATAAAGTTATGATTATAATTTTTATTCTATTTTAAAAATCTGTAGACTTATGGATTATGAGAAGAACATAAATTCATATTGTAATTTCATTTTAATTTCATTGTAATTTCACAGTCTTGTATCAGGATGCAATAACCTCTGGGATTTGAGTGCTGTATTCTTACAGTGTTTTTTTCAGAGATCATATCTAAAGGTTAAAATAACCTAAAAATGTGTACTTGATTTCTCATGCTGAATATTATGATCTCAGTCATGAATATTACATACAAAGAAAAAAAGTCCCTTTTTATTTGTTGACTATCAGGTAGGTATGGAAGCATGAAGTAATCATCTTATTATACCCTAGTTAATATTTAACTTTGTTATCCTCATTTTATTACAGTTACATTTCACATTTCAGAAAATAGTGTCACAATGTTTACAATTATTATAAAAATTTATATCTCAGGGTTTGCTGTCATAAGTAAGAGGCTTGATTTTCAGTTTTGCAGGGGAGAAGGGATTCTTCTTTTTTGGAAATCCTTCAAGATAAGGGCTCATATGGTCATTTATGTAGATAATTGTATAAAAAAAAACTTTCTTCTCTCTCTTAAACACATGCATGAATGAAAGACAATATTAAAAATGGCTAATTTATATTAATGGTCGGTCAAAAATAGTATACAGGAATAAGGGAGAAAAACCAGAAAAGAGTAAAAGAAAATAAAGACAAAGCAGTAATAATGGTTAAAAAAAATAAAATCAGTGCATATCAATTGATGATTTAACTGAAATTTAACTGAAAACTCATTTTCTTGCATCAACTCTTTCATAAAACTTGTAGAAGTAGGAATGTACCATGCCTAAGTCCCTGAAGTTGTGATTCATGCTCACACAACAAGCTGTCCTAAGCTATGATCCCTTTCACATGGCCTTTTATACAAGGCAGCTTTATTTATTTGAGCAAATACCTGCAGCTGTATATATCTAGAGGGTACCTTGAGCAATGGTGGGGCTGGGGCACAGATGCTCAGCTAAACAAATGGCTGAACATTTGTTCAGGTGTAAGGATAGAAATCTGGCATGCTTTTGGCAGTGCCAGCTGACAGCCTCCCAGACAAATCACAGACAATATTAGGGGGTAAGTGCAGGTTAGGGATCATTCCTAAAAGGCTGAATGCAGCTTTCTCATTTCAGAGATTGGGATGGTTTAATCCCATAGTCACAGCCAGACTCTGGCAGTTGGCACAAGCACTAGGGAAGAAGCTCTTTTCTATGTTGTTTAGTATTTTACATGGAATATACTTACCCTGTATGCAGTGCTAAAGTTTTGGAAAAGCACAGCTGAGGTCACTTGGTCTGTTCAGCCTGGAGAAGAGGAGACTGAGGGGAGACCTCATTGCAGTTACAACTTCCTCATGAAGGGAAGAGGAGGGACAGGCACTGATCTCTTCTCTTTGGTGGCCAGAGACAGGACACAAGGGAATGGCCTGAAGCTGTGCCAGGGAAGATTTAGACTGGACATTAGATAAAGATTCTTCACCCAGAGTGTGCTTGGGCACTGGAACAGGCTCCCCAGGGAAGCGGTCACAGCATCAAGCCTGCCTGAATTCAATAAGTGTTTGGGCAGTGCTCTCAGGCACAGGGTGTGACTCCTGGGGATGTTCCTGTGCAGGGTTGGGAGTTGGACTTAATGATCTTTTTGGTCCCATCCAACGCAATTTATTCTGGGATTCATCATTTGCAATGATGAAATCTTATCAGGTTCACCCTGAGTTTTCTCTATGCTTAGGGGAAAACTGTCTCACAGAACACCATGCATGTAATGTATAATTCATGCAGATTGCATGTTTCCATAAGAAAAAAGCTAACCGGGGCTGTATTCCTGATTTCAGCATCTCTTCTCCAAAAATAAATTCTTAATTTAGCTACAAGGAGAGTATTGAGAAGCAGAAAAAATTAAAGTGACGCAGAGTTACCATCTCTTTTTTCATTAAAATCAAAAAAGGCTGAACCCCCAAGTACACAAAGTGGAGATTTTCAGCATTTCCATATTAGGAATGCATTATTCCAAATAATGTGCAAATTGACAACTATTCACTAAAGGTATCTATGCATAATTTAAAACTGCAAATAAGGTCAAGCTTTTGGCAATGTGATAAACCACTGGTCATGGTAAAAACATGTTAGTAGGTGCCCAGATACAGTATACAAAAGCAGAGTTCTAACCTACCCATATTTTTAAGTGTTTTATAATAAGTGGGATGCTACACCTTCTTTAGAGTTGTTTAACTTAAGACTGGAATATATTCTTAATTTCTCCTGGTTTGCATGAGAAGACATAGCAAACTGCTTGCAGCTTCTGCAGAGTAACTCTTAGAGGAGAGTCCTTATTCTAAGAATTAAGAGCACCTTTCACACTCAGTATTAATCCAGGATGAAGGCCTCTTAAAGCTATAGAAAATGCTATATCATGAACATCCAGTGAAAATTAGTTTTAACTTAAACTTGCACCACCTTTTACTTAGTTTTTAAATATATCAGTAAGTTTTCATGCAATTTTTCCGCACTTTATTTCCTATTTTAATTTTGTCTTTACATATTTTGAGTGTATACTTATATATATATATACTCTCTAATACAAATGGAGAAAAAAGACTGTTGCAGAAAAATATGAACATATTTTTTCACTGCAATGCTATATTTAAGGTGTTGACATAAAACTTCATGTTACTCATAAATGCCATTACTATTTTACAGCAAGATGCATAAAGAATGTATGTCATAAAGAGATTTGACTCAAAGAACGTTAACTGCCTCTTGACTTTGCTGAAGTTTAGAGGAAAAAATACAAAAAAAGCTCTGCTGAGATAACACATATTATTTAAAGACATGTAATAGGTTCTAAAGACAAAAAAAAAATCTTTTTATTTTGGAAGTTAACAAGGAAGGTAGCTTTATTTGTACTCCAGCTAATTTTGTTAAAACATAAAAAATCTGATCTACTGAGAATTTTTTATCCAAATAAGGGACTTCAATTATCGCTGTGGAAAGAGGTGACATTCAAAGTTGATATATGGAAAACCCACATCTGTCAGTTTATATTTGAATGTCAATAATACGTTATTCCAGTGAGAGGAGACCTTGCCTGAGGAAGAAAAATTCTAAGCCTGTCAGAAGACAATTTCTTTTATAGCAAATGGAGAATCACTTACCCATATTTAAGATTTTGTAGTTGTGATATTTCAGTTAAAACAGCTGGGTTTAGCAGAATGTGTTTTTAATATGCTTTTGCTAATGGAGTATAGAAGTGGTAAGGACAAATCATGCAAAAGGAAAGAGGACAAAGAAATAAGGAATTATTACTGTGGTAGTTCATATCACTTAATTTGTAACTGAAACTGATTTACAAACCTCCACATAAGGAAGAGAAAGAACCCTCAAGAAATCTTTTAAGTGTACGGAACTTAACTACTGGATTTAGAGTAAATGCTGAGTTAACACAGTCCTAAATGTTAAGCAATCTGGATGTAGGGTTTGATATTTTGTATATGTATCAAATAGACTAGATAATATCCCCTTCCTAGATCTCGATATTTCTGAAATAGTTTATGATCATTACTAAGGTGGGTTCTCAAGTTAGTAATAATTTTTCCTTGCCATCTTTTGCAAAGAAAAACTAATTCTGATATAAGCAGACCCAAGAAAGACCAAGGTCAGAGCTAAGTTATTCAGAGTCCCACTGCTCAGGCAGGATGGTGAGCAAAAAAAAAATCAACCTCTCATTCCTATATAAGAAGATATGCCTTTCTTCTATTTAACAATATAAGTATTTGTTCTTGCAAGTGTAGTCAGCAAGTATATTTTAAATAAAATACTACAGCTCTCATCAGAATCATACCATGGAATCCTTAACTTTGGAAAAGACCTCTGAGATCAAGTCCATCCTTTCACTGAACAATACCATGTCAACTAAATCACAGCACTAAGTGCCACATCCAGTTTCTTGAACTTTCCAGGAATGCTGAATCCACCACCTCCCTGGGCAGCCCAATCCAACACCTAACCAGCCTTCAGTGAATAAATTCTTCCTGATGTCCCTCCTGAAGCTTCTCAGGTGCAGCTTAACACTGCAGGCTGGCTGCCTGGCAGAGGAGACTGACCCCTGACTGTCTACAAACTCCTTTCAGGTGGTTGTAGAGACAAGGTCAGCACTGAGCCTTCTTTTCTCCAGGTTAAACCAACTCAGTTCCTTCAGCTGCTCCTCATAGAGACTTTTGCTCCAGGCTCTTTTCCATCTTCACTGTCTTTCTCTGGGATTTACTCCAGCACCCCAATGTCTTTCCTGTAGTGAGGGGCCCAGAACTGTAAACAGGACTCGAGATGTGGCCTCACCAGTGCTGAGTAAAGGATTCCTTTGTTGTATCAGGAAAAGCATTGTATGGGTGAAATGGCAAACATTGAGCAAGACTTTCACCTTACTCAAAGAAATAGAGTCAGTTTGAATAAATTTCATATTTTAGTCTAATATATGCAGGGAAAACAACCATAAGTTCCAAGGTTTCAAAACTGGAGGGATTCTGAAGGTGATTTTTATGTTGCTCCAGTTATTATTACTACTATTTGTAATCATTATTATTTACATCTTTCACTGTACTTTATAAGAATTGGGCATTTAATTTCTCATGTTCAGGTTCTATCTTTTCTACTTGGTCATAATTTTGAATATAGGGTTGCATTAAATACATATTTTAGAATGCATCTTTTCCCATTCAAAAATTCTGGATGACAAAGCCTAGTTTGAAATTTCTATTACCAGCTTTTGTACTCCCTTCCCCCAGATATGGTAAATTTGTTCTGTTACGTTGCTCCATGACTAAATACAGCCAAAAAGCTGTGAAACAAAACCCATGAAATGCATATGTAATGCCAGTTTTAGAACAACCTCATCCAAAGACATTCTTCATTCTTTTTTTTTTATTTGTTTGGTTTTTGGTGCTTTTTTTTTTTTGTTTGTTTGTTTGATTGGGGTTTTTTGGGGGGGGGCGGGTTTTGGGGTTTTTTTGTTGCTTTTTACTTTGGTTCCTTTTTTTGTTTGGCTTTTGGTTTTTTGTTTACTTTTTGGGTTTCTTTCCCCCCATTTTGCCCTCTCTTTTTGGAAGGAAAGAAAACAATCTTCCATTAAAAAAAATTATCTTACTCACTTATTCCTAATTCCTCATATCAAAGACACGACAAAATATCTGGACTGCAGCAGTGACTGTATCTTCACAATCACAGAAAAGCAATTTTTAAAATATAAAAACATGAATGGCTAAATATGGAAGCAAAGTACCTTCAGTGGAGACTGGAGAAGCACCATGTGAACAAAGTTTTCCAAATATGGCAAAAGTCAACAGAATATTGGTATTTATTAAATTACTCTTGTAGAAAGCCCAATAGATAGATGGCTGCAAGTGATGGGGAGGCACTGCTCCATTAGATGGAGTGTATAGAAAGGAACGGGGGCATGTGGAAAAATGTTGCCTTTCATATGGTTTCAATAAATTAAATTTTAAGAATTTTGTAATTTTGTATCTCAAGTGCTGGACTTTTCAATACTTTGGGTTCTCATTAGAAAGCTTCTTGTAGCATGACATCCCCGATGGGGTAATAATTAGCATTGACTCCATGATTCCAGGAGGCTGATCAATCACTTTATTACACTATACTAGACTTATTAAGAAACCCATCTCCTTTACGGGCAATTCAATGCAGACAGACCAGATTGGTCCTTGAATCCAAAACACCATCACCATTGGCCAGTTAAGAAATCACCCTTTGGTAAATAAATCTCCACAACACATTCCACATGATCACAACAACAGATGCAGCAAGTGAAGATAAGAATTGCTTATCATTCTTTTCTCTGATCTCACAGCCTTCCCCAGGACTATGCCTGGGAAAGATGTGTGCCACTCTCTGTAGCCAGAGAGCTGCTGCCACCAAAGCTCTCTCAAAAAATATTTTTTTTTACTGAAGCCATCCATGTAATCAAAGGTAATAAACAATTTCAGTTACAAGTTATTTTTCAGAGATGGTGGATTAGTATAAAGTAGAATATAGGAATCTTCTTTCCAAAGTCCTTTAAACAAAAGCTTTGCTAGATAAGAGACACTACAGCAGTTCTGGATATCATTAGAATAGGACCTGAGTTGATTCTCAGGTATCCTTCCCCAAGGATTCTCTGTGTACAGTTATGGATGGTTTTAGTAATCCTATTTTTCTTCACACTGGACATTACTTACCAGGATCTAGTTAGGAGGTGTTTGAGGACTCTATAGGATATATATCTGTGATGGTTTTACTAACTATAGAAAAGCATTTTAATGTGGAAATTGTTAAGGACTCCATTAATTTCAACAGAGCAAATTGATTCAGTGTATGCAAAATATATACTGTGTTTTAAAAATGTTAAAACCTTGAATGAAATGCATATTGATTGTTTTAGGTATGAAAAAGTTTATGCTGACAGGTTTATGATGCAATATGCAATATACACATGTATAACTAATGTATTTGTGCCTAAACTGTGTTGAAAAAATAGGAGTTGCAGTAATTAATTATCTGTTTCGGTTCAATTTGCTTTCTATTGAGTACATCTCATGCTGTTTTATAGTACTTAATAAAATCTAATCCATTAGACAATGTGATAGAATCTTGTAATATATACTGACTGCAGGCCCCCTTTGGTTCTAAAACCAATTTATATGTAGATGATAACCATTTCAAATCTCCTCCAAAATAATTCAGTTTACAGTTTCAAATACTGCAAACTAAATACTTCTTGAAAGCCAACATTAAGTTTACAAAATCTTTTCATCAGGCTGGTCATGTAAGAAAAATATAATGAAGCTGAAAAGAAAAAGGATTCATTTTTCCAAGGTACGAGCTAAAACAGTACAATATACATTCATTTAAAACCAAAACAAGAAATGATACAACTAGGATGCAAGCTTGGGAGTTGTTATGAAAGTATATTGCTAGCATATGGGAAAAAACAAATTCATAAATAAAGCAATTGGGAAATTTTCTGCAGAATAAAAGAAAAAAACCAAAATACCTTTGTTTGCCTTACCAAGGATGTATCTGTCTAAACCAGAATTTATTCTAAAAAGAGTATTTGCTTTAAAATAAATTTGATATCATTAAAACAATGCTTCAGTGACTTTTTTACCTGTTTTAACAGTATATGTGTTTTCTAGACGTTTTTCTTTGCAAGTGTAAAATTAGAAAATGAAATTAAAGATATTGAAATTAAAAGAAAATGTCTATATATAAATAGCATTTATTATGCCTCTGAAGGAAATCATCAGCAAACCCACAACTGAATCTTATAACTCCAGGACTAAAAATCTGTTTCACACACAACCATGTGAGAAGATCACACTCCATTAATTTGATTAATATGAATTTTACTTATGACAAGCAGAAAAAAAGAAAAATAATGAATCATATATCTAAGTTAAATTTTATTTTTCTCTTTACAATTAACTTGCTGTCTCTTAACTTATAATAATAAATAGTGTTCAAGGGTCCTATATGAACAACCACTATATATGAGAATATTGACCACTGATAGTTTTTGCAGTTGAATTCATTAGCAGTGAAAAGATCATATATTACAATCCCCTAATACAAAGGAGTCCTTTAAAATATTCTATATTCTTCTACATTTGCAGAAGTGGTCTCTACATGCTATACTATGTACACGGCCCTCAAAATTCCTTTTTTATGACCTGCCCAAAACAGAGAAAAGCAGGGATTTGGTCCTGCAAACTGAGATGAAACTTGGGAACTATTCCTCTATGCTTGTAAATACTGAGAAGACAGTAGTGGAAAGGAAAATATTTTTACTTCAGTTTCCAGTTTTACCACAAAATACTTGCAGAAATTGTAATTTGAGCTAAATTACTTACATAATTGAAACAGGAAATTTATTTTGTGCAATTATTATTTATTTATGTCTAAGCTATAATTATCATGCATTCAGAACTTTTCTGAATCCCATAACACAATTTCCAGAGTGAAATTTTTTTGTTTAAGACATGTTTAACATTATGCTTCACCCTTGGGGATGTTGACTTATAAATATGTATATAGGAATCAAGTTGGACACATTTTAAGAAATACATTTAAAACTAAAAATTCCTATACTGGTGCCCAAGTGTCAGAAGGCAGTCATGGTATTAGCTCAGTTCTTTCTGAGGGATTCATCTCATGTTTCAACACTTCAAAATTTGACAGCTGGGCTTATCTTAGTTATCCTAAGCTCCTTTGTAGCCAAGAGGGAGCAAGAACGGCCTGCATTTAGAATAAGACTTTTTCCATAAAGATGGAGTTTCCAGGATAAAAATATAGCATGTCTGCCAGCTACCAAGTAAAACTTCCCTTGACTGGAAGGCAAAGCACAAATTTATCTAATATTTGATAATGGCAATATAAGTAATAGCAGGCAAAATTAACAGCACCTGTGAGAGAGGAGCTAGATTTGTTTCTAGATACTGATGGTACAATCTATTTCTCTCTCTTCATCTCCCCTGATTCATTTAGAAATTCTTAAATGGTTTTGTTATTATCTTTTTTATTTGTAGTTCTTTGCTGGACCTTCTACAATTATCCCAAAGACCTTCTAAAGCATGTGCCTGTGAAGAGAAAGATGGGTCAAAAAACTTTTCTGAGCTTATTTATAACAGGCATAGCCAGATTAATTGCATTACTGCTTAATGGAACATATATTCAATTAGTTTTGCAATGGCCTTTCAATTAAATAAACTTTCTGCAGCCAATTTAAATGTCAGAAGAATGGGATTGAAACCAGACAATTTTAACTACAAATTAAAGTCCATAGATCTTTTTTTCTCCAATCCTATTTAAAAAGTAGAACACTGTATTTTCATTTTTGTGAAAGGGTTATAAAGTAGGTCATCTACCAGCTTATTTTATGAATTGTGGTGTAATTCAAGGGCTTCTCTCCACAGAGAAATAGTTACAGTAATACCTACAGACCACTACACATCACCTTTTTCATGTTAATAAGTCCTTTAGAACACACAGAAATTTCTACATATATTCTATTACTGCTAAATAGCAAAACTGAATGAAATTTTGAAAGCAGAAATATGTTATGAATTTCTAGATATATTATGAATAGAAAAATAATTCCCTGTAAAAAATGCCTATTGTTAAAACAAAATCCTTGTAGGTTCTTTCCCTGTTTTTCATCTATTGCTTAAATTTTCCAGGACATTTAACTATTTACAATTTCTCACAAGATTATGAAATTAATGCAAAAAAAGCCCAATTTAAATTCATGAAGCCAATTCAGCTTCAAGCCAGAACGAAGTGGCAATAGCTTGTAAGGCCAGATTGTTTACTTCCATTAGAATAGTTCAGATGATGACAGACAATATGTGGTTCAAGTTCCAAAGCTAGGATTTAAGGTCTCATTAGCTCTTAAAAAAATACCTCCATCACTGAGCAAACTTTCTCTTCTTTGTTAAAATAAAGAATTACATCTCTTTGGTATAATTCTACCAGGGCATCTCTTTTGACTTCTGTTGTGAGCTTGAGTGGTTTCATTTCTATTGAGTATAACAGTGCTACTTGCATGAATACAAAGATTTTGTAATATTTCCAAGAAATAAGAATGCTAATTTATTACTAAAAAGTTAGAACAGCATCTCAGTCTTTTTATACATCTGTGTAAAAATTATTTTAAAAAGAGGTTCAGATTACATATGTACACACACATATAAGTTTAATATAATATATTGGTTTTTAGCTGTAATGAGTAATTCAGAGTTACTGTAGCTTCATCATTGTAACTACATTGGGTTTTTTTCACACATTACAAAACCATTAGGTTTAATAGTTCAGGCTAAGGGAACAGATCTTAGTCTAAGCCAAACAGTCTCAAATATCAGCCCAAGGTTTATTTTGAAAGAGTAAGAACATGTCACTGAATAATGAGCCCGGTGATTATGCTCCCCTTTCCTGGCTATTTCTTGCTCTTAGCATCTTCTAAGCTGTCACAGTTTGCTGAATTGCTAATCCTCAGCAGGATTCTCTTTCTTTCTCTTCGAAGCTTCCCTTGCACTGTTTACACTTAAAAGGTAAAATAAAAATAAAATTCCTTTAGCTCTACAATTCTACCACTATCATGCATGAATCCATCTTGTTTTGTTTCTTTTTAACCTGACAGCTGGAAAATATTGTTAAAGTTGCCTAGTGCTTACGTTGCAAGACAGTGAACAGTTACTGCTATTAACACATAATCTGCTACATCACACATAATTTTGTAGTGTCATGTTCACCTTCTTCCCCAAAAATTGTCTCTTCACCATGAAGTTTGTATTTTGATATATAAATGGGTTTTCTACCTTCAGTCAATCCTTTTTTTGTGCATCAGTTAAATTCAGAGAGGTTCTCACATAAGTGATACTCGTTTTCACACACTACACAATATTACTATTGCATTTATAAAGTTGATCTTTATTTTTCCTTTCAAATTTTATTTGATTTCCAGTTTCTTGCAAATGCAGTAGTGAAGTTACTATTTACACCACTGATTGCTCACCTCAAGGAGTAACATGAATTTTAGTTCTACTTATAGATTAAGCACTCAGTTAGCTAAGAGGAGCAAAACTGAAAGGAAACAATATATTTTTCTCCTATTAAGAGGATAAAAGCATTAACTTGTTTCATTTACAACAAAATCTAGAACAAATCATGAGAGATTAAATTCAAAAAGGAGGGAAAAAACTCCACAGATACTGAACACTATTAGAACTTTTGCTGACAGGTGATACAAAAATGGTCCTTCAAAAATGTTATATACTTTTTTCAATATGCTGCAAAAACATTAGAAACTCGTACATTTTAGAGGCAGCATAAATATTTGTATACCCAAGGCATTATTTGAATAGTCTAAGGAAAGCTTTTGCTAGCATATTTCCCATGGAATTATTAGTGACTCAAATTCAAGTCTGGTTCACCTCAACCTGTTTCTGACACTCTTTCCCCTGTTCTGAAGAAAGATTCTCATATTTGGTAAATAACTTTTCTTTCTTCTCTTATATTGCCTTCAATTTTACTGTCCTGGTTCCACTTCTTGCTAATATTTACCTTTAATACCTATCATTTTTATAGGTGCTTTTAATATAGCAAATATTTTTTTATGTAGATCTACAGTTTTTCACATCATACCCCAGACAATATTTGTTTTTAACTTAATAGAAATTATGCATCCCATATGTGTCATTTTGCAGTCTTTTTCTATGGTCAGAGGACAAAGATATTAAGACAATATATTTTGACTCTCTGGGCAAACATTTTTAGATTTTTTTGTCTCTGTTCAGTGAAGATAAGATCCTATCTTAGAGTAGATTAAATGCCTGAAGCTAAGGGTAGTTGGATCCTACTTCATATGCTTTGTTCAATCAAAACAATGAACATTGTGTTTCTAGCAGACATCATCATTATATGCAGGCTGTATAAATATCACTACAGACGCAGAATTCAAAATATAAAGTTAAATTTTCTGACACAGGATACTGCACCCTTTTCCTCATATGGATGATTCCATAGATCTGTCATATCATGGAGAGAGATGAACCCTGAAATATTACCAGCGAGCAGTTTCTTTACAGATGCAACACATAATTCTTTACAGTGCCATAGCTGTGGTGTAAGTGAATCATAAGATTCAGTAGACTACATTTTCATCTCTACATTCTTACAGAAAGATAAGTTCAATTGTCCCTTCTATAGTGAAAGGAGAAAAGGAGAGAAAACTGCCAAACTGGACCTCCCCCATCAAAAAAAAAAAAAAAAAAAAAGAACCAAAAAAAGGACTGACATTGTCTACCCTAATTTTACATAAAAATCTACACTCAACGTGGGTGAAAAAGATGAGGTCATATTATCCCAGTGTCTCACTTTTTGCTTGCTTTCATGTTCAATATTTGAGATGTCCAGACTTAAAATCTTTACAATAATTCTTTAAGATATTGCAGCTCAATTAAATTTAAAACCTACTCTTCTATATCTGTAGTGAGTATATTTTCACCCCAACTGAAGTTTGAAATGGGAAGGCAAGACTAATTAAAAGAGTCATTAATAGTTCTCATTAATGGTCCTCATTAATGGTCTTCTTCTCCAGTTAGTGGCACTGATCTTGGTTTTTTCTCATGGATGGCTATCATCCTAGACAACTCAGCTCCAGGCTGGCTAGCAAAATATACACATAAGCAAATGAACATACAGATGCAGGAAAAGAATTTAGGAACACAGCTCTTATAAAGGTCTCACTATATAATTATGTTAATGAGCAAGATGCTTATACCTGATCAGACCCTTTGTTCTCTATGCCACAGTTCTCTATTTCCCCTCACTTATTTTCCTCGTGTTTTTTCCATGATCCCCCAGTTTCCTTAATTGTTCTGTAATAAGTTTCACTGGTATGCTCAACTCCCTTAAAAACATAACACAGAAAGTTTTTTAAATTCACATTAAGCCCCCCAGTATCCCATAAATTTGCTATTTCTCAAAGGCCCCTCAATTTTCCTGACCAGCCAGCAGTTAGTTATCTTCTCAGTTACACAAAATTTTTCAAGGTGACCCTTTCTGTGTCCCATAAATCAGGGACCTCAGCACTCTACTCACTGTTAGGGTCACTTATATCTATGGGTCCATAGGATTTGTAGGTGTTGACTTTCACATTAAATTACTATCAACCAGGTTCCTATTAACCAGGTGTCAAAAACCACTCCCTTCACACAAGTCATTCAGATTTGTGGAGCAGAATCAACATAACCACAGTACATTTTTACTCCAGTGATACATACATACTTTAGGATGAGAAAGTCTAACTCACGATCCAAAACTTTTTGAGAAGCCTAAGCAAGTAGAAAGAGCAGCTGTTTGGGACCTGCCCTGTTCACACAAAGCTGTTGTAAAGCACTCAGTTGCTGGGGGATGTTGGAGCTCCCACAACTTCACCATAGCAACAGACCTTCACTGCCAGAGAACTTTTTCATTGCCAAATGCAACATATGAAATTAAATCTAGCACAGTTCTTGCCACTTTCTAAACCTAAACCCCATCCATGAAAAATCCGCTTTGGTGATGTTCCTTAATAAAGTCCTCCAAATCTCTGGTATTTCTCCATTTTTCAGACTAGGATTTCTTATTGCAGCGCATGAGCTTTTGTAATTTATTAAAACTATATTTTCTGAAGGTTGATTTGTTTGGGTTTGATTCAATATGATTTATTTGGTAAAGGTTGACATTTTGTGAATGTCATGAGCACCTTAGAGAATACTGCTCATATAGATCTATTGAGTTAGCATTAGATCAAGTAGCATTGGTCTTGCAAGCATGGAAACATGGTTTCTATGGAAGAAAGGAAATTCCTGTGCCCACTAAAAATGCATTGATGGCTGGTCTGCCCAGAGCTTCTGTGAGCAGCTCCTGAAATCTTCCTGATCAGCTTAGGGTTCATTGAATGTATCACAGAACATGACTGAGTGACCTGAGAGGTTTTCCATTTATAAAAGGTTATTTGAAATGGGTAGGTTTTATACCAATTGGTCCTATTTTACATGCAGAGTTTGATCTCAGAAGCAGTTGAAGGCAATTTCTGCTTTCAAAGAGTGTTGTGAGTGGCTTTGATTTCTGAAACAGGTAGATATATAAACAATTAAATGTGATATAAACTCTTTATTTAAAAAAAGCAATTTTTATGTGAAGGGGAAAAAAAGTTTCATCTTCCAATCCCTCTGGTTAGAGCTGAAATTTTCATTTAGAGTCTAGATAATGAAGTCTTTAAGCTATGAAACCACAAATGCAAACTTTGAGGTGATTAAAGCCTTAGGCTATTACTGTAGAAAATTACCTTATTTAGGAAACAAGAACAATTTGATGCTAACAGACTTGGAAAAGAAATAGACAAAAGAGCGTTTTGAAACAAGATTTTGTTTACAAGTATTGTTCTCATTACATAGCCTAAATAGTAATGGGTGCATTTGATTTAATTACATTTAATTAAATTGCATTTAATTTCATTTAATTGCAGTTAATTAGCATAGTAGTTTGCTCTGTATTCCTATAAAGTTCTAGTTTGATGCTTAGGTCCAGACTCAAAAGCCAACCAAAATTCACAAAGACCAATTTTAGAGTAGCCTTCTGTAGTATTTTTATTGAAAGCTCAGTGTGAACGTTGGGCAGAAGCCTCAGAGTTTGTTGTGAAGTTCCATAACCCACAAAAATACCTGCTTTTCTTAAGGCTTAGAGCTACTGCCATTTTTGTCATGCAAAATGCATGCATCTTTGTCATGCATCTTTAGCCTTTTTTATGACTCATCCTGGCTAGAAAGTAAATTATATTCCAGTTAAGGTCCAGTGATCCTTAGAAGCCCTGTCATAGTGTGTCCAGCACATGCTAATAAAAATCAATGCTACACAGAACAGAGAAGCTATAGACGTTTCTATTAAAAAATAGAGCATAAGTGTATTTTATGCCTTTCTTAGTGAAAACTGAAGGTATAATTCACAGACATGGTTTTAAAGAGTTTAATTCTACACACTCCTCAAGTCTGTAGAATTAAACACTTAAAAATTGCTTACCTTTTCAAAGTCATACAGGAATTAGGCTTTTGTGAGCAAATTGTAATTTCTCACTTTGTTACTTTCAGCAAAATAAAAATAATTAGTAATCAGTAGTGATTAGCTATCACTATTGTCCATGCAAGAATGTACCACTTTTTCTCAAATTTTTCCCTTTCTCTTTTTAATCTCACAATCCAAATTACCTTTAGTCTAGTACTTAGGTGTCTCTGACAGATTACTGTTTGAAGTATTTATACAAAAAATAGAGCTGTCAATATTAAGAGGTTTCTATTAATATATAAAAGCAATGGGATTTTTTTTTCTAAAGATTCCCTACCACATAATCTATACACACTTTAACATTTGAATGATATTCAAAGCTTGAATTATATTCAAGCATAGGGGATAAATATGAGCATCATAACATCGTGATTGTGTTATAAAAATTGTGGAGCCAAGAGTAACAAAGAGATAATGCATAAGAATCAAATTACAGCAAAAAAGCTTCATAGATTGACTGTGGAATTAAAAAAAATGAGACAATTTAGATTTACATTTTCCTTTAAAAATAGAAAATTAAACAATTTAAAATTTAACTTTTTTATACTTGTGGATGTAACAGTGACAGCACAATTCTAAATAGAGTTTGAAAAGGACCTTTTCTTGGGGGAGTGTAATGAAGCTTGTATCTTGCATTATTTTGGTTTGGTAGATAATCACCCTGCAGTCAGCTATATTAAATTAAATTAACAAGACTCAAACATGTGACAGAAGATTTTTACTTAGAAGCAGAGAGAGCACTGGAACAAGGAGTTTCGAATTAACACTATTTTTGAACATTTGTACTAAATGCCTTTACATGCTCCAACACCCTTTTTCAGAGCACTTTTATTTTAAAGGGATTGAAAACCTCAGCAGCATTTGGATGGACTTCTCTTTTAGAATCTCTTCAAAATGCAAATTAATGTTATCCTGCAGCAAATATTCCACTTTTTTATATACCAAAGAAGCACAGCAGCTAACAAAACTATGTTGGAGTGTAGAACCCCCATATATAAGCAGCTTTCTTATTGTAGTATTTTATTCAGTACAATATCCCACAAATTTTTTTCACCTCACAAGGATATCCATTATTAATTAGCTTATAACAATTTTCATTGATGGAAGAATATATCATGGAGCAACTTGTTTTTAAATTAAGTTATGTCTCCTCTAACAACTTTTAGTATAGTCTAAAAAATCCCTATTTTATAGTAAGTGAATGTGCAAGAAAATGGGAATGAAAATGAATCAGAATTTATTTTGCCTCTTTGTATATTATGCATGTAAAGAGCTTCCAAAATGTTTGTGAATAATCTGAATGCTACTGCTAGAGAATGCACAAAGACAATTATGAAACTGTTCTATCCATAAATATCATAGCTTGTTCCTATCAGATGAGCATGAATCTATAACTTTCCAGTTAAAATTTCTACATTTCTAAATTTTTTCTTTACTGGTATGATTTTTTTAAAATTTTTTAAAAGAAATTATTTGTTTTGGACAGCTTCTAAAAATAAAATCACAACTTTTAAGCAGTTTTTATATTTCAAGAAAATTTACTCAAGATGTATATATTAGTTTTTATTCACTCATTTTTTGCTCTTCCTTTGAAGGTTTACCAAAATATCTACAAATGTGGATATGTTTATACTGCAATTGTTGTCTTGTATCATTTAAAAACAGAAACACAGAAAATTTTTAGCCAATTAATTAGGATTTCAAGAAAACCTCCTGTGTAGTATTGCAGCCATCTGAACACAACTGGTGTAACACAGCTGTGCCATGTTAATTTAGTTTTCTTGAGAAAATAAATCATTGTGAAGGTGTGAAAAATTATATGAGCTAAAAGAGTTAGAAATCATAAATTTAAAAGCACAGGAGTAGATTTATAATAAAATACTAGTTATTAGGTGTTCAAAGACACAGGAAGAATAATACTATCTGAAAGGCACAAAACAGATGAGAAACAAACCATTAGAAGTTGAAAACGTTAAACATCAGCCTTCTTCAAGAAATACTGGACCATTCCCCATTGATGAAGGTTACCCACCCAGCAGAAACTTACACTGTGTCTTCTTTGGGCAGGGAAGTTTAGATCATGCTAACGTGTAGCCTAGTTGCTCATTAGTGACTTGATATTGATTATGTACAGTAGAGAAAAAAAAAAAAATTGTGCTGTACACTGCAGAACTGCACAAATATTACCTGAAGCTTCCTTGTGTGCCATAAAACTTACCAAGTGCAAGTGATCCAGAGAAGATCTGTAAAACTGCTGTTGAAACTGTGCTAAAACAATATGAATTCTCAAACAGGAGAGCACCATCACCTTTGCTTCCTAGCAGTCATATTTTGACAAAAGACTAAGAAACATGGACATCAGTAAAGCAAGGTCTGACATTTAGGGCTTACCCACTCAGAACAAGTGTCACTCCTTCTTTCAAGCAAGCCAAGTGATAGAAAGGATATGCAAAATATTCAGACAAGTATTAAACCCACAGAGTTTATGGAAAAAAAATAACACTCCAAAAACTTTTGGTAAAGACAGACAAAGTAAACAAAACTTTGACTCATCCACTAGACCTGGCATGTTATACAGTATAACAAAAAAAACAAGCTATATATATTTCTAATATATATGTTTACTCTTTTTAATTTTGCAAGAATGTCAATTTTTTTTCTTGTGACCCCTTCATACTCTGTTTAAAATAATCTCCCAAGAAGAGAACTGAATAGGATTCCCCTCTTCAAAGTCCCAGTATAAGAAAACCCACTGCCAGAGGAAATTAAGAGACAAATTCTGAGCAACACTACATTTCACCTCTGTTACATCAGCTTCAGTAACAGAATGCAGACTCTACCAACTCAGAATTCTTCTGATTTCAGAGAAATTCCTTTAAAGGAATTTAAGTTGCCCAGCTTGCTTTGCTCAAGTATTTAAGTTACATTTGTCAGCACAATGGAGTGTCAGTGCTCCGACTGTTCTGAAACATGCAAAAGTCACTTGGGAGTTGTTACAAGGTCTGAAGAAGCCTTTTTTTTCAACACAAGTTATAAAACCAAGTTTCACCCTCTCCAGCCCAATATGCAGCATAAAGACTCTTTCCCTGTTTTACTTTGAATTCTGAAATTAATGTAGCCAAGTGAGGGCTGGTAATCAGAGTGCATATGTGCTCTTGAGACAGAAAAGAGAACAGAGCAGCAGGCAATCTCTTGATATGAATTTAGCAAGTAAAATAAGTCTGGGTGAATCTTTCCTACCAAACTCTTGAAACAAAACCAGAGTTTCAGTAAAATGATCCATCTCACCAATATCCTCCATATAAATTTAAATAACTTTTCAGAAAAATAGGACAAATTTCCAAAATTCCAGGGGGAAGGGATGAGGGGAAAGAGATGTGAAAGTTGAAAAGTAATTTTTTTTGATTTAGCAATATTAATTTGATGGAAATGTTTTGATATCCATAGCCTCTAAAAATTTGGGATTTATCTTTTTTTCATTAAATAATTCAGAAAATATTGCACAATATTTAAAGATTATCTCCTGTTGCCTGTTGATTTAGAACTCTTGAGTTGTCGAGTTGTTCTTCACAACATCAAAGGACTGAGGACAAATAATGCCATGCTATTTTGTGATTCTTAGCACACAACTGGTATCAGCTTCAAATAGCAATATCTGCTTTGTTAAACTGACAATATATTAACACTGAAAAAAATAAATAAAATTAAAGAAATACCAATGTTCAGAAGATGTATATTCCCAAGATGTCCAACTAAATATAATGGAAGTTTGCAAAAAGAATGAAAAAATAGTAAATAAGGTACTTATAGGTAAGAAGTCACTTAAGCAATTAAGCTTTTTAAATCCAAGGCAAATAAGTGAAAGGATGGCATTCAAGTCACATCTTTTTCACTCCCAACATTCACATTTTAAAGACTGAAATATCAATGCTGACATATCTTCTGTAGACACCAAACACTAGCCACAGAAAGAGCTCTAATATATATCAGCCACTACACCAAAAAAGTGCAATTAGCTGACATTATCAGTAATATTCATCAGAATTTGTAAACGTGTGAGCATCTTGTGGTTAACAGAACAAAAGAGCAGTTAGTGCCATGGAGCTGTCTTAACTGTGAGACCCAGCTGTCATTGGAAAAAAGAGAACAAATCGCGGAATGGTAGTGAATTATCTTTACATTCAAAACAAGCCATTCAGCAAGCTTGTCAGAAGTCATATTTTCACTGAGGCAACTGGAAGTATTGCCTGAAAAAGGATTATTGCAACAAGTCTCCAATACACATTGCTGTGCATATGGAGAAACAAAATAGCATGTTTCCTCTAAACTCTGCTATTTAAGTATTTAAGTATTTAAGAATTGTCCAATTTGCAGCTGCAGATTTAAAACACATGATACGGTTTTCTCAGGGATTGTTCAGAACTTCAGTCCCTTTATGAAATGCTTTTTCTTTAATTATGTTCACTGTCAAAAATACTTGGTTTTTGTTTCTTGATTAGCTAATTACTTCTTTCCATTGCCTAGTTACTATTTTGGAATGTGCTGTTATCTGTTTGTTTTCACAGGCTTAGGTTTTACTTTTCAGTAATCTTTTTGACATTTAGTTCTTTATCTTCCTCTTTCTTGCATGGAATTCTTTGGAACATTTTCAGTCAGTTTATCAAAGCATTTGCTTACAGAGATTTACTCTTTGTGTCTGCTTTTCTGTGTTGCCTTAATAATTCATGCTCAAAATGTTATTTAAGGAGCCTTGCAATTCTTCATTCTCAGTTTCTGAAGTGCATCACAATAACTTTGTGTATCAAAGCTGCAAAGTGCAGTCTGTTTAACTACAGTCTACTCATTGTTCTTGAGGTTCTGAAGAGCTGGGTATTATATCTTCATCTGAAAAATATGTTTTCATGCACTGAATATTCAGTTCTTTGCTGTTTTATATAAATTTTTCAGTATTTAACTTCTGCAACACAGCTTTGTCTTGTGTAATAGTTTCCATGCACACCCTACATAAAATGTAGAACAGAATCATAGGAACACAAAATTATGCAAAGCAGAAAGCAGAGAATCAGAAGGACTTTTAATAAAGTCCTTCACTTTTAATGTGAGGTGAGAGTGAGAAATAGCAGGCAAAGGTAAACATTAAAAAATTTACTACTAAAACGGAGAAGTGAAGTATAAAAGAATGTGTGAAGAGTACTACAGAGAATAAAGTATTAACTCCAGAAGTATCATGATAGAAAAAGAAAAGTACAAAAATAGTAATAGAATTTAGTGCTAAATTTAGAAATATTCAGCACATAAATTAAAAAGCTTCATGAAATGTGTATTACATTTGATGTTCACAAAAAAGTTGTGAAGTGTATGGGATTGACATAATAATGATTTTTGATGATTCAAGAAGATGACAGGGAGGAGTTGAATCGCAAAAGCTGGAATTTTGAGATTTACCTGAAAGGATGTGGCCATGGTGGAAAACAAAGTGTAAATGAGCATTTCAAACAAACTGCACAAATTTGTGACCAAGTCTACTCCTAACCAGCATGCCATGTGAACATTTTCCAATATATTTCAAAATCCTAATAAAAAATTATTTCATTCATGTACTTCTTAGTGTATATGATGAGGAATAACAAAAAAAAAGGTTTATTAAAAATGGGCCAACTATGGAGCACTAGTAGATGACACCTATAAAAATAAGCTTAAGAATGAGAATTCTACCAATCATCTTAAATAATATATAATTCAAGTACTAGATAGACTTCTGAAGATAAAAAAATTAAGTTTTTTGTTTCTGTCTTTCTTGGGGATAAGAAATATCAGCTTTTATACTTATTTGAAGTGAAATGCATTAAATCTATGCTTGAATTTTTGATAGTTTTGATAGGTTATTTTATCCATCCAATTAGCATTAGTTTAAAGATGCCATGGTCAAGAGAGATTATGGATAGAATGAGGAAAAGAAAATACTTTTAGCAGTATGGCATGGCGATTATGGTCAAGTGGATGAAATGAGTGGAAGGATAGAGATTACCATGAAAAGGAACCTGAGAGATGTTTTTCTTATACACATTTTTTAAAGTATTTTTAAAGGAACCACAATTAGAGCTAATGTTCTCATAGCTGTGAATTTGCATGCTTTTTCATTCTGGAAGTGGCATTTTCTGAATATACAAATCAAAGAGTATTGTAAGAGAACACCTTTGGCTACTGTGTATTTGAAAAACAGTTATGACAATTGTTAAATAACATATACCTATCAGGAATAATATTCATTTACGTTGCTGTTTGTATTAGTGAGTGCAACAGCCATCTAACTTTACCAAATTGACTGAGTTCCCATTACCTGTGAGTATAACCATGAAATTGAGAGGTGTCCAAGTAGATTAAAGCACTGTTTGTAGATACAAGTTCTGTCACTTGGATGAAGTCTTTGAATTCTAATATATTCTCTTTCTTTGTGAGAAGTTGGAATATGCTGTTATTTTGACCCATTCCAAAATGTGCATTAAAAACTGGCAGCCATTTCAATTTTCCCCATGTACTGATTCTCTATCCTACAAGGAACAGACAAAACATCATGTACTAAAAAATGAGTCTTCATTGTGTTCTGTCTTTACATGAAACATTCTGTTCTCTCCCATTTTGTTACATTTAACATTCAGATATAAATTATTTATTTCCTGCTATAATTTTATTTTCATTGTTCATTCTTTTTCATTCCCCACAGTAATATATTACAATAAGTGAATATTAAAATATAAGAATTTCCCAGTGACATTAATAAGTCATGAAAGGGCAAGTCCACAGGCAATATAATAGTGACTAATATCTTTCAAGGCATAGTAGAATTCTTCAATTTAATTGGTTAAAATATTACTGTCAAGCTTTTGATTATATTAGCATAGATGTTGTGAGATACTGAGGACACCTAATTGCTGCTAAGAAATTAAGACTGTGGTAGGATTTTTTTTTTTGTTATGAGTGCAAAATATGCCCTGTGCATTTCAGCGCATCAAGCGACATCTGCATCCATATTATCTTTTGCATTAAAACATCTGGATGAGAGTTTAACTCTACAGTCAATGAAGAAACCATAGAAGAAGATGAGAAGTAAATAGTAGGGAGATACAAACATGATAGAAGTCAGGGATATTTGAACAAAAGAGAAGTCAGAATTATCAGAGGTTGAAAGGAAACCCACCTCAAACATCTGTATGCAGCCTGGGAAACATGCAGGAAGAACTAGAACTCCTCAGGTCACAGAACTCTGAAATTGCTAGTGGGGCAGCTCACAAGACCAGGGTGCAATGAGATACTAGAACAAAGAATGATGAGCAAGGAAAATGATGAATGAGTGTTCCTTTCGTGTGAAGGAGTAGCTTGGGTGTACAAAGATTTCTTGTGGGACGGATGACAGGTTGATTGAGAGTGTGTGAGTCTGGATCAGAGGAGAGGCTAAGAAATATTGGCATTATAGTGAAATCTTGATTTTGATACTGCAACCCATTTGATGGTACCAAGTAGAAGAAAAACATTGCTATCCCCAAGATATATGCCTATTCATAGTCAGGATCTGGAGCATTTAACTTTTGAACACATGCTGAGGGAACTTTGTCAAGTTCAGCCTAGAGATGGCTCTGAGGGGACCTAAAGACCCAACCTAAAGACCTACAGAGAGTCTACCATGAAGATTGAATATGGTCCTTTAATGGCACACAGATCTCATGGAATGAGAGACAACAGACATAAACTGAAACAGCAAATGCTCCAAATGGGTAAAAGAAAGAACTTTTTTGCTATGAGGAAGCCAAGCAGTGGAGTAGACTATCCAGCAAGTGTATTCTCTGTCCTTCGAGGCAGTCGAGGCTTACTGCATAAAGCCTGAACAACCTGAGATCTGACCTCAGAGGCAACCTTACTTTGGTCAGGAAGTCAGAATAAAGATTTCCTGAGGTCCCTTCTGCCCTGAATTACTCAGTGATTCTATGCTTTACCAAGAGGTTGTTGTCTGAATAGCTATGCCATTCAAGAAGTCAAGATCTGAAGCCACCATCTTTATTATAATCAAAGGTTTACTTAGTGAAGTCCTAAAGCTTCACTAAATGGCTATTGAGAAGAATAAATTACTATCTGTCACAAAATCAAGGTAGGTGTGTCAAATAGCCAGAATATAAATCCTTCTGTCAACAACAAACAGTTATCACTTATTTGCACACCTATGATATCATATTGAATAATTACTTATGGAGAAAGGGAATATATCTGGCCTCACCATCATTACCTTCCCCAGGTTGAGTAGCAGGCTCCCATTACAACAGCACAACAAAAGGAATTCTTTGTACATATATGAATTACCTTTGGTCTCCTAGAAACTGCTTATGGACAGGTGTGTTGATAAGAACAGATTTACATAGCAAATAGTACAGTTCATCTTAATACCTGATATTTTCTGCTGTATGAAAACACTCTCAGGGGATAGCATGAGAGGAAGATACTGCAAGTGCAATGCTTCTTTGACCCATTTTGTGACAAAATGTGAGTGCTGGATGAGACACCCTAGTGCATACTATGTTTGCAAAATTATTTTTCCTGAAGAGCCCACATCTTCACAAAGAAAAAACAGTGGATTAGAATTGACCTTAACTTATTTAAACACACTTGTGCTTTTACTGGTAAAACATAACATCAGCTAAATGTGGAATAAAATTATGATATCTGAACTACAGAGATTTAAAGTTATTCTAAGACTGTATATCAATTTTCCACACTGCTTTGCTAACCCTTATCTTGATGTTTTGAAGATTTATGCCAAACAATGGTTTAGAACAGCCATTTTCAGACACAAGTCACAGTGCTATTTCTCAAGGACATTCTCTCCCTATCTTTTTCTTAAAAAGTGCAGGTTAAGCTGAATCTCTCTCATCATGTCAACTTGAAAATCTTAAGTGTGTATTGAGAAATTCAA
The DNA here is from genome assembly GCA_003676055.1 of Chloebia gouldiae. Classification (NCBI taxonomy): domain Eukaryota; kingdom Metazoa; phylum Chordata; class Aves; order Passeriformes; family Passeridae; genus Chloebia; species Chloebia gouldiae. The sequence continues at coordinate 37,720,386 of QUSF01000002.1, forward strand.
TCACATTTCAGCTAAGGTCTGATTAAACAACTACAAAAGAAACTACATAAGACACTGAAATCAGTAGAACTAGTCATATGATACAGTGAGAAAACTTTTTTTTATTATAGTAAAGTTATCTCTAATTCAGTCTGGCTAATTAAAATGCTCGACAGGTCAAAGAAATGTGGAAATGTGTGAAGTGTATTTTCCAGTGTATTTTCCTTTTTAAAAATTATGAATAGAGTTCAAGAAAGGGGGCACAATGGGTGCAACATAAAAACTCAAAAGAATTTCCAAAGAGAATAATTGAAGATATTTTTTTTATTTTCCCTAGGCTATAATTTATGGAATATCAGTACTTTTGGTTGTTCTGAAAAGGGTTTCTTTAATAAAGTTCTGAAATAATATTATGGTAGAATATTTTAGGACAATAAATATAAATGCAAACATAAAACACAAATATCTACTGCTTGTTTCCATTTAAATTAGCTCTTGAGGAACTCTATAGCAGAGCTGAAGACCAGATCCAATCTCCCTCTTTGAAATTCTCACGGACACACAGTGAAAGCCGGACTCTCCCCACTTTAGATAAGAGGAATATTTTTAAGGAGTCTTAATTTTATAATCAAACAGTAACCTTGAAATCTTTTTTTCTCTCTAGGGTTCCTGACTAAAACAGAGATTTCTCTGAAAGTCAACTTTAATTAACCAAAGTTGGTTTATTAAAACATTTATCTGCAATAGTTTTAAAAGGAGATGCTCAGATTTCTAAGACAACCTAGCTTCATTTTTCTTTCTCTTAAAGCTAGATTAGACAACATTCTGATTACTGTTCTGTCCTTATTTCAAATGTAACAAAGAAGGCCATAAAATATTTTCAAAATCTCTTCCTGTTTAAGAAAGTCCTTTTATCCCATCAATACCTTTATCACAAGGAGAGGGGAGGAGACTGGAATTTGGGTTTTGCCACATTTGACTCTCCTATAAAAACAGAAAAGACAGACTCACAACAGGAAAGAAACAAATCCATTTTTCTACTAATCCAGTCTGGTTCCATGTTTTGTGATCAGTAGTAGGCTGAAAAGTACTCCCTGTATAATCATTTGCACATTTTTCATGCTATTCCCTCCACAGGACCAAGCCCTCTTTCAGCAGCCTGTATAAATAGTGTGCAATTAGGTGGCAGCTGTTCAGATTTCACATTGTCCTTTTATTAAGTGTACAGGTTCACATTCAATATAGCAAAAATATTCTCTTCTACAGTCACAGGCTCTCTTATATTACTCGGTCTGTGATATTGTTTTCCACTACTACATTTGAGAATTTCACAATAATAAGTGTGTGAGGTGTTTTTTATTATTTTCATATTCTGTTTAGAGAATTAATCTGCTCTATATAATAATTTATATTCAGACCACAGTCTTCATTTATTTCAGTTTTATATTTGAATACTGAATATTTATGTTAGGGTATAGGCAGACACTTTAGGCACATTTTAAGGTATTGCCCCTTTCTTTGATCTGGGTTCATTCCCTGAGCAACTCTTGCTCACCTCTGCCTGCCTGTCTCATATAACTGTGAAAGAACAGGGAAGGAGTACCCGTGTGTGAACGTGCATGCATTTGTGTGTCTGTGTACTGAGAGGAAGGAGGGAAAGGAGAATTCTGGCTTGAGAGTCCTGCCCAGCATTTCATAGGAAATTAATATCCTGTTCTCAAGGATAATAGCATAGAATCACAGAATCACTGAGTCATAGAATCAGAATCATCCAGGTTGGAAAAGCCTTTAAGATCACCAAGTTCAACCATTGTCCCAGCACTGGCAAGTCCACCACTAAACCATGTCCCTAAGGGCCACATCTATGTATTTTTCAAATACCTTCAGGAATGGTGACTCAGCCACTTCCCTGGCAAACCTTTTGTCTTGGTTTAAGACAATTATATGAGGTGGAGACTCCAAAATTTATTTTCTCCCCTTTTAGTTTTTAACTACGCCTCTTCACCAATAAGGAGCTGAATGCAAGATATAAATGGGGAAAAAAAATACAGTTTACTGAAAAAACAAAGCAGCCACAACCAAGACAACAGTAATAACCACTAGAAAGAAAAGTGCTGAATCCCAGAGACTCCCTGGGCACAACGAAAACAAGCTGGCAGAGGAGCCCGTCCCCATATATGGTGGTTTCCATAGGCAACTCTGTGGACCAGAAGGCAAAAACAATATGGCAGAGAAGCCCAGACCACATGGTGGAGAGAGATAACAAAGAAAAAACAGCACAATCCTCCATGATTACAAAACTCCTTTCTTCCCCAGACAATACCCAAAAGAGACCAGGGACAAAACAAAACTTGTAGACCAAGTTTTTCCAAAAACAAAAGTCAGTGCTACCTGCTGTGTCACCTGACAGAGGCTCTCCTGGTGTTGGTCATTCTGGCAGCAGCTGGGGTTATGAAATGCTGTTTCACAGGAGAGTGGTAGTCAGCAAAAGTCGCTGGAACTGGGGCAATGGCTGAAGAACGCACAGAGTTTGATGTCCTGGTGTAGCTGTCCCGAGTAGTAGCAAAAAAATGGTCTGAAGGAAACCTCCTCCCTGGTTCCAGAAATGGGATTGCCATGCCAAGAGTGACCACAAAGGTATTGCAAAATTAGCTCGTAGGCAGCTGGGGCATGGCATTGCTGCCTCTCCTGGCAAGTCATAGTATACTTTTTCTCACTTATATCTTCTCACATTTGTCTCCTTATTGGTTAAAGGGAAGAAGCAAAAAACTAAAAAGGGAGGTAATTCACTCTGGAGTTTCTGCTCCATATAATTGTCTTAAACTAAGACACCTTTCCACAAAGAAAAATTCCCTAATATTGAATCTAAACTGTCCCTCACACAAGGCAATTTGCTCTTGTCCTATCATTTGCTACTTGGTAGAAGAGGCTGACCCCTACCTGTCCACAAAATCCTTTCAGTTAGCTGTAGACAGGAATAAGGTCCTCCTAAGCCCCATTTTCTCCAGGCACTACCCAGTACCCTCAGCTGTTCCTCTTAAGATTTGTGCTCCAGACCATTCACCAGCTTCATGGTCTTTCTTGGGTTTTGCTCCAGCACCTCAATGAATTTTTTGTAGTGAGGGGCCCAGAACTGAGCGCAGGATTTTAGGTGTGGCCTGATCAGTGCCAATTACTAGAAGACAATAATTTCCCAAGTCTTGCTGGCCACAGTTTCTGATACAAGCCAGGATGTCTTTGACTCTTTTGGCCATCTGGGCACGCAGCTGGCTCAGGTTCAGCTGCTGTTGATCAAGCCTTCCAGGTCCTTTTCTGCTGAGCAGCTTTCCAGCCACTTTTCCTCACACCTATGGCATTGTATGGGGTTATTGTGACCCAAGTGCATCACCTGGCACTTGCCCATGTTTAATCTCCTACAGCTGGACTCTCTCCATTGATTCAGCCTGTCCAGATCTCTCAGCAGAATCTTCCTACCCTCCAATAGATTGATATTCATGAACAATTTGGTGTTGTATGCAAACTTGCTGAAAGTGGACTCAATTCCTTTGTCCAGATCATCCAGCTTGTACAGTAGAGGTAATAGAGATAATACTTTTTTTTTCTTTGCTTTACTGCTGTTGAAGGAGCATGCTGTGTGTTAAATAACAGTGAGAATTGTTGCATAAAAGAAGGAAAATGTCATCAGGGTAGATGTATTCTGTATCATGACACATGAACAAGGGAACTAAATAAGGATCCAATAATGCTGACGTGTAATGAAATATTATGGACATTTAATATGTGAACAATAATAACACAGATCATTTGTGTGTGGATTTCTAATATTTTAAAGAACAGACTGTAAAAGGCAGGAGTTTAGATGCATGGTACACAGTGCAGCTAACTTTTGCACAAATCATATAAAAGACTGAAGTCTGTAGCCCCATAATACATACCTTTGACATTTCTCTGCTAGTTGATATCATTAATGGATTTTAATTCTCTGCATAGACAAATTAGAATGGATACACATATGAATAGACAAACTGTAGAGAAACACTGAACCTCCCTAGACCAGAGCTGTATTTTATGTCCTGGGGAACAGGCTATACTATTTTTCATCTCTTTCACCTGACCCTGAAATAATGCTTTTTCTCATGTCTGTCTTTCTTTCAGGCCTAGCTTTCTTATTGAAGTTTCATATTAGATCTAAAATCCTTTTTGTCACTTCAAGTTCTGGCTCACACCTTATCTCCAGCTTCTACTGAATCATGTCCTACCTCTCTCTGAGGCCTCTGGTTCTGTGTATTTATTTTCTCCATATACCAAAACTTTGTTTTGTTGCCTCTGCTTCACAATCTTAATGTGGATAGGCCACAGGGGGATGTTAAAACTGCAGATTCAAAGTTTAATTTTCCTTTCTGTTACCCTATAGATGAGAGTAACAAAAATAACAGTTTTGAGAAAACTCATATCCAACTACTGCATCTGTCATATGGAGTATGTAACGTGAAAAAATATTCCTGTATTTTCCTCTGAAAATAAGTTTCTACTGAAGAAATGCAATCTGTACTTTTCTTGAACAGATGTAATTATATATTATATAATTATATAAACCAGGTAGATTATTCAGATTAAGAGAAAAGAGGATTACTAAGAGTTTTTCAATTATTTCTTTCAAAGTATATGGAGTTTTATCCCTTTTCAAACTGGTTATGTTTTTTTTCTTTTACTTTAATCTGGTTCACAAGTATAAACCTTATTTTTCTGAAATTTGAAGGGATGAAGCATCTGTGAATAGTATGAAAATATTTCAGGTTTCCAGGACTGAATATTTTAACAGAGGCACAGTGAAAGAAATAAAAAAGTTAGTCTGTCAAAGACATCTTGGAGTGGGGGGCTTCTACAACATAAGCCCACAGTACACTTTTTAATAAGCAAAGTATCTCTACACATAAAGTGAGGTTTATTATAAATGTAATGATTTTAACAGAAAACCTAAAGAGCAGATTAAAAAGCTGTATCCTTTTTGTTTATAATGAGAATTACACACATCACAAAAAGCATACCATCCAACGTATCTCATGTCAATGAAAGTAATAGAAGAAGTTAGCTCTCATCACAATTTTTTCTTGGTCCCTTCTTCAGGCCACCCACCCACTCCTTCTTTTCTCCAGTTCTGCTGAATTCTCTAAAGCTACTCTGATTCAGGGGGATTTTTCCATCCCAGTGGTGCTTCTGCAAGTTTTTCACCAAAGGTAATCGTTGGGAAGTATTCCTACACCCCACCTTTGCCTTTCCATATCTGCTGTATTGGGGATGGTTTGCAGCAGGCTGAAATTGGAAATGATTCTGGCACAAAAGGAACCAGGATCATCGCCATCAGTGAGCCACAGTAGAGCCTTTTAGGTCAGCATTAAACTGTTCTGATGTTAAATACAGCTCATTCAGAGCCAATTCATATGCAGCTGAAGTCAGCAGGAGTCTTGCATGGATTTCAGTGATCTTCATGTAAAGGCAAGAGAAAGTGAGACCTTTTTCCCTTGTGTGAGCAAGATAACAAAAATGGAAATGGTAATGATTGATTATGTAGGTCATAGTTCTGTAAGCTATGTGTTATGTATAATGTATTAGGTTAACCCTAAGGAAAAGTAGTTTGTGATGGGGAGTAGAGAGGACTAAATTCTAGGTCCTAGAGTACTTCTTTTGTTCATCTTGATGTGAATAGATCTTGTGTTTTACTGGGTCTTGGAAGGAGAGAGATAAATTTAGAAGCAAATTTTGCCTTAGATCTTCATTCACAGTGTCTATTGACTTAAATGAAAACTGATTTGACTTAGCTAGGGCAGAATTTTGTATGCACACTTGTGAATTTTATGACAATATATATCTATGTCCTAAGGTACTATGTTCACTTTTCTGGGGTTGTTTTTAGTTGCCATTTGTTAGCTTTAATTTTTTTTTTAAATAAATATGCACTCCCAGAAGCAAAATAAAGTTATGTTCAGTGTTTTTCATTTTTATGTTAAATATGCCCTGCATACTCTATAGTGCATGATTAGATAAACAAGGCTTGATTACTAGAACTTGTTGCTCTTGGAGTCATTAACAATAAGGTCCACAAGAATAACTTGTGCACCTGAAATTACTATCAGAGCATTAGGCATAAATCACACAAATATATCTCTGTTGCATTCCTGAAAGATACAATACTCAAAACAAATAAGTGAGTAGAAACTGCAAAAAGCCTGGAGTTACTGTAGAGTTTAATTATTCGCTTGTGGGTTTTTTGTTTGTTTGTTTTGGTTGTTGGGTTGCTGGATTTTTTTAAATCTGTTTCTGGCATTTGGAAGAAGTAAAGCACAGAATGACGAAAAAAGTCTTCCAAGCATTTAGGAGAACTTATATCCTCTCCAGAAATGTTTGATCTATTTGTGGTAGCACAATGAGCTGTTCCTTTGGCAAGAGGAGGTACACTAGGTAGTTCACAACATGCAATTTATTTACAAGCTGTAACAGCTGCAACTCCATTTTTTTTTCCTGAAAGATAGAGGGAATACAGCCAAGTGTAACACAAATATGCAAGTCTGATGTGTCTGTGTCAGATACCATCCTCAAAGACGTTTCACTTAGAGTGAATTAAAATCTCCAGATATTACTTCATAGTGAGAAAAATATAATAATGAAAACAATGCATTTAAATAATAGAGGGTCTGATTATTTATTAATTTATGTATTTATTGTGGAATGTAGCAATGTAATATACTAAATAAACTTTTGATGGACATAAATAAAAATCTTCTGAACTTTTATTCCTTTATCAAAAAATGCATCCTTTCTGTTTTGCATTGCACCAGTTATCCAGTCAATATATTTTCAATGAGAGGCAAATTGTATATGACTGGAATTATTGAATATTTGTTTTATTTTAATGACACTTAATTATCAAATATGTGTTCCCGAATTAATAGGCTGATTCCAAATGCATCACTAGGAGTTCTTACATGTTAAGCTGTTTTGGCCAGTCATGTTGGGTTGAAACATGGCAATTTTATGTCTTTCACAAGAGATATGCAAAAGGAGCACAGTTTCTTTATAACACTTTAGTAAATCCCATCTTAGAGCTAGAAATGGGAAATTGCTTCAGTTCCATTCAGTGCCCCATTCCTCAAATTAAGATTCTTCAAGATAAAGGATTTGGCAAGATTATCACCCATTAAGCAAGTGCCAACATAACCAGAGCCATGAAATGCTCTTTCTGAAAAAAGTAATAGGATGGGCTCAGCTGTGCAGCCTCAGATTTCCCCATTGACTTTTCCATTGGCTAGCAGAACTCTGGAGTAGGGATGTTTCCAGCATTCCTTTTTCCCCATAAATAGTAGCCAGTTAAGGAATCGTCCTTAAAGCAAAATCTAAACAGTGCTAATCAATGGGTGGAGCAGAGCTTTGGAAGAAAATGTGGTAATTAATTAATTAAATTTAACTTTTTGCTCTTTTGAATTGCTCAGTTAATAGAAAGAAGGTGACAGAGAGATTGTGAGGAATGTTGAGAAGCATTTCAAGGTTCCATCTCTCTTTGTATAAATAAGACAAAAGCAGATGTGTCATGTAAATATTCATGTTAATAAATGAAATGTTGTTCTATAGAAATATTTAATAAAACCCTTTCAAATTTTTACTACCTGGATGAATATTCCTCTTCCAACTTTATCAAATATTCATGTAATCCCAGTTTACAGTAAAAACTATAATTAAAATTTGAAACAAATATTTGAAGAAAACCTCTGGCAGCATTTCTGCAGGTCAAGTTATGTGTGATGATAGTTGAATAGAGCAAGAGTGAGCTGATAAATGGAATACCCACAAGAGAGTGGGAAAGATGCAGCAGAAGAAAAACAAGAAAATACATCTACTAAATACTCTACTAGGTTGAAAGTTCTGCTTGCAAATTGCATGTTATCAAATTTAAAAAATGATTCATAATCAAGAGGTTCTGTTGATAGTTATCAATGTTTCATGTAAATTGAGTGTGGATGTAGCCATTTAAATTTAGTAATTTTTTTCCATTCTTTCCAATTCATTGTTTGGAGCCTATGCCATTCCGAATTAGTTTTATGTGAACCTATCTTTCTCTATGCATATCTGTGCAACTAAAGAATTTGTAGTATTCATTATCTGGAGAAAAAGCAGATACCTTCCCCAACATAAAAAAAAAAACCAAACCAAACAAACAAAAAAAAAAAAACCTAAACAAAAGTCCCACAAATGAGAAAACAAAGAAGATGGGTATTGTTGCAACACTCAAAGAAATAATGTTATAGCACCATTTATGTGCCATATTTAATTTTTTTTTCCCACAATTCTAGAGGTGTGAAGAGATTTAGTTCATGTAACTTCTGAAATGTCAGTTAAAAAAAAAGAAGAAAAATTACTTTCACAGAAATTTAGAAAACCATAAATATGGCTACAAACTATGGTGGGAATCTATGCTGGCATAGACAGGCTCTTCATGTAATCTCCCCATAGACCTGACCCCTCACGGGCACTGCTGGAGCAGAGTTTGGGGAGGCTCAGTACCCATCACAGTTCTGCCTGCCATGCAACACAAAGCACCAGTGCTGGGGCAGAGGCTGAAAGTGAAACAGGACATTGTGGAGCAATGAGGGACTGACTGTGAAAGACAAGCCCCAAGGCATTTGGGGCTTGCTTATGTTACTCTGACCACCAATACTCAGCAATGGCCTTTACCAGCCACTCTTTCCTCCTACCCACCACACATGTCCATGCCAGGTACAACACATGCTCCTACAATATCCCTTTCCTCTCTAAAGTGACAAAGGTCCCTTCCAGCATCATCATCCCTGCCTGCCATCCAACCTGCCCCCCAGAGTGGGTCCTCTTGCGGAATCCCTCAAGGACACATACCCAGGCCCCAGAAAGGTGCTTGCAGGTGGCACACATCTTCTCCTCTCCAATGTATATTCTGTGTCAATGGGTAGGCATTGACCTAGATATTTATGGAAGAAGAAGCCAAAATAATGGTCTTCTCAACCACAATGGGGGTCGTCACTCTAGCTGGGCAAGGGGGCCATGGCCCAGATGGCAGCTAGCCCTCTGTGTGCTGGTTCCACCCCAATTTTAGGTATCCTCAGAGGGTCAGCCACATGGGGAGATGTTCCACCAAAGGGCCACCATTTTCTTGAATTATTACTTCCTAACTAAGCTTGTTGGCATAAGCCACAGATGGCCACATTTATCACATAGCCTCAGGCTGATCTCTCTGATTTTCTCCCTACCAAAAGTCACTTACCTACTGTTACCTGGTCATTACTAGGCTAGACGGATGTTGATTTTATGCCCATATATTAAATTAGATTTTCTCTTTGAAAAGCAGGTGATCCTTGCTTATTTATATATATATATATTTTATCTGTCATGTATACACTTTCGAGGTATACAAATTTAAGTTAGACAAAATATACATAGTTGAATAAAACTTAACACTTTTCTCTTTTTAAAACCATCTGTCAAAGTCACAATACCAGCTATTCTCAGTGAAGTAAGGCAGTTTTTTTAAAAGGACATTAGCCTTAATTCATATGCCACATCTGGCTTTCAAAATCACCAAGACATTGCTTTACATTAAGTTATTTTGTAAATCTAGAAAAAAATGCCACTATGAACATGCTCTTGTGCTGACACTTTATGTGCAGGTTAACCAAAAGAAATTTCTCACCTTTGGTGCATTTTATACCTACTTTAGAAATAAGACCCCCCCCCAGCCAATTATAGAAATTAAAAATTAAATCCCTCCTTGATGTAAAACAAGTTAGCTAACTGAAAATTGAAAAAGTATTAAATAACTGTAAACATTTTTGTTTCTGTCTGTTTCTATTTTTAGGTCAAGCATTTCTATTTCAAGTTTTTGGATTCTGTATCAAAAAAAAAAAAAAAAACACAAAAACAAACAGCAACAGAACACTGTTTAATGCATACTCGGGTCTTCTAACAGCATGCAGAAAACTTATGGCCTCAGAAAACGATGTTCTAAGGCAGTAGTGCTCAAATTATAGCTCTTAAGGGACATGAATATGGCTCTCATGAAACTAATATGTCTCATTTGTGTTCCTTTTGCTGTATTTTAGAGCTGGAGACAGAAGAACAATAATAATAGAAGAAAAACCCTGCACAAAAAGACACCTGCAAGGGAATACTGGAACAGTAGAGAACCAGCTTACAACCCTTTTAATTAAGTGAAAGATGCTGGGGGAAAAAAAAGAGGCATGAGGTAGTGACTTCACTGAATGGAATTGCATATGAGAGAACAGAAATAAAAAATACTCCTTTTCAGGTATTAAAGCTCTCCTGCCTCCTGACTAGGATATTCTAAAGTCTTGAAATAGAAAGTCTAACTGTGTCAAGCCAGCATTTTCAAAAAGCCCCAAGTGTTTCTTGTTCAAAAACTGAGGTTCTACTTGTACATAACTGTTTTTACAGTTGAAAGCCAACCCGAGCTTCAATTTCTACCCTAGCATTTTTTTCATTTCTTTACATTTCTTCCAAATATTACTTCAAAGGCTGACAAAGAGTAGAAAAACAGAAATGTCCTCCCCCAAAAGAATAGTATGAAAGAAATGCCCTCTCTCATTTTTAGTCCTACAGACTGAAGCCTTACAGACTTGAATTTCTATGAGTCTATTTCATAGACATTTTAAGTCTATTTCATAGACTTGAATTTCTATTACTATGAACCTTCAGCACAGATTACATAGAAATAATCTTTGAATACTTTATCAAATCATATTTTTTCTGGAAGCTGAAAGATACTTTAGTAAGGTTCACATAACTTAGTTCTGAGCCAGGGCTATATTCCTTCTCCTGTGTAATCGTCGACACTTCTAGATCCTTATGCACACAAACTCTATAATGATTTAATTTTAAAACATATTTCTATTTAAAACTGGAAAAAAATGATAATACTTCCTATGTGTTCTCAAGATGGTTGAATATGAATTCAGAAAACACTAGATTTTTTTGGTGAACTTTCCATATTTTTTATCCTTTGTATTTGCTTTTCCCAAACATCTTGGCACAGTTTTTTTGACTGTCTGTTTTATCTGTGGAAAGAGAGGTTCTGCCACTCAGTGTTATATCAGAGAGAATATTGTTTACAAAATACTGTATAATCACATCTCCAATGCAGGATCATACCTATGGATAATGAAAAGTACTTTCAAGGAATTGTTCTTGCTTATTTGCTCTGACAGTTTGAGGGGGGTGGTCCAGTCCCACAGAATACAGTGCGCCTCAGTGCTGTGTTGCACATAAAGGAGTTATGTTGCTCAGAGCTAAGCTCTTTGGTTCTGATGCAATCAGACAGACATGCATGTGCTTAGCTTAATGTACAAGAGCAGCTAACCAGGGACACATGGTGAGGTCTGAGCCTTTGGCCCATTTCCTGGAGCAGAGCATGAGAGAAGAAAGATATTTAGTGATCTTAAGGTCAGTACACCTTGTTCTGCAAATATACTGGCTTCAGAAAAACAAAAATCATAGAGATACTTTTTATCTTTTATTGCTAAACAAAGGAAATATGAATCTTCTAAGCAAACATATGAACCAACAAACAAAGACATGAAAAACAGAATGACCCTTAGAAAAATGTAGTCTTTTAACTTTGTATGCTGGCAATATTGAGTATGACTAATCATATCAGGCTGATTACACTCTATGAACTCTTTGTAGGCAATTTCTAAACCAAAAGTTATTTGAAAACCTTCACATAACAAATACATGCCCTTTAAGAGGCCAGCTTTTTCTACCACTGTTCTACTACTATGTAGCACTGGAAATAGAATACTGAAATAAGTTTGGTTTAGGATAACTGATTTTGTGTTTGAAAATTTTTTTGTTCATAAAACATATGAATGTAAATTGTTCAGAAGGGTAAGTCAGATAATTTGTGAAGAAATCTGTTAAAATATGCAAAATACAGAGCATGAGAAAATGAAACTGTAAAGATGCTGCATTTCTTGAGAAATCTCACTCAATGCCTTTGGTGCATATAGAATATTTCGATTCCTAGTAGTCTTGTGGCTACATGCGACTGATGTAAAAAGATGAAACAATGTGATACATGTTATTATGCACAATAAGGGCTACAAGGATCCTTGCCTTCACATGAGTTGTGGTTCAACTTACCAAAATCACACAGTCCAGAGGTCCTGATGTCCATGTGGGACACATAATCATATGTGGTTGTACAGGGATAGTGAAGTCATCTGTCCTTTCATTCCTGTCAAAAGAAGTGAGATAAAAAGAATAGTGAGATTGGACTATGAAATTTTGACGGTTAGCCAACTGCTATCCCATAGTGGAGCAAAAACCCTTTGACAGACCCAAAGTGTCTCATGTGACCAGTTTGTAAGTTCCTTCTTGCCCATGGCTTTCTGAGATAGGTAGAGGGAGCCTTGCTGCTATCAGCCATATATAAGTTTTAGTATGTGATTATTAGAAGGTGAGAAAATCTGGTGAGTGGAAGACTATTTACTGTGTATTTTTCACCTTAAAATATGAGCATGCACTCTCTGGAGATGAAAGACTAAGGTGTGCACAGTTGTGTACACAGCGAAGAATGTTGGCCTTTTCAGTCTTTTAAAGTCTCTGAACTGCAAAACTTGTATTTTTCTTAGATCAGATTTTTACCGGATTTCCATAGCAGAAAAAAGAAAGAAAATTTTGAAGTCCAAAAGAAAAACAGCCAACAGTAGCAATACTACCCAGTCTTAAACTTTTCTAAAAAAGCAATTTCAAAGATATACTGGGGGGAAAAATATACAAAATAAATCATTTTAGAAATTAGAAAAGTCCCATTTGTACTATATGCATATTTATCTTGATTTTAAATTCTGAAGAGAAACACGCTCCACATTAAAAAAAAACCTACTTCTTTTTCCGTTATAAACATGTCTAGGTACATAATGTAGTAATTTAAATCAAATTATGATTTTTCTGTACTGGAATGCTTGGCAACACTTAAAAATTCTAATTTTCTTTAAGACACAGATTTGTCCTTGTAAAATGTATCTTTTTAAATTGATAAACAGTTCAGGGAATGACACATTTTGGTTGGGATTGAGAATAAGAACTTGTATCTCTTCTCAATACATTATCACAGGCTCAAGGGACTCAGTAGTCCACTCTGTTCACACCAAACACACACTGAAGATACACCTGAGCCTACACTTACTTTATCCCCCTGATGTTATGTGAGATATGGAGGGAGAAAAATGTTATCTTTACATTGGTTAAATTGCTTCATTCTATTCCTTAATTTCAAGTTCATTTCTGGATGGATAATTATCTCTTCTGTGAAGGAAACTAAAATCTGCTGTGATGGTTATGCTAACAAAGTCTAGAAATGCTCTGAAATTTGTTGTCACTGCCTTGTACTATAAAATGTCTGCAGTGCAAGGCAGCTTAGTGTTTTCTTTCAAACCTCAGCAGTGTGAGAAAAGAGAAAGCTTTGGGGCTTCAACAAAATAATTTCATGTTACAGTAAGTAGTAGAAGGCAGTTTAGCAGTCAGGTATTTAAACTGAGATATAAGCATTTACAGCTGCCTCCTGCTGCGCACTCAGCATTGTTTGCTGTTTTAGAGGTAGATCATTGCTTAGCGTGTTTGATTTAGTTTACAGTTAAGTGTGATGATTGTGCTGTGTTGCAGTGCTGAAATCGCCCTTATAACATCAATTCATAGGCATTGAAACGTGCCAGTAAAGTATCAAGAAGCTCTACTGGCATTTTGCTGTGTAAAAGTTCATTTTTGCTGTCCTTTGTTGTTATTTTCTATCATATTATTAACTTATTGGGATTTTCAGAAGCCTCTCATCAAGTTCAGTAACGGAGAAATAAACCCATAAAACTAAAATTAAAATCTAACACATTATTTTGCAGAAAAAAACCACTGTTAAGTGGTGTATTAAGACTAAACCAGAAGATTTTGAACTTCACGTTCTTCTTACACCTAATTATTTTCAGTTACACAGTCAAAACATTTTTTCAAAGACCCAGTGCTTTAACAATGGAAGATATGTTATACTATAGTTTTCAAGTCACATGATTAAATAGAATAAGACAGCTTATTGTAACACAAATGATAACATTTACTCAGAGTCACATCATTTAAAGTATGATCAGAGTGGATTTTCCCCACTGAATAAGAAAGCATATAATTTACACTCATTCCTTTCTTAATTTCTTTCTACCAAAACAATACTCTGTTGGGTGGAAGATAGTATGACAGGTCCTTGTATTGTAGCTTTAGTTCCACTACATTCATGACAGAAAAGGTAGAATTTATCTGTATTATTAGTTAATTAAAAACTAAATTTCTTTGACTCGTACTCTAGCTTGCCACTTAAAAATTAATTATGGACAATAACAAATAGCAAAATGTTCCTTTTCCAGACTAAGTTCCTCATTGGGATGCAATGAAAATGTTAATAATTAATCAAATAGTCAAACTTGGTATTATTTTTTGCTACCTCACTCACATACAAAACCTCACTGATGTTAGTTGACTTTTTTGTTTCATAAATATTTATATATAATTCCATTTTCCTTGTAAATTGCATTTTTTCACCCCAAAGGGAGGAAAAAACAATTTGTGTGTTAATTTTATCTCACTGGTTTTGTTCAGCTTCAGTAGTTCTGTATATAAAATCAGAGATTAGATAAAAAGGAATGCATGCAACCTGTGTTTTATAATTTATAGAATAATAATTAGGCAATGTTGCTAATTTTGTAGCAATTCAGGTACATTGCTACCTCCCAGCAAAAATTGAAAAGCAGGCAATTCAGTGTTCCTGTTCCCCCTACTGCCCAACTTTAATACTAATTTTGTTTAGAGTCTGCTGCCCCCTACAGAATAATTAAATATTTAGCATTTTACAAACCCAAGGATTGGTGTCCATTATTTTTAAATGTTACCTGGACAAGTTAATGCCCATGTTCCATGGAAGGAAGCAGAGCTCTATTTACTATTTAACATGCTCTGCATTACCTGTATAAAAACAAACAAACAAAAAAAAAAAACCAAACAAACAAACAAACAAGCTCACAACTTTGTGTTATATTGATAATTTTTTTTAAGTGATGTGGACCATTATTGAACCACTGAAATAAGGTGAAATATTTTTTTACATCCTCCAATAAAGCAGAAAGCAAGTTTACTAACCTTTGAATCTCAGGTAAGTTAATTTTGTACTTTATCAGCTGCCACCTATATACTATTCTTTCCAGACTCCACTATCTGTAACAAACAGCAGCAGTTAAATGCAATGATGCACTTCAGATTCTAATAGAAAGCAGACTGTGAATAGGATAGGGAGGAATACATAATACTCTAAATGTAAACTTTCTATTTCTAATTATATTTCAAAAATATAACATGCTCTTTGAAAAGTAATATTTGTAATAGTTGCTATTCCTTTGAGGTAACTTTTTTAAATAAAAAGAAGACCTAGATATATTTCCTGTGGCAAACCTCAAATTGAATAGGTAAGTTTGTTCTCTACAGATATGCCCTAGCTGTCTCATATTGCATTGTATATGTCCATCATTTAGGAGATTATACATGAAGGAGAGGAAGCCAAAGAATCTTCCATCATTTTCAGTCCTTGCAATTGTGTGGAGAAAGAAAATAAGCAGGGGATTTCATATGGCCTGGATTAGTTCCCTTTGGTGTTCCCTAGAAACAGGCATTAGAGGAAATAGAAGTGTCATGAATGTGCTTGAGTTTCTCTTCATAAATACTTCCCAAAACTCACAGCACAGAAACTCACATGTCCTTGACTTATTGAAATGAGCAAGAATTTAAGACACTGCAGTAATGACATTCCTAAATGTGGATCTCAGATTCAGTCAAAGAGAGAAATGGAGAGTTTCTAGCCAGGCAGAAGCCGGGGAAAGAGTTGGAGAAGAATGTAAATAATTCTTTATCTCTCTTGTTCACATTGTTTACAGTTAAGTTCTATCAGTGTGCATCAAGCACTCTGCACCAATGGTGTGGGTTGTTTTCACTTCAGGACCAATGGAATTGGTTTTACTCTCCGCAGCCTTCTGAATCAGTCTTCTCATTCCCATCCTGCCTCGACAGCGACACCTAAAGCGTCTCCATTTCTCTGAGTGTTTCTCCAAATACTCAAAGACACTAGTCTTGAGGAGACAGGTACAGGCTATGCCTTTCCAAGGCATATGGTGAATGACTCATGGAGCATAAAGTTGTTTGAACATGGCTGCTTTTGTTTACAAAATAATTTTGTAGAGATGTTAGCAAACCCAAGAAAACTTATAGGCATTTTGATGCCTTAGCTCCTTCATATGTTGGAAACAAATCCCAGATTTAATGAAGATATTACAATAGTTGTCTGTAAAGGAAGGGGAAATGAACCCATGAAGACTGACTCAAACACATTAATGGGTTGTACTCCTTACATAAGCACAGTAAAAATGTCCTCAAAAAAAACCCAAAGATCTTTCTCAGGTGAAAGGTTACAACCTTTGCACCAGTAAATGCAATAAAGACAATCCTACCTGTGTATAAAATAACTTGTCCAGAGAAATTGTCTGGATGATATTACTTTCAATTAAGAAACTATTTGCTTTTGAAACATATTTCAGTAATTTCTCACCTTCATGTTTAAAGAATTAATGTATTTACTGGAAGTAGAAAAAGGAAGCAGAAAGATGAAAAAGGCTTCAGAAAATAGGTGGGTTTTTTTCTTCACAGAAAGAACAGAGACATTAAAGGCAGAGGAGACGTCCCTGCAAAAATACCTATTAAATGTATTTTCCAACTTTCATCCATTTTCGTACTCTCTATAAGAATCTGCCATTCACTCAAATGATACATTTATTTCCAATGTATGACAGGAGCATATATGTTCACTGCTTCACAAAAAACTATAATTTAAAATATAACACTACACTATTAAAGCTGAAAGCTTTTAGAACAAATCACAAATCTGACACTTCTCTATGGTTTTAACTTGACTAGGTTAGGAGATGAACTGAATAAAAAAATAGCTTTTCAAGCTTCATCTAATACTTCAAATAGACTAAGTGCAGATTTTGTAGATTTAAATATTCACATTAATATTGATTTGCAGGAGTATCAGGGAAGAAAAACAACACCATTAAAATGATAGAGACATAATTCCAATTATAGTTGTTGGCAATGGAACTGCTGCATTACTAAAATCTACAGTCTTAGATTAGAGAGGTACTGCAGTGATTCAATCCAGGGAGAAGATAAAAGAACAAGAAACATGTCATTGCTACAAAACCAGAACCAATAAAGAATGTAACACATTTTAACAGCAAGATATTTTTTATCACAATAAAACTGTACCACTATATGGAAGAAAAGCTCTCAAGTATTTATCAAGCAAAGGTCTGAAAACCTGTAGACTCTGAACAAGTCCTGGATTCCAGTTCAGACTTTGAAGATTTTTTCTGTATTTTACATGTTTGATATTTAATTTAAACAATAAAGAGGATGCTGTTATGGGAGCAAAAAAACCCAAAGATCTTTCTTAGATGAAAGCCCCAGTCTGAGTCTCTTCTATGATACTATGATTCT
Organism: Chloebia gouldiae; assembly: GCA_003676055.1. Lineage (NCBI taxonomy): Eukaryota > Metazoa > Chordata > Aves > Passeriformes > Passeridae > Chloebia > Chloebia gouldiae. Next base: position 37,737,987 of record QUSF01000002.1, read on the forward strand.
GTAATATAACCCCAAAAGGAGGAAAGTGCTACCTCACCCACTGGACATTGCAGCCTTCTCAGAGGAAAAAAAAACAAAACTGAATATTGGTCAGGAGACTCCTTAGCATATGGATTCCAGTAGGATTTATGTATGAATAATGTGGTCTTGCAAATCAGGTGATCTCATGGCCAGTGTGATCTGTTAAGAGGAAGGAAGATGAAGTGCAGGTGAAAGTCATCTTTAGGTACAGATGTAAATTCTTTGCAACAGCAGCATTGCAGCTTACATTCCCACTTGTGTTTCTGTCAGTGAACCAATTTCATTGTGTTGATAGCACATAGCATTAATCCTCTGTATCATAGTATTAAAACAATTTCCTTTTCTTTGATGCAATTCAGCATTTTAGTATTTCACTGGGAGACAGAAGTCAAGGAAATGATTTTGCTGTCCAGCTGATGAAGAGTTGCAGGATTTTAGAATTCAATGTTCTTTTTCCAATTAGCTCAGCAAGGAACGTTTTTTAGACATCTCCAAAACTGTCCCTGAGACTGCCAGGTACAAAATAATATAGAATTTACAGTTTTAGAGAAAACTCAGGATTGTTTAAACTGACTGTCTTAATTACATCAGAGAATGTTTCCTTACACTTGAATGGTTCCAACTCTGGCTTTGAAATATCTTTAAAACCTTGGTCACATTCTGTCATTCAGGCCTGGGCAGACACTTAGTATGCGTAAAGATCAGGTTTGCTGGTGTCTCAAGTGTCTGTTCAGGGTTAGAAATAAAGGTGTGCAGAAGAAAACTGATCACAGTTATAGCTCTATAATTTTTGGCTTGCATTCTTTTAATTTAATTTTGTCAGTTTTGTTTACTTTGCTTTGTTTACTTTTTTTACTTTGTTTACTTTTTTTTTTCTCATTCGTATCTTGCCGTTATTACTTGCTTCAATGATGTGGCTCATTTGTAGATTCTAGCATGTAAATTTTAATCTAACCTAAATATTTCAGCAATGCTCATATTTGCTTCTTATCTTCCTTTGTGCAGCATTACCTTTCCTTAGACCAGTTATTTTAATGGTAGGATTGCATTCTTTTCATTGCATTCATGAGATACTTATAGAAATCATTCTATTTAATGAAACTATTTCTCACTCTAATTTGTCTTTTCATATGTAAAAATGCATCATAGGAAATTTAAAAAACACAGCTAAGTACCAGAACATATTTTTTCATTTCAGCTACAACTCTCTATGTCAGCATAACATATTTAACTACCTGATATATGGATACAGCATTCCCTATATCTTATGGAGTTTTATGCAATTGAAGTAACAGTACCAACACCATAAGTGTGGTTAAACAACATACACACAAGATGCTGGCTTCTTAACATGAATGGTCTAAAAACCTGTTCCTCTTCTTCCATAATTCTGCTTTACAAAGTGAAACCCTAGGGTTTTGTGTGAGTGCAATAACAGTAGAGATAAATTTCCTTAACAGAAAGGACTCTCTATGGCATGGTGCTTCAGTGAGAAATATAGTTCTTTCTATTTCCTTAATGCATCCAGTCGTGGTTCCTAATTTTAGCCAGTCACTGCTCCACTGTATCCTCTCTTACATTTAGTCCTGCAGTTTTACAAAGTCACCTTGACAGCAAAACAAATTTTTTCTGTATTGAATTTGTATATGATTTAAGCTAGAGGTAGAGATTTCATGATTGTCTTTAGCATATGACAGACCTCAGAATTTCCTCTCTTGTGAAGATACTGACCCACTAATCCTTCTACAAAAAAAAAAAAACCCAGCCAGTATTAACCAGATAAAATGGTTAATCAATAAAAAGCACATCCATCCATCCCTGCTGAAAGTAAAGACTCTTGTTCTGTAGACACACAAGAGAAATAACACTCCTTGGATGTTCCATTTTGATCTGAGAAACAGGATAAGTGGTGGGTGCTACTGCCACTCGTCCTGTCAGCTTGCAGCAATCTGTAGGATTGGCCTTCTCTGAACTTCCCTGAAGAGCTGGGTCTGTTTGGCTGTGCTTTAATAGTTCTCCATTATTTCAGTGACTTACTATAGTAATGCCTTGAATTCTTTTATTTTTATCATAAAAGCCATCCTACCAAGGTGAGATACAGAATGCAAGTATGCATCATGTGATAAATATGTATTCCTTTTTTGCCTTATTTTAATTTTTAAAGAAATTTAGTGCACTCTACATCTTGTCACATGAGAAATGTTAACCAAGTTTTCTCTATAGATTTTTTTCTATATTTACTTTATCCACATCTCTTCTATCCTTCTTATCTTTTTGTTTCTCATAGGGAAAATTTGTAGTCTAAAATAAATTATCTTGTACATGCTGTATAAGCTGTCTTTTTATAATTATATCATATATTATATAGAACTGTGTGCTTATTTTTTGTGGGGATCTGCTTAATAAAAAATTTATTTTGATAATCTTCACTGCCTTACCCTTCATTCTTTCTTTTGCCATCTTTTTTCTTGTACATTGTAACTACAATTACCCACCATTATCAAGGATACAAGAGTTTTTTGATATCTATTCCTCTTTTATTAAATTTGAAGACACAATTTACATCGTGGAGTATTACTGAATGATGTTTCTAGGATTTGATGCCATGGTCATGGGTTACTTGTAAGGTAGTTGCTAATTTTGATTCCACCCCTCTGTATCATCAGTTAGGGTTGCACTTCTCCTGGTACACTTGCTTTTATTTATGAATATTACATTTATTTTATTTTTAAAATAATTTCATTACCAATCAGACTCATGGTTGGATTAATGATTGGAATATCTGAGATATTCACAGTCTATGTCACTTTTGAATAACCTTAATAATAACTCAACATCAACCAGCACTACCAGTCACTTCTCACACCTGATCCAGAAAAATCATGAATACAATGAGTAGTACAAATCCCTCTGGAATTCTTATCATTATCCTCCATCCTCAACAGGAGCTGATAATTTTTCCCTGCTTTTTTTTTTCCATGCTTTCAATCAACTATTTAACTGTGACAGGACTTTTCTGCTTTCAAAAAAAAAAAAAGAAGATTGTTAGATTGTTAAAGGATTTTGGAAGCTGATATATACTGTTATGAGACTTATTGACAAGTTTATTGACATATGTCTTCAAAACTTGTAGGTTGCATCTTTATTCTAAAAAAGCTGTATTGACATTCACCACAGTATCATACATTCGCTTAATTCTATTCTTTGTTATAGTTTTGATTGCTTTGCTTGCTACAAAAGTCATATGCACTCAGACCAGTGACTATTTGTATAGAGGTCTTGTAAAAACCTTTGTGAAAATGATACTGCATCATTTACTGTCTTCCTTTCCTGAGATAATATGACTAAATAAAATGTGAGACTTTATACCATAGTCACCATTGTGTCAACTTCATACTAAGCTTCAGACTTCATGCATAAAGAGAACCTAGTCCTTGCTGGTGAGGAATTCTGATGAGGAGCTTATTGAGAATCACTTTTTTCTCTTGAGTTTATTCCTTACTTTTTCCCCTCTTGCTTGCTATTATCATTTTTATTACTGGGTTTTCATTGGTTGGGTTTTTTTCCTTCACTTGAATTTTTAAAGTGATCTTTTCTCAACCCAGAATTTTTATCATTTTTATCTGATTCTCCACCCCATCCTACCAGAGCTGGAGGGAAGAGTGACCTTCATGTTTTGTCATGAAGAGTAAACTTTTCTAGGAGAAATGCAGATACAGCATAGACTCTCTGATCCAAACACTCTTGTCAACCAGGGCCCAGATGACTTCTGAATATCCAAAAGGCAGGAGACACAATTTCTGGACTTTCTCCCTCTGTCCTGTTGAGGAGAGGGAGTGATAGATTGGCTTGGTGGGAATCTGACAGCTTGTCAAGGTAGTCCCACCACATTAAAGTACTAAAACAAAAACCAGCCAAAATAATATAGAAATTTCATTTAATGGCCTTTTCCTGGTCTTATCTATGTTGGTTATTTTCTCTTGCAATTCCACTTATTTAAAGGAGTTGCTCTTCAGTACACTGTAATTGTGAACTTCATATAGTTATGCTTATCCTGCTTGTGAAAAAGCAATTTATGTCTCCATGTGGATGGCCATGTCATCTTCTGCAGGAAAGCTGCAGATGTGTTTTCTCTGTGAACCTTCATATGTATCCTCTTCTACATCCAGAAATAAAATTCCTCTTTGCTTTTGAAAAGTAATGTATTTTACATGGGTAATATAAAATCACAAGTGTGTTTTATAAACTCAGATGGGTTTTCTTCAGATTATACAGTCCCATTCTTTGTAAGTAAAGGCTGTAAAATACCACTTCTACCTCTGTAATGCAACCAGTATTTCAATGTGTAGAACTATACTAGAATGCATTTCTAGAAAAACATCACACACATATTTGATAAGAAATAAATGCAATGTACTATAACTCTGTAACGATTTGAAAGGAATGGTGATGGTGGGGTGTGTGCTCATTTTTAGTGTTCTCCTTATCATCACCTCTACAGAAGAAATAACCCTGTTCCATTTTCTCTTCAATAAAACCACATGGAATTAAATTGACAGGGAGAGCAGCATCTGCATAGCTAATACTGCTCTCGAAACAGCATGTGAAATAACACTGAACACTGAAAGAGCATCGAACATTGAAATAAAATATGTCAACTAATTTTGTCTCTCCTGACTAATGATTCTGTTGCCAGAAAATGAAGTTATGCCTGATACATCTGTCTGGACAGTGATTTCCTGTATCTCATCATAATTTAAAAGCCATGTTTTCAGCCATTTTTCTGAAATGGTAACTACCAGCAGTAGTAATTTGTGACTGAGATCTTATGTAGCATGGAATTTAGCACAAAAGGTAGGAAGGTCCAACTGCATCATGAGTTACAGTGGCTGGAAGCAGGAATACTAGAGACAGAAGGATTCCCTGTGAAGGAGCGAATTTTCCCTTGGTGATAAGAAACAGCTGCAACGTTGTCTTGTAGCCAGCCTGGAATCTAGGTGCTCAGAGGTCACCTTTAGGTAACAGAGCTGGGCTGGGAATAGACTCAGGGCTGGGCAGAGGTGCCTCATGGAGCTGCTCAAAGGACTGGTGTAGATGAAAGTGTGCACAAGGTATCAACTTCTGACACATCTTTGTAGGGATTTACATCTTTATGGGACCACCTCTAGCAGCAAGATTCTGTCCTCTACATTGTTCCTTATTTTATATTCATATTTAAGCACAAGCGTGTGGGCTACTCATAGTCCACGGGATCTGACTCCACAAGCATCCCAGTGAATGGAGCACCACCACGGGAGTCTTGTCCTCAGACCAGTCCACCCATTCTGTGTAAGTGTGCTGTTCAGTGCAAGCAAAACCACTGCTGTGCAACCAGTGGCTGCCGCACAGTCTGAGAAGGAAAGCCCTCATCTTATGTACCTTCAGGGTAGCCTTTCACATTATGATTACCAAGGGGAAGGAAATACCTTAGAATGTTGCTGAAAAAAATGGGTTCTTAAGTAAAAAAGACCCACTTTTAAGTTGCACATATGAATGCCTCTGTCACTTTAGCTTTCTCAGTTGGGTAGCTATAATTTTTTTTTAGATTTGCTCAGGTCTATGTTAAAATGACTTAATATCTGTTCAAACAATATGAACAATAAGACAAATGGCTTATTTTATGCCTGGAATCTTCTTAAACAGTGTCTCTAAAACTGGATTGAGGAAACACTTCATTCAATACTGTGCATTTATAAATTTCTAAAACAGTAGCATCTGACTGATACATGTAATATGAGATACAGTCATTTGTGCAGGCAGATTGGCAAAGAAAAGGATGTCCACGACAACAGACACTGGCATATTCTTCCTTGATTAATAAGCTGTAGTAGATAAAGTTGTTTAAAAAGACAGGTGTGAAGTGCAGCTAATATGGCTTATTATTAAGCATCCAGCTATGTGACTGTGATCTTTGCTTCTTTAAGTAACTCTGCTGAACAGTCACATTTCCCATGTGCACCAGTGTGAGAGACATTCCTTTAACCCCTTTATCAGGCCTTTTTTTATTTCATTGTTCCCCTTATAGAACTAAAGTAAGCCAGGATGATGTCCTGCTTGAAGCTTTTGTCATAGGTAAAGTTGGTACACTAGCAAAACTATTCTGCTGTCCTGTCAATGAGTGCATTTGCCCACAAAGGACTTTCCAGAACTAGAGATCTGGTTGCAATAGCAATTCTCCCAGGAACAGGGCTAACTGGCTGCTCCTCACAGTTTCAATGCTCATCAGAAAAAACATCCAGACCTGATCATTAGCCTTATCTAAATATACCCTAAAATCTGACATTTAAGAGTTTAAATTCTCATTAAAAGCTACAGGAAGGTAATAAAAATTGAAATTAGACAGTACTGTCAGCACACTACATCTTTGCAAGAAAGTAATCTCAAGGTTGAGTAATGATGGGATACGTTTATGTTAAAAAAATACACTCATGTAGCCTTGGGAAAAAAATTATTTTTTATTGCTTCACTGACACCAAATGCCAAATGTAGCATTAAAATCTCACATTGTCCAGTGTACTGGATCTGGCTGAAACAGAGTTAATTTTCCCCACAGCAGCCCTCACAGGGTTGTACTGTGCATTGGGAGCCAGAAGAGTGCTGATAGCACACCGGTGTTTTGGCTACTGCTGAGCAGCGCTGGCACAGCATCACAGCTGTCTCTCCAGCATCCCTCCCCCCTATCAGCTGGCCCACGGCTGGGCAAAATCTTGGGATGGGACACAACTTGAACAGCTGATCCAAACTGGCCAAAGATATCTGCTCAGATATAAAAGCTAAGAAAAAGGAGGAGAAAGGCTGGAGAGGACATTAATTATTTACAATATTTGTCTTCCAGAGCAACCATTACACTTGCTGAAGCCCTGCTTGCTCACAGGAAGTAGAGAATAAAATGTGTAGGCGTTTTTCCTTTGCTTACATAGGAATACCTTTGCTTTTTCTTTAGTAAACTGCCTTATCTCAACCTATAAATGTTTACATCTTATTTAGTCTGCCCTGCCCAGCTGTGGAGGAAAGAGATAGAGTGGCTTGGTGGGCACCTGGCTTCCAGCCAAGTCTACTCACCACATCCACCTGTAGACAACCATGCAAGCTTTTTAGTAAAAGCTAATCAGACACTTAAAACCTCTTGCCTTTATGACCAATGAAATGATCTCATTCCATTGAGCATTTCACTGTGGAGGTTTTAGATTTCCACAACTACTGCTTGAAAAATAGTCTCAACATCACCCAAGAATTGATGCCTTCCATCAAATAAGAATGCTGTTGATTATTTAAATATTTTATACTCCAGACTTAGTCACTAGTGGTCACAGATTTCACCCCAGGAAATTACCGACTGTGGAGGTACCCACATCCAGACATTGAGAGCTTCTTTTGTAGTCAACAAGGAAGAATAAGCAATCTTAGGCCATGACTCTTTTGAATTATTTTAGATGTCTGTTTTAGAGCAAGGTAAATCAAGCCAATAAAATGCCTACTGATTTTGCTGAGTGCCTCATAAGAGAGGCCATTTGTAGCTCCACATTTGTTGGATTATTAGGGCCTTCTGAGAGATATGGTGTGACAGCACAGGGTTTGTGTTCACTATTTCATACTATTTCATACTATTTAATCATAGTAAAATAACAGAGCTAGAAGAGGTGTTCAAAGGCAGCATGTGTGTGAGAAGCGAGCACTGCAGTTGCAGCTAACATAGAAAATGTGTATCTTGGGATGAGAGAAAGCCAGAAAAAGGATAGAAGGAAAGATGAAATAGTCATCTCAAAGCAGTGGGCTGATGCAAATGGCTGAGTAGCAATCAATATAAACAGTTGTGATCCCTCTCAGATTTTTATGCATATATACAGGCTGCTTTGGTCTTATTAATGTCGTACAACCACCAACCAGCAGAAGTGTCAGCTTGTGAAAGTAGAATGGCTAAAATATAGGAAAGAAATGTATCAAAATGGAAGGCAGAGACAAAGTTTATAACAGTTTATAGTGACAACAGCAAATAGTGTCTTCTTGACCTATCACTAGGAGGAATTGTATTTCTCTCAATTTAACTGTTTGAAAGGCACACAATTTCTGGGGTTGACATCATCATTTATGTCTTTTTTTTTTTATCTGGTTGGCAGCATTTTCAGATGTTTTGTAAGAAGCATTTGAATTGCTTATTAAGAACGTTTCATCTATTTATTTATTTGGAAAAGCATCCTCATGCATGCATCATCAATCATCTTCTATGAGCTTGAGTCAGCTGTGGATCCTGAGCTCAGCAGGTGACTCATACTGACACAAAACACACAGATTGTATTATTGTTAGGTGCTCTTGCTGACATTATTAGTGTCATAGGGATAGACTGAACTTGGGGTGTCTGTACCGTCAAGTGAAAGCTGAATCATGTAGACATTCCATGTCTGCAATTTAAAAATAACCCCTTGGTCAGGGGAGACACATAAGCAGAAGTTTTGTGATTGTTATTGTGACAATTCATTGATTTTTAAAGCCATAACAAGGGGCTTATAACAAGCGGCATATAACAATGAGTCAGAAGGAACAGAAGCATGAGTTAGCCGTATCAGCTGAATTCTGTAAAAACTCTTGGTCTAGCAACGTATGTAGGATTGCTGGGATAGCTGAGAAACACTAAGTGCCTCCACCATGTCATTTTACTCTGTGCTTCTTGATCTGTTCTAAACTTCTCCAGCTGTGTTATGTACCTCTGACTTTTGATAGTGATTCGTGAAACTGGCAAGAAGAATACAACATAAACTGGAATTTGGTGGTGTTGTAGAAATCCTGGATAAATATTTAAAAAATAGGAGTTGAAGATCCTTGCAGACAATGAGATGAGCACATGCTAAAGATCTGGCAAATCTTGCAAAAAACCTGGTATGAGACCTTACTGGGTAAATGACAAGAGTACAAAAAAAAAGTTGAAGGAAGTGATGTTTCCATGAACTTTTATGTCCCACAATACAAGGTAAGCTGGAACTAATCCTTCTGATGATTAGCAAGTCGAAAATCAATACGTAGTTTGAGACCTAATTAAATATATTTCTTTACCGTGAAAAAAAGAAGTCTGAGAGAGGGCTTACTGCAGCCTTTTGCTGATGGGAAACTGCAGAGATGGAGCCAGACTTACCCCAGCAGTGCATAATGAATGGCAAGATACAGCAGTCACAGCTTTCAGTGAGGGAAATTCTGATTGGTCAAAAGAAAAAAACCTCTTTGCTCAGAGAATGTTTAATCACTGAAGCAAGTTATGCAGAATGGTCATAGAAAAAGCACCCTCAGAGATATTAACAACTGGATTGAACAAGACTCAGGCAAACCTGTTTTGTTTTTTTTTCTAAACCTGGTTTAACTTAGAAACCAGCACTGCTTTGAACAGCAAGTTGTCTTGAATGATCTCCAGGGTTCCATTCCAAACATCCTTTCCTTTTATCATGCTTTGCTGCCTTAGCCCTGGAATTAAAGAATTCTCCCTCTGACAGCTGTTGCCATTAATATTTACATGAAATCCTGCAGGAGTTCTTGGCCAGCTACCTTCATCATTGGGCTGCTGAAATCAGTCACGCAGACCACTGGTGACTAGAATATGTTGGAACAGACAGATATAATATAATGCAAATGAGAAGAAATGATGAAATCTACTTGTATCCTGTATTAGTTTTGGGGAAATATATCATGCACATCATGCTAGCTATTCACTGAAAACATCTGTTTGGTAGAAACAAAAGCAGCTAAGATTTTTTACTTAAAAGAAATAGAGATAATTGAGAATCTGACACTAAGGCTCTAGATTCTCCTATGATCTGGCCTATTTAATTTATTCTGGTTTTCACAGCAAGGTTAAAGTAATGTTACTATTAACTTACTCAGTTAAGAATTATTTCAAAGAGAAGTTTTCTATCTGCAAAGATTCATGATGTCTTAATGAACTCAGTAAATAACCTCACTTAGTATATAATGGTCTGAGTATCAGAATTATGGATTGTTGACTGCCTTGATAAAGAGATGGGGTTTTGTTCCAAATGTCAAATGTATATATTCTGCCTTTTCACCACATTTATCGGTAAGTGCTATAAGCCCTGAATTTCACAAATTGTCAGGCATATTTATTGTGGGAGTGTAGCTTTCTGCTTCCAGTTCTCTTTTCATTTAGAATTGCTAATTAGTTACCTCATAGTTTAAGATGATACGGCTTAGACTGCAAATTATTTCAGGGTAGTTATAAGCTAGATGAAGAGCAGCTGAAAAACAGGTGTCTCTCTTATGATTGGATGCTGTGTTAGAAATGAAGAGAAAGTAATGATTGCTGAAGAAGGAAATTGGAGAGAAATCTTTACCTCAACATGTAAGTGCACACAGTATGTTTGACATTTTATGAAGCAAGTACAGCACCACCTCATTTCAGAGGTTTAATGACAAAATTAGAATAATATGTCAGTGAAAGGGTAGGACGCCAGCAGCCAGACGAGGATTTGCATTGAAAAATGTACAGAAGACATCCTTTATGCTGTTTAAAATTTGCACTCTGGGAGAAGTAGAGGTCTGAATTATATGGTCAATTTTCATCCTAGTCCTGTAGATGAACTATGTCCAAATGGATAGTAATTCATTATGCTATGCTTTTCTATTGTTTTTATGTGCAGTTTTAATAATTTTAAAATATGTTATGCTTAGCAATATGGATTAAAGCTCTTCATTTTAGGGTAAACTATACTTACCTCCAAGTCAAGAAAAACCTTAAATTTCTGACAAGCAAAATCCTTTGGCATCCAGTAATTTAACTAAGATATAGTGCTTTTTAAAAGGTATTACATATTAGGGACAATGAGAATTTTCTGATTTTTGAATATCGTTCCTTTAACTGCAGTGGCTCCCCAAAGCCTTGTTGGGAACCATTCCTGAAAAATACACCCTATCAAGTTTTACATGCACATGAACATGCACATGCACAAAAACAATGTTCTGGGAAAATAACGAGGATAAGCAGGAACTTTTACCCATTGTTGAACTATTTCAGACTCCTCTAAAATTAATCAGCATAAAATAGAATAAAACAACTTCTTCTCTGGTCAATTATGACTCCTTAAAATTTCCTAGGTATAAAAACCAAAATTATATCAAACCCAAAACCAAGCAAACAAAAATTATGTAACAGTTTGAACATGCTGAAACTTCTCAACTTTTGTGAGTACAAAACATAAAACTGTAGATTTTGCAGGCTGCAGCTGCCCTTTCTGTTCTTAGAGAACATTGCTAAGGAAGGAGAAAGTCTAGAAAGTATATAAGGCTGGAAGTTTAGCTGAAATTAGACTGCTTTGAAAACCACAGGAGGTCTGGCTTGAAAAGCACATTTCCATGGCATTTTCAGTATTGAGTTCTTGAGTTTGCTTTTTAATTCTGAGTAAAACATTATTTTTCTAGAAAACAAACAAACATATTAAAATTCAACTTCCTAATCACTTATTGTAAAATATATTTAGAGATCTGTGCCAGAGAAAAGTGGGTTTAGTGACACCTTTAAACATGATTTTGTTGATGGAAATTGATAGAATCAAAATTATCTGCTAGCAAGGAAATCTTGGCACACAAATTCAGCAATCAAGCATTCATTTTAGCCACTCTAAAGGACTGAAGAAAGAGTTACTATTATGTGGTATGTGCAAAGATTATTTAAAGTACCGATGGAAATAATAATTTTTCCAGCTAGGAGCTATAACTTTATAGAATCAGTTTTTCTTTATTAAGAAATAAAATTTGTAAGAGAGCTCTTGACAAGGTATGAGACAGTCACTGATACAAGGCAATGCAATAAGATGAGCCCTTTCCTCAATGCTGGCAAGACTGGCTAGAACAAAGAATTGTCAGTTTGTATCTTGCACTCTGTGATATAATGTGATATGCACCTAACTCATCTTCAAACTTCAGTACTTTGAATAAGGTAACTCTTGAGATTAGGACATCTAAATAGAGATGTGTTCATAGTGATATCTTTAGGTCCTGTGAATCCACACAATAGGAATGTGGGATTTGATTCAGTTAACCAAAGGGAACACTGGAGGTGCCCTGAAATATTTCATCCAGATTCTAGCTGCCACTCTAGAAATTTGTGGATCCCTCATAGGTCTTGTCTCAGACGTACTTGTCACATGGGAATACTTCAGAAAACTTCACATGCTTGTTAGACAGCTGAATTTGAAACCTCAAGGGGGTCTAAGGTGGACAGCTAGAGCACAGGCACGAGTATAATGTCCCAAATTATCACAGAGTAAATGATATAGAGAAAACTCATGTCTCTAATTTAAAGTGACAGCTGGAGACCTATGAGAATGTCTTAGGACACCATTAATCATACTGAGTCATATGTGTGGGCACCTGAATAGATTCCTCAGTGCCATTGTAAGCTGTAGGTTTATGCAAGTGTCATATTTTAACCCCACATGGCAACCATGTAGCTACTCCCTCATTCCTCACCCAACCCTCTTCCTGCGGGATAAGAAGGAGAATAGGAAAAAGGTAAAACCCATGGGTTGAGATAAGAGCAGAAAAAAGTCAAAATTAAATAGCATATAATATTGATGATGGTAAGATGATGATGATGATAGTAATAGCAACAAAAAGGAAGATAACAGAAGGATAGAAAGAGGAATAACCACAAGAAAAACAGGTGACCCACAGTGAAGTTCCTCACTATCTTCTGATTGATGCCCACACTGTTCCTAAGCAGTGACTGGCCCATCCTGGACAACTCTCCACCATTTATATACTGAGCATGATTCCCTGCGGTGTGGAATATCCCTTTGAGTCATCTTTCCTGGCTGTGGTCCCTCCTGGCTCCTTGTGCACCTCCTTGCTGGCAGAGCAGGAGAAACTGAAAGTCCTTGATATAGAGTAAGCACTGCTTAGCAACTACTAAAACATCAACACTACAGTTCACTAACACCAGATTTCAAAACAGAAATAAAATTAATTCCCAGTCAAAACAAGGGCAGAAAGACACAAACACCAACAAATTTTACAAAGCTATTATTTTAAAAGATTGTTGTCTAAAGATATATTCTCAGTACTAAAAAAACTCCTCTTCAGTGTCCTGATAAATATATAATATTTATTATATTTTACCAAATCTTAGAGAAATTAATGTTACAAAATATCTATAAATTATGATATAACATGAGAAGTAAAATAAAGAATGTTTGATAAATGTGCACTGATTCCATATAACTATCACAGATTACTAGTTTATTTTAAACTGTGGTCACAGTTTCACACAGTTTGATGGAATTTCCTCAAGTAAAACAAATATCAATGAGTTAACAACAAGGCATACCCCTGAATTTGTTTGTTCCCTTCTGATTCCATACGAAATAACTTTGACCCAACAAACTAAAATTACAGTGCAACTTTTGCCTTCATCATAACATTTTATTTAAGCAACAAGCTTAATCATGTTCACTCTTAATTACAATTTAAGATTTATTAATAAATTGTAACAGTAGGATTTTCTCATGATTTATTAATAGACAATACTTTCTCTTTCCTAATCCATCCTCTAAATGCCAGAAGATATTTGAAAGTGGCAGTCTCCAAGAGTTCTAGATAAATTAATATTAATAAACTTGATAGAGCTGTCTCACTAGGACCTGATCTGTCAGAGTTCACCCTTCTTTATGTATAATGGTCTCTATCAAATCCATTACTTGCTTATTTAACAATTTATTTGAAAATGTAATGATTAAATAGGAAGACTCCCCAATAGTTTCTTAAAACTGATTGAGGAATAGAGCAACAGAAACATATGGAACATATAACTGTTGTTGCTCAAATTTAGAAACAACACACTATGGGAAAGACAGCTATTCAAGTAAATAAGAAACATACTACACTTACCCCCCCACAATATCATTGTGTCTATAAGTCTGGTTTGGTCGGTTTGTTTTTTGGAGATTTTTTCTTTTTTTTTTTCCCTTTTTTCCCTTCTAGTTTTTCCATCTGCTGATTACATTAGAAATAGCATATAATTACATATGTAAATAATTACTGATGTTCAATTGGTCTAAATTTGCAATTTCCATAGTAGAACTATAGTGAATATCTATTTTTTGAGGATTTAACATGAATGATTATTGAAATATGGCAGAGTAAAAGGGCTGTTTTTCTTATTTTTTTAGTTTTTTGATAATGTCTTTAAAACAATTTATATAACATGCTTATTTAACTATTAAATACACTAACTAATTAAATAGTTAAATGTGTCTAAAGTAAATCTTTTTTGGCAGCATTTCTTTCATTTACTATATCAATGAGCCCTACCTGAGACATATAAAGAAAGTAATCACTAGGTGAATGCTATAGCTTATTTCTCCAGTAAATAAAAAATGAAGACACCAAATTCCATACCCTTTTTTCACTCCTCGGAGAATATTACCCCATCTCTGGGTGGAAGACAAAAAAATTAAGAAAATATAAATACGTTATGGACAATTTATCTACATCATAAGGATTTATATAATTTCTTTCAGACGAATAGGATAAATTGATAATTTTTTTCCTATAATTTGGGCATTCAGAATAGTTTTTAAAAATTACAAGCTCCATTCTAAGGTTTGAAGCAATGTATAGATTCCCTGAAAGGAAGATAAGAACATAGGTGTTGCTTTAAAGGAGAATATTGGATGCAAAATACAAAGGAATATAATTTAAAGAATAAGATATTAATCAGCTGCCTTATATAAGCAGGGATAGAAGGGAAGCATTAACAATAAAATGATTGGATAAGACATAGCATTTCTGCCATACTTGGGAGTTGACTGGACCTGCAGGGAAGATTAAGCAAAAAAAATGTCTGTAAATCTGAAGGTTAAAGAGAGAGAACTGGAGCACTGTGATAAAGTCTAAAAGAATACATAATCAAAAGATCACTGATGCAGCTCATGTAAATGCTGAACAGTATGCCTCTACTTAGTGACAGCTTATTCCCAGTAAATCTCTCAAAAAAAAAGGTTTAATTGGGCATGCTTATAATTAGATCATGACCTATGGCTTTAACCACTTAGACATTACCACATTTAAGCTAAATATTTTCTGTTACCTATTTTAATACAAATACATATATAATTTCATATCTGGTTTCATTCTAACCTAAACAGACATCTGTGAGGAACTATACCAGCTTCTGAAAGATCACATTTCACCAAAAAAGTTGTCTTAAAAAGATTACCAAAAGCAGTATTAATCCTGCTTTTTATGCTTTAATTTTATGATCATATCAGTTCCATACAATGAAGTTTAGAGGTAAAATAGTTCGAAAATGTATTAGAGTTGTGGTATGCACTGAAGTACTGAGTGAATCTGGATTGTTGGACTAAATGCTGTGCAAAATCATTGTCAGACAATGAGGGGAAAAAAATCCAGCACCTAAAAAAAAAAATCAGAGGCTAACTGACACCTTAGATTTTCATGGATTACTCAAACCAATTAAACACATGAGCAGACCTTCACAAATGGAACTGTAATGAATGGAAATAGAACAGAAAAGAGATTCACACTATAAAATAGACGGCCAAAAAGATGAAAAGAAGCTACAAGATTTACTATATATTTCTTGCTTCTTCTTGCAGTAAGGTATTTCTTTGCTATGATGTTCCCAATTTTGACATTAGATTTCTTTAAAAACAATATCTGAAATTTTACTCTAAGGTATATAATATTTATAGAAACAAACTGTCTACGATTTGTTTCAATATTAGCAATGCTTCCTTTCTATTCTTGTCTTTTTATCTCTTTGTTTTTTCCCTTCAGCATAAACATCTCTTTCTGGAAAGGTTGGAGAGAGAGGTGACAGCAGATCTGAAGAAATGCAGCCTGGAATCTAACTAAATTGACTACTGCAATGTTGTACTGTTGCCAGATTGTATTTGTCAGAAGTAGTTAAAAGAATGAGGGCTAAAACATCTTTGTGAGAAAGACAAAAAGTTGGGCAACAAAAAATGGAAGACTACAAATAAAATGGCATGTAAATTTTCTGTGAAAGAAAGGGAAAGGGAAAGGGAAAGGGAAAGGGAAAGAAGGGAAAGGGAAAGGGAAAGGGAAAGGGAAAGGGAAAGGGAAAGGG
>QUSF01000002.1:37754165-37784768 GCA_003676055.1 Chloebia gouldiae
GGAAAGGGAAAGGAGGACTCTTCCTGGGAAAGGAGGATTCTTGGGAAAAAGAATTTCCATAACAAGACTGTTAGAAGCTTTTTGCAGTTGACCAGTTCATTTGTCTCACAAGTTTCCTTTAAAACATTTTGTTTTTCAAAGAATGTCTTGAATGGTAAAAATATGTTACTATGAATCTGATTAAGGTAAATATTGAAAACCTCAAACATTAAAAAAAAAAAAAAAAGATAAATATATGAAAAATCTTGAGTTTTATTATTGCCATTGTATTTTACTTAGACACTTCCGTGATTTTTCACTAACACTCCATCATATTTACCATTCTTTTTCTTCAATATATCATAGTCGGTGGGAGCCTAGTAATTTTGTATTTTATTCAATGTAAATATTTTCTTATGCACTTGAATATGCCCTGAACTTGAATATTTGAAGATATATTAACTACAATAACCTTGAAAGTACAGAACTAATGATGTTTGTCACACCTTCATTTATATTTACATTTTCAAAATATTCTAAAATTATCAAACAGTAACAAAACTTACATCCTCACAAGCTTTTGATGATGCTATTCCCATGTCCTAAAGAAAAAAAATGATACATCATTTTTCCCGAAAGTTAAAATTTCGGGCATTTCATTTATCACTTGCAGAAGTCCATACTGCACCTTCCAATGGAGTTAGAAGTGCTCATAGGCATAAGGCTGTCAAATAACATATGAGAGGTGCTAACATGGGAGGTGTTCATAGACACCATAAACTGAAACAAGACCAAACTCAGAAAATTCGCTCCTACTTCCTATGAGTCAAAGAGATTAAAATTAAGACAGGATCCAAGATTTCAAAACCAAGCATAATGTTACTATTTCAACAGATTTCAGATATGCTTTCAATCAGAAAACAAATCCAAAGGTCAGTAAAACAGCCAGAAGCACAGGATACAATATAGATGAACACTATCTAAAAAACAAAAAAAACAACCACCACCAATCCACTGAGCTCTTGAGTAAAAGCTTTTCAGGATGTAGTAGAGAATAATCTCTCTGGGCCCAGAAAGATTCAACCTGTATCCTGGGAAAGACTGACAAATCCAAGAGAGGGTACTTGTATACATTTTCCTCTGGAAGGTTTCCACTCGGTATATTCTATATTTTTCTCCCCCTTTAACTTCTTTTTGAAAAATTCAGAAGTTGAATGATCTTCCTACTGTGAAAGGCGCATACTTTTCTCCCCTTCTTGTCTTTCTTTTGTACTAATTTTGTACTAAAAATCATATATAATTACTGATATACTGATAGTGCATTTCTGCTTAGCCCGGAAGGGATTTTTTTCCCTTTCAAACTCAAGAGCGATGAAAAGATAACATTTAAATCAATTTCAGCAACTTGTGGCTATCTTCCTGAGGGATCTTATTGTCAAGTTTACAAATTTAAAATCAACATAATACTCAATCACCCTATACTTATTCTATTTTTGGTCTATAGTTATCACATGAATTTAACATTATTCAATACTTGTCTAAAATGACTAAGTGGGTAGAAGAGTGTTATCCAAAATTCCTCATTGTTCTTTATAGGAAAAATTATCCTTTAAGGCATCAGTAGGTTGCACCAACCTTCATCTAAGAGCCAATGAGATACTTTTTCTGCATTCCCCATACTCCACAACTGACTTCACATTAGGATGACAAATAACCTTCCTACACTTTCAATACCTAACTTTTCCTCCTGTATTCTCAACGTGTCCAGAATTAATCATTACGCATCACACTACGGAAGTTTATTTGGTTTTGTGTATGAATCCAACAATATTTAAAATAAACCAACAATAAAGAACAAGTTACTTCCTCCCTGAAAGAAAGGACTCTTAGTTTCCGTAATGCACAGTATCAAGTGTGAAAGGCAAAATCATTATCACCATGACATATTGCCTCTTTAAAATTCTTTCCTAGACTTAAGGAACTCAAACCTCTGATAACTAAGTTTCAGTACCTTGTGCTATTTACCAGTTTCAGTGAATAGTTGTAGAGGAAAATTTATTAAAAAATAAAAATGAAATCATTACAATAATGTAAATCTGCTATTAATTTCCATTTTCTGGATGCAGATTTTGTTCTGCTTATATGATATTCTGTTTCTGTTTTGAAATTTGATGTATGCTGTTCTGGTTTCTGGCTGTTGTCTCTCATTAGTCTTAACAAGCAATTTCATATTGTAATTTTGGACCCACAAAGAGTATTCAAGATTTGGAAAACATTGCAATTTAATAACTCAAAAATTGGTAGATAAATAAAATGCATTTGAAAAAAAGTTCATATTCTCTGGATAGTTAGTTTGCATACTTTCCCAAATAAATTTTGCATTTCAATGAATTATTGAACAGAATTTACAACTTCTCAGTGAATTAACTAATTACAGTCTAATGCAATAGAATAGATGACAGGTTGGGCTTTTTTTGCTATTAGTCCTGGCATTTGTCCAACATGTTCTGACTTAAATGGGGAATATTTTTAGTAGATTTTATAATTAATATGATTATTTATAAAATAATCAAAACTTCAGTTGACAAATCTGTTAAATCTAGTGTAATTGCCACTTTTGATTACACCTGTCCATTAAGGTTTGAAGCACTTCTGTACTGAATTCAAAGAGATTATTTGTGTAGGTACAGTTTCACATTTTTATTTGAAATAAAATGAGCTTACAATTTATCAGTATGTATAATTTTATTAATATTAGTTTAACACTCCTCATTTTGTTGTTGGAGATATAATTGAAGAGTTTCTTCCCTGTATTTTAAAGGAAAATGCCAAGATATATACAAATATAATAAAAACCAAAACTCATTAAAATCATTAAAAGCTAGGTTATTTTTCCCCAGCAGACACCAATTAAAATACTGATGAAGATAGAAGGATGGATCCTCATGTGCAATGGTCTGAGGGAAAAAGTGGAATGTAGTGGTACAAGTAAATTTCAAAGTATTGTAAAGAGAATCAGTGGGAATTTTTGAAATATGAGATTAAAGATTCTGAAATTCAACACACACTTCGGACTTTATCTAAACCTCTCCACATCTTCAGATGTTGTGGAATTCTCTAAATGCTGTACCTAACAAAAAAGTATAGAAGAAAGAAGCAGAGAACAGTCACCCTCCTGTTACCTATTCACTTTTGGATAATTAAAGGCCCTCCAAGGTAGAAATGACAGTGACTGCAAAGACCAGAAGATCAGTACCTGCCACTTACAGATCAATTTTAGGTGCAAACTAAAATATCATCAGATGAAAGTTTACTAGACAACAGATCTACTTTAGCATAGGCATCTCAAGCTCCCTCTCTTATAATGCCATTCAGCAGTTTCCAAGATCCCATAAGACAGAAAAAAGTGACATTAAACAAAATTATTGTTTCATTACCTGGGTAACTGTGAGATAAGCCTTCTGCATTCTAGATTATTTTTAGTTTCTTGTCATTATATGTTAGAGCTGGAGGGTCTTGTTGATTGATTATCCTGTTGTTGTAAAGTATGGCAAGTCTATTTCTCTCAGTTCAGGGCAATCCATTACAGGTCCTAAAAAAAGGTGTAAGCTTTGTGCATCCCTCCTATGGGAAGGATAGTATTAAAAATAAAAAAAATATGGCTTTCCATGAGCCACTGTATATAGAAGTGTTCTCATATACAAAAGCTTTATAGTTTTAATTTATTAATTTAATTTATTAATTTAATAATTAATAATTTTCTAAAGAACATATGTTGATATAGGGAACAGTGTTATGGGCTTTTCTAATAAAAAATCTTCCTTTTGCTATGTATAAATATATATAAAAATATATATATTTAGATTGTAAAATAATCAATTTTTAATTTCAAAATATTTTCAATCACTAATTAAATATGTGGGTCTTTTGTTTTGACATCCAAGCACTAAACCAGGTTTTGAAATTAACTGTCAGTTTTTCCTCCTCCCTTAATGATACTATTGAAAATCTCTAAAGAACAAGACCAGATATGATAAATATCAGTAGCAGTTCTTCCTACATTTTATTAGAACTTGATGCTTTTAACTCATGAGCTTTTCTGCTGACATCTGATTTCATTTATATAGTCTCATGAAACTAAACATGACAGAATTTACTTCTAATATTGTATCAAATGTCCAAGGACATTTAAACAGGGAAAATAGATCAGACACAATACAGTTTTCCTTATTAGTATATGTTGTTAAATAAAATATTATTGACATGATAGATTACCCATCTTCATAAATTGTGTACAGATTTGTTTGATGCTTGGGAGTCATACATTGCAGGAATGTATTGATGTTGACTTGTCTGTAGAATTACTATATAAATAATATAGACATTTTACTGATATGGAGAAAGCATCCAACTTTTAAGACCCCTTTATAATCATAAATACTATTGAGAAAGTTTCCATAAACAGTATCAGCTAAAACATTGATCTTTTAATATTTCCAGCTTTTCTCATTCCTGTCTTATTTATTTTATCCATTTATCTTTCATTTTTATGATATCAACTGTATTTTCATTGGACAAAATGAAGCAGAAGAAAATCATTCTTCAATGTGTATGATGCCTTGGGCATATCATCCCCCTGGGAATGCTCTACAGATTTAAGCAATAGTTGCTTGTACTTTATTTGCAGGCCAAATGAACTTCCAAATCATATCTACTTATTTACTGATTTTAGAGTCCATAAAAAATATTTATTACATAAAAAGTTCATAGGTCTCAGTCACATATTGCAAACTGATACAAATATAATAGCTTCCATTTAAGACAGAAAGAAAATAAAATATAAAATATCCAGTTCTCTATTTACACCATTGTCCTCGGGATAAGTATGAGTAGCGTAACCATATCCTTTAAGACTTGGATTTTATTTCCCAATTGTCCTACTCTGGTTTTGATTAGTAATCACTTAATCTAATTTCCCAAAGCAGAGACTGTTTTGCCTGTGGCAGTAATTGCTGAGAGATCTCTCCCTGTCCTTTCCTTGACCCTTCCTTCACCTCTGTCCAGCAGAGGAGGGGTGTGATAGAGTGGCTTGTGTGGGCACCTGTCATCCACCCAGGGTAAACCCACCACACCAACAGATACCTACTGATCCCATTTGCAGACCATGCAGTAATATGGGAGTAGGAAGGTAGGAGTAATATTTTGATCTGCAAGGCCTATTCAGGAGATACTAGTAGCATATTAAAACAGACAAATTTTTCCATGTCATCAGTGCTTTTCAGGAACTTGTATTTCTCAACATATGTCTCCTTTCCAAGTCCTTACCCACATATGCTATGACACCTTTACATCAGAGAACAGAAGAAATAGCAAAACTGTATTTTTAGAAGCTTTATAGTTCAAGGAACAGTAATTCCCTGTCCAGGGAAGTGGATAGAAATGGTATTCCCTTTACACCAAAGCATTAGTACAAAACAAGAAGAAACAATCCACATAAACTTGATAATGGGCCCAAGTTTGGATGAAAGATTTAAGGAGTTTGGATAAATACCACAACCATGCTACTCCTACTATTCTCTGCTTTTTTTTAATAGGAGGCACACATGGAGCCATTTCTGCTAGGAAAACTCTGATATACTCACCAGCCACGTTTCTGTAATCTATTTAAATAATGAGGCACATTGAAATAAAATTTGATACTACATTGTGTAGCAAAAGCCAAAGGCTCCAAGTGAATATTTTTTTTCCTTGAAAACAGAAGTGAAAACATATAAGTAGTTTAGGACAAAGGATAGATAGATGTGACTGTGGAAATGAACCAAACCAAATAAATAATAGCTCTGGTTTTACACTATTTGCGGTCGTCTGTCATTGAGTCATTTAGTTTAGCAATCTTAAATCAAAACTAACAATGATTTTCATGTGAAGGGTTTGTAAAAAATATATATCAACCAACAGTAAAAGGTAATGTAATGAAAGCAGGATATTGAATTGATTTACTGTATCCAAGATGAATTCAGTAACAATACTAGATTTAAGGCTGTTTGGCTCAGTGTTGTAGTATAATTGCTTCTTCAGAAAGGCATTAATTTTTACTGTGTCATGACAATTTTTTGATCATGAATAAAATTCCTTTGTTCTTATGTTTTTCTTCATCTGATGTCAGCCACCAGCATTCAGTTAGCAGGAACAGTCAGAGCAATCAATATTCTCATTGATTTATAATATATGATATACACATGTATATTATATATATGCAATGTCATTGTCCATGAGTGCAATATAGGTATTTATCATGTTTATTGGCTAAAAGCAGTATCAATTAAAATTTAAAGACCAAGAAAAGTAATTTCTTTCTAAATAAAATTAACTTTATGTTTTCCAATTATATGTTCCAGTCTCACTGATTAAACAAAACTTAACTAAATTACCTACAACAGCTTAGAGACTACACAGTTGGGTTTTTTTTATTGACTTCAGCTCCCCTGAAGAATTCTGAATTCTTCAGAAACTGGTGTCTCAGATCATTCCAGGTTTTAAACAGATTTTTTTTTTTGTTGTTGTATGTATACAGGCTGATGATTTAAATAATAAGAAAGACATTGAATGTAAATGAAAAGCTGAGTTAAAATTAAATTACAATGAAAGAAAAGCCCATAATAGGGCCCATGAGGATATACTCACATTATTACCACATGAACAGTTTTGCTGGAAGAAATAGCAGATGAATTTAAATTGCTGAGGCCATTAATTAATGTTTTATTGCAAAGAGTACAAATCTGACATACTTTCAACTTAATATTATTAAGGTAAGAAGGCAGATGATCAAGCACTGGGATAAGGTTTAGCTAACTGAATAGATCATGAGAAGCCACTGAGTACCACAGGGAAAAACTGCTGGACACAACAAATAACCAGCAGGTGTTGGAAGACTCTCCCTGTGGAACCAGATGCTTCAACCCAGATGGTGGATGCAGCCCCCTAAGCCCCGGGCTTCAGGATGTGCCAGAGGCCTCTCTTAATGCCAGGAGAGGTGGCTTTTCATCCCGCGGGATCTGCGCTATCTGTGAAGAGCTGAGTGGCTGGGTTGGAGGAGTTACAGGAGGTAATGAGCAGCCAACACAGCACCATAGGAGAACATGAAAAGGAAACAGGCAGGCTCTTCTCAGAGGCTCACAACTGCAGGACTGATTCACCTTGTCAAAATTTGAAGAGGACTCAGATGTGCTTTTAAGCCGAACATCTGAGCCACCTCACCCTAAAACTTACAAGAACACCAGGAGGATGCAGGATACAGTACTGAGAGGTGGCTGGATTTTACTAACACTGAAAGTTATGTGAGAGACATACAGGGTCCCCACATAGTGAAGGGGAGTATTGATGCCTTTTCAGGAGAAGTTTTGCAAGGCCATATCCATGATATTTAATATCATGGAGGTAGTAAAAAGACATAGCTAGCAATATCAGAAGTATCACAATGTTGGCTTTCCTGTCTGGATATATATGAACCTAAATTTCTCACTTTTTTGAATCTAAAAAACTATAATAGTCAATTAGTTTCTTCACTGACCTATTTTTAGTTTTCTAGAAATACTTTATTACTCATTAGGTTGGACATGAAATTTTTGCCATATTTGCCTTCCAGAGCAAGTCATGTCAGATGTGGATGATTAAGTGTTTGGTGTTCTATATGTCTAAATTAAAAAATTTCAAATCCATTTGTAAATGTTTCTTGCCATGGAAAATAGTGATTTATAATGAACACACAATTTGGCTGTCATATTAAAAGCTTGGATTTTATGACTCTAAGAAAATTCTGGATTTTTTGTTGCTTTAAAGAATTCTTGCATGTTTGCTCAGAAAAATATATTTAGTCAGGTCTCTATCTATTTACAAACTTTTCAGTATTTTCTTTGAAACAAAAGAAAAAGGAAGATAAAAAAGGAATAAAAAAGAAATAAAATAATCTCTAAAAAAGAAATAAATACATGTAAGTATTCACAGCTACAGACATCCTGTACTGTTTTCTGAGAGTGTTAAAAACTAAAAATATTAATTTTGAAATTCCTTGGCTTTAAAAGAGATAATTTATGTACACCTTGGAGCTTAAAGTCAAACCTCACAGAGCTTACTGTATTTTGACAGTGACTAATTTGGACATTCATCTACCTGTTTTTAAAGCAGACTTATTTCAGAAAAATGAGGTCAACTCAAAATGCCAATTTTTCTGTTAATCTATCAATGCCATATCTTCTGAGAAGTGCTGAAAAAATCATAACCTAGCTCACTGGAATGTATGTACAGCGAGAGGCAGGAGACCAGATCTCAACCTACCATTTTATAGAAAAATATGTAATCATATACCTAAGCTATCAAGAAAGATAACATCTAAACATCAATAATTTTTAAATTTTTAAAGGAAGTATTTATATAATTCCTTATGTTTTCCACAAAATTTAAAAGGATTAAGGAATTTTCTTTCTTGTTTAAATATATTCCTACAAAAGGAAGCATATCTATAAGCATGTAGCTGTGTATGGAAATTTCTAAGTTTCTCTATGTAGAATTTCAGCATTGGCTGTTGTTTCAGTGCTAAGGGAAATGTTTTCCACAAATGTTGCCTAGACTTTCTCATGCCATGAGCTACCCTCTGTCAGAATCTGGACTGTTATGCCTTTGTCATTTGCTCTCATATGAAAAGTTGTTTTAATAAGGGAAGGTGAGAAAATTTTTTTCTTTTATCTCAGCTATATTTTCATCCTAAGCTAGGCAATAGCAAATTACTTGATGAAAATTAATGATTATCCATCCCTTTTTTAGAAGTGACTTAATTATAAGTTTTATAAATAATGGATTACTAATTTATTACATAACAAGCTGTTGAAATTAGCTCATTACTGTACCTTCTGTCATGGTTATAGGAGCCTGCCATACATAGCAATCCAATTTACTGAACTATATCTCGTGTTGCAGCAGCACTGACAGAACCATGATGATCAAACTAAGGTGCCTTTAGCATTTCAATTATAAACCATGTTTTTAGCTTCTAATTTGTCACCTGTTTGGGTCAAACTTGATACAAAAATTTAATAATCAATCTTCTTACCTTTTCTTGCCAGACCCAAAACAGATGAAATGTGGAATTAAAAAAAAATCTCAAAATGTAATTTCTTTGTTCTTGAAGAAGGTCTGGATGGATATGAAATTAGTATGTATATACTGATATGCTTGAAATTAACACAGTAATTTATTTGCTATGAAATAAAGGAAGAAACTTCTGAATTATTACCCTGTGTAGTTTAAAACTTTGGTACCAGCAATGTACAGTTTTATTTTTGCATGTCATATCACAAATCCAATATCTCCACCATGATATTTCTAATAGAAATCAAAATTTCCCTTATACTCTATGGTTCTGCTCTGCAGAATTTTACATTAGCTAATGCGAGATGATTCTGCAACTGCAATTTTTTTGTCACATAAAAGTTTCAATACAAGAAATCTAACCCCTTTGGAGATAAGCTCTTACAATCTAATAAAAAAAAAAACAAAGGAGGAATAAGACCTGCGGAAATGGAAACAAAAAGGAAAAACAAAGGCAAATAAAGTTCAGGTTGTTAATTAATTTTAACCTTCTAATTGATTGTCAATTTGGATAACCATTAATTGCATGGCTAAACAGAGAATCTTTCAAATTACGAACAATTGTTTACATCAAATCAAAGAGGCTTCATCCATCCTAAATTGGGAATTCTGAGAATTTTTTTTACACTTCAAAACTTCAAATATATTTTGAGTTACTTTGAAAGTGTCCTGCAAGTATCTGAGCCACAGCTGAAGCAGAAATGGAGAGAATTGAAATGTCACAAATTGCTCATTTTTGGTGAAGAGAAGAATGTTATAATATTTTCATCACAGGAAAACTCCTATATCTCTTTAGATGCTACTGGCAGTCAAGAATTAGAAAGCCCAACCAAGCATTTCTCATCCAGGTGGAATAGTAATTTATTTGAGGATGCTAAAGTTGTGGGCCTATGTGGCATGTTAATTTTTGAGTATGCAGATATTTGATTCAAACCTTATATATATATATGGACAAACATAGATTAAAACTATAGACACAAAATTAATTGTCACTTTTGCATCAGTATATAAATTTGGTCAGAAATAAACATCGTGCAGATTTAATCTTAAAATTTCTAAGATAATTGAAAATTTCTTACAAAAATTCAGTCATTTTGAGAACTGTATGACAAAAGATTATGGTACACAGTTCAGAGACAACCTGCTCTGAAGAATAATGTGCAGGATTTAAAATCAATATTCATGCTTTTTTTTTTTCAGAAGGTGTTTTATATAGGGGTTTATGGGGGTGGTTCCTTTGATTGGTTCATTCATTTTGAGGGGTTCTAGTGAGGAAAAAATGTAGGACTTTCAGGTGAATAAACCAGGATATTTGTAAAATGTAATGAGAACATGAGCAATAGAAATAAATTTCTTTAGGAAGTATTATGGTATTGGATGTTTCTGGGTTTTGGGTTGTTTGGGTTTTTGTTTTATAATAAGTATCGTCTTTTCTCTCAAATATATAATTAACCATTAGACAATCAAATCAATATATATTATTACCCACAGAGAGAAACACACTATTTATGGAACAGTTATGTGAATTGGTCTCAAATACCTGAAAATTCTAGCTGCAATTTTATGTTTATTGACAATCAAATTCCTCCTACAGTGTTCTGTGATGGACTTTTTATGAGCTCAGTGGATTATGACTAATGGTTTCAAAACAAATATATTTAATACTAACTGCTACATAGAAATGGTCAAAAACTTATGCTTGTACTATAATTTTTCATACATGATCTGATCCATATTTGACTGTATTGAATTCTCAAAGAATTGCAGTTACTATAAAAATTGAGTTGCACCTTGAAAATGTGAAAATCTTGGCCTATATCTTCCTATTTTGATTTATAAGCAAGTTTGACAAATACCACAGGATTATTTATCAGGCCTTTTTAATATTGTTTTCGTGATTAAATACAGGCAAAATCTCCAATACCTGCTGTTCCAGTTACAGACACATATCTGAAAGCAGGGAATTTGATTTTGATAATTCCTAGCCAGCTCAATTGACCAAGATAAGTCATTAATAATTCAGTAAGGCTGACCAAAACTCAGACACTTAAGGTGGAAAGTGCCATTGGTACCAAATACATCATGCAGTACATATATTGACACATGTTCCTGGACACATTTGAGGTTTAAAACCATGTGTATGAATAGAAAGAGAGAACACTTTATGTTTCTTCCCTTCCTTGCCCTGACATGTCAACTGGATGATAAACTCTGTGAGCAATTCACTGTATGTTAAACAAATCAACATGAAAAGAAGTTGTTATTTATTTTCCTACCATTGTGTTTGAAGTAAATTTTTGGCTGTTCTATGAAGTGATAATCCCAAAGAGAAAGATTTCAAATATGTTTTGAAGATAAACACTTCCTCCTCAATGCATCTTTGCATGGGCATCTTGAAGAGGAGTTAAATGGCTTGCATTATCAGTGTTCAGCTTTGGGTTTCTTTATACATAAAGTGAAATATTAGAAGTGATTCTGAAGGCATCTCCTTTGCTACAATGATAGAAACAACCTAATAATGTTCAGCAAGCTAAGAAGTGCATTACTGTCCGTGTCAGTGCTTGGCAGTAATGAATGGAAACTGACTGTCACCATTAGTTTATTATCTGACTGTAAGACTTTCATACCTTCTCTGTGCGAGTTACCACGGGCAGCTCCTCACAACACTGACTGCTTTTCTCTTTCTTCTGCATGGCCGACTAACTTCTTCCTGTCCATATCACAACTGCCTGACCCTTTCTGTCCCTCGCAGCACATACTAACCCTTACTGTCCTTAGCACAACTGCCTGACCCTTACTCTTCACAGCAGCATAGCCAACTAACTCCAAATCTCTCTCAGCCAGCTAATCCACTCTTTTATAACACCCGTCCTTATTGGACCATCCTTATTAGACACTGCTGTGACCTATTAAGGACAGGGCTGTTCCTACTCTTTGGTAATTAGCATAGCTGTAGCTCCTCAGGGGTGAGATTGCCTTCAGCATTATCTCTACTCTTCTACAATTTATTCTCCCACATCTTATGTAAATAAATATTGCTTTAGAGGTTTACTCGAAAAATGAAAGTGCCTTCTAGATGCTTGGATTGCTTAAATATCATATATTTGCCCAACTAAAGGGTATTTGGGGTTTCCTTATAAAACTGAGATTAAATTTAACCAGGCCATTTGTAAATATTGTCTGTCAGTTTCCTCAGCTAAATTTTCCTTCATGTTAGGGTATCTGGATGTTGAAAGAATCCAGATCTGAAATCACTGAAAGTTCTGTCATCTACAACTTCTCTGGTATAGCCTGACATTAATTTAGTGAAACAATGTACAAGTCAGACTAAGATAATTCCACCTAGGGGGACTTAGTGAAAGCAGCACTCTTAGAAGTCTTTCGCTCTGTGCAATACCACAGTCAATTCAAAGCAAGGCAAACAAAAAATACTGCCATAGGCAATTCCAAATATGCTTGTAACTGAGCTTTTGGATAATGAAAGACTGAAAGTGACTTTCTGACTCCAGCTTCTAAAATTAACTCATAGTATAAATAATTTTACAATATTCCCTAAGTTATGTTTTTAGTCATTGAATTCCTTAATAATTAGATACAAGTGTCTTGTAAACTTTTATATTTTGACTCATTTTTCATTAATTAGTTTCAGCTAATTTTCAAAAATTCGTTTTTTCTTTCTTCTGTGTCTCATCCAAAGCATGAAGAAATTGCTGGGTGCAAAAAAATTCTGAGTTATACTGCACAATTTTGCAAGCTGGCAATATATTGACTATTACACCCTTACTTACAAGAGCCTGTAAAATGAAAGATTCACTCTTGTCAAGAACCCTCTCTGTTGAGACAGTGTTTACACAGAACCATTGTGAAATTCTGCTTCTTAAGAAAAGATGAAAATCAATTCATATTTTACAATCCAGCTTACAAATTCAAAGCTTTATCTTTCTTGAAGCATCAAGGAATAAAAATGAATTTTCATGTAAAAAAATACACCGAGGGAAAATATTAATATCTCCTGCCCATAAGTTTTGTTACTCTTACAGGCATTCCTATTACGATGTAATGAGCCACTAAGGCATGTATTAAACTGTACAAGTTGGTAGGATAAATGATGCATCTTTTGGAGGGCTAGTGATATAAACAACTGTTTCTTTGTAGTGTTTTCACAATTGCCCCAAGTTATGTCCACAATCTCATTCTGTTCAACAATACTAGATGAAAGTACCTGAGTTAAGATAAATGGGTCATCACTGACCTTTGCATTGTATAGAAGTGAAACACTGAAACATTTTTTTCTGAAGTTTTTTGTTTGTTTGTGGAGAGGTGATGGTAGTTTTTGTTTGTTTCTTTCTTTTTGTGCATGTGGGATTGGTTTTGAGTTTGGGCATAGGGTTCTATCTTTAATTTGGTTTATGGGGGGTTTATACTACAGTATGTTCTTAAGTGGAACTTTTTTATGATTTTATTTTAAATATCTTAACCTAGCAAGATACTCAAATCTCCTGATGAGATACATTTGTTTCATCTCACTTTCATTCAATTAACAGGGGTCATCAGTTTTGGCTTCATAAATCAAGCATTTATAATTTCTATCCAGTCAGTGAAGAGAAGTAAAATCTTTATCAACAGAGATTATGTCATCCATCTACATTACCTGCCTCCTTTACGTGTCCTGTGCCCTTGTTTTAAGATATGTAAGTTCACATATATTTGGTTGCCAAAACAGTTTTCATAGTTATTTTAATTATTTGTACTATAACAATGATGCTTGTATTTTGTAAGAGATTTATAATAATTTAATTACAGTTTTACATTAATATCTTTGTAGTATATATAGCTCACTTGAGCATTTTCATGGTGTTTTCTTTTCTTGAGAAGGAAATCTATTATGTCTTCTTATTAAAATTAATAGCCCATTTTTGTTTGACATGGAGGGTAATTATATGATGTTAAATTACTTTTATTAGTATAAAGATATCAAATATAATTTTTTCCCACATCCCTCTGTATATCTCCCTAATTAAAATGTCATGTAATGTTTCTGTAGGATAAGGAAGAAATTGCCTTTTTCAGTCTACTGGCACTTTAAGTAAATATTTATATAAGACAGTACATTCAATACATTCAATAACAGTACAGTCAAAAAGATTATCATCTTCCATACAGTGTTGCAGAAAGTTTTTCAGTAACAGCTTCAGAAATGGAAAGCTTTATGAGAGGGCTATAGAAAACTGTAAACTATTCTGGAAGGTTCTTTAATTAATTCATAAGGTATATTTCATAAGAGTGTTTATGTTTACTAGGAGATTTAAATCTGTTCTCTGCCTCCTTCTGTCTACCTCTTCATGCTTTAGAGCTCCTAAATGGGAAAAATGCAAACTCAGTCCTTTCTAACATATATTGAACATGAAACTTCTTTTGCCATTTCTATGAGTTACATACTATGCAATTAACATACCTGGAGCATCTTTCTACTTAGAAGCACTCGAACATTTTGTGAAGGGAAAGAGATGGGGAAAGACAGCAAATGTCAATAGATAAATATTGCAGATAAAACCTAGTCTTTGCCCAAGTAGTGCTTTATATTTCATTTCACTACAGCTCACTTAACAGGCTGAGAAATAAGACTCAAAAACAAACAGACAGTTTTGAATTGGGATATTAAATTGTTTCATTTGAAAAAAAGGCTTCACATCTGTATAATAATTTAAAATGTCCCTTCCTTTCCCTGCAGCAGGAGGTCAAGTTTAGGTATGGCATTAATGTATTGATTACCATTACTTCTGTTATGTTGAAAGAGAAAAAAGTTTCCTCTAAAGAGCTTTCCAGCTGGTAATAAAAGAAGAAGCCCTAGAGAAGTTTAGGGGTTTTTAAAATGTATTAATTAATTAAGTAATTAATTATGCAGTATCAAAATTAGCTTAACAGTTTTAAGACTGAAGAAGTAGTTGCTCTGTAGCTGTTTCTACTGCAGAAAAGGCATACCTTTCTGTCAAGCCTAACCTTTCAAAAGTCAAATTGCCTAACTTTCAGATGATTTCCAATTAAATTAATTTCTGTTTCAATTCAGGGAACAATTTTGCAATGAACAAAATGCCTTTAAAATAGATACCCACACTAATGGACTCAGCAATGCTTGCATTAATATGCAACACTATAGACAGCACAAATAATTGAAAAGTAAACAAAATAAGAATTATATAATAGTTTAAATAGAAGTTAATAATTTTGGGATTAATATTATTTCTTTTATTTTGTAATAATATGAATATTATTATTCTGTTCTTTTGTTTTGAATAATGGTATTTGTATCTCTACAGAACAAAAGCACAATAGGCATGTACAAGCTAGGAAAGCTGGTGGAGTTTTAACAGCAGTTTTCTAAAACTATGTATGATTCCAAAACATAACAAATTAAAGCAAAGCAATGGAATGGAAAATTCTGAAATGTTTTAATCTGCTGTTTCTGTATTTTTGTCCTAATTTTGTGATCCTTCTCATAAATCAAATACGCTTATTTACTTTAAGCAAAAGGAAAGAGCTGTGTACAAAATGAAATATTTCTATCTTGATTTTTAACACAAGTTTTACTAAGAAATCAAACACTAAGTATTACTCTCAGAAGTCCTAAAAGTCCAACTGTCTGTGGGAATGGTGTAAGGTTTACATACTAGATAAAAAAAAGGTGTAAGATAATTCCTCCTGAATTTTAAAAAGTCTGAAAGTGCTTATATAAAGCCCCAAAACTTGTTCAACTAGGCTTTTTAAAGTGCTTCCCGCTCTTGATGTACTCTGAGTTAGACACACAGGAGAAATACTGATAAGATATTACCAAGAGGTCAAAACAACAACAAAAAAAAACTTTACTGGAAACTTTAGAATTAAATAATCTTGGCAGACGTTTTAGAGCAGCATTTAATATACATAAAACACTTCCCAAAGCATTAATTTAGCCCATTCAATTAAGCAATCTGTAAGCCTGTCCAATTTTCAGTTACTCAAAAATCCCAAGAATACAGAATTTGAAGAAGAAAGAGAAAGACAGAAGAGATATAGAAAAGATATTGCTATGACTCCTGGTTCCAATGGTGCTCAGCTGACAAAAATTCCAAGAGGATGCAGGGTCAAGACCTGTTTGCCTTGTGTCCAGATTTAAATATGTTTGCCTTCCTAAGCCCTTCCCTCAGAGGTGACTTCTGGTCATTGGGGCTCTCAGAAGCTGGGTTAGGGGCTCCAGGGGCAGGTGTAGAGCATTGCTCCTGTTGTGCCAGGAATTGGTGGCCTCTGCAGGGCTGGGACACAGGCCCAGAGGGATGGGGTGTGTAGGGCAGGGCATCGCCTGAGCAGAGCAAGGCTCTGCCTCTTCCCACACACACACACAAAGTGTTTTCAGCCACCATTCCTCCCAATCCCTCACAGCATAAAAAGTGACTGAATTTTAGTCTTAGTTGCATAACCAGAGAGGAGGCACAATAAGGTGAATAATTAATGAGATTATATAGCTTAGCATAATGCTTATCTGTATTAAATACAAATCAAAATTTGTATATGTAGGATTTAAAGATTTAATAGAGAACTTGCCTGTGTTTGGTATCTTCCCTATCGTGGCCTACAGAATTTTGTGCAAAAGTAATGTTCATATAGTTTTGGTGAACTAGTATTTTGGTATCCTTGTATTTAACCCTAAAATAATGATCATTATAGCTTTTACTTTTCTCACCTGTATGGGCAGCCGTGATGGGAATGTGGCCCTAACTGACAACATGAAAATGATTCTGAAGAATTCCTAACAGATTTAAATTGTGTAACATTTCTTAGGACTACTCCCCTTCCTCCTTTAGTCCTCATTAATTTGAAATGAGTTTGAGAGCAAAAGGGTACCACCTATTTAGGGTAGTTTTCAAAAACCATGAAGCAAGAATTGTCCTCAAATCTATAAATGAAAGAAGCAGATCTCTTTCAACTTATTTTACAAATGAGAAATTTTAAGCATAAGATTGATTTCTTTGAGCCCATCAAGCAACTAAGTTTCAGATTCTGAACTAAAAACTTAAATGTTTCACTTAACATTTTACAAAAGCATTAACAATATATGTCAGGAAGAAGAGCCCCTACATGCAAATGTAACACAGGAACTTTAGAAGTCTTATTATTCCCTGATGCTCACTATCATGTAGGAAACTATTTGAGCCAATAGTTAAGAGTTCTCAAGAGTTATAGTACAGCACAGAATAGAATAGTATGAATTATATTATTCATTGCTCTGGCTTTCTAGAATTTGTACTGCACATTCTTTTCATATTTTGGCATGATTTAATTATATAGTCAGGTGGTTTTCAAAATATAAAATACTTATTTTTAAAGATTACATATATTTATGGATATATATCAGCAGTGCAACCTACACTTTAGTGATTTTCAAAAGCCTGTTTTAGACAGATACAGAAAAGATATTATTTTTTCTTACTAGATATCTCTGAGGAAATCATTAAAAGTTTAAATAAATGCATTATTTCTTTACTCCCTTGGCTGCACATGTGAATTTTGGTTACAGTTTAGAAAGAATACATTACAGTACATCTTGCTAATTAATGGACATGCAGTTGTCTGAAAGAACCTGGTATTCTTGCAGTCGTATGAGTTCTTGCTCCTTATAGTCAGTGAAAATATTTTCCTAAGTGTCATGGCTTAAAAATTTAATTTACAATGAGTTGGAACCTGATATACAAGATCTCCATGAAAAAAAATTTGAAAACACATTTTATTAGGAATGGTCATTTTGGGGCCAAGATATCAAAACTTGAAGCTATAGTGGCACATTAATCATACTAATTTGTTAAATTACATTCCAAAAAGTCAGACTGATTATATTTCTCCATTTCTATTGAAATTGTAACAAACATATTTGGTTTTAAGGCACTGTATTTTATGTTCTACCTTTACATTTTCTTCTGACATGGTGTGGATTAGACATTACTATTAGACTTGATACTGTATTTCAGATTCTTAGATTAGGATATCTCTCACAAAGTCTATATGGAGGAGGGAGGGAGGGAAGAAGGAAGGCAGGAAAGCAGGAAGGAAGGAAGGAAGGAAGGAAGGAAGGAATCTATATTTAAAAGACGGTGAATGAACAAAAGCTCTTCTCCAAACTCATATGCTTTCTCTGGATCAAAATTTCTTTTCAATGTTAATATAGAGACAACTATGTCTATAATTTGAATTATTTCAAAAATTAATTTTCTGCAACGTGTTTGTATAGCAGAAACTGATCTGCGAAATTATTTCATTAGCAACATACTTAACCTGTTTGTGGGTGTTATACATGTTTGTGGGATCACTATACACCTTATATGAAATATTTTTCAAAATTTAATGATATTAACTACATTAATATTATTAATAATAATTGTTGCTAAAAATAATAGAATCAAAAAAGGGGGGATAATCAAGTCCCTTGACTTGCTGCTGGTCATGCTACTTTTAACGTAGCCCAAGATACGATTGCCTTTCTGGGCTGCAAACTCACATTGCTGAGTCACTTCCAAATTTTCATTGACCAGTGTCCCCAAGACCTTCTCCACAGGGCTGCTGTCAATCAGTAAATACTTTTGTCATTCTATAGTACTGCAATGCTGCCTTGAACTTCATTCCCATTTCCATTGGACATAAATGCTACAACTACATATTAGTATATGTGTGCTTGTCCAATAGCAATTTTATAACTAGTAATCAATCACATTAAAACATTAAAGAACATATGTAATTATAACTAACAGAAATACCTTAATATCATTTCAATGATGCAGGTCTATAATTTGTACTTTTCTGCAGCCTAATATTGGGGTTTTTTAAGGATAATTACAATATCATTGGATATATTAAGCTATGTTGGTGAATATAATTTTTTCTTTACTATCTCTTTATTTGGTTCCCCCAGGCAGCATGAAACAATTAAGCAGAATCAATGCTTGCATCCTGTTTTACAAAACTTAGCAAGGTAGAAGGAAGAGATTACACATTCTATTTGCAACATCAAATGATGTCTTTGTAATGTTGAGAGTTTCCAGCATCAGTTGTATGGTGGATTATCCTAGGAAAAAAAATAACACCAGAAATTTAGTTAAAATATTTTAGAACGGTAAAGACTGAAAGTCCCTTGAATACCCAACAGTTTCATTTTTATAAAGATGATTGTTCATAACAGTGTGAGTCTCTGGGAGATGAAGGCTATGAACTACTCTTTCTGGTGACCGCAGTATCTTCATCAATATCTGATAAGCACAGCATAACCCCTTCAAGGGCTAAAGCAGAGATTAAGCAGTGATCAAATACGCTAAGACCAAGAGTGAAAAAAACTATTTTAATTCTCATTAGAACGCATGAAATAGAGAAGAAACCGATTCATTTTCAGCTAAATCTAAAAAGCATTAAAACTGTCATCTAAGGAGTGTGAGTCTTTCTATCTAGCTCTTCAGGTAGCAGAAGTTTTGTACAAATTCTGAGACAGTAAATTAACAAGGACACAGTCTTAAACTGTGGTGGTAGAGGAATAGGTTGGACTTTAGGAAGAAGTTCTTCACAGAAAAAGTGATCAGGCATTGGAGTGGGCTGCACAGGAAGTGGTGGAGTCTGTCCCTGAAGGTATTTAAGAAGAGAATGGATGTGGCACTTAGTGCCATGGTCTAGCTGACATGGTGGTGTTAGGTCATAGGTTGGACTCCATGATCTCAAAGGTCTTGTCCAACCTAGCTGATTCTGTAATTTTGTGAAGAATGAGACATAATAACCCACTTAAATGGTGCAAGTTTTACAGTGTTGTGAACAATGGAGGGCTTTTTCTAGGTAGTGTTTTATGGAAAATAGCTGATTTCCACTGAGGGCTTTCAACTGAAAACAATTGAAACTGAAATCAAAAAAGGAAACAAAATCTGGAAGAAAAAAATTTAAAAAACACTACACAATAATGAAAAGCAAGGTATCTCTAGTGTTTCTGTAACAAGCCACAGCTACTGGGAGCTATGAATAACTTTTATACCCATGACTAGAGAGCTGCAGATTACATAAAATTCTAACCACTAGCCAGCTGTGCCTCCAGAGTGCTTTTCTGACCTTAAGCTTAAACCTTCTACAGTTAACCATAACCTCCTAAAAACAGATGACTGTATGAAATGGGGCAAGTACATCACAAATTTCAAAGCTTCTTCTTCAACCCTGCAAACAGATACATCATGAAATTTACCCTTCCAATTGCCAAAACTCAGATCTTGTGAAAGGTAGTCAAGACCAAAGTAACATCATTTCATATCTGATCTGCAAAAGATCATAAGGGAATATCTGAGCAGGGCTGTCTGACTAAGGAACATAACGGCTACCAATTTTTGACAGGCCTTCTATTGCTAGATCAACTCAGCATACATGAAAATACCATTTCCTATACTTGTTTCTTTGTCTGTGTGAGGAAATATTGTAGCATAGAGCCTACCACAACAGTTCCTGAGAGAATGCATTAACATTCCAACAGTGTCTTCAAAACATTAAATGTTTTAACTACTAGAATATTTATTCAAATTCAAATAAGTTTCTAAAATAAATTAATTGAGAGAAGAGAAAACTTATTGAGTAGCTGCATCTACAACACTAAAATGAACTCTCTTCCTACTGATTGTACCTCTTGACATTTCCTCTTCAGCTTGCAGTGATGAATTTTCAATACTCTGGGAATGAATGCTGAAATGTTGGTGAAGTTTAAACTGGATATGAGCCGAAGCAGCTACACCCCCATGCATTGCCATGAGATGCAGATTCATGGCTATGAACAGGGTGGAAGACAGTACTCTAGAAAGACAGTACTCTGCCAGTATTGTGGCAAACCCTGAGATGTTACACACAGTCCTCCTAAACTTTTATTCATGGTGATTAAGCACATTTTTTTAGTCTCAATCTCAGAAAAAAATTTCTATATTTTTGGATGTCTGTGAAATGTTCTTTGTAACACAGATATTTAAAGCAAGTGATTCTTCGAGAACATCTAAATTTAGTGCCACAGGTTGTTCTGCTGTGGAGATTTCCACTCTTAGATATATATTCTTATTCATAAGGAAGAGGGCACTCGGTTCAGAAGAAGCTGAATCAGTTCTTTTATGAGTAGAATTACACATGATTATTTACATTTTTAATACTGCAGTACAGCTATTATATTAATTTCAACTCTTAGCTAAATCTTTAATTTCATAATTATTTGGTGCTCAGCAGCTAATTAATGTTTTGAGACCTAATAATGCTAAAAATCTTATCGTTTACTTTTGAGTGCTAATACTAGAGATTTTGAAGTTTCCAAACAATTTCATTACCATATTAGAACCATGAATTGTTTTAAAAGACAAGGTCAAATAAAAAATAAAAAAAAGGCTTTTCAACACAATATAATCGTTATTCCATGGATGCCAGTAGAAAAATCTTCCTTCATTGCATTGAAAATGATTGTATTTCAGTTGAAAATAAGCATTTTTAACTAAAAAATTTGGTTATGAAATGAGTAGAGATAGATGGAGTGGACAGACACTAAAGTAAAAATGTCTCTACTGGAAAATAATATTTTTATAGCATTTACTCCTGATTACCATAAAATCTTAGAATGCTGGAATAGTTTGGATTGAAAAGGAACTGTGAAGATCATCTAATTCCAAACCAGGGGCATCTTCCACCAGACCAGATTGCTTATTTGGTGCCAAATGTGAATTTTTCCAAAGTACCCTAAGAAAGGAACTATAAATTTTTTTTTTTTCCACAGACACTGGGAAGAATATCTGGTGTTCAACAGCCCTGAGAATTTCCCATTTCTTACCTGTTGGGGTGTTTTAATGGCTGCAAATTGAGACACTGAAAAGAAAATCCAAAAACTTGGAAGCCACATTTGTTTTCAAGATGCATTAGCATATTTTCTTTTGTTTCCAGTCTTCTAATTAGTATTTTAAAATTGTAATTTAAGTTGTATTTTAGTTAAAGCTATGATCTAAAAATTGGTTGGGATTTAAATATAAAAATGTTCTTGTAGTAAATATTTTGTCTAATTACAATCTATTGCGCCTTTAGTAATATTTGGCAGATACTTGAGGACATCATGAAGCACAAAAACTCCAGACTAGCTTCTAGTATGTTCTCCCAAGCAGCCTGGAAACTCAGATGTGAACAGCATCTGTTCTTAGAAAGACCTGTGTCTACCAGCAAGGTTCAGTCCTGCAAGGCTGGATACCATTCTCTTTTTATGTCCTTACTCTGTACAACATAATGATGGATCATGCTTATTGGGAGTGGTCCCTAGCCAGAGCTGTGCAAAAGATTTTGTGGGAGGGTAATAAGATTCCCTATTTAACAGCATTTAATATTATACTGGTACAATACTGAGGACCATTGTCACTCTCTGTTTCATTTACTGATACAGAAACAGAAACACCTATGCTTCCATTTATTAAGTCAACTACATCATTATTTCAACAATACTGTGCCTGACAAAAGGAACATTCTTTGTACAAGACAGAATGATTGCCCTGTCATATTTTTCATGAAAAGATACTAGGTAAGTTGCCAGCTCTGGAAACAGAAAGTGCCATGGTTCCAAGGGGACCAAAAAATAAATGAAT
Organism: Chloebia gouldiae; assembly: GCA_003676055.1. NCBI lineage: Eukaryota > Metazoa > Chordata > Aves > Passeriformes > Passeridae > Chloebia > Chloebia gouldiae. The sequence continues at coordinate 37,776,929 of QUSF01000002.1, forward strand.
CCATGGGATAGGAGCCACAATAGTGCTACCTGCTCCAAGCATTCATCTTTCCCAGAAAGTCCATAATTCATTGTGTATGTAGTAGCTTTTTCATTGCCAGGAATGCTATTGGCCAGTGTAACCTATGTCTACACAAGGTAAAAATTATTTGGGTTGGGTGGGTTATTCTTAGGAGGGGTGCTTACTTTAAGTGTAGAACAATTTGGTACTGATCTCCTTGTCCTTTCCTTCTCTGGTACCTGGTCATATAGCAGGTTCTGTCTCTGTTATGAGTTGACCCACCCGCACATTGGCTCTTTCCATGTCTCTTTCCATTGCCTTTCTCCCTTTTCTTTAATGTTTTAATGTAATGCTTACTTGGTCAGGAGGAATGTATTACTCAGCTGATGTTTTCTTATGAGGATGCTTAATGGGGAAACAAGGCACAAGTGAAATATAGAAATCTGCACCAGTCAAGGTAATGAAGAGAGGCTTGGTACAGAGCCCATGATTAAAACACTTCCAACCCCTCCTCTCATGATTTAACCCTAATTGGCAACAAAGGACTTCACAACCACTCACTCACTCCCACCCCAGTGGGATGTGGGAGATGATCATAGGAGTAAAACTACACAAATGGTGGGTTGAGATAAAGATAGTTTAATAAGTAAAACAAAAGCCACACACAAGCAGATCAAAACAAGGAATTCATTCAGAACTTCCCATGGGCAGGCCGGTGTTCTGCCATCTCAAGGACAGCAGGACTTCATCACCCTTAATAGTGGCTTGGGAAGACAAACATCATCACTCCAAATATTGTCCCTTTCTTCTTCTTCATCAACTTTATTTGATGAGCATGATGGCATAGAGTATGGAATATCCCTTGAGTACATTGGGGTCATCTGTCCTATCTGTGTGCTCTCCCAGCTCCTTGGGAACCTCAGATTTCTTGCTGATGAAATGGGAAAGCAGGAATGGCCCTGACGCTATGTCAAGCATTTCTCAGCAGTAACAAAAACATTTCATTATCAGCATTATTTTCATTACAAATCTAAGCCATAGCCCCATATCTGTTACAATGAACAAAACTAACTCTATCTGAGACAAAACCATTTTCCTAATCATAAAATGGTTGGAAAAGTCTTTTTTAGATCCTCTATTCCAACCATTACCCTAATACTGCACAGTTCATTAGTAAATAATCAAGTCACAGTCTGGGTTATCTCAAACCTTGTTTCTAGTTTTCCCATGAAAGATTTAGGGGAAGAACACTTTTAAAATATTGGTAGTTAGATGTTCTCACATTCTTGCATAAGTAATCTGGAAAGAACTCTCCATGTTGTATCTAAAGCCCACACCTGACATTTTCAAGACCTTATATAATATGGAGGGATAACATTTTTAATCAAACAGAGGCTCTCTATATTTACTGGTTTTGTATGGCAAGGGTTTTGCAGCATAGGGGCCTACTAGGATGGTATCTGTGAGAAGCAGACAGAAGCTTCCCCAGTGTCTGATACAGCCAATGCCTTTCAGCTCCAGGATGGACCCACAGCTGGCCAAGGCTGAGCCCATCAGTGATGGTGGCAGAGATTATGGGGTAATATATTTAAAAAGGGAGAGAAGAGCCTGCAAAATTACAGTCAGAGACAGGAATGAGAATATGTGGAAGAAACAATGCCAGAGCAGAGATTCCTCTGCAGGCTGTGGTGCAGACCATGGTGAGGCAGACCTCTTGCAGTCCATGGAGGTCCATGGTGGAGCAGACATCCACCTGCAGCCCCTGGAGGACCCCATGCCAGAGCACGTGAATGCCCTAAGGAGGATGTGACCTGGTGGAAAGCTCATGCTGGAGCAGGGTCCTGGCAGGACTCATGGGAAAAGGACCTCACACTGAAGCAGATTTGCTGTCAGGATTTGTGACCCCATGGGGGACCCATGCTGGAGAAGTCTCTTTTCTTTTCCCCGCTTCCTTTTTTTTTTTTTCTTTTTAAATATACAGCAGGGACAAGTAAAATTACAGTAATTTTATTAAAGAAAGATAAAGATTATCTTCAAAATAATAATGCCTTATAAAGTGTGTGCAAACTCTTGGCTGAGAATTGAGATATAATAAAAAGACAGTAGAGACTTTACATAAAATTATAACTGAGAATTGCAAACAAAATAAAATGTCTAAGCAGGGAATAATTGTTCCAGGGAGTTGTCTTTTCTTCAGAGACACAGCAATTCTAAAAATAGAATTCATACTGCACCAATTTTAATAAACATAAGATATATACTAAAATGTATCTTTTCTTAATTTAACCCTAAAAGTCTTTAATCAAACTATTGGACAGCCTGGTGAGAGGGCTCATGCTTTGACAATTCAAACTCATCTTCCTCTAGAAATATGTAAGCCCCCAACAGAAGTGAAAGAAACAGTGAAAGTAGCCTGACAAAATCCCTTTCCAGAGCACCCAGTTTGGGATCCTCAGCCATTCCTACCATAGACCCTGGAGGTGCCCAGAGGCTCTGTGGAGACAGCTTTTATCCATTGTGTTAGCACTGCTATTCAGGGTTCATGATGCTCCAGTGACTATATGGTATCCATTGTGAAAGAGTTCTTTACAGTTCGACACCTCCCTATTTCTCTAAATTGGTCTCTGAAGATTTTACCTGATACTGAACTTATGAAAGCCCAAGGAAGACTCCTAAAGGACATTAGGAGGTTTATGAGTTTTACTGAGCTGTCTAATTAATTAAATTCTCTAGACCTTTCTTACAGTTGATTATCATAATCTGTAATACATAATAGAAAAACATGTTTTATTCTCAGACACCATTGAATAATATTCTACTGCAATTTCTTGGTCAGTTCAATTCTGATGTCCAGAATGGAATATATTTCACATTGTTTCTGAAAATCTTTGGTGAAACAGCTGAATCATGGTATTAGAATAAAAATTATTTTTAGGAATGACTTTGCTAGAAAATAATGCCATAAATACTCATCCATTAAAATCTGAAATCAGAAATATAGAAATATACATGATTTAGAAAAAGAAAAAATCAAATCTGTGCAGGACCTGGCAGATATGACTGATCTGGCCCTTTATCTAATATATTATATATATATTATATATATATATATAATATATATCTAATATAATATATATAAAAAACAGGATTAATTAAAAGCACCTTCTCTAATGACAAGTTGGGCAAAGTAGGTGGGAGAAAACCCAAAGGGCTGTTTAACTCATTTGAAACTAATGATTTTCCAAAGGCACATTCATACAAGGACAGAATTTTGGCTTTAGCTAAAAAAAGCATTAAGAGGCTGCCTGTTCAATGCAATGAAATAAAAGGTTGATAAAGTTAACCTGAAGTCAGGCAACCTGTAACAGACTGCTATGCTGCTGAGTTATGTGTGCCTCTGATAGTTAAGATGATTTATTTTGAATTAGCTTGGCCATAAGTTTATGCCATTTAAGCAGACTGGGAAAGAGAAATGGATAGCAAAGAAAATGTACACAAAATTACATATTGTTATGCAGAGCAACAGAGCAATGTTCTGGATAAGGAGAATCTTGATATAAAAAGTGGATATCTACTTTGAAAAAGCAAAGCATCAAAAAGCAAAAGAGGTATTAAGAATAATCTATACAAGACAAATGAAAGAAGAACAGGAAGGATAGTTTCACAGTGTAAGGACATGATTTTGAGCACTTTTTCCCTGCTTCATATGGGCTTCTGGATTTATAAGAGGCAATACTTGTCAACTTAATAATTTCCTTTAAAACCCACAGAGAAAGATGGAAAATTGTGCTTGCTTTAGTGGGTGACTTTGTTTTTTTGTGGGGGTGTTCATGCAGTGCAAGGCAAATGAAAGTAATGGGATAAAATTATAAAATTATCTCATTTGATCCTAAGTAGACACCCTAAAATATTTAGAACTGACTCTAGAATATAAGTAAAAAGCATATATGAGAAGAACTGTAGGAACAAATTTAGGCCATCATATAAAAATTGTTTTTATGGGCAAGTTATAAGTTTGGTCTGTATTGTAGCATATTCTAGGCAAGAAAATCCCAGGACTGAAAAATTTTAAGTCAGCATGCTCAACAAGAATCCTAGACAAAATTTTCATGCATGTAAAGCTCTGTGTAAAAGATCTTGTTATTCATTTTACCTATATTTCTGAACATCACATGTACAAATCTCAGTTGACTCCACTAAAATCTTTTTAGAGTCAGTGAAACGATATAGAGAATTTGCCTCAACCTAAAATGGGTGTCTAATACTGAAAAAGTAAAATATCATGTTTAACAGTTATTCTAATTACCTTCATCCTAGTCAATCAAATTCTGAATTTTAATGCTCAGTAAGATGAATCCTATTAGAGAATGCTTGCGAGATTCTGATATGAAAAAAGATTTCTACAGAAGCACTATTAGCAGAAAGCAAAATAAATGAAGATAGAATTGCATTATGGGGCATAAATAGCTGAAATTGAAAAGATGGAAGAACCTTCAAACTAAATTAGTTTCAGCATTACAGAAGAAGATAATTAATTTGGATATGCATATGACTAAAAAGAAAGCACAAAATACAGTAATGATGGAAAAACACTTCAATCTTTTCAAGGAAGATGCATCACCTATGTATCTCCTCAGCATCTTCATACGATTTATTAGATTCTCTTTCTGACTACAAACAGATTAGATATATCAAAACAATCAACAAGTTAATCACTTTAAGTGCAGTATGGGAGAATAATGCATCATGTTTCTTTCTAGAGGCCTTTTCTCTCTACAGGAGAAATCACTCTAGTAAATCCTTTCCCTAATAATTGTTTTAGGAGAAAGATGTACTATATACCAAACGATCTGATTGGTACTGAAGTCTTTTCAGTGACAGTGTGCTTTTTAATTTTTTTTTAACATGCAACTTCACAAGAGAGGGACAAACCAGAAACTTAGGGAAGAGGGATAGAGAAACTCAGAATACAACCTGAAATCAAATCTTGACAAAGTGCCAGTCAGGTTTGAAAGAATGAATTCCTTTAGTCACTTCTTTGAAAAAGGAGTCATCAAATTGATCTAAACAAATGTAGAGTGCTAAAGGGTTTTCTAGCACAAATCTCCAAGGGAGAACTGGGGACTACATGGTGTAAAACCCTTGGTAGGGATTGTGACATTCATATAGTTCAAAGTCACCCTCTAAAAAAAAGGCCTCCTGGAGGAGATTCAAGTGCCGTAGCTTGGCAGATAAGGCTTTGTTTGACACGATCATGGTTGATGTGGACATTTGGTAACAACTATGGGCCATATGTTCCCTTCAGCTGGGCCTTGCCACCCTCCTGCAGGATCTCACAGGAGATATTCAGCCAGCTGGCTGCTCAGCAGTGAACATGAACTGGCAGGCTTGACACTGGAGCTCAGTGCCACACTGCCATGCCTCCCTTTGTGCCTTATACAGCTTGAACAAAGAGCAGTCATCTGCTCCAGCAGGAGCAGTCAGACTCAAATCTGGTCCTCCAATGCCTTGGTACCCAACCTCACCTTCCTGACCCCATAGGACTTCCTGACAGAGAAGTGTGTGAGACCATCTGTGCCTGTCTGCCTGGAGGCAAGTTCCATTGAGCACCAAAGACTGTGGCTTTTTTTGTACCGTAACAGCAGCTAAAAATAGATCTGATTTTCCTCGCCTTCTCCTTTGCTGATCAACTGTGCTTATCCCTATCCTCTTCTCTCCATCTCTTTGTTTGCTCTGTCTTACTGCACAGTAAAGTGACAGCCACAGCTCCTCCTTCTTCCTGGGAGATTCAGCTTCCTGTTTGTTTTCAGGAGTCCTTTCTGTCTTTGCTCTTTTTTCTTTGCTCTTTTTCAGTTATATCTTTGTTCTTTTCTTCTCCATGCTTTACAGTGGAAGATATTTTCACAAGAATTCATTCCCTTGTCACAGTCAGATCACACTTAAGGTTTCATAAACTCTAGTCGCGTTGGTTATTCTTTCCCAATATTGCATTCTCCTCTGTACTCATGCTGTCTACATGGGCACTTAAATATCCTTTAGTCACCAGGCAACAACATTAGCAGAAAACATAAACCTATTATGAAATTTACTGTATGAAACTTTACTGTTCAGAGATGTATTTAAGAGGAAAGAAAAACAGATACAAAAGCAGAGGAAAACTATCAGGGCAGAATAATTAACTGAATAAATAAAAAGCTGCTGTGTTGCTTCACAATCTTTGCCACCACAGGAACTACAGACACAATTCTTGCCACCACAGGCACTGTGGAGGCAATGGAACATGAAGAGCTGCAGGAAAGACTAACACTGTAAGAGATGATTTACTTCCAGTAGATTGAACAGTGAAGATCTGCAGGTCTTCCCTCTTCCTATATTACTTGCCCCACTCCTGCATGTGGGTGAAGTGGATAGCCCTCTGCAAGAGGCCAGATGAGGGTTGCATTGGGTCAGCCTATGGTTCTAAATGAAAGGACTTTAAATCTCTACTGATGGTTGCCCTCATGCAAGACAGCCTCTGTGCTTTCCCAGATGTTCTCCAGATCTTATCATGAGACCTATCTGTGAAGTCCTTTCTAGGATCTGGAAACAAACAGCATAGTGCACATTCTCCCGAGGTATCATTCCTGTTAACCACATTCCTTAGAAGACCAGATGCACAGCCATGTTTGAAAAGGTCTGAGTTGGACCCATTGTAGAAGCTGGGGAAAAATCAGGAAGAATTTGCAATAAAATTGCCCTAGTAACCTAATGAATGAATGTGTTTGAAGCTGTGGGATGGAAGCGTCCTGGACTCAAGTGTAACAACCAGAACATCTGAATAGAAATAGGAAGGGAAAGGAGAGTTTGTATGAATTTGGGTCATCCTTAATGTGCAATGGATTTATCCACATGAAGCTTCCTTTCTATGTCTTGGTAGCCTGGTTTGTATGGGAAGGTACTGACCACTCTGCTATGTGTTCTTTGTGCAATGCTACTGCCCTGTTAGTACAAAAGTAGTCAGACAGGGTTTCTGTGAGCTCAACAGGCTGCACAGCTGGTGCAATTGTACCTTATATGGTTGCACAGTAAAGATACCTAGTGCCCCAGAGGAGCTGTGATGAAATTTTGTAGAAGTACTCCTGTCAGCTGCATCACCTGATCCAGTTATAAGTGTGATAAGTGTGTCCTAGGAGACAAATAAAACAATGCTTGTTTTTACCATGAATGTCAAATAAAAGCACACATTTTGTGTCCACAGAGTAATAGATTAAATATGGTTTCTATCAAATTCAGATTGAGCTGGATTAGAAATGATTTCCAGATTTCTTTAAGGCCTCAGAGTCTCAGGAGATAAAACAGACATGTGTCAGGATGGGTAAGGGGAAGGGCATAGAAAGTTCATGGTTTAGCATTTCTTTTGAATGTGCCCAGGTTGAACTGGGTTCATGGGAAATACAAGGAAAGAGCAAAGGTGGCAAGACCCTCCAGGTAATGCTTTGTAAATGAAATAACATTTGGTAATAAAACCTGCACTAATTGCTTTTTGGAGGCATGTTTTGAGAGGAGAAAACAGTGTGTGCAGTGTCATTTTTGTGGACTTCTTTTTACCCATGCCAAGGACAAACAATCAGACAATACCATGTGTGTCCATGTGTGGCCATGTGTGGAGTCTTGATAGGATCTGTCTTGTTCAGGAAATATGCATGTGTGGACTGTGCTATTACCACACCACATACTCTTTGGGGTAGCACCCTGCTCTGTGCTGTAGCTGGTTGCTAAGCAGACATAATCCATCAGCTGAAGATTTTCTTTCTTTTCTTTCTTTCTTTCTTTCTTTCTTTCTTTCTTTCTTTCTTTCTTT
>QUSF01000002.1:37784778-37867978 GCA_003676055.1 Chloebia gouldiae
CTTTCTTTCTTTCTTTCTTTCTTTCTTTCTTTCTTTCTTTCTTTCTTCTTTCTTTCTTTCTTTTTCTTTCTTTCTTTCTTTCTTTCTTTCTTTCTTTCTTTCTTTCTTTCTTTTCTATCTTTCTTTTTCTTTTCCTCTGAGTTGCCCTGGGAGACTGTCAAGCTGCAGCGATGGTGGCATCTTCCTCCCTCAGGCATCTTCCCTCTCTCTCTCTCTCTCTGTGCCATTCTCAGTGTCACTAAGCTTGAGATTCCCCTTTTTTCCTTTCCTGATAAGAAATACAATTTACACTCACTACATCTCTCCTCAATTTCTCCCTGTTTCCTATATTTGACAGTGATGGCAGCAGTGACAGGACAGTGTAGGCAGGTGTCTGTCCTTGGCACAGACCTAGGAAAGGAGTTCTGCTGTGGGGTGCTGTACTATTCTTTTGACAGGAGGACACTGCAGCATCAGACCTCAAATGCCTGTCTTGCATGGATGGAACAGTGGCAATCCAGCACCTAAATGCCAATGGCAGTGTACAGTATGACAATGTAGGCTACAAGCACCCATGTAGGAGGGAATCTTTGTTTACCATTGCATTGTCAAGCACCATGCTCTGCCACAGGCAGCCTTGCCACCTCAGCCAAGATCAAACAGAAGACTTTTACAAGCAAAGTAGTCTTTATTTAAAAACTGCCTTTTTTTAAAAATTTTCATTTCTTTTTATTTAGCATAACCTTTTGAATACAGATTTAGGTATTAAGAAAAAAAAAAAGAAAAATAAGCATCTAAGGAAATATGTCTTATGTCTCTTCTCCAGGATCAGCCTAGACAGAACATGTTTCCTTCCCATTTCTCAGTCTTATTTCCTCGGTTTTGCTCCAGATTATGCTCAGCCAACACTGTTCCTTTGATGAGATGCAGGAGACTGGGGTTGGTGCATAATGGCTTCTCTCTGGTGTAAGTCCTTTACAGCATGAGTACGCAGCAGTGGATTTAGAATAAAGGATATGGTGAATGAGGTGAGAAAGAGTGGGAGACAGAAAGGAATAAATAAAACTCACCAGTGCTGACTCCAGCATTACTCCAGCTGATGGGGTTTTCAGGGTCTTGGGACATGTCACCCAGGCTTTGTGGAGGTACCTTTTTGTAGCTAAGTTTCACTGCAACTAAAAAGCTCAATTTCAATGCAAATTCATTACCATGTTAGTTCTTGTAGACCTTCCTGAAAACAGATGGAAGGATTATGGTGGTCTTTGGTAGTCTTGATCCCCCCTAGTGGGTTGACAGTCCATGCACTCTTCTTAACCTCATTCCCACACTTGCACTGTACTGTGTTGTGCTTATCTCCAGTAGACATAACAAGGATATTTGTCACAGAAAAGTGCCACCCTATTTCTAGGGCTCCTTCTCCAGCTACATACTCTTCTTACCAGCAATCCTTGTTTGTCTCAATGGTTGCTGGTGTTTGAGATACACACATCTTATGCTCTGGGCTTCTACACCAGCTCTGTTCAGCTTCTTTGCCTCTGAGTGCAGTTTCCCAAGAGATCTCTTAAATAACTGAAAGTCTGTTCTCCTAAAATTCAGTGTCCTGACTCTAGTCCTCACCTTGCCCATAGCTCTCGATATAGTGAATTCCATCACAGTCCAGATGTCACCAATCTTGAAATTTCTAATTAGTATATCCATATTGGTATGCAACAGGTCAGTGACACTTCCCTCATCAGATTAGCACTTAGATTAAGAAATTATCCTTGTCATTCACCAAATCTGGACTCCTTACAGCCTCATGTGCCCCTTTTACAATAGACGTCAGGTCGATTGAATTCCCTCAGCAAGGCTAGAGTCTGTCAGCATGACAAAATGCTTCATCAACAGGCTGTCCTTGATCAGGCAGCCTGTGGTAACCACCAACCATAAAGTTTCCTTTGTTGTTGTGGTCCCTAATTTTTTACTATTAACCTACTGTTTCAGGACATTAGGCAGACAGCAATTTCAGCAGGACAAGGAAGGCAATCCTTGCCCTCTTCTCAGTCCTGGCGACATCCATGTAGAATGCTGATTCAGGTTCTGGGCTCCCCAGTAGAAGAGACACAGACATGTTGGAGTAAGTCCAGTGAAGGGACATGAAGATGACTGGAACATGAGACATACAATGATAGACATCTGAGGTCATTTTCCCCAGGGAAGAGAAGGCTTAAGGGGAACTCATCAATGTATACAAACACATGTTAAGGCTAATAAAGAAAACAGAGATGGACTTTTTTCAGTGTAACCCAATGAAAACACACAAGGAAAAGGACAAACTGAAATACAGTAATTTCCATTTAAGCATAAGACATGTTGTAAGATCAAGACATATACTTTCAGTGCTAAGCATGGGAGTACCTTTAGCAAGTATTTAAAAGACTTGTTAAGAAGAATCTTATTTAATTTCACTACACTTCCTCACTGATGAGAATGTCCTATACTCCAGAAGATAATAAGGACAGGAAGAATGGATAGATCTGGACATCACTAAGCTTTGAAGGATCTTCAAAGATGATAATGAGTTTTTATGTGGTCTTTGAGGAAGAAAACTCAGTGTGAATTGAGCAATAAAGAAATATGAGTTAAAGCTTGTCCAAGACAGTGTGATCTTCTTTATTCTGACTTGTAATAGACCTTTAAAGGCAAGGAAAAAACGAATTGTGTCTATATTATATAACCTATTTCCCCCTTTGAAATTAGATATATTTATTGAAGGAAAACTAACACAATTTATAAAATAATAAGATCCCCATGTAACTTGAGTTGGCATCTGACCTCTTTCAATTATTGGGAAATGCCATGAATTCTATAAAGAAGTGTAGTGACAGAATAATATACAAATAAATATGCTATTGTGATGGTCTAATTTTTCACATTTTATAGTACTGTTAATTTATTGTACCTTATGTTTTCCTCATTTTTAACCATCACTTGCTAAGCTACTCAGAGAACTCCCACTGACATTCCATTCTTTTCATTAGAAATACCACATATAAACTGAAATGGAATCTGTGCAAAAATTAATAAGCCTAAACCAAACAAATTTTTTTTCCAAATCTACTTTGTACACTGAGGGGCTTTGCCAGTTCTTGCAACAATATCACTACAGTGTCTCAAGATGGAAAAGTCAAAGACCTGTGGAGGTGTGGAAGTACAGTTAAATCTATAATTTCAAGGGTAGATTTGTATGAGTAGGCTTGGGGGAGGAAGAAAAGTTATCCCAAAGGTCTAAAACAGGGATGTCTTGTTAATTAGTGTTTTCTGTTCTAATTGGGAGGAAATGAATAGCAGTTTAAAACTTCTGACCTGAAAGAGGTAAGTACAGAAATGCAATCAAAATACCAATTAACAATCTGTTATTTGAGAAATAACTAGAAACAACAATGAATGCCTTTGTTTAGATTGTTGACTTCCTGGCCTAATTTTTTTACATAAAACACAGCATTTTAAAAACAGTAGAAATAAGGTTTGCAATCACCTTTATAACATAAAGTCAATTCTAAACCTTTTTCCTTTACCCTTAAAATAATGTATTCATGTAAACCTTTGTACAGAATAATTTAAATTTGCACATTTTTAATGTATTTTTTTTAATCAACAGTGTGCCTAATCATAAGGACACATCATCAAAAGAAGGTATGTTAAACCTGATACTGTTGAAGGCTTTTCTTGTTGCTTGATGTCAGATGAGCATACAGTCACAAAACAAAAATCCTTCATTCAAGAGATTACAAAAAGGGTCTTCATGCTTCACTGTTATTTGTTTTAAAATTTATTTAATTCTGTTTTGGGAGGAAATTAAGTGTTAAGTGGTGTAAGATAGTGTGACCTCTTCCTCCTGGAGATTCAGTCTAGGACCTCTTCAGCCTAGAGGCAGGAGCCCAGTCCCGCATCCCGGGAAGCTGTGCCTTGTGCCCAAGCTGAGGGCATGGCTAAAGCTTTTGTAGTTGCAGGCTCAGTGAGTAGTGAAGCTGAGAACATGTCCCAGAGAGACAAACACAGAGACACATACAAGGCAATGTTATTGCCAGTCCCAGGACCACAGACAAGTAAATGCTATCAGTCATCGCTCTTCCCTAACTCACCAACTCTTTAAACCACTGTCGGAGGCCACCAGATTTTTCAGGCACAATTTGCCCATAATGAAGGCTCGGCTCGCTGGCTGTCATCAGTCACCTCCTCATTCTCTGCATGTCTTAGCAGCTTTCAGAAGGAGCTACTCTGTTGTCTTGCACAGCACTGATTCTGGCAGGCCTGTAGTTTTATGGTTCTTCTTTTTTTGGAAGGTATCTAGACATTCCCACCTGAACACCCAGGTACCTTCCAAAAAAGAATTTCTCTATCTTAGTTAAAACTTATATATAGTATGATGAAACCTTGCAGTCTGAAAGATGCTTTTATTTGAAGCATGGAAAATAAGTACAGTTTGGAAAACAGGTTTTGGAAAATAAGTACAGTTTTTTACCATGTGAGGGAATATCCATTGCTTATTTTCAAGCTGGATATGGATCATTGTAATACTGCATAAGTCTGACGTGTCAGATAAGTCTGAAATAGTTCATACCATGTAGATAATATTCACCTAGCACTACCTTCTAAGTCCTCAAGAGACTGTACCAAGATGTGAGAACCTATTAACCCGCATAAAAATGTAATCCTTTTCTGTCTCTTTACACAATTAGTAATCACAGCTCTGCATGAAAAACTGGATAGGTGAGGAGAACATCTGCCCATCTGCTCACACACAAGAGACTTGGAAGACCTACCAAAAAATCTAGGTTCTTCCAGAGTAACAAGAATCCTTGGCTGAGATACATGTTCTACTGCTGACTCAAAATTATGGCTAAATTCCAAAAAACTAATCTGTTTAACCCTACAAGCTTGTACAGATGAGCTTGAATCCAGGTGGCCATGGCACCTGCTCAAACTGCTACTCAGGAAGAATTTTCTTCAACCTTGATATATGTACAGCATTTTTACCATGGCCCAAAGCAACAGATATATCTGTGTAATTTGAATCACATGAACATTTCTTTCCAGCCTCTTCCCCACAAATCAGCACAAACTTAGTAATTACTAAAAATCATAGCCCTTCATCTTATAATTACAGTGTTCAGTTTACTTCTAGGAAGTCCTACATGTAGCATAGAGTAAATTAAATCGTAAGCAAACTAAGACAGAAATGACAAATGTTGGATTTATGCAGTTCATAACTTTAAGCTTTAATATTTTGGTATGATTTACTAAGGAAGTTTTATGAGTCATATCTGTAATGTCATTGACTATGCAATATTTAATCAAAGAAATATTTACAAGTTAAAAGCGATTGTAAATTTCATCTTACAAACTGAATATTTCTGCTAAAATTTAACATTCATGTAGCACAGAACTAAAGGTGTTTTTAAGAAAAGAAATTACTGAAACTACCATTTAGATGTTTTAGAAAAATAAATTATGTTAATCCATGTTCTGATTTTTTCCCCCATGTGGGACAGAATTATTTTCATTTTTGTTAGAAGGTCATCAGTTTTAGAAATACAGTTTTTTGTGATGGCAAACAACAGAAAACTGTTATACATCTTCCAAATATCGATTAGAAATAGATTTGTATGTGTGTATTTAAAGCAGTAAAAATCTGATCATGACAGAGGGTTGTCTGTCGTTATGAAACACAGGGAGGCTAATTAATCAGGCAGTACATGTGCTGCTGTAAGTACCTGCTTTTGAAGGGCATGGAATTTCTTAAAGAAGCTAAGTTAGGATGAGATCCCACAATGGAATTGCACAAATCTTGAATGTGCCTCTGCAAGTAAGAAGAGACAATTATTTTCTACGATGAGTTAAAAGGCAATGACTTTTTGATACAAGCTTAGGTTTAGAAAACTTAATAACTTGGAATTTGGTTGGGGATCTAATGCTAGCAGTTCATGGAAGTTAAGGTAACACTTACTGTACTCAAAATGGGAATCTCTGATATCAAGATTTATCACTTAAGTGGCAACAACAATTGTCTTTACCAAAATGGATAAAACACTATTAGTCCAGATTTTCCATGTTAAATTGTTGAACAGAGTTGAAATTTTATTCTTAACTTCCCTGGTTCATGAAAAAGTAAAAAGGCTCCCAAGCAATGAATGCATCCATTTAATCCATCCAGTAGACAGTTAATCCATCTGGACAGTTAGTACTAGAGACAGACAGGTAGCTCAGTTCAGATGGTTGATCTGATTGCAACTATCCCATCCAAATAATGTCCTTTTATTTTTGGCTCGTAATTAAGAAAGTTTGAGTCTTTCCTTAGAGTTAGGTTTATTGAGCAATCTATCTGTTCATGGTGACTCCAGAGAACGGTTTTCCAGGGAAAAAGTCAAAATATTTGAGAAGAATTTAGTACAGGATACATCTACAAAACTATAGCTTCATTCAGTTTTGTTGTTGTCTGTAATGTGTTCTGGGGAAAATGAAGCAGATCTAAGAATTCAAATCATACTAGAATACTAAAACTTCTAAATCCCCAAATACTGTGTTTTAACTGCTCTTCAAAATTCTAGAGCTGTTTTTCCTTTTTTTTTTTTTGTTCATTTCTTAAGTTATATTTATCTAATACTGTTAGATTTGACAGAAAAAAATTCTTTCTCTATCCACAGACCCTTTGCAGTACAGGCCACATAATTATGTTTTTTAGTGTCCTACTACTGGTCTCAAAAGCTCATGAGGTTGTTTCTAGAGGTGAGATAAAAATTTGTCACTTTCTGTTTCTTTTCTTTTGTCCATCCCTGCTGAAACTGCCAATTAGTTCCAGCTCCAGCGTCGTTTGAGTTCAACAAGATCTTGAGGAAACCAATATATTTTGTTACAAATTCTTGTCACAATATCAAATAAATAACTAGGAAATGAATAAAAATAAGAAGCTATTATTAGTTTGATTAAACTTTGACATCATCTGATCTTCTGCACTGTCACTTTAATTTTACAAAATTACATTAGAGAAAGATAAAGTTCCTACATTTTATTTTTTCAACTAAAGTAAGTTTTGAATTTTGCTTTCCTTTTATTTTCATCATGGTACTTTTTCTTTGAAGTTCAGTCAGAAATAATATGGCCAAACTTAATTCAAACTTAAAATCACAGGCTGAGATTTGTGTGCACATCCATACCAGCAGGTACTAAGGATCAGTAAGGATATATATGGGGAGAAATTACTATATATTGTTCATAGACATTAGTGAAGGATTGACTCTCTGCAGCCACTAATCATACAACTGTGAATCGTTTGGGTTGGAAGGGCCCTTAAACATCACCTTTTTCCAACCTCATGCCATGGGCAGGGACAGCTTCCACTAGATTAAATTGCCATGGGCCCCACTGAACATGTCAAGGGATGCGGCTTGAACCTGTCAAGGGATGGGGCAACTACAAGTTCTCTGGGCAACTTGTTCCAGTACCTCACTACCCTCACATAATTTTTTTTCCTAATATCTTATCTAAATTTACCATATAAGCACTACTAAGCACCCACCAGCTACTCATTCACTTCAACCTTCCAAGAAAATCTCCTGGGAAAAATAAAAGTAATCAAGCAATGGAAGGAAAAGAACAAAAGGGGGAAAACAAAGGTGATATGCTTATAGTCACTCTTATTTCATGAGCAGAATGCTGTCCAGATAATATTCAAGCACCAGTTACTTTGAGAATACACCTTCTTCACTTTTATTGGCCAGCGTGGTGTTACATAGTTTGGAACACATCCTTAGTGAGCTGGGGTCAGTTGCCCTGCCTGTGATCCCTCCCAGCCTCTTGCCTGCTGCTAGCCTACTTGCTGGGGGAGACAGAATGAAGCACAGGAAAAGCCTGGATGCAGTGTTCCTCAATAGCTAAAATATGAGTGTATTTCCAACACGGTCTTGGTTTCAAATAAAAATATAGCCCTGCAAGTCCTGCTTTGAAGGAAATTGACTCCATTCCAGCAAGAGCAAGAGAAATATTTCTTAAGATTTGTTTCCCAAAATTCACTTATTTATTTTAGTTCACAAATTTTTATTCTAGCTCTTTCATTCCTTTCAGTCAGGCTGTAAAGTAGGGCTGTGAGGTCCACCCACGCACACAATCACATACAAAAATTTTTTGTTGCTAATGCTACTGTCTCTCTCGAGCCAGTCACTTTTACAAAAATTATATAGAAGGATAGTAGCAGAAAATCCTCTAACAAATACAAAGCTCCTCTGGGTAATTTCCCCCATATTTAACACCAACATCACGTTTAAGTTAAGGATGACTAAACTAGATGCAAATTCATATTTATATGTGTATATATTTAGACATATATATGATATATAATACATATATATATATGATATATGATATGATGTATTAGTTTGTCTTGCTAAATATATATATATACACATATATGTATTAAAATTGCAGAAGTGCAGAATTTGAGAATGGCTGAGGTCAGAAAGACCATCTAGCCCATCCAGTGTTGTTGCTCAAAGCAATAGCAGATAAAGCAGATTTCTTAGCGATGTATCCAGTCAGGTTTAACATATCTCCAAGGATGGAGACTCTACCATCTCTGGGCAACCTGTGTCAGTGTTCCAACATTCTCACAAAAAACAAACAAGCAAACAAAAAACAAACAAAAAAACCCCAACAAAATAGTCTTTCTTTATGCTTAGGAGAAATTACAGTTATTTTAATTTGTGCCCATTCTAGCTTGTCTTTCCATTAGATGCCTTTGAGAAAAGTCTGGTTCTGCCTTCTTCATTCCCTCCCATCAGATATTTATACACATTGATCAGATCCCCACAGCACTTTCTCAAGGCTAGAGTCCCATCTCTGTCAGCCCCTCTTCATGTTACACAGTCTTCAATGGCCTGTTATGCACTACATTAAACTTTTTCCATTAAACCATGTCTTTTCCATATGTTTGCATCATGATCTGTATACACTGAATTACTAAGGCCTCGATCCCGTAGATGGCTGAACCAGCCAGACCTCATCCTTGCTGCCTTCTGGCCTGTGTTTGGGTTTTTACCCAGAAGGATGGCGAAAGTGTCCCATGGATATGGGAGGTGTGGCAAAACCAGAGCCCAGAACCAAGAAGCACTCTCAGATCCTGCAGTTTAAGAGGACCCTACCAAATCAATCTGATTTAACACACACTATATGGAATGGGCATCATTGATCATTGTCTAGCAGTGTTTCACTGTAGTTTTGTGCAAGTCTTCCCAGATTCTTTTCTAGTTCTTAATTCAAACAATGAGTCTTTTCTTCAGCTTGTCAAGCTCTTAAAATCTTTGCATTGTCCAACAGTTTTCATTTGTCCTAAACAAGATGGTGTTCTGATCCCAGTTTTCACTTAGGCTTTGTTTCTTTTATTGCAAGAAAGAATTGATTATGGCAAATGTTTTACAAGTAAGATTTTAAACATCAGTTAGGTTTTGTTTTGTTTTTTTAATTTCTGTTATTAAAAAGAGATAAATTACATTGTTTAACAGAAGTGTCAAATATGAACATTTTCCAGCTACTACACTCTTGGGTATACTTGTGCTTTTGAACATCAAAGCAAACTTTTAATTACAGGAAAGGAAATGAAAACACATGGCATTTTGATTTATAGCAACTGCGTGGTATTTCTGAAGTCTAAGAAAGTTATTACCCTTGGGGTTTCAAACATTTCACTGTCAGTTCTTATTTTCTAAGAAAAATAATAATAAATATTGGCACTAACTAGATTTAAAAACAACTTCATTTTCTCTCCTTTCAGCTGGGATAAGTAGAGCTTCGGTCTAGATAAGAAACTGGGTCTCAGCTCAGTTCAAGATCTTATTATAGTTATAAAGTAAGATTTACATCCTCTGGTGCATGGGGAAAAGAATGTGAGGGAGTGGAGATATCTGCCTGTGACAGACCAGCTCCACTCGCTGCTGCATCAGCCTGCTGCCACCACTGCACACAGGGGCAAATACATGCTAAAGCTGTAGTTTTGTCAAGTGAGGTGTGGTGAGAAACACCAAAATGCTCCTGGCTGCTCTTAGATCTCTTTTCAGCCTCTCAGCTGACAGTGGTACTGTGTTTTTAAAAACAGACAGGTGTTATTTGGCTGGCCCTCTTTCCCCCAGTGCTGTTACCCAAGGAATTGCTGCCCTGCTGGGTATATGCCAGAACAATTTAAGCTACTACTGCCACCTTAATATGGGTTTATAAAACAATTTGGTTAGAACCATCTCATACAATAAAACATTTCTATGAAGAATCAATACCTGTTCCTCTGGGTTCATTCTCTTTCTGTGAGTTTTAATTTCCCCTGTGTGGGTAAGTACATATATTTCTACAGCTGCTGGAGCTGTTCTGGCCTACAGGACTCAAGAAGCCTTTCTAAGTGTTGACCGTGTCTGGATTAAGTGTGTACTTAAATACTGGACATAAGATGTACAATTTTTCCTGGAGTTCAGACTTGTCTTCTTCTGGTACACTGATGTTTTTCTCGCAGCTTTTGGCAATTTTTACTTCTTCTTGATGGGAAAAATATCTTACAACTGCAAAAACATATTTGCAAAAATGTAGATTCATATATTTTAAATATTTTGATTGATGTAAAGGTTAATAGAAGGATGTAGGAAAACCAAAATTATGTATTTATTTCCCACAAATGTTTTCTGTTTCATTAATCAAATAATTTAGCTTTTGTGTCACTCACTTCACTCTTCATTATGCAGAGAAAACTATATAACCAAATTGTCCTATAGACAAACTCTTTGCTGGGAGTACCTACATATCACATTATTATAGTAATTATGATGATAAAACTTAATTATTAAAGTAACCAAGCTATAACCTAAGGCAGAGAAAATACAGTGCTAAGTAAGGTTTTTGTTTTATAATTTGTTTCAGTCAAAAGACTGCATTCTTGAAAACTGAAGTTATATGTAAGCAAGTTACCAAGACATTTTACAAAAAATGAGGAAATATATTTTTAACAGTTTTGCCTCTCAGAAGAAATAAACCAAAAATAAATTTACCAGGGAGGACTTTATTGAAGCATGGGAAAGATGAATATGAGATTATTCAAAATCATTACCTGTTTACACTTTCTTTATCTTCTCACCTGTGTAGATTCTAGAGTACAGCCACTCTAGGAAATATCTGAAAAAATAAATGATGAAAACATATTTTTGCATCTCTTTATTCATGCTTTTGCATTTTTATCAGGTTTTTGAAATATGCTGTTTTCAGGAACAAATTTACTTTTGCTTTATGCTTGAGATGAGGGCATTTTACGGGGGTTTGAATCACCTCAAGACATAACTGTGAATCCAAGTTGCCTGCAGAAGAGTCACTTGGGAAGCCACTCTGAAACCGAGGTGTGTGGAGCACTAGTGCTAGAGTAACTCCAAAAAGATCTATCATGGAGCTGGGAGTAGACACTAAATATCGGAACACAATAGTCATACTGGTTTAGTTCAAAAATCAATCTAGACGCATATGTTGTCTCCTATAGTAATTAAAGCGAACAGTACTAAAAATGTATAAGAGGACACATGCACATAATACCTCCAGGATGCAAGAACAAGGATTTTTGACATATCTGCTTTGCCAGAATATACAAAATAATATATTTGTGTAGATGAATATAAAATATAATTAATTAATATACAAATATATAGGTTTAGGTGTGAGTATTCTTAAAAAACTTTGATATATTACCCTAAAAAAATTTAAAAGTCTGGCTTTTCTCTTAAAAGAAACTACATTGCTGAGAGGGTGTGTTTTATCTCAGAATTTTGGCTTCTCTCTTTAATTTCTGTAAGCCAGAGGGAATTTGGCTGGAGTTGATTAGTGAGGCACATCTGGAAAAGTTTCAGCTAAATAGAACAATGCCCAGGAATTTTATCATTTTTCAAGGTTGTACAGACACTTAGTAAATTTAAGTGACTTTAATCGCAGTTCCAGAATGGTTCCCTTTTTTTTTTTAATTTTGTACTAATCTTCTCCAGAGGAAACTTACATCTGTTTAGGTGGTCTGTTAAATACAGATAAGTTGTGGAAAAGAATCTGAAGTGGTGCTCGGCTCACCTGGCACAGCATTTCAGCCTCTCTCTGAAGTGTGTCTTTCAAATTAATTGAATCTGCTTGTTTAATAATATCTCAGAATAATCTAACTCCCTTAGTACTACACAGCTGACACATTTTCTGCCTTCCAGAGCACCAAGAAACTCTTTCTGAACTTGCCAACTCAAGGTGAAGAACATGGGGGTGGGGTGGAGAGGGGAATTCTCTTACCGGAGGAAATGGCTGATGTGTTTTGTGGCTTCAATTATTTGGTTTATGGATTAAGGGAGAGTGTTGCTGGTGGTGGTTTGTTTGTTTTCATTCAGCACAGAAAACAAAAATTCTCTGTGATAAAATGTACTTAATTTATTTGTCTGGTAGCACACATTTGGTATTTTGGAACAGAACAAGCAAGGAAATCATAATTTATAATTATATTTTTTAATGACATTTATAATTATATTTTTTAATGAAAGCTTGAACTTACTAGATTTTTTTTTTCTTTGCAATGCACTGCATTTCATAATTTACAGAAACACTCTGGTTTTCATACTTTGACAGAGTGTTTAGGAAAATTATGATAAATAGCTTGTTTCTCAAGCTTCAGTTAAATTATCCAGGCTACATATTTGGTATATTTGAATCTTCAAATAAAAATGTCATGACTTGTTTTCTGATATGACTTCACCCAACTTAACTAACTGACTAATCTTGAACCGTATCATAAAATAATATTCATGATATTTGAATTTGTATATCCACCTAGTATTAGCATTTCATCATTCTCTTTGTTTCTCAAAGCAATTTCTGAATATTTGCATACATCTAGTCCTTTGAAATATTTTACACTTCTAGCATGCTGTCATCTTTTAGACCAAGTAAATACAGCATTTTACTTCTTCAATATGCTATAAAGATTTGAAAAAATTATTACACACACACTCATCCAAGAGAGTTGGCTGAATAATTAATCATGAATCTTTCCTATTATTTAATTTACATGAATAATTACTAGGCAGTATACTGTTCACAAATAGTTTATTCTGAGTATTCATTACTTAAAATCCCAAACCTGTGCTGGTTTATGGATGTGTAGGTTATATGCAGAATGTAGAATATCACATTTTCCTTCCTTGAAGACTGAAATTCTCAACTTCAACACAAAAGATGTAGTACAATATTCATTTACAGATTGGGACAAGGTTTTATGGAGAATGTCTTATTAAGCAGACATGTAATTTGGGGACTGAATGAACAGATTTGGCAGATAAAAAGAGCTATGTAAGTGTAATATGTTTGATAAAACAGGTATGTGACATGAGATCACAGTGAAATGACAAACATCTCTGAAAAATCATGGCAGTTAGGAGAGGTACCTGAGGACTGGAAGAAAGCAAATATCACCCCAGTCTTCAGAAACTACAGCCCACTCAATCCCTGGAAAGGCAATAGAACAATTTATCCTGGAATAATCTGTAGCAGAAGACAAGGACATCAGGAAGTCAACATTGATTCAGCAAAGGGAAATCAGGCTTTACCAACCTGATTGCCTTCTATGATGGGACAGCTGCCAAGAGACATATGAGGGGATAGCAGTACATATTGTCCATCTGGACTGCAGTAAAGTTTTGGACACTCTCTCCCATGATATCTTCCTAGGCACGCTCTGGTAGACAGAAAGTGGAACATGAGCCCCAAATCTGCCCTTGTGGCAAAAAGGTGTCCTAGTCAGCTTTAGAAGTGTTGCCAGCAGGACCAGTAAGGTAATCCTTCTCCTCCATTCAGCAGAGGCCATAGCTAGAGTACTTTGTTCAGTTTGGAGCTCATCAGCATGAGAGGGGCATGGACATACCAGGGAGAGTCCAGAAGAGAGCTACTAAGATGATGATGGATCTTGAGCAAGAAATTGCATATTCTAACAACACACCTTTGCTTCTGCTAAAAATATGTCTCAAAAATGAAGACCAGAGCACTTCTTCTAAAAACAGGCTGAGGTTACTGGGACTGTTCAGCCTTAAGAAGTGGAAGCTTGAGAGCATATGATCAATGTATATAAGTATCAGAAGGGGAGGTGTAGAGAAAATGAGAAGAAATATTCAATAAGACAGTTATTAATAGAAATATAGACTACTTAATAAACATGTTTGTACAACCTATGTTTTAATACAGTCGGCTGTATAACTGAGGAACACACTGGAACATAATGATTATGAAAATATCTAGGAACTGCTAAAGACAGCAATCAGTAATAGAATCCATTATGGCTGTGATGGAAAATAGCTGGCTTTTAATAAGAAAAACCATGAGTGAGAAGAAAAAAAATTTATTTGTACTTTTAGCATGTGGAAAGCTATTTTCTTTAACTTAGAGTGGCAGTTGTGTGTATACACTTAAATATGGCTATTGACAAATTGAAACACAAATGTACAAAGAAAATCAGGACTAAAAAATAGAAAATACTAAATGCAATTGAGAAGCTTCAAGACATCTATTTCTATGGCTTAACAAAGAAAATACTAAGACATAGTGTACATAAATTACAGGAGCTAAAAATATCAAAGAAACTAAAATTTAGAAGAAAGGAAAACAGTATCTTTTATGGTGAATAGTATAGAGTATTCTTGCATTCTTTTTTCTTTTTCAAACACATTTCTTTGTGTAAACCCTGAGCTCTGAACTTTCTATGTGATATGAAGTTCCTAAATGCCATTTCTCCTGTAGGCAACACGGATTGCTGCACATACAAATCATCCTTGGGCAAGAAAAGAATTTAAGTTTCTGCTCTGGCTCTGGGAAAAAAAACCCTGAATCATGAGAGCCCATACAGCTGGACTGTTGGACTATTGTCCAAGCAGGACCTGCAGTCCTTCATGCTTTCATTATATTACTATTTTTAGAAATTTTAAAAGATATTAATTTCATTTTATAATGGCATTAAAATGAACATCAGTGTTCCTAGATTATTTTTTTAATTGCATTCACATTGTTCTTTCTAACTTACCTTAAGAGGTACCTATTGACATAATTGTCAAAAGGAATAGAATTGTTTTATTTATTTATTTATTATTTATTTTGTAATGTTAAAAATGTTAAAACTGTCTGATTCTTTGTTCTGAGAAGAAATTTTCCAGGCAGAAATCTTTGTTTTTCATATAAAGACAAACAAATGAAACACTTAAATCTTGAAATTAGATACAGGAGTCTTGTTTCATGATGTGATATTATTTTCTGTATGTTTAATCTATCATTATTTGGGGGGGAAAAATGCCCTTCTAATTGAAAGCCCTCCTAAAGCAGTGATATGTTTGGGGATGATTGAATTGTTTTCCTATTTTGGAATGTTCTGTTTAGGAAAGATTTGTAAGAACAGACACTCCAGCTCTGACACAAAACCCACGAGAGGGGAGATGCAATCCCATAGCACATTCTCTGACTGTTTCCTTACTCTGTAACCTAATGACTCATCCAAAGTCCATGACAACATTCCTTTGCTTTTCTTCAGGGATCACAGCCAAGATGCACAGTGAGAATACTCTACATTCCTATAAATTCTTTGAGAAAAGATGTTGTCAGTCTCTCCTAGGGACTCTGCTTCACATTTACTAAATATTTAATAGACCTTGTAGTAAGGTTTGGAAGATAGGTACAGATCTAGACAACTGAACTACAGACCTAAGTTTTTCCTTGATGTTTTAAAGAAAACTTAAATATTTAATGCAAAGAACAGCATAAACAGCAAATACTTAGGTTTGCCTTAAAATGTATGCTATTGGAAATATACTTTGGCTATGACAGAAAAATTGAAATCTTCTCCCTTTTCTCTATTGCAAGATAAAAAAAAAAAGCAAACCAGATTAATTCCATAAAGATGGATTTTTCATCTTTCTTGAGATTTCTGACTGCTACTATACTATATGTATTAAATATATCCATGACCACTTGTGGCTTCTAAATTCACACCTTCATTACCTTTACTTTTATTAAATAGCCATTGAAAAATTTCAGAAATTCAAAAACCCATTTAAATAATTATATTTTAATATCCACAAGTGCTTTCCACTCCTCACAGACACAAAGGCAATTTTGACTGAGTCTGAGTTCAGCCTTGGTCCAGTCCACAAACCAAACAAATACTGGCATATTTTGAACATTATAACTTGTCACAAATTTAGAACAAGCTGAAAAGGACTGGTAATTCCCTTTCATCTTAATAAATACTTGAAACAAAACTATTTTAATGCTTCCTAACTTTCTCCCATATATCTTCTTGCATTTTCATTTTAATCACAAATGCTTACCAATTTACTTTATATATCAGTGCTTGTAAGTTGATCAGAAAAACTTAGCATGCTACTGGACGTGCTAAATGTAATTCATCTTTATTATAGGGCTGTCAACATATATTTATGTTCATGTGAGTATCCTCTGTTTGTGTACACTATATTTATCACAGGGAGACAAATAGGCTCACTCTGTGTGTGATGCTAATTACTAGGTTGCCAGCATAGCAGCACTAAATTATGTTTTACCAAGGCAGATCCAAAGAATTTGGAAGCTTTCCATTCACAGTCCATTAAAAAGACTCATCTGCTCTAAAAAATCGAGAAACAGCTCTTTCCCATAACAATGTTATACAAATTTTACCATCACCCCAGATTTCTTTTTTATCCTGTAGTAGCTGAACACCTTCTGGTTTTGTAGTTAACTGGAAAATGGCCCATGCCCTGTGAAACCTTAGGCAGTGGGTGCTAGAGAATCAACACCATATGAGTAGTGTACCTACAGTGATGCACTATAAACAGCCTGGTGCTTGTAGCATCTCTCATGCTGTTTTATCTGTTCCATGTTAAATCTGTTAAGTCTATATTTAAGCTTAAAATCATCTAATATCTGTAATCAGTGAGGCTCCTAGAGGGAGATCTAGCAATTCATTTTAGCAGCCTTTGGTGTAACAGCAGTGTTGCTGGATGTCTTTTGATAGTTTACTGTATTAAAATGTCAGGCAATTTAGCAATATATATTTTTTAACAAGGAGACAGAAGTTCGCTTTTGCATTTCAAACCCTCCAAATTTTTAATCGTGAGCCCCCTGCTGGTAAATGAGTTCAGCTGATTATAGTGAGTACTTGAATAATAAGAAGAATTTCTTAATTAGAAAGTGATGCTATTGATCTTTTTATGAATTGTTTTCATTTGAAATGTTTAGATGTTACCATTCCCCTGAACAGGCTTCACAAAAATAGAGACACGCCTAATTAATTCTAATGCAAAGACAAACTCAGTCATTTGTTTTAAAAAGTGAAACAAACTCCAAATTGAATTTTCAGCTTTGTTTTTTATTTATTTTAATGATGCAGAACAAGAGCTGAGCATTAAAATATACAGAAACTGTAAAAACCCCAACTTCATGAAAATAGAGTTTCTACATATTATCATTCAAGTAAATTAATCCACAGAGGGAAGTTATTTCTCTCCAAATATAATAATTAAATCCAGAGCCTTCTGTGGCTTTTATCTTGTATGGCAGCTACAGGAAAGAAAAATAATAAAAATATAATTTAAAGTAAATATATTTACCCTTCCCTTTTCTTTCTTTCCTCTTTAGCTACAAAGCCAAATATGTGAAAGTCATAGTGTGACTCCTTTCCCCTCTTTTTTATTTTCCTCTTGTGGAATAAAGCCTGAGAGAAATTAAAAGTATAAATTCACATTTTAAGTATCCAGTTGCATAGGGCACGAATTCCTAATATCCATAATCTTTGCACAAACGTGAATCTTTCAGCTTTAATTTTGAGACAGCTAAAGGAGAAAAGGTAGAAAAAGGTAGTAATAAAAATCAATTATATGGACTTTCTAAATATAGATTTCAGAAGGACAGTATCTCAGAATAACAAGCTATGAATGACTGTTGGGTCATTTCTTGATATATTTTGTATGCTAATGCATCACTCACCAAATGTTGTGGACTGCATATTACTCCTTCTGAAAAGGCTCTTGAGGGATACCCTCATCCCCCATAGACACCTGGAGCATAGAAACCTGTGGCTGAGCTGTTTTTACAAGCTTTATTTTTTTTTTGTATACTTTTAAAATAATACCAATCTCATTTTAATGTGCAATTAAGAAAGGCAGAAAATTGCCTACTTTTCTCTGTAAACTATAAAGGAAGTCAAATGGGTTTTGTTGACATTAGCAGATAGTGACTGCTAGTGTTGCTGTTCAGCCTGAGGTAAATTTTGGTAGATGTAAAAACTGGACAAGACTGGAAAGAGTCAGCAAAGAGCATCAGAAATATGTTTTGAACCAGTCAAACTTTCAAAAGAGTTATAGTTTGAGCCCCAGAAGATGTGGTAGGGCAAAACCAAAGGCTTCCTGCAGTCTGTCATGCTGCACCTGCCCGTATTTGTCTCATTTTTTGTCTCTCTGAGTGAGTGTTTCCCCCTGAGCTGGGCAGATCATTCCATATGCTTCAGCTGGGTACTGTAAATAAAAGTAAGTGGATTATACTCTGTTTGGCTTACTTTTTTTTTTTTTTTTTGGGGGGGGGAGGGGGGGGTTGGGTTGTTTTTTTTTGTGTAAGACCAACATCACCCTAGAGCCTACAGACAGACCAGAAAGCATTTCAGATCACCCCAATGCGACTTTGAAGACATTGTCAGTTTCAAGAGGAGGAGAAAGAGAGAGAATAGTTAGAAATAAATGAATGGAGAATTTGGAAGTCTGTTCAAATAGTATTACCATACTGAATGTCCTCAGAATCAATAAATTCAATGCAAATGGACGATTTAAAGCAACACAGACACTGAGGAACTGTCCTCTTGTAACACACCATCTGCTCAGCTGCTTTGGGGAAAAAAGAAGTTATACCATCTGAAAAAATACTTGTAGTTCAAAACTGTTAGTAAGCTTAACATTGATAAATACAATTATTACAAGAAGAGATTGCTGAGTAAGAAGCACCTTTTTTTTCCTTAATAAAATAGGTTTATAATCATGGCAATTTCCCACCTAGAATGGTATACCCACAAACCAATAACTGTTTCTGTCCAGATTTGTTAGTCTATAAGGTTTGAGAACTTTAGAGTGTGGTATCTGAAGATGTTTTTGGTTTTTTTTGGACATGGGATATTTTTATGAAGGGGAAGAATGCTTATAACTATGAATATTTAAATCAAATACTGTAAAAGCTTAATTACAGAAAATGCCACTACAGCTTCTGGTAAAGAAACAAGAAAGCAAGGAAAAATCTCTGTGCCTCTCACATAAAATTGGTAGTGATAGCAAGGCCTCTAGGCTTCCCGAATTCATATATATTTTCACCAGAGTACTAGAAATGTTTGTAGTGCTGTTTTCAAGTTCTGTCTGAGATGTCAGCATAGCACAATGCTGAAAAGATACCCAAAGCCTCTCTTTCACAGCAAGAAATCCATGACAACCAATTGTTCCAGCTACTAGGATTATGATGCTCTTTGTAAGTATGTCTGTCATTGCACAGAACTATGCATATACCTTCTCACACACATACAAATACACTCCAGGCATTCACAACTCGTTTACGAATTGTAACTTTAAGTAGCCCAAAAATGAACTTGAATCTACTCTGAAATTACTTAGAAACTAATGCTTCAAACAAACCAAATCAGATGATCAACCATGTTACATGGTGGGTGCACAACTGGCTCACAGGTTGGACACAAAATGTTGTAGTGAATGGGGTAACATCAAGCTGGCATCTGGTCACTAATGGACTTATGCAGGGCTCCATCCTTGGCCCGGTTCTCTTCAAGAATTTCATTAATGACTTGGACACAGGACTCAAAGAAATACTAAATTTGTTCTAACAATTTTGGTGGGCAGAGACACACTGCAGAGAGACCTTGATGAATTAGAGAGATGGGCAGTTGCCAACCATATGAGACTTAACAAGGGGAAAAGCTGGTTTCTGCATCTGGGGCGTGAGTCAGCAGTGCTCTGGCAGCCAGGAGAGCCAGTCGTGCCTGGGGGTTTATAAGGCACAGCATTGCCAGCCAGACAGGGGAGGGGATTATCCCACTCTGCTCTTCACTGAGGCACCCTCACCTCTGGCTGGATATCAGGAAATGTTTTTCACTCAGAGGGTGTTGGGCACTGGAACAGGCTCCCCAGGGAAGTGGTCACAGCACCAAGCCTGACAGAGTTCAAGTATTTGGACAACTCTCAGGAATATGGTGTAATTTTTGCAGTGTCCTGCATAGAGCCAGGAGTTGGACCCAATGATCCTGATGCAAACTCGGCATGTTCTATGATTGTATGCTTCTAAAAAAAAAAACAAACAAACAAAAAAAAAAAACCCAAGAAATAAAAAAGAAAATTAACAACTTTCAAAAAAAAAAATACCACAAAGGAGTGGGCCAATAATGATCTATTTAAGTTCCCAATGTACTTTAATATTGCCATTTCTTTCCTCTAGTAATTTATGCAGATGGTGTTTTGCTGTGCTTTATTCCCATTGTGATATTTTTTATTCTCCTATGCAAACTGGCAAGTAAGGAGTCTTAGATTTCCTCAGCTTTTTATTAAGATTATCAGGATTTTTTAAGAGAAAAGTTCCAAAAATATAATATTTTTCAAAGTTTGTAACACAAAAGACAAAGTTCATTTAAAGTATTATTGTTTCTCTTAGGAATTTGTAGACCTTACTATCTCCAGATTTAAAATGTAAATATCTTTGGTAATATTAATTTTACTGTGTCTGTATCTCACAGGATGGTATTGACTGATTAAGACCCAATAAGAAAGCAGGTAAGCTATCTGATCTGGAAAATACACTGAAATAAAAAATTTAAGAAAGCTGACTAATGTAAGGAAAAAAAAAAAAAGAAGAAATTAACCTATTCATGGCTGAAGAAGGGAGATTATAAACCAAGTTATACCGCATATGGTGAAGCTGTGGATCTGGCTGTGGAACCTTCATGCTTGAAGAATTTCAAAACTTACTTCGCAACCTGATCTAGACCTATCACTGCTTTGAAGAATTCATTAACATATATATTTTCTAAAAAATGCATTCCAGCCTAAATTATCCAGTAGTAAGAATGTTTGGAAGATATCAACAGAGATCTTCTTTTGAATATTTTGCAATCTGGCTATAAAAGGTAATAATTTCTGTAAAAACAGACCAATAGCAATAACAACAAAAGTAATCCAATCCCAACAGTGTTATTAGACAATAAAATATATCTTTCACTGTTAATTTTTTACATAGAGTAAATTACAAGCAACTTGTCAAAAGTAAATTATCATTTTTGACAGCCAATGATAATTCCCCTAAGACACAGAATATATCTTTAAAGTTTATGACATAAGTTTCCTATGCTTTCATCCTGTCACTAGGGCACCAACTATAACATCAGTCACAGAAACAGTATACTCAGCCCTGGGAAAGAACAGAAGTGTCCAAGAATTTGAAAAAATCATTAACATTAGCACCTATTGTCAACATATTGTCAATATGTTTTTGGGTTTAGTGTATAAAAAGTCTCACTTGAAATTTTTCCACAAAAAATTAATAGCAAATTATAGCAACTGAGTGTTGAATTAATAAAATAATTTATTTTTTAAATTTTTGCAATATAAAATAAACTAATAAATCATACTTATTTCTGCTCACTCTATAAAAGCAACTTTTATTTAGTTTTCCTCCAAATTCTTATCTGGCATAAAGTAGACAATAGGAGATACCAGACCATAAAGCCACCCCAAGACACACGAATACAAAAATTGTTTTGTCATTTTAATTTGCAGTAAAGAAATTGTCAGTATGACCTTACATTTTTCATCCTATATTGTTCAGATAAAGTTTTCATTTGCTACATTAGCACGTAGTGAATCGGACTTACATGAGCACATCACAGAGACTTTTCAACCTGAAATTAAACAGGTGATTGTGGCAATCATTATCTCAACCTATAGTCACTGACTTTGTCTCTCTTTTACCAGAAGGGGTGGGGGGAAGTGGAATTGCTTATTTGGAGTTTAGCATCAACTGATGTTAAACCACCCCAAGCACACAGCAAAATTTGTTGGAGGAAACCGGAAGAAAGCTTTCTTTTTCTGTGAAGGATTTGTTAAAAACTTTACTAAAATAATAATAAGAAGAAGAAAAAAGTGATCTCAGGAGTAAACTTATGTACATCAGTCAGTCAGAATTTATGGCTTAATCCTAAATATCCCTGTGGAGCTTGAATCTCTCATGTGTTTCCTCCAGAGAACGCTCTCCTAAGGGATGGTAATAAAATTAAATTGCAAACTGAAAATGTCTCTAAAAAAAGTTAAATGAGGAAAACAGTTTTTTCCCTGGGGTTTTCTCTTCCTGAGTATTCCTGAAAGTATTCCAAGCTGTGGCTTGATAACTGGTGGGTAAAGTTCAGATCAGAGAGGCATTGTCACAAAAACCAACAGTATTTTCTACTTTATGTAGTTCCTCCTCACAATGCAGAAAATATTTTGCATCTCCCCACTACTTTCAGCACTTCCCCCTTAAAGAGGCTAAGAAAGACCTTGCAGACATGGAATGCACCTCCTAGAATGCCTAAAAATTTAGGAAAGAAAATCCATTATTCTTTCCCAGTGTTTCCTATTTCGCTGGGATCTCCACTAACAGAAAATGTCTTGCTCTATCTTCACATTAGGGTATTAATTCAGGTCCCAGACTTAAAATATAACTGAAGCTACGGTTCACCTTTACAGCCTATATTTTGATTCATATGTTCTGTGAATTAAAGGTGGTTTTTTAAATTCAAAACTCAAAGTCAGAAATTTAACCATGTTATCAAAGACTAGCAGAAATCAGTCATCCATCATTTTGGCCTTTTCCTTTATATTACACAAAGAGGAAAAAGCAAACCAGAGCTGAAGCCCTGAAAATGAGCATCTCATTCTCATTTTATGGGCATAAGAAAATAAAATACAAAAGCCAAAGCTGTATTTTAAAAAGTTCAGCTAATTCTCCCTGGTGATGGGCGTCCATATTGCCTAACCCGATCCAAAATTACAATTTTCCCTTTGGAGGCTTGGCAACTCCTGTTAGATTATCCTTCTCTAGGTGGTGAAATACCAACAGATGTTTCATCTTTCTCTTCATAAGCAAAACCAAGGTGTTCTGATTCCAGAATTCTCTTTTCATGGACAGAGAGGTGGTCCCTGGTGACAATGAACAACTTTCATTTATTCATGTTTCTGACAAATAAATTCAGGGCAAACAGGCAAGAAAAAGAAAACCAGATATTTTTTACTCTACCAGCTCTGCACAAAATCCGCCTTCCTGGAAACCTGTCCAAGATGAGTGGTGTAATAAACATTAGGAAGGATGGCTGAGTTTATGTAAATATTCTAAAAAATCTACATGAAATGACTAAGAGTAATAGTTCAGGTGGCATTTTCTCTGATTTTTAGCTCATACATACATCATGATTAGCTGAAATTAGCTGGGTACCCTGCATATCACCTGTATACAAAGTTGTTGCTAAGAGTAGAAATCATCTGCTCACAGGACAAGCAGAATTTGTAATGATATGTGGACATTTGAAACTGGGTATTAATTCAAGAATTATATGGATTTGTGATAAGAAACAGATATAGAAAGGTCTGAAGAGATTAGTGGACTGCTATTGCCTAAAAAAAATCAACCAAACAGAAAAATAAAAAAAACAAACCAAAACAAAAAAAAAACAACCAAAAAATGGCACCATCGTGAACCAAAATCTTGAAAATTTTATTGATACTTACTTGGTATTTTCCAGTATAAAAATTATTTCTGTTTCTTTCTTTCTCCTCTGTAGACCAAATGCTCCAAAATGAAGGCCACATTATTTCCCACTAATCTTTTTCACTGAATCCATGGACTCAGAATCACTAATTGCTCAGAGTAATCCAGGATAATGACACAGGGAGAAAATTAGTGTAATTGTGAGGGCTGTTACTTCAGTTTCTCTGTTCTTGTTTTTGTCTTTGATTTCCATTATTTGATGTTGCCACATATGTTCTCCTTGTACAGCATGAAGATCTTCAGCATCACTGCAAAATATATTAGTTTGCTCACAAACAATGGTTCTTAGTTGATAAAATGTAATTAAATGCCAGTCTGAGACAATCATTAAGGCAGATAAACCAGCTTAGGATCTAGCCAGAGAAAATCTAAATTATTTGAAAGAAATAAGGGGGGGGGGGGGCAGGGAATCTTAAACTCTCAGTACTTCACATAAGAAAATATAGATAGAACATTGTTTGGAGTTCAAAGAAAAATAGTTTTCTCAATTGATGACACAGGTCAAAAAAGAAGAAGCATCACTTTTTATTCTGTTGCTATTCAACCAACAAAGTATTAATACTCATAAGTAACACAATATTTAAAAAGTTGGTTCTGATTCACATTTTCATGCAAAACATGAATTACAGCTGCAGCAAGCAATGGTTCTGAGGTGTGAAGATAAACTTTGATAATATTTGAGTTTAAAGCAGTCTATAAATTTTGGCAAAAAAATGATCTTCTGGGAAATTTTGTGTAACAAAAACTATGAAAATAATATAATTATTTTACAAAGTAGAAAGGCAAGGATAATAAACTTAGACTTTAATGCTGAAAGTAAGCAATAACTAATTTAGATGTTGGTTTAGAATGTGAGGGATGCACCAAGAGAGGGTCTGTTGGCAGTTTAATGACTTGTAAGCATCAAAATATTGAAAGTGGTAACCAATTGCCAGTGAGTTGCTCTTCTGAGGTAAACAGAATTCATTTCAAGCTTTCATATATTTTACTTAATAGAATTTACATTTTCTTACTTATGTGTAATGTGTCTCTTCTTTTATTGATTTCTTTTCTAAAGACCTGTTCTATAAATCCACATGCACCCCAATTCAGCTGCTATTGCATTATTACTACTTCTGACATATACTGTCCCCAGTGAAGTCAGCTGTGTGCTTAATATTTTCTGTTAATGTAATATTTTATGAAAGTTGTGATAAATCAAGTTAAGGAATGAACTAGTATTTTTTCACTGGTATTTTTTCACTATTAAAAAAAAACAAATTGAGAAGAGTCTTTTAAAAGTAGTATAGAAATTATTATGCTTCTGGAAAGAGTAATATGTATGTAGTTTTAGTCAGTTCCTGGAAGTGTCACATGCAGTTGTATATGCTAAAGAGTTTGGAAGACCCAAAGGGCAAAACTGATAGAGTAGGCAGATGAGACTGCACTGGTAATGGGATATAGAACCTTCATGTCATTACTACAGATCTGGAAATTATTAAAGGTCATAGCTAAAGAAAAGGTTATTCAATACCCACTATCAATGGGAAATGGTAATTTACTGGGTAAATTGGAATTTGTACTGATCATAAAAGATCACTCTTCCTACTCAAAGGAAGTCACGTGGAATAGGGAAGTGTAGAAATTTACTCCTAAATTGGTTTGTGTCCATCGGCACAGGTAAGGATTTCCAAGGGGTTTAAGAAAAAGTTTTACAATAATAATACCATCTAGCAAAGTATTTGTTCATGCAGCACATGTTGGATGAAGCCACACAGCTGCTTAACTCAGAGCATAGTTGCATCTCATAAAATGTTTTGTCCTTAAGATAAGCATGCCTTAACAAGAAAATAGCAGGAAGTTAGTGAGGCTCAAAAAAAGGAAGTACTCTGATGTGAAACAAAAAGTCATTTATTGTCTACATTTTTGGCCATTTCTTCTTTCTCAAATTAATTTATTCTTTCTTATTTTACACATCTGAGAAATCTCTCTGTAAGCATAAATGTTTTCAAATGCAAAATTAAAAGAAATCCACTAAGAACAAAACAAAACAGGCAATTAGTGCTGAAGCTTTAAAATGTCTACCTCTGTTGATGTGTTTGCCCATAATTATTCAAATTCAGCAGTAATTTCCTCATGTGCAAGACCATTATTAATATAGAAAGACTGCAACGTGGCATTCCTTCTCTTTTCAACAGAGTTGTTTCTGAGTATTTTACTATCATATTTAGAAGTCAGGGAAGAAAGTAAAAGAGTCATGGTAGAAAGTGTCCCACTGTGGAGGACAAGGGCTGCCTATATAGTCACCTTATATATAGAACAAATATCAGAGGATGCTCATAGTGGTAAAACAAAAAATTTAAGAGTTTATATGCTGGACCTAACTTTCTTCAGTAAAGAGTACTTTATCCTTCCTTAATCATTTACCTCTTATCTGTGTATCTACCTACGTATATTCTCCTTTAGAGGGCTATGTTCTGTTCCATATTATTCAAGAGTTGGCCAATGACCACAAGCCATAGTGGAGCACCAGTACCTGAAGAGAGGATGTCAAAAGAATGGAGCCAGGCTTTTCTTGGTGATGCCCAGCAATAAGAGGCAACAGGCAGAAAATGATGCACAGGTATTTCCCCCTGAATGTGAAGAATATTTTTACTGTATGGGTAACAGAGCACTGGAATAGATTTCCTAAAGAGGTTGTGGATTGTCCCTCACTGGATACCTCCAGTGTCTGGACCCAACCTCATCCAGTGTGCTCTAGGACGATCCCACATGAGCTAGGAGGTTAGACTAGATGATCCACTGTGTTCCATTACAACCTTATCCATTCTCTGTGAAGAACAAAGAAGGGGGTACATTAGAGCTGAGACATTTACAGAGATATTTTCATAAACACAGTGAACTGTGGGAAAGAAGGACTTTCTGAGAATTGTTGTCTTTTATTAGGGCACCAAATTGTGCTATAAGAGATCATCAGTTGTTTCTAATTCCTGACAAGAATGAAAATTTTTGGTTTTGTCAATGACATGTCTTATAGGCAGACTTCAAAAAACAATTGTCCCTATACCTCAGTGCCAGAATGTGAAACAATAATAGAGCTGAAGTGAATTTTCTAATCCCCTCCAAAATCTAATATACAATGAAGAAAACTGCCTAGACATGTTTGTTTCTGTGAGTGCCATGAAAAACTGGTTAGATAAAACGTTCCTGCTGGTGATCCTTCTCTGCTCTTCTCTGAATTAATTGTAGCCAAATGCTGATAAAATTTGCTTCTGAACACCGAATCCCAAAAATAAAAGCTGCACTTTTATCTGTCTTTCCAAACCAGTCTCTAACTTAGGACTGAGATTTTTCTGCACAAGCAACACAGCCAGTTGAATAAGAGAGATAAAAAACACTGGGGTATTTGTCCTACATACAAGAAAATCCAAAGAATAAGTAACATACCCAGGATCTCTTAAAAGCTTGTTTATTTTACAAGACTGTTTTCCCTCATTTTCTATACCCACCTAGAAGAATAACATTCAAAAGAAAGAGATATTTTTATTGACAAAGCTGCAAAAGATACTAAAGTATATGGTATCTTCTGTACATTCTATGGGATTATTAACATAATTATGGGATTATTAACTCCCAGATGTTAGATCCAGCTTTAAGGCTTTCTCAAAATTTCAGTTTTCTCTTTTGACTTTCTCCTTTTTCTGAGAACTAGTGAGTAAGCAGATTTAGAACTTTCTAGGATTTCATAAAATTGTAAATGTGCCACAGAGAACAGGGTGACACTAGGAAAACACTCATGGACTCTATCTTCTGGGAATGAGTGAACAGCGAAATCCTTATTATCATTAAGAAATCTGAGTTTGTGCCCACAGAAATCAATGAATACATTGCTGAGCCAGTGAACTGTAAAAGCAATAAAGCAGCTGTTTCACTGGAAAGACTAAAGAAAATAACACCAAAAGAAATATTTTCTGGATCTACCCAAAATATTTCTTTGAAAATTAAATGCTTTTGACTTCCATTGAACTTTGAGAAAACTAAAAATGTATTTAAGAGTGAAATAAATCAAATAAGTAATTTTTACATGTTTTGGTTTTCTATTAATTTAAATTTCTAAGCAGAAACATTTTTGTCATCTCACTTCTCTTTCAGAAACTGTGTGTTTCCTATTTCATTACTTCATACATTTCTATCTAGTGAGACTACATCTACATTTACATTGCTTGAATCATGTATCGCCACAAAAACTGTAGTTACAATTGGGCATCCGATGCTGACTGAGACACCCAGGTGTATGTGCCTACATTTAAGAAGGGTGAGCCTAGTTATTTATTCTGTTCATTGAAAGAGAAACTCCTTTACTGTACTCCACCAGGTGCCCATCTACTAACTGGAGGTTATCCAAAAGTATCTTTCAGAAATTCTTGAGAATTTCTTAGATACCATAAGATATTTCAAAGAGCACTAGATAACTCTGTGGGACACTTGAATTAAACTTTCAGTGTCTTCTTCAGAATGAGTTGTGTTCTATATTACTCCATCGACTGATTTACCAAGGTCTCCACTGACAGTATCGGGAGCCTTGAAAACTAGCACATGTGTACACCTACACTTAGACACATAAATGTAGATGCCTGTCTGAAGTCTACTTTTACTGCCTGTTTGAAACTCCAGTCCAAGAAAAGAAAATAACAACCCTTGATTTTGCTGAAAATTCTGCAATTTTACATTTGTCATTATAAAATAAACTATGAATTTTTTGTTGTTTTTTTTTTCCCCATAAAACAGTATTTTCAACCTGAGTTTAGGAGTCAATTAAAACACCTTTTTCAAATACAATTATTCTCATTAAATATCTAAACATTTTCAATTCTTTCCACTCTGTCCTGTTGTGGATAGATAGAATTTCTGCCAAAAAAAAGCATCTTTAAATGGAAGTTGAAAAATACTGATATAAGAGCAACATATCATAAATGGTCAATGAATACATTAAAAATGGAAATTAAGGTAGAGGAAGCTCTATATGATAAGATGAAATTCAGAGAATTTCAAGATCATTTACTGTAGAAGTTTTTTCTCCATTTTTAAAAACAAACTTTGATTAGATTATGTCTATATTTGTGTGTACCCTCGGAAAAAAGCCTAGAAGATTTTTAGTAGGAAGGAAACAGAGCAGACAGCAGAGCAGCATATACAGTGATTCCTTTTCTCCTTCCTAGGAGAAGGCTGGAGAGTTTCAGCCTCTCCATAGGGGATGCCAGGACCACCCCCTGACCATGAAGGAGCTTGTGGACCACTTTCAGGAATGGCATAGGGGAGTTCCCTGGGGGTTTATTAATCAATTAATCAGTTGTATGGACTTGTGTAGAGCTGGAGTATCCTCATCATCACTCTGCAAGGAGAAGTGAGGAGAAAATGTGCATGCTGATTTCCTGGGGGAATGTGAGGGTTTGTGCATCCATGTGCACTGGTGTGTAAGCCACATGGCCTATGGAGGGGTCAGTGAGCATTTTTTTCCTTATGGCATAAGTCTATAATAGTGAGAACTTGACTTATTGAACTGCAAGGTTCTTTCCAGAAAAAAATAAGACAATAATTTTTTTAAAATTTGTTTTTTCCCACAAAGAATAATATAAAAATCATTTGGCACTAATAGTAAATTACTTTCCTAGTCCAATCTGTCAGTCAGGGTCTAGAATAACCTTTCCACTCTTTGAGGACATAAAATTTTTTGAAAGCATCTCTTACTTTGGACAATCCAGAAAAGATGTAAATTTTCCTCAGAACCAGAGTCCTAAGTATATTCAGGGAAAGAAATGCAAGACCATCTGCTATTTTAGCTTCCAAATTGCAAACTAGAGAAAGAAGATTATTCATGAAAAAGGACAGAAAGTGTCACCTCACATCCAAATATAAATGGAATATATAGTTAGAATATAGATAGATCCTAGACTATAGGTTTTTCAGTACCATACTTTTTCTACTACTATACTTTTTCTACTTTTTCTACTACCATACTTTTTTTACTATTATAGCTAGCTAAATTTAAGGTTTAAAAAAAATCTGTGCAATGGGTTATTCATTTACTGCTGTTATTGTCAATATTCTGCAGTATTATATCTAGCAACACTCTATATATATATTTTACAATGTGTTCATTAAAGAGTTTTTTGTCAGGTCTTTCCTACTGTTAAGTCAAAAGGAACAAATTCAACTGTGATTATTTTCTTTGCTGCATGTACGTGATCATGCTGCTGTAGAATCACTGTTATGATATACTAAAAGGCATTTTTATAGAATATTGGTATTTGTGACCCTAAACCTCAGCAATGAAGACATTTGTTGATTCCAGATCTACATCAAAGATAGGAAGCCTGGAAAATCACTGCAATCAAGCTTGTGTTCACATGTTTGTGTAAGAAATAAATGACATTTTAGAGATTTTCAAACCTTTGTCATTCATTTTACAAGACAGGGTTATATCAAATCTGGTAAAAAAAAGTTTTGATTTTATCCTCTATAACTCAGGATTTAAAAAATTTGTTTCTTCCTATAGGCTGCAGTCTCTCCGAATATTTTCTTGGGGAAAACAAGCCTAAAGTTATTGACACATTTGGAAACAGGACCCTTATAGCACTTGCTCTAAAAGTTAAATGGATTCAATTTTCTTTATTGGAAGGTTATTTTATCTCAGATCCTGAATAGCAGGTGTTCAATAAGTATCTGTTCTGTACAAGATTTTCCTTGAGCTTCCACCTGCTGTCTGTAACATGTTTGGAAGCATGTTACATTTAGTTTGATGTAGAACATAGAACTCTACCTGGGTCAAGAATCTGATGAGAAAAAATCTGTTTGTGTCAGAAAAAAAAATTACATTACAAACTGTTCCTTTTAAACATTTTAATCTTAAAGCAAAGTTGAAAAACATATGGGTACAACTTCTGTATTAGTTTCTTCCTTCTTTTAAGTGTGAATGATTTCTGATACTTTACCATGTTTGTCAGTCTAATTTGAAATTCTTTTTACTGACTTTTCTAGTGACATCTGGTTAATTTGCAGCACTGTCTTGCTTGTGTCTATGGTTCTGACACAATCAGAATAATGGTAGAAAAATCTCTCTTCTTAAAATGATCATTCTTTAACATAATGTGTTATATAAAGGAACAAAAAATAAAAGACTCTAATATACATCATTATGGGATATGGTTACTAGATAAACCAAATCAGCTTCATGGTAAATATGATCTTTTTTCCCCTTTCTTATGTTGGGTTTGGGTTGGGTTGGCTTGGGTTGGAGGCTTATTGGAGTTTTTCAGTTGTTTGGTTTTGGTTTTGAGAATTTTTTTTCTTTTTTGTTGTTATTTGTTTGCTGGTGTTTTTCCCTTTTCCTTTTTATTTTTTTCTTTTTCTATCCTGGGGAACAAGATTAATCACCTGTTAATTCCATTATATCAGAGTCAGTCTGTTTTCTCTCCACTGAAGTTTCAAGTTGACTTCAGCAATGTGAACGTCACACCATTCTGACTCTGGCCAACTTAGATCATAAGGTACAGATAATAAAATTTTTTTTACTACTGATCCTGTCCTTTGTTTTTGCATTGTATAAACAGGTCAATTCTCAAATTCTTAAATATACATGACCAAATATCTTCAATGAAGAGCCTCAAACTGTGCATCAGTTTTATCTAGATCTTAAAATTCATGCTTAATTAAGTTTTAAATTCATCTAAATTTCAATTAAACTTTTTTTTTGTTTTTAAATTTAATTTTTAACTACATTTTTTAATTTTTAAATTAAATTTATAGTTATAGAAACAGCTGAGAATCATATAATATCATATCATCATATCAATCATATCATATATCATATCATATCATATCATATCATATCATATCATATCATACCATATTGTTAGCTGTTCCAAGGTCCTTATACCTCAGACATCAGAACCCCTCAGAATATTAGCTATGGTCCAGTAGTTTGTGAGGATGAATGTAGCTTCAAATTTTCAAGTGATATGAATATTTTAATGAGGATAATATTTTTATCAAGACTACCTTAAAATTCTGTAATGAAGTGGCAAAAATAATGTCTGCAGCACTTATTAGGAAATTCTCTCCAATAGGTAATGTCTCACATTTCCTTTCTCTTCAAATCCCAGTGGTTTATTCTATTTACAAGTTGTCATTGTTTGACACAGGTACAATGCCAGCACCCCCATGAAAATGCAACCTCTCGATTGAATGATGTGCAATGTGATCGAGAACAGAGCAAAGCAGGCCCAAGCTTAATAACAAGGGAAAAAAAAAAACAAACTTTATTAAGCTACTACTACTAGAGTACTATAAAAGAAAAAAGAAAGAAAAACACACACACACTCCAAAATTAAAACCTTTCAAAACATTCCTCCTCCCACCACCCAACTCCAACAAACCACAGTGAGACATGACTTGGACCCTTAATCAAGTATTCACCCTTCAATATAATCAATACTGAGTCCATCAGGGGAGAGAAGAGTCTCCCTTGCACCGTAGACCCCCAGGAAACACAGCTGCCACTCCTTGTGTTTCCATGTCACACATGGCACTGCCGGAGAATATCTGCCAGTGTGACAGTCTCCTCTCCATGTCACAGTGCTCTCACCATCGTGCATGGACAGACTGCTCACAGGGCTCCTTTAAGGATGCTTTGCCAAGGACCAACAGGAACAACAGTCCAGTGTCTCTATTTGGGACCACAGTTCCCCCCATTTTCCCCTGGGGCTGAGGGTCCAAGAACAGAGATCTTCTCTGAAGACAACAGGCATCATCACACCCTCCTCAATTTTCTCCGTTCACTCTATTCTTGTACTGGTAGTTGCTGAAGCTGGTCTCTTGGCTCACCATGCATCCCCATAAAAATGCAGTCTCTGTTGCAGGAGAAATTGGTTCAGTCTATGGCTAACAAGAAAAGTTCAGCCAAAAGCCACTCCATCATCTCCCCCCAGTCTTCTTTCCCTAACATCTCAGATCCCAGTCTGTCTGTCCTTCAAATTGAGGAAGAGTAATCTTTCCCAAAGCCTTCATTCCCCAGGAAAGGGTTAAAAGTCCCAGACTCCCCAGACGGCTGAAATCTCCCAGGACTCCATCTCCCGTCTCCCACACTGGGCATCTCCCCCCCACTTCTCCTTCTCCTCTGACAGCAAACTTCCAGGTGTCTTCAGGCTCTCTATCTCTTTCCCTCTAGCTTGGGGTGGGGGAACAAAGACATCTCAGACCTCCTCCACCCATCCGTCCGCAGGAGCTGGCCCAGCTCAGTTCCAGATCCTTCACCCCTGGCCTACCTTTCCAGGTCACATGGCTCCCCCTCCCCCACCCATCCCATGGCTGGGCAGGGAAAGTCTGCTCTCTCCAATGACCAGAACCA
Source organism: Chloebia gouldiae (assembly GCA_003676055.1). NCBI lineage: Eukaryota > Metazoa > Chordata > Aves > Passeriformes > Passeridae > Chloebia > Chloebia gouldiae. Next base: position 37,818,038 of record QUSF01000002.1, read on the forward strand.
AAGAGAGCGAGTTCTCCTGGGAATTCTGCTTTTAAGCCCTCTGTGCTTTCAGCGGCGTGTCCACCCTCAATTGGTCACTCCAAGTGCCAATATCTAAACTGACCTCTTCCTTCCGAGAAGATTCTTTTTCCTGTGTCAAACCATGACAGGTTTTTAGAAAAAAAAAAAAGCAAAATCTCCTTCTGGAAACATCACTGTACCATTCAAAGGCCTTACTTCCTCCTGTAACAGAATCAGGTGACATACTTTAACATTATAATATATATTCTAGGGTCTGCAACAGCCTCATGGTCTAGAAATGTCAGGATATTTTCATATGTATAGACACCTAACATAGTTAATGGTCAGATTTTTTCTTGCAGACTTTCTCTCCTCTTCTGTGTTCTGAGAGATTTCCGCTCCTCCTTCCTTCCACACATGCATTTTGTCCTTCTTGTTCACAGATTTACTCTTAGAGTACCAAGGACATCCAAGACCACATCTGCACTGTTCTGACCAATAGCCAGAGGAGTGAGCCATCAGCAACACTTGATACTTCCTTCTCCTCGCATGCTGACCCAAAACTCTGAGACATTTCCTGCTCCTGCTCAAGAGCTATGAGGATCTGTTGTGAAATGTGGTGCTATGGTTGCCTAGCTGGGTTTTTTTTTTTTATATTCTTTTTTATACTTTAAGAGTATACTTTGCATTCACCACAGACTCCAAAAACACTGAATGAGGCGATCTTTCACTGTTGCTATTTATTAGCCTAGTTTCCAAAGAAGCTATAGCTTATTCAGCTCAGTCGCTGAGTCTGTGCATGTATATGAAAAAGAAAAAGTGTTTCTCTAATAACTTCTGAACACCTTGTCTGATTTCAGCCAGACATGACAGAGCAGGTGAAATATAAAGACAATTTAAAGTATATAAGGCCTTAGTGAAAAATAAGCAGCTGATGTTGGAAAGACCTTGTGACTCTCAGGAGTTGTCACAAAATGATTTCTATAGAGAGACTAAAATTAGATGCCAGAGGTTCTGTGACAAAAACCTTATTGCTGCTCTGATCATAGGCATAGCTTCCACTGAAGCACACAATTAACCAAGGGAGATAAATCCATAATAAATCAGACTCCATCAGATCAATGCTTACAGAACTAGTAGCTGGCACTGTCAAAATGACAGCCATGGGTCAGATCCCCATTTTCCTAATCAGTGTATAAATATAAAGCAGAAAGCCCATTCTCAAGTTGGTTTTCTACATGCATAGCTCCTCATTAAGACTGACCCTTTAAACCATTTGGCTTTTTTCACCCACAGCAAGGGCAGCTACTTCAGTGAATCTGCACAAAATTGTCAAGTTAAACTAGTTTCTTGCTAAACCATAAACAGCTCTAATCTTATAAAACTTTGATATAGTTGAGGTCACAGGTCAAACTTTGTCTTTCTGGCTGTGCAAAAAGTTTTAGTAGGTTTCATGGTTTCAAAACTTAAAGCCAAGGGGATAATTTTATCATTAAGTCTGACCTCCTTCATAATAGGGACTTGTTTCACTGTACTATCATTTTAGTGAATTGATAACCAGTGCTGGGTCAAAGAAAGCTAACACAGTCTTGTGTTGTGCTATGCTTTGCTGAGAGGTAAATGCCACAAGCTGCTCACTCACTTCCCTTCTTTGGAGGGACAAATAAGAATAGAAAATTCATGGGCTGAGTTAAAAAGGGGAGATAACTGACTGTCAGAGGCAACTCGGGCTCTATGTGAGAAAAATTAATTTAAAACATTACTACCAAATTTTCTATAGCAATCCTGCTCTAATTTATTCTTTCCCCAGATCATTAAGTAAAAAAAAAAAAGAAATAATTCCTTCTTGGGAGCTTATGCCCAGCTGCATGTCTGGAGCAGAAATCTTTGTCAAAATGGTTACTTTCAGAATATATTCCTTCATTGTGCAAGACACCTTCTTCAAAAACAAGGGAGAAAGAAACTATAAATATTTCTTATCCTTTTATTTGCACTCTTTTGAAATGAAGGCAGTGTGATATAGTGACAAAAGGGTTTTTTATTGTCCTATTTACTTATACCTGACTTCTCTCACAATAAAATAAGATACTGAGGTTTTTCCAGGACAAGCTGAAAAATCTTTTTTAAAGCAGACCTCTTTATTTTGTAAAAATGTTCAGTCCTAACTGAATAGGATTTATTCCCAGTAGTGAAATCACAGCAAAATCACAAAACCTGGAGATATTTCCCACAAAGATCCCTCTGCTAAGGAAGTACTAACAAGGTTTTTCCTTCCCATTCCCCATCTACAGCACCAGACTGCACCTTTGAGATTGTCATAAAGCTGGATAGGGTAGGAGAGCAGTTTCAGGATGTCAAGCACCAGCAAGTCTTACTGTCATGGGTGCAGTTGATTCACATTTCCAATAATTCAGTGCCTCTTACTCACATCCCCCGAAATACTGGGAAGAAAGGAAAAGCAGGACAAAAAAATATTTTTTTTGTAAGATTCTCTCAGGCCACCTGCATTTACCGATACCTACCCTACTGCAGTACTCATTGTTGCCTTTTTGTGATTTATATAGAGCACCACATTTACCCTGGCAATATTTCTATGAGAAAGGAAAGTGCTGCTTCTCCTTACATTCATATGGAGAACTGATAGTGAGTGAAAGTAAGTGACTTGAACCCTTATCTCCAGAGTTCTTGTTATGTTCTTGGATGCAATCATCTGTTACATTTTTCACCTGCTAGCAAGTGGAAAATAACAACTCCGTCATTCTGATTCTCAACCACCAGAATTATTCACCCTTCACAGAAATGCACAGCAGGCTCAACCAACCAAACCCCTACTGACTCAGAGAGAAAGTTGCTGTTTTTCCTTTCTTATCAGCCTCTCTGCAGTCAAAACCAGAAACATCATAAAGCCCATACTTCTAAAGTAGGTGAGAACAGAGTAAGAGTAACAGAAATGTTAATTATTGTCTATATACTTAGGGTAACTAACAGGTATTATGCATAATGCTGTTTCTATATATCAAATGCCAAATCAATATCATATTTTAAGATAAGTGTAAATATAAATCAGATTTATATTTGTACTTGTGGTGCTATATAAGGCAAAAATTCTTAATGCTTTATGCCAAGGAAAGGTTGATAGATGAATAGATGGATAAAATAGTCTTCTGTGTCTCTTGTCAGCTGTATCCCATTATCAGAATGGTACTGCATAATGGAATAAACATATTAATATGTTTTTGTTGTTGTTGTCGTCTTATAAATGGTAAATGTCTTATAAATGTCCAACTGTGCAACAAAACTGACATGTGTTTCTTTGTACCAAATATTTTAGAGATGTTCTTAATTCCTAAATCCCCATGGACAGGTAGACTTTTCATTACTGGAGTCTGTAACCACATACCACACACACAGCGTGGTGAATGATATGTGGACATCACATATACATCAAAATAATTTTATCACCCTGAGCTAGTTTATATATGCCTGACAAGCAATTATTCAGTTATGTTCAGGCTTTCTGATAAGAGGCTGGAACTGAATGACTTAATTAACATAATTATTTATATGAATTTTAAAAATATCACTGCAATCAAGAAGGTACACAGTCTGTACATTTGGTATTCATGCAGTCTTGGAAAGTGTTGATTAAACAAGATGAATTTATTTCTGAATTTATAAAGGAAGGAGGTTAAACTTCAAATTACCCCACAAAGATGCCACTTGGATCCAAGTGTGGAGCAGTTCTTTGACAATAATGAGCATTTTTAATAAACATAATTTCAGCACAAATGTGTAGAGGAAGAACAAACAAGTGGTTAGAGTACTAGATTAGGTCATGCATGCTTCAACTCCCATCCATGGTGTTCTCAAGTAACCTCAGGCAAATCACTTATGACTAGATGCACAAATCATTTCAGTTTCCCATGTGTCCTGGGTAGTCACCCAGCTGCCAGAAAATCAAAGCATTAAAACTCCAGTTCTTCCAGTAAGCACCACTCAAAGGTAAGACAGAACACAAGGGAAAGGAGGAATAAGCAAAAGGAAGATAAGGAGGGATAATTCCAAGGGAAAGGAGGATAAGCAAAGAAAATGCTTCTGATTGTTGTCCCTCCCTTCATTCATTCCAGGTCCTATAACTCGCTTGCCTCCATCTCTAAATGGAAACCATATGATGTATTCAGCAATTACTGGATTAACAGGATGAGACACAAGCAGATCTGAAAGCATATGTGGAAAGGGAGGATGACACAGAAGGAAATATCATTTACTCCAAATATATGTGTAGTGTCTTTAGAGATCATCTAGGACATCCTACTTGGACTTCAGATGCCTTTGCAGTATAAAAAGTCTCCTGTGTAACATACAAGATTTTGCATGTGCTCAAGCAGCTGCTCCACATGCAGGTGTAGTGTCCAGAGCCCAGAGAGCAATCTGACCAAAGTATCACTAAGGATGCACAGGCAGCATTTCAGGCTGTTCTGAGCAAGTCAAGATAGGGACTCAAGGAGAAAAAAATGCCTTAGATTAGTTCACAGAGTTTTAAAGTACCAAGTCTGTACACACACCATAGAAGAGAATGGTGACAAAGGGATGGAACAGCTCATTGTACTGAAGTGAACTGAATTTTTTTTCAGAAATGAAGCAAACTACCAACCTGAAAGTAAGGGAAATAGCTATCCTTTTCAAAATGGACAAAAGTACACAATCCAAAGTAATGACAGAAAATGTGATATTAAAGAAACTTTTAGGCAGAAGTAAATGCACTGACCTCCACATTTCATTGTTCCTATCTAAACTAAATGGTAACTGAATTGCATTAAAATTTTAGGGGAAAAAATGCATTTTATAATATTACTTTGGAATATTGTCAAGCCATTAGAGGAAAAGATAACCAAATGTCGAAGTTGAGAATATTCAGAGAATGAGATGAAACAGCATGATTATCTGTAACAGACAGTTTATCATTTATTGACAATACCATCATATGACACTCACAAACTGAATACTAACATGTGAGATGTGCTGATTGCAGACATTCCCTTGAAGACACTGCTTTGAAGTGTACTTCACACAGAGTCTAGATTTAGAAATTGTATATAAAAATTTAGTCACAAGAAATGAAAACTGTCTTGTGTTAAAAAAAATGTCGACAGAACTAAAATCTACTGAAGACAAAACTCCAGGCAGAACATACACAATTAAGAGTTCCAGTATAAGAGGTATTTCTTTCCTAGATGAGACTTAAAAGGACAGGGACAATAAAAAATATAGTAAATATATATTTTAAAGGGAAATATACAGAAATTTAAAGATTGACAGTGTCTGAAAAGATTGACCCTCTGTCCTCATTACACTTTTCATATGCCCTGAAGTTTGTGTTACTGTACTGCAAATCAAATCAATTCCATAGTTTTCCTGAAAATTAATCTGCAGGGTAGGAAGAAATTTTTTTTTAATCAAATATCTGAGGTGACCTAGCTGACAATGTGGCCATGTAAACTCCAGGGAGCTGGTTCAGACGAGCCTACAGGATCATGTGGGATCAGGGGACGGCAAAGAAGGGGCAGAGAAAATCACACTACAGTAGCAGCACAATCAGTCATGAAATGACTCCTTGAATTCCTTCCCAGAGCTGTGTGTCAGTCAATGGAAGAAGAACAGTAGGACCATGTGATACTCCAGTGTTGTGATTATAAGGAATTCATACTTGAATTAAAAGGTGAAAAAATTGTCTTTGAGTCAGCCACAAAATTAATTTAGCCTGCTGTTTTGTCTATGATGGAAATCATCAGCAGTGCTTAAGGGAGGAAGGTAAGAAGAAACAGGAAAAGGATAAAGTGACCCTCCTTTGCAACACAGTTTTATTTTCTGTAAATTGCAGTTGGATCACTATATTTAACAACCTCAAATAGACAAAACTATTTCTCTAGAACTTCTCTTATTATTCCAATTAGTATTATTGGTAGCCAAAATATATTGTAGCAATGAGCTCCATTATTCAACTGTGTCTTGTATGAAAAAACTTTTGTTTTTTTTTCTTTAAAACCCACTGGAGGTTGATTTAAAAAGATGGCTTAGTTCTAATACAAGAAAAGGGTATAAGGGTGAAACCTTTCCCTTTTTCATGCTCTTCTTGGATTATATTAAGTTTCCTGGATCAGGAACTAGTTAAATTCACTAACATTAATTGACTTCCAGTTAAAACAATTAATTATTACACCTTAAAATTAAAAGATTAACCTTTCTAATCTGCCAGCTAATCCCATAAAATTATTCCCACAAGCACATGATATGTAACAAAACACATTGAAGTGCCTCCTGTGCTGCTCTGCTAAGACTAATATGGCTTTCACTAGGCTTAGCCTACACCATCAAAGCCTCTTAAAAAAATGGATTCCATGATATCTAAATACTTTTCATTAAAACAGCCCTATTAATCAAGATTTATTTTAATGAAACAAGGGCATACAACACAGCCCAAGAACATGGCTGATTTGCTGTTACATAATCTGCTAGACTCAAAAATCTGCTGTGTGGGAGCTGTGGCCAAAGGGACAACCCCAAGGAGCATGCTACAAATGAACCCAGAAGAAGTTATCCTAACTCAATTAGTCTTCAAAATTGGCTGTAAAGACCTTCCTAAGAAATAGTCCCATTAACTGAAATCAATCATGTAACATTACTGCGAGGCATTATAGGATTTAAAGTGGGAGACTTACCCGAGCAGGTAAAGTGTTTGTAAGGCCTTTTCAGCTGTGGATTTGCTGTTTTCTACGGTTCTCCTAAGGCACAAAAAACTATGTATTGCCACTCAAGCGAGTCAATATGGTAGTTAAGAAATGTATGAGTATCGCCTGGTCAGTTTCATAGTCTTTACTATGAACCCTCTAATGCAACCCATGCAAAAGCAATATGTACATATTCAGCAAACCATATATGAAATGTTCACAATTTCCTTGTATTTTGGAGGTAGTAAACATGCTCATATGATCGTAAGAACCCCTGTAATGAGTTATTTTGTGACTTCAAGCAGGAGCTGGACTCAGCAATTCTGATGGGTTCCTTCCAACTCAGTATATTCTACAGTTCTATGAACTTATTATGGTATTCTGCTTTTTGTGAATACCTGTTATGGTATTCACAGGCTGACTGCGAATGCAATGTCTCCTGTGTCCTACAGCATCAAATTTCATTGCATAAATAATCACCTTCTCTGACTATTTTAAACTGCCAATATACTGAAAAAAGACACTAAAAAACTGATCCACATTCACACTTCTAATGCGTCTTACATTTTTCATAACTCTCTCAAAAGACATATTTTCTGGAAAGCACAGTCCTAACCAGCACAGCCCCCCTCTTGTAGGATGCATTTCTTCCTGCTGTCACCTTGTCTGTGTCTATTCCTGTCTCTCAGACAAGGTTTGGCATCCAGGTCTTTCACAGGATGATGAGGTTAAGCTGTTCAACTTCCAGAGAATGCTCACAGATCCATTTTCTATCAGAGGATGGAATTCTCTGGCAAAGGAGAAACTTATCACTCTCTTGCCAGCTGGCTACTTAGAAGCTTCGTGCTTCCCCTTTTCACTCCTGCCCAACATAATTCTTCAGTCATGGGTAACTGTGAAATCTTTCCTTACATGAAAATGAGGAGGCAATGGATGAGCCTTGGAGGAAGGCATTACGCTTGGTTACAGCCAAAAGATAACTGAGAATGTGGAATGAGTTGATAAGTTAATATTAATTTTTGCATTGAATTGGCATTAAACACATTTTCCAGGTTCAGACAATTATATTACTTTACTTTGGGGTTTGGTGTGGTTTCTTTCTTTTCCCTGAAATAATTTTTATTTCTTTCAATGTTCTCTTTCATTTCATCACAGTTTTTCAAATAGCTCAATGTGGCTTAATAAAGCAAACTGAAGTCTGTAGTGTAGCAAAGTCTTGTTTGTATACTGACTTAATAAGTATTTACATGACATCAGGTTCTTAAGAAACAAAGAAGTTAGTCCAATGGGATAAGACTGATTATTCTTCTAATTTTTTTCTTTTATTTTTTTTGGGGGGGGGTAGGGGTGGGGTTTTTTTTCAACAAAGAGAAAACAAAAAGCAGATATAGATCATTCAGTACAATGTCTCCCTGAAATTTTTGTCCCCCAAAATGTTAAACAAATTAAAAACAAACAAGTAAAAAAATATAACAGAATTATGAATAAGGAATTCTTTTTCAAGCATACAATATTATATCACTTGATCTCACTGGAAAGAAAAAAAATCACTGGACCACAATACTCAGCATTATTGTAAAAGAAGAAAAAAAATAATTTTTATTCATGTTTTTACCTATAAATGAAACTTTAAACTTTTTTTTTTTCTCAGAAGAAAATATATCCTTATTTCACTGCCTATTCATGATGTTATTAATTTGACAGGAAATAGCACATTCCTCTTTTAGTTGACAACCAGGAAAAAAAAAACTGTTTTGAGGACTTTGGCCTGGAGAGACAGATAAGATATAGGAACTGTATCAGCTGTCCCAGAACTTATTCATTAAACTTGGAATCATGTCAGTGTTTCTATATCAAAGATAGCATCACTACAGTAATAAAGTGAATTGAGTGATAATACCTTAAGGTAAATAATTATTATTCATTTCTTACTTCATCTTTAATATGCAGTATCTGAAATGATTTGTAATGTAAGAGGCAGGTGGAAAATGGTCATGAAGGAAAAATCTTGAATATCAGTAGAATATGCATAAAGCCATATTCACACATCAGGAATATGAATGGAGAATAAAACCTTGAACACCATTAATTCCAAGCCTGGATTTCCATAAAATGATGACAGATTGCTGTTTAAAGCCACAATGTTCTCCAGCAGTGAAGGTGTCTTGGAGACCTGCTGATTCTAACATTTCCAGATTTTTGACAACTGTAAGAGCATTTACTAAACTCATTAGTTTTACTAAGAGTTTTTAAAAAATCTAATGCCCAACTATTTTTAAAAATGTAGCTTTTAGAGTGACCTTTAATCTCCCATGGGAAATCAGGAAATTGAGAAGTTATTGGAGGAGGAGGTCCAACAAAATTACAATCACGACAAGCTTGAATTACACCATATAATTGAATCTATTCAGAAGCCAAAAATCAATGCAGTCAGCCAGAAGTATACCAAATGTGACATTCATTTTTTCTGCTTTATCAAGCTTAATTGATGTCTTAAAAACTAAATAAGAGTAATAGGCAGCCTTATGGTACAAACCTCCAGAGATATTTCAAGTGGCTATTCATAAAGGCTGCAAATAATTCATAGTTTTCACTGCCAGCTGATGGGGTGATAAAATAACTATGTTGCTTTTAAATACCGCATGCCCTGGCATTAATTTCACCCCCAGCCCTCCAGGCTTCTTACTGAGTGAGGTAACAGGCATAAAGCCATCTAGCTGGCATATCCAGAATTAGAGAAGCTCTTGATTTGTCAGTATCATTCTGGACAGAAAGTTAACATGTCATGGCTAACAAGCCAACACTAGTGACATTTCTTGGCATTGCAATACAGTTTATCAAAATTCATATGCATCTATAAATATACACAAACATATTACAGAATTCAATAAAGAAGAATACATAGAAACTTTGTAACATGGGGAATGCTTCAGAATCAAGCTCCATGCCCCTGCCTCTCTGATCATATCTAAAATAATGCAACAAGGCCTAAGCTACAGTGATACAAGGAACACCAAGGTGATCATAATGTAGGGTCAATGTATCTGAAATTTACCCCAAAAAATGAGAAATACAGAATGATGTCCTGAAAAGTGATGGCCTACTTCTTTATTCTTTAATTATAATTTAAAGCGGTATTGCAGAAAGTAGCTATGATGAACAAATCTTTTTCTTTGAGTACTACTGGTCTACCAAAAGTACTAAGAGGATTCCAAGAGTATTACAAATCTCTCTTAGATATTTGTTTTGAGAGTTTCAAAGGATATATGGAAATGAGGTGACTAAATTTTATCTTTTCTGTCTCTCAAAATTTTCTGTCTTTTCCTGAAACCAATGCTTTCCCCTTGCCAAGAGGGAAGATTCAAGGTAAAGATGCAAAACTTTCAAACATACTAGAATTTATATTAGAGGGGTAAAAATATTTGTCCTTGCTCTCAGGTCTATAAGGCTCCATCTATATAGCTAAGAAGTCAGACAAGTTCAGTGGTGTTTACTGTGTTTTTTGAAGTAAACTCTAATTTCAGCATATTTGCTATCAATATCATTTTAATATACAGAAGAGTCAAGCTATCTGAAAATGACTCAAGTAGCAGCATATCCAAATTGATGGGCAACAGAAATGTTTACCCTGATGAGGACTGCTTTACGTTTGATCTGTCTACAACTCACAGCAGTAAGCCTGAAGAAATGTTCGAGCAATGCTCTCAGGTACCTAGTCTGATTCGTGGGATGGTCTTCTACAGGGTCAGGAGCTGGACTTTGATGATCCTTATGAGTCCCTTCCAACTCAGAATATTCTATGATTCTGTGATTCCACATGACACCTACACACACACACACACGTACATACATACACAGACACCTTTAGAAGAGACAATCTTATGTCAAAATAAACAGCAGAAACACCTTGACTTTTCCTTATCTTCTATTATTCTTTGGACCAAGGTATACGTAAAACACTTGCTAGCATAAACAGTTCAGAGGACCTGGAATTACATTTCTGGGGAAATTTTTAATAACAAAAAATAATGCATGCAGTTCTGTTCACTGCAAATTGTACTGAAATTATCAAGGACAATAAGAGGCAAAGGTAATTTAAAAGCACTGGACCAGATAGGGCATGCTCAGTACAAGAGCCTAATTCCAAACACCTTGCATATATATATATGTTATAAAGACCCATAAGTTGTAGGGTATTAAAAAAATGTATTTAAAAAATATATTTCTGAAATACATTAAGATCTCATAGATTGTCATCCAAATAGATTTCAATTTTTCATTAGTCAAACATTCACAGAACCAGAGAAGGATTAAGGATGGAAGAGACCACTGGAGGTTATCTGCTTCAGCCAACCTTTTCTAAGCAGAGTCCCCTATGGCATATTATTAAGGATTGGGTCCAAATGGCTTTTGAATATCTCTAGGGAATGAGATTCCACCACCTCTCTGAGCAACCTCAGTGCTCATTCACATGTGTAATGATGTTCTCTCTCATGTTCAGGTGGAACTTCCTGTGTTCCAGGTTCTGCCCATTGCATCTCATCCTATTGCTTGGCACCACTGAGAAAAGCCTGATCCATCTTGATATTCTCCCTGCAGGCACTTGTACACATTAATAAAGACTCCTCTCTGTCTTCTCCAGGCTAAGCAGGCCCAAGCCTCTGTCTTTCCTCATAAGAGAGATGCTCCAGCACTCAAATCATTGCAACCCTTTGCTGGACCTGCTCCAGAACCTGTCTCTGTTTTACTGGGGAGCCCAGAACTGGACCCAGCACTGCACCTGAGGCTTCACCAGGAGACCAGAGGGTGGGATCACTTCCTTTGGCCTGTGAGCAATACCCTTAATGCATCCTAGGATACCATTGGCCACAGGGGCACTGCTGGCTCATGGACAGCTTGTTTTCCATCAGGACTCCCATAAGAAATATTCTCCATTTTCACATGTATCAGGTCTCTAGATAGAATTAGCCAGAAAGTATTTGTGGATGATGGAAGTTTAATCATATTACTCAGTCACTAAAACCAATTAAAAATGTAACAACTGCTATATTTCTGTTACTTTACCAGCTTTGGTAAGAAATTGAGTTGTACTTGCAATAATGCATTTAAGCAATTACTTTTATTTGTGAAGAAAATTTTAGCTCAGTCTTTGAGAGCTATGCAGGCTTAGATTTAAAATCTAGCAATTGCCAAGACCACCTGCTTATATCTTCGCTTCTGCAGCATAACCATATCTTCTGTGAAATACGTTACTGCATTTCTCCCTAGGCATGATCTAGATATGATTTGCCAGCTTTGGAAGAAACCCCATTTTCAAATTCCTGTTAGCCCCAGATATTACTATTTCTGTCATTTCCACTGCATGACAATCAGCTGAAATATCATCCACCATCTCTATCAACTTTACAGCATGGCAGATGAATGTTAATTAGTCATTACTTTTGATGAAATTAAGAGGGTTGATGAATCAAACCTCAAGCTATCAACATCTAAACACACAAAATCTCTTAAATAGGTTAACACTGCAAAATATTACAAAGAAACAAATTAACAGCAGGAGATAGATCCTTCCAAGAAACATTTAATTTTGTGTCCCATATTTTTTTCTGTATACAAAGCAGCATGGAAGTGCTTAATTACACTTTTATTAGTACACCAATATAGTTCAATAGAAATCAGTAGAGACACTCCCCCACACACTCCAGTACCCTGATTCAGTGAAGATTTCCTTTATAGTACAATAAAAAATATCAGTGTCATGGCCGATATTGAGGCTAACCAGCCTGTTTGAGAAGTGTATGTCATTCTACCTTTAGCTGTGCAATTGTATCTCAGTCACCTTCAGAATCTGAACTGAGCTTCCCAAAGTACTGCATAACTTTGGTGTACCAGCTGCAGACTGTTCAAGCTACTCAGATTTTTTCTATTAGTATTCCATGTTATAAGAGAATTTGGGTTGGATCAAGACCTGGAAGTGCATAACATCTAAGCAATACACTCCCACCCCTGAAACTATCAGTCTGTCTCATAAATGAACTTTGGTGATGCCTGAGAACAGTTTGTATAGTTGAAAAAAGATTTCAAGGGACTTAGTACTAATGAAAGACTGAAGTCCCTCTCTTATACCTTCCCCTCCTTCTGATGTTCCTTAGCCTCCATGATATCTCACTTTTATGAGACTGCCAAGGGCACAGCATGTAAAAAGAGGAATTTTTATGCCAGGGTCCTCGCAAGTAGCAGATAGGCCTTAGCCAACCTTCCCCACTTTTCCTTTTCAAAACATATCTGTAATTTGAAATCACTTTGTTGTACATATAATAGCATATTTAAACTCCTTTATTGGCTTCTGAAGAAGAAGAAAAAGAAAAAGCAACCCACACAAAAGAGACTCTCACTGCAAATCAGATCCAAGTCCAAGCTATTTTAAAATATAAAATTAATTTTCTATTCTTTCTTTTTTTTCCTCACTCCAATTAGCAGCTAATCTCATCCATATAGCTGCAGGCTCCAAACTGGTAAATGTTGTGATTCACTAAGAAGTAGTTGGAAGCTTTTTTTCTTATAATTACAAGATATAATTACTTTGGAGCTTTTTTAGAAACTTCCATGATTAGTAAAGCCTTTAGTAATTGTAGAAACAGCATTTATATTTTTAATAAGCAGAAAACTTTTATGTTCAAATAAAAGAATTAAATCCACAAAACCCAAGCAATTTATGGCTTATGAACCCCCAGAATACATTTGAGAAATACAAAAGCAGGACTTCAGGACCATCAGGGTTTTTTTACATCAAAAATAGGCAATGCAACTTTGGTTATTATCATCAAACTGCTTTACATATATGCAGGAAAGTAAGACATTTCCTATAAGAAAATAAAATAAAATAATATAGTGAAATACTCAAAATGTTTGTTAAAACTTTGTATGATTGAACTCAAAGAAGAGAAACAGAAAGAAATATCCTTTCTCCTTCAGCAAGGAGCTGAGGAGCAGCAGACTAAGGGTTAAAGGAGGCCATGCTGGAGTGCAGTCTGTGGCCTAAGGGTAGACATATAGTAGAGAAAGAAAAAAAATGGGGCATGGGAGCTCAGCTTTTTCCATTAGTAGCTTATTAGAATTGCCCCTGGCACCCATTTTGGCAGTGACAACAAGCTGTGAGTACAGGCCAGCAGTTAGCACAGGTCAGGACCAGTTCTTGACAGGCATCTTGCCTTCAGCAGCCCTGTCCTGTAAGGCAAGAACCCTTTTGTACTGATGCAAACAGTTCTGTTGTAGCTGTCCTCAGTGGCAGCCAGGGTTTCCAGGAATAGTCCCCTGCTATGATAGAGACAGTCCCAGTGCTGAGCACAGCAGCTGTGCAGGAACAATGACACTGTACAACACCTACTCTATTTCAGCATACTCTGAAGAGATCGCCAAACCAAAGCTGACCTGATCCTAAGAGTCAATGCACTGTATCAAAGTAACACACAGATAGGAAAGATGAAAATAGAGTTCCTCCCTAAGATAGTTAATGATTCCTCTTGCAATTTCACCTCAGCTCCGAAATGAATCTGCACAGCCATATTACTTCAGGATTTGAGCTGGCTCAAGGGAAGAGACATTAAAATGCAGATCTAAAGAAGATTTGAGCACTGTGAAGTCCAGAGCTAAGTGGTTGAGCTGAATGTACAAAAGGGCTACAAAATATCATATGTTGAAATAAAAGACATTAAGCACTAGTGTACAGGCTGCACTTCTAGGAATAACCACTCCATTTCACCACTTACCCAAAAATTATTATGTATCTTTTCTTTCTTAAGCAAATGAAATATTATAGAGTGGAAAACTACAAAAGAAAAAAATACCATTATGTGAAATTCTGCTGGCTCATAGGGAAACTTGTCTTAGCAACAAAATATAGACTTCTAAATTATGCAGGGTTTGTGAATTTCTCAGTCATCTGTTTGCTGATTAGTCAAAAGAGAAGGCAAAGGACAGTTTGAAACAATTCACAGCCTACACCTAGACTTCATAGAATCATTTAGTTTGGAAAAGCTGTTGGGGATGATTAACATAGCCCTGAAAAGCCCAATGCTAAACCATGTCCCCATGTGCCACTGGGGTAAGCACATTTCCCTCTCTCTCAGGATTTTTCATAGAAGTCTACAGAGAGAAAGTAAACAATTTCTATTTCTGCTCCTTGTTTTTCCTATGTGGAATGTGTCTGGAGAATTGTTTATCTGGAGTGATTGCTTGATTGGATTCTGATGAGGATTGTTTGAGCCTGATGGCCAATCAACCTGTGTGTGGACTCTCAAGAACAAGGCCACGAGTTGTGAATTAGTTTGATATGGTAAAGAAAGTAGGTATGTAGTTTTAGTATCTTCCTTTATATAGTATGTTAATATATTATAGTATAGTTATAATAAAGAAATCCTTCAGCCTTCTGAACTAGAATCGGACATCATCATTTCTTCCCACTGGGTTCACCTGCATTTACAATATGCCATATCTACACATCTTTTAAAATCTTCCAGAGATAATAAAACAGCCACTTAACCATTGACCGTGTCAATGTTTGACAGCTCTCCATGAAGACTTTTCTTCCCAATATCAAACTAATCTGATCCCAGCACAATTCAAGTCCTTTTAATCTTGTACTGTCACTTGTTGCCTGGGAGAAGAGGCCAGCACACACCTTGTCATAACCATCTTCCAGGAAGTTGTAGAGAGCAAAAGGTTCCACTTGAGCTACCTTTCTCCAGGCTAAACTCCCCCAGCTCCCTCAGCTGCTCCTCATCAGACTTGTGCTCCAGACTCTTCACCAGCTGCATTGCCCTTCTCTGGACTCACCCCAGAGCCTCAATGTCCTTCTTTTACTGAGGGGCCCAGAACTGGACACAGGACTCAAGCTGAGGCCTCACCAGTGCCAAGTAAAGGAAGACAATCACTGCTCTGGTCCTGCTGGCCACATTATGTCTGATACAGGCCAGGAAGTCATTGCCCATCTTGGTGACCTGGGCACACTGCTGGCTCACATTCAGCCATCTGTCAAACAGTGTTCTCTTTTTTTTTCCACCTAGTAACTTTCAAGCTGTCCCCAAAATGTGTAGGATCATGGGGACTGTGTCAAGGCTTGAAGTGTACTACGGGAGGATCTAACAATTGCCAATAGCTGGCTTTCAATTTAATTAGCAACCTGAATACTTCTTGATTGCATAGATCTCATTTCAGTGCAACAAATGAGTTTTACTATTGAATTCTATATGGTGGATTCCATCAGTGTAATCAAACAGACAGTATCAAACTAACATATGTTTGTCCATATTACAGAGTTACATATCTCCTCTGTAAAAATAGGTGACATTACAGAACTGAGAAATAGAAATGTTAAACTTTAACTTCAGTTTGCTTTGCATAACCCAGAAAACAAAATTAGAGACTCTGAAGGGAATAGAAACAATGAGAAAAACCTTAAAAGGCAAAATATGCATTTTTAAGTTAGTTTCTCTGAAGAAATAAATGGAAAGATAAGGAAAAACACTTAGATATATGATCCAGCCTGTCTAGAAAGAGCATGTTAATGGTCTATATTTGCATCAGACATTTTCAGAGAAATAAATGAAGATGAATAAAACAAGAATTTATTACTGTGGGATTTTTTTATTCTTCATTGTGACACAACAAGGAATGGAAATGTTATAAAATGCTTTAACTTTTTTTCTATCTTTTTGGATAACTGTTCTTGGCAAAAGTTTCTGTGAGGTTTATGCATGATAGAGGCTGAGTGTGTCTGAAATTGATAAAGGTTCTACAGAAATATATACTTAGAAGACAGGTTGTCTGTGAATATATTTTAAAGCAAATCTTATCAACAAAATGTCAGCAGCATCCTGGTGTTATTCTGTACAGCCACAGCATATTCACTGGAAAGATACTCACCAGGGATTCAAACTTTAAGCAGAGACAGGGAAAATAAATATGAACACTCTACAGATTCAGATAAACAAAGTTACTTCCCTGGACATTGTAGATTTAAATAAAATTTGTAACTGAAGTTTTCATTTAGATACTGTCAGAGAAACCACAAATAAATATGAAAATAAATAATTAAAATAATATTTTAAAAATCTTCAGCATGCTGCGGTGTACGTAAGTGGAAACTGCATAGGTTTTCTTACAAAATAAATGCAATACCTTCTCGATTCTGCCTTGTTTTATATGCATCATCTTTTCTTGCAAAAAATTGTCTGTACAACAGAAACATATATTTCAGCAGAGGACAGTTGACATTCTGTTAGTAGTAAGAACAGAATAGAAGATTGTTATCTAATTTTTCAATCATTTGGAATATTTCTGTGAGAGAGGGTTACATTGGAATGTAACTAAGATTAACAACTATGTTGTAGGAGTAAAAATGTGAGGACCATCATTATTTTTAGTGAATATATAACACGTCAATCAATCACTAGTCTGTTGCTAGGGGCGATCTTATCTCTAGTGCTATCACTTATCCGTTATGTTTAATTTTAAAACTGTTTTAAGTTTAAGGGAAGGAATTATTAGAAATAAATGTATTTTGCATCTTCTACTATGACTCTCTGAATGCTCTAAGCAAGTAAAAGACTGCTGTTGATGTTTTTCATGGGAAACTTTTAGAGCATGGCTTAACATGACAGTGAAATAGAAAATCTTTTATGTCAAGATCACTTGTTTAAGAACAGTACATTTGAAGTTACCTGAAATAAACCCCAGCTGTTACTTCTGAGAAAAAAAAATTACATTTTTACATGTGTCTGCATCAATGGCAAATGACATTGCAAGTCTATTTTCTGGTTAACTGGAGTACCTGGACTTATGAGTTTCACTCAAACAAGAGGAGATGCTGAAGTTCAGAGAATGGATGGGGGCAAAAATAAAAAAGGACAGACATTGGAATGAAAGAAAATGAACATCCACAGATGTCTGAGACACAGTAGTGTATTGGATAATAACTTCTCCAAATATCTAAACAAAGACTTTATTGTGCCTGAGCTGTTCACTGTGTATCTGTCTTCTCAAAATCTGTTCTCTTCCAATGTCTATAAAACCATAATTCCTCCACCAATTTCTACTGAAAATCTCTACTGAACCTGTTCTTTCAGGGGTCCCAGAACACAAAAAGTTTACTTAAATTGTTACTTCCCATAGCTTTTTTATTAGAATATCTTTAAGAGATCAATTTTAGACATTCCCAACAAAGGATGAGGAAGGTTAGGATTGGTGCTGGTCCATCATAACAGACTGTGCTAATTACAAAGCTATGGGAGGCAACTGCATTTTATTGTTTTTGTGGGTAACTCTGGCACTCTGAGCAAGAAGTACAGACACCACATAGGACAAAGGAGAACAGATCTTAGCAGTTTGTCTAGTCCAATGGGAAAGATGCTGTCTTGAGTGGATGGTCTCGGAATTATTCCTGGTTTGGTTTTGTTCCTTCATCAAATAAGTAGGAAATAAAAACTCCACCAGCATTCCAGGAAGCAGAATACCACTTACTGGGCAAGTGCTTCTGTCAGGCAAATGTGCAAAATAGAGAACTCTGGCTTCCAGCTTTGAGGAATGCAGTCCCTGCAGGAGACAGCATTTCAGAAATGCTCTGCTCTTCCACATTTCCTTATTGGCTGGTTTGGGCATCCCAGCACTTAGAATACTGGCAACTGTCAATCTCATCTTGCTCCAAACCAAAATTAGCTTTGCAAATTCTGGTTTTGGAGACAGGCTCTGAGGTTGGGGCTTTTGTATGCCACATGTCACAACACTCAAATTCTTTCATTTGAGCAAGACTTAAATTTTACTCTTCGCATTCCACAGTATTTTCCTTCAAACTCTCATGCACAACTTTAACAAAAAAATTAATTTTATAATTTCCTTAAAAGATTTTTTTAATCATTTGAGGTCATCCTGGAGAAACCACAATTCAGTGAAAAATACACAGCTATACACATATATGAAAAAAGTCTCCATCTTGACTGAGTTATTTAAAATATTAATACAATAAAAACACAGAACATTAAGAATTAAGCCAGCATCATTTGGG
Source organism: Chloebia gouldiae (assembly GCA_003676055.1). NCBI lineage: Eukaryota > Metazoa > Chordata > Aves > Passeriformes > Passeridae > Chloebia > Chloebia gouldiae. The sequence goes on from QUSF01000002.1 coordinate 37,836,827, forward strand.
GCTGTCTTTGAATATTTTATAGCTAGATACATACTTCTCTCAGGCAAAACCGTCTAAAATTCACTAAAATCCTCATTTACTCACAGGAACTGTTTCACTCTTGGGACATCATATAAACAAAGAAAAACACTCACACCAGATTATTTAGCACACCATAGAAGAGGAATGTCTCCCAGCATGAAATGTTTCTCATCTGAGTTACCATATGCCTCCTACTCCTTATTCCATTTCTCAGTCTCCTCTAGCATAAACATTTCCTTCCATTAACAACCTTTCAAATTCTTTACACTTTAAATATTGTCTAGCAACACATGTAAACAGAAATCTATGTTACTTTTATTGCACTCTTCGAACAAATTCATAGCACCTGACACCAAAATCTCAGCTCAGTGTAGGAAATACATACCTGCTCAGCTGCAAAACTTTATACGCAGTAAATCCTGTCAAATGCTATATAAACCTCTACATTAAGGTAGCAATATTATGCTAGAGCATTTCCTCTGATTTCTCTTCCTAATTTCCTTCAAAGCCTCTCTGATACTGAAAGGAAAAAAAAAAAAGGTCCAGTGTAGAAAGAAACTGCATTATCTAGCTACTAACTTAAACACAAAATAAGAGCAGCTACAGAACATTCCTGGGCTTGACAGGCTGGAGCATAGCCAATAAAAAGAATGAAGTACCATTAAAGTCAATGCGCCCAAATCCTTTTCACAACTTAAGTAATGGAGAGAAAATAGGCAAACTGCTGTTACAGAAGCCTGTTAAGGAGGCACTAAAAACTGTAATTGTGTCAAGAGTACAGAGTGTATGGTGTAAGTGGTTTTCTTGAAAGGGCAATTTTCACAAGAAGATTTATTTTTCTAATAAATATTTTTTGTATTTCTTTTCTCAAGGATAAAAACCAATCCACAAAAAATCCTAAACTTTTACTTCTGATTTGCTAAAGTCCTGTCACAGTGCAACTGATCCAGAAATTGTCTTTTGTGTCAGTTCAGCATCAAGCAGCATTTCCTCTGCCACTGAAAATGAAGTCAGTGTAAGGCATGGGGTGGACCTTAGAGAATAAACTCTCTATCACTGATTTCTGAAGATGAGGCTATCTGGTTCACATCAAATGAGCCATCGTGCAGAAATCTCTCTACACAGGGACAAGGAGCCTTAAAGTTCACACCTCTCATCAGAAGTGAAGCTTAATATTGTGACAATCAGGCAGTTTAGCAAGAAATCACAATTCAATACACTTTGAGAAAGTAAAATATTTTAACTTCTTCAAGTGAATGATTGTTCTGACATTTTTGATTCAGTGCTTTTGTGTGAAATCTTTCATTGTGTTAATTTAATCACAATAACTTTACATGCAAAATAGAATGAAAAAAAATACATTTCTTTTAAATTCAAATTCACTTCATGTTGGTACCTTCAGGACCAGATTTGATCCTAAGATATTTTGAAGTCTGTGTCATCTTGCAGGCTTAATGTTCTGAAAGTGCAAAGGTTCTGAAAGTTTGGGAATTTTTTTTGATAATGCTAAGAATAAATTTGGGATTGCATGTCTGAATTAGTCACTAAAAGTTCTGCATATGTCTTGGCATTCATATTGAAATGTGTGGCGTAAAACTCTGCCTGTTTCTATTGACCTTGTCAATATGACTGATGAATAACTAACAAAAAAAAAAACAAAAAAACAAACCAAAACAAAATCCCACAAACTTATTTAAAAAAAAAAACAACAAATGAAGCCAAAAACAAACAAAAAAGCCAACCCCAAAAACAAACTAAAAAAAAAAAGCCCCTTGGATATTTCTATTAAATTCATAATTCATAGAAGATTAATATTTTTTGTAAAATTTTTGGTTTCCTAGTTTATAAATGGGTATAATTAAAGTCCAGACTATAAACAATAATTGGATCTGTAAACCTGAAATTTCCATTAAATTATGATTCACATTTCCTTAAAATACTTTCACCACAATTTAAAGACTCATTTTATTTTCAGTTGCCACAAGTCCCCAGGGACAATTAGAATAACAATGTGTTCATAAAAATATAAATAAAAAATATCTTAAGAAGAAAGTCTCACTCAGAGATCAGAAAGTAAGCACCAGACACTTTTCACTGTCTAAAATAAAATACTGAGATTTTGAATATTTCAATTGCTGTTTTCAGTGGGATTCCTCAGTTTTGAGCAGTTTTTATACTGAAGTAGCTATAGTCGTATCCTGTGTTAAACACACTAACACAAAGCAGTGGTGCATTTTCTGTTGAGCCTGAAGTAAAAAAGCACAAAAATGAATCTCAAAACCAATCACTATAAAGTGTCATAAAATAGTTTATTGAAAATTAGGGGTAGGAAGAAAAAAAGTAGCAAAGTCAGAAAAAGTGACATATAGGAAAGTATCATGCCCAACACCACTGCTGAACAATTTGGCCACCACAGACAACAAAGAAGTTGGGTCAGAAGAACCTCTGAATAAATCAAGATTTGGGCCTTCTTGACAACATTTGAGTTAAGGTGAATCAACTTTAATGTGATTTTAATTAATAAAAAGTGAGGAGTTGCTGACTTATAACATCATCTAAGTCATATGGAGTGGCTTGACATAACTTTACATAGGATTCCCTCTGTATCATACTCACAGCAAACATGCTTCAGAGGGAATCTCCACCTGCACTGTACACTTGGCAAAGCCCAGATGAAATGCCTCAGAGGACATCTCCTGTAAAATTGATTGATCTGGATCATACTTTGTCCACGACTTTCAGGATGCGTGGAAGATACCATGTTTCAGTAGTCTTTTTACTGTTCAGACAAAATATTTTAATAATCTTTTTTAATATGCTCCAAATATGATATTATATATATCAATGCAAGGCTAGACATATGACTCCTGTAATTATCTTCTAAGATGTAGAATAACAGAAGTTTTACCATAACTAATAATTTTGTCTTGAATTGTTTTAAATATTATATATATAATATCTATTACTATATCTATAAATATATAATGAATGTATTATGTTGTTTAATAAGCTGATCACATTGATTTATTTACTGTCTGTATGGCATGCTTAAAATCCCTATTTTTTTTTTTTTGCATTTGTTTACTATTTACATTTATCCCTTTTAAATTTTGAACAATTTTGAAAAGTTTAGGAATTAAGGGTATCCCACTCTGATTTAAACAAATGCCATGTTTCTGCATTTGTACTACTCTCATTCACTCTGGTGATACTGAAGGTTAAGAATTAATAAAATCATCCCTAATGGAAATCAAAATAAATTCCCCTGGTTGTAAACATAAAAATATAGAGTGCTCTTAACTCACTGTCACAACTTTTCTTCTATGGCAAAGAAAGAATAATCTAATTTTTTTATATTATTTTAAGCAGAATTTTAACAAAACAACAATGATTAAATAAATCTTTTAAATGGGATGTAATTTGTTATTTAAATTAAAATGCCAACTTTAAATTATCTATTTCAAGTTAGTGTTATATTATAGAACTTAGCATCTTATTGAAGAGAAACCTTCCCTTTAAAATAGCATGGCTTGCAAACCTTATCTTAAATTATAAATTAATATACTACTTTACACTGCCAAAAATGTTAGCCATTCTTTAAGTCTTAACTTGTCATTCAATTACATATTAATGAATGCCTTGGAGAACTACAGTTTATCATTTAATGTTTACAATTTATTTTCTTGCAATTTTAATGTTCGCACATTATTTAAATTATTGTTATAAAAGTAGCAAGGGAACATTACTAGTAATACATGGCCATCTTGATGTAAAAAATTATGTAAATGAGTATATCCCTTTCTTAGAATTTAAAATCAAGCAGTATTTCAGTTGAGTTTTAATCATGCAATTCAGTTAATTATGTCCTTTATAGTGCTAATATTAGTCTGTACAATTTCACTCCAGTTATGCTGGCTCCAATTTTACTCTGTAGTTCAATTATGGGGATTTTTTTTTTGTTTTTAATTCTTCCATTGATGAAACAACTACTATTTACAGGAATTAAATAAAAGTATTTGCAGTAGCTGCAAAGAATGTAGACTGTAGTTCTCTGCCTCTGGTCAAACCCCAGTACTTTTAGTAATTTAAGCAAGTCCATCCTAAACCTGTGCATCTAAATTCATAATCAAAGTTAAATTCATGATAAGTTTGCAGGTTACACCTCCTGAACTCTTTTTTTCCACAGAAAACTACAAAAGATGTAGCCTCATAATTAAGTGGGTTTTTTTCAATGAGAGCAAATTTTTGGTAAAGACTCTGATTAAGCTAGACTTACAGTATTATATACGATTACTTTGATTTCTTGGTTAAATTTCAGGCCCAGTTCAAGATTCCCTATACTTAAGAATACAATTATATTTGAATAGTCTAAAAATACATTTCTAGTAATAATCCATGGGATTGAAGAATAGTTCTGTACAATGGCATTTTCAACAAGACCGTGCTAAACAGAACCCCATCCAACTCGACCTTGACTGTTTCCAGGGATGAAATGTCTGCCAACTCTCTGGGTAACCTATTTCAGTGTCTCACCACCCTCATAATAAAAAAAGTTATTCTTTATATCTAGTCTGAATCGACCCTCTTTTAGTTAAAAGCTGTTAACCCCTTTTCCTATCACTACAGGCTTTATTAAAAAGTTGCTGCCCAACTTTCTTATGAACCCCCTCTAAGTATTAAAATGTTGTGATGAGGTGTCCCTGTATATTTTCTTCTACAATCTCATATTGAGCATGAGACGAATAAATATCAATGCTTTTAATTTCAGTAGTCCAGCCTTTTGTGTCATACAGGATATTTACTGTAACTTTGCTGTGGAAAGAATAAAAATCTGTTAAATGTCTGACAACAACCTATTTTCTGTCTGAGTAAGATTTTGCACCAAGAGTAACAATTGTCACTGAAAGTACCTCTCTGCATTGGAGAAGGTCATTCAGAGATTAATAGCTTGTCACAAAAAGCTCACTCTGGTAACAGTGATCTATAAAATCAGATGTTCCAACCTACAGGCACATTTCACACTCAATATCAAATGTATATGCACACCTGACAGGCCCATGTTACTGTATGGAAAATATCTATATTTTAGAAGAATCTGTGAAGGATGAGAAATTAGTTATTGTAGCAGATTGATTTTAGCTGGATATCAGGTGTCCTCCCAAGCTGTTCCAACTCTCCACTCCTCAGCTAGATATGGGAGAGAAATATAACAAAAGGCTCATGGGTCAAGACAATGGTAGGGAAATATCATTTGGGCAAAACAGTCTCAACTTGGGGTAAAATAGCTTCATTTATTGCCAGTCAAATTAGAGCTAAATAATGATAAATAAAACCAAATCTTAAAAACACTGTTCCTTCACCCCTGCCTTCTCTCTGGGCTTAACTTCACTCCCAAATTCTCTCCATCGCCCTGGTGCTGGTGGCAGCAGTGCAGGGGTATAGGAAATGGGGACTGTGGTCAGTTCATCACACATTGCCTCTGCCATTCTTTTTTCCTAAGGCAGGGGACTCCTCACACTCTTCACCTGCTCCAGCATAGGGTCCCTCACACAGAAGACAGCCCTTTATGAATTTCTCCAATATAAGCCCTTCCTAACAGGCTGCAACTCTTCTTTAGTTACTCCAGCATGGGTCCCCTCCATGGGGTGCAGACCTGCAGAAACAGGCTGCTCCAGTGTCCCTTGCTGAGTCACAAGTCCTGTCAACAAACCTGTTCCAGCTTGGAGACCTATTCCCACTGGTCCACAGGTCCTGCCAGAAGCCTGCTCCAGCACAGGCTTCCCATCAGATCACAGCTTTCTTCAGGCATCCACCTGCTTTGGCATAGGGTCCTCCATGGGCTGGACGGGAACATCCAGCCTCACCATGTTCTGCACCAGGAGCTGGAGAGGAATCTCTGCTCCATCACCTGGATCACCTCCTCTCTCTCCTGCTTCACTGACCTTGGTGTCTGCAGAAGTCTTTCTTTCACATACTCTCACTCTTCTTTTCTCTGGCTGCAATTGCTGTTGCGCAGGTTTTCCCCTCCTTTCATCTGGGGCCTGACCTTGGCCAGCAGTGGGTCTGTCTTGGAACTGCCTGGTGTTGGCTCTGTTGGACACAGGGGAAATTTCTAGAAGTTTCTTAAAGAAGCCACCCCCATAGCCCCCCACTCCTAAAACCTTGCCACTCAAATTCAGTACAGTTTTAGATTAATTCAATTAAATTGTGATAATTGTAGTCAGTTTGTCTGTAGGAATTTTGTATAACCTAGACAGATGGGCTCCTCCAGAGAATATTACCTGTCTTTTATATATTTATCATAGGAAAAGGTGAATTGTCCCCTGAAATCTTTCAGTGTTGACTTCAGAGAGAACCTAAACAACTAATTTAGGTTAAGATATTTACGTTCTAGAAACCTAAAGTAGCACTGAACACTGGATTAATCTTACTCTATTTGACATGCTTAGCATGAAAATCAATATATTCATCAAGTACTGTTACAAGTTAAATTTTTATCTAACAAGGTCATTAACCTTAGAGCTATTGTTTTTTTCTTCTAAGAAAAATACCAGTGACAAGTTTTAGAATATTACACAGGTACTTATACCACTGTTTAACTCTCTCCATTCCAGGTTATATTGGCACACATTTTTACTCAATGACTGAACTGATTTAAATTTTTTCATGAGGCATTATCTATTTTATCCAAAAGCTGATTGTGACACATCTACATAAAGGTAAGCACAAGCAAAATTTTCAAGTTCTCAATTCAAAAAGAAGGGTTTTGTATTTGTTATAAAAAATTTCCTAGTGGACTAAGAATCGGTACTGATTTCAGCAGGGCCAGCATGTTTAATCAAGGTGCCTTTAACAACTAAATCTAATGAAGGGGAACAGATTGTCCTTCTGTAACTTTGGATTCCTGTAATTCTGAATTAATGCTGTAGTATCTGAAAGGACCAAAACTACTGCTCACTAACACATTTTTGTCATGTACATGCTGACAAGTTCCTCTGTGGTGTGAATGTCTGTTGCTTTGCCATCAGCCATCACTCCCTTCTTTTGACTGGAGCTGTTACTTAGTCATTACCTTCTACAGAATATTTCTTAATGAAAAAAGTCAGAGTCCTCTGAAAACTTTTAATAACCTGCATTGTACAGATAACTGTTAGGAAGTGTTGTCACCTACTTTCCATATGCTGTTAAAACCCTGTCTTTCTAAATTACTTTTATTATTTGTGTGACTGCAGATTCTTTCTCAGGCCCATGTCGTATCACGCCATTGAATTTGAACTTGGTTTATTATATAAATAAGGCATACAGCCTACTGAAGACTACATAGGCTTTTTCACTTTTTTATACACAGTATCCACTACTTTTAATGATATCCTTAGAGAGCTAGTCAAAGAGATTTGGGGTAGAAATATGCTAGTGACTGTAGGTTCAGCTGAAGCACAGAAAGCGTATAGGGTAGGATTTGTGGTATTTTGTTTGCTGGTCCTCAGTCAAAAATTCTCTCTGCAGAGTAATGAGGTGAGCATCAAATTCTGCCTCACATTTGACAGACATGTAAAAAGTCTCCCTTGGACTGAAAAATAGAATCAAAAAGAGCCAAAAGAAATGGTAATGTAACGAACATCTTTGTAATCACTGAGTCACCCTGATCATATCTGAAAGATAGAATGAAAATAGAATGAAGTATTATAAAAGTAATTTATGTATCACACTTTAGTCAATTTGATTAAGCTTATTCCATGTAGGTACTGTTACTAAAATTCCATAGAGTTCCACTGCTTTTGTGTGCATACATTTCTTCATTTTTCTCTACTGGATCTTGGCCACAGAGAAAAAATGAAAAACCTAATACAAAATAGTTGTATGTTTTTAGTATGTACGTACAGGGGAATCTACTAAATTATGAACATAGTACTGTCTCAGAACATCTGATTACCACATAAACTACCTAATGAGACCTATAGCAAAATTTTATATGGTTTGACAACAGTTATTATTTATGACTGGAGAAGAAGCAATGTATCTAAACCTAAATACAAATCTAAAAGCCTACTTTTGAAGAATTTGAGGGAATACCTGTGTCTTAATACAGTTAAATATCCGGGCTCAGTATTGAAAAATGTGAATTTAGCACATTATGGACATTAGCTTGTCAAAAATCATAATAAAGTATTGACTTGCTTACATATTATCAGATATTTGATTAGCTCAGATACACAATGGATTTAATGTACAAACCACTCTGGATACACTGACTCAATAGTATGACTAACATCCTTCAAAAAAGCTGTTTATATGTACCAAAGTAATTTTACAAAGGAGAAATAAAGACATTTTAAGAGGATTCCTCCTCAGTCTGATTGTCTTCTGCTTTGAAAGTAAGCACATTACGACTGTGTAGCATCTGGAGTCCCTTATATTTTAATTATATTTTATACAAGTGATGCTTCCCCTTAAAAAAGTACTTGATAGATCACTATCTCTTATTTATTCTGCATTGATCATTGTAGATCTGGCTTTTTTTCATTTTCAGACCCAACTAAATAACACCAGTAAAGAAAGATGATGAAACTGGTGATGAGATATCTCAGAGACTCAATTTAACAATTATACATTATATAGCATTCACTGAAACAAAATCTGCAGAAATATAGTAAACAGCAAAATCATCTGGAACCTGCTAGAAAGAAGGCTCAAAAGGCTCTAGGAAAACATTCAGCCATGGCAGAGACAAAGTACAATACTGAATTTCCAGTTAGCCATTGCAAAAGACTGCCAAAGGAAGTGGGAGGTTCTCATTTCTCCAAGTTTTCATATGCTTTCTGGAAAACCTATAATAAAAAATGTCATTCAGTCTAAGGTCTTGAATGGTCTCCATTGGCCCTGTATAAACTTACAATTGTACAATATTGAAAATAAACTCAGAGAGAAACGTTATGGGTTAGCCTCACTGTAGAATAAAAGTATAAATATAGATTAAAAAAAAAAAGATCATTATAAAACAAATACTCCTGAAAAGAACTACTTTACTAGTGTATCTTGAGTATTACCACCAGCTTCAATAGAATGAACAGTTGGCAGTTGAATAAAACTTAGTTTAACAACTCAACCTCCTTGGACAGAGAAACAAAACATATCTATCACTACACACATGAACACTACCTTTATTGTTCCATCTTTATCCTAAACATTTTTTCTTCAACATAAGGAATGAACACATAGAGCACAGAAATAAATTGCCTGCTCTCTCCATCTTTCGCATTCTTTTATGCACAAATAGCTTATACAGGAGGTAAAACTTTTATTTTAATTTTAGGTAAGACAAATTTGAATTTAAACTGCAATGTAAAATCAATAAGCGACTATATAGTTTTATTTCAATGAAAAAAATAAATCTAGAGGTAAAGACTAGAGTTAAAGCTTCTTATCAGTAAAAATTATTAAACTACTCAGGTACTTTTTCTAATTATGGTTCCTTAGATACTCAAAATGGCAAGAAAAAGTTGAAGCTTTCCCTGTTTCTCCTGCAATGTGTTGCATGCAATTAGTATCTTTTGAGAAAATGTCACTTTGCATGCTCAGTTTCAGATGCTCAGATAGTCTGCATGTAGATGGCAGATTAAGACCTTCACAAAGTTAATCATATGAAAGTGGAGAAAAAAATGTTCTCCTAGAGATTGGGTTGAATATGTAAATATAGAAAAACATATTTGTAAATATAGAAAAACATGCTTTGCATGAAATTGAAACATTTTCCTTTAAAGATAACGTCTAGAAAATACTTAATATTTCAGTAGGTTTGTTTAAAATAAAAGGAAGCACTTGAGGGTAATGATATTCAGTATTTCAACTTTAGCATCTTTAGAATAATTTTTCAATTCTTGCAAAATGTCACATAATGTAGACATGATGCTGGTGAATCAATAGTCCTAATATTTATGGCTGTTAGGAAATTTCACATTTAGTTGCCAGTTCCTTTTTAACAACATGTACTGTTTATTATAAAATTGAAGGTATACATTATTAAAATTAATAGTGAAATAGAATTGTGAAAAGTACATAAAAATATTAAATATCCTTATATTGTGTATATTTGACACTAGTTTCATATGGAGCCCAAATTTGATAGTACAATATTTGTATTTATCAGAGTAGAAAATTAATTTTGTTACATGGAAACTGGGATATAAACAATTTTGTTAATTTATGGATGTAATACATGAATTTTAAGAATTTCCTAAGTTAAAACCAAACTTGGTACTGTCTGATGAGCTTAATTCTTAGAATATCACAAGTCCAGGAGGAATTAAGTAGTAACTCAAAGCAATGATGTTCAGTAAGCTATATGAATTTAACTATAAACCATTCATGAATATGCAAAAATGTGCATTCAAAATTTCTTACAGACCAGTTTTAACACCTAATCTAGTCAGAAAATTTTTGTTAAACAACATTCTTCAAGTTACAAGAATAATCCATATTTTAACTTTATTTTCTTCTGTATAGTTTATCTATAAAACTGTTTAGATAGACCACAGACATTTAACTCTGGACAATCAAATATGGTGTAATATTTTCTCCTTTGAATAAATATCAAAGATAGGAAAAAATGTAAACCCAATGGTCTTTTTTGCTGAGCACTGCAATTTAATAGTAAGCCAAATTAGTATAAGCAGCCAGATAATCAGGCATTCTATATTGATGTACATTCCTTTTAATACCCTCTCACATGACTACCATGCAGCTTTTCTGCTTTCACCACCACTACTACTGCATCAACATGTCACCTAAATAACTGCAATTAAGCATTCTCTGTAGCTGCTGATTACAGGATGCTGATGAACATTCCCAGTGGATTTAGCAGACTCTTTCATAACAACGACAATAATTATCTCATATTATAATGTCTGTGCTTTTGAAGACTTCTTAAATAATCTGAAATTTTAATTGTACAGACGGTTGATTAATTCAGCCTAAAGTTCAACAGGAGCTTAATCAAAAAGGTTCAAGTATCACATCACTGACATCTATTAAGCAATATACATCCTAGGAAAAAAATACTTAAGCTACTTGGTCTTTTAACGAAAATAAACTTTTACAAAGGTCCACTGCCCTTTTGAAAAGAGCATTGGAACTGCTTATGGCACTTTCTATTGCAAGGAAAGAAACCATTTTGTTCTTTCTCTTCAGTGAGGATTTCTTCATTGTTTTGAGTCCCTTGTCACTTTGCATTGAGAATAATGACATTCAAAAAAGCTGAAATACAGAATTTTGATGTTTCAAATAAAACTGTTTTATCTTTACGGTTTTGAAAACTGATAGATTATATTTTTTTAAATGAAAACAGATTAATTCAGTTGTGCAATACTCACCTGGACCGGTGTACTCTGTGAGGATCTCTAAATTCCTTAAAACTGTATCCATTACATTATATTTTCTTCATTATATTCCTTCACAGAAAAAGTATTCCATTCAAGGAGTGGGAATCCCTTTGGTTTATTCCATCAGAGATGGCTTTAGATGTTACATTCCTCTGAGTATGTGTATATCAGCAGAAAGAAAGTTTTAAATTTTGTTTCCTAATTGTGGAAATACAGTCAAAACATTTGTTAAATCACACACAATGATACAATCTATGACAGCTTCCTCTAAAATCATACATGTGGACCATACAATCATAAAGGGCCATACATATTAATATGAGGTTCGTATGTCAGGAAGGACTAGTGTAGAACTATGCTACTAATTTCTACCAATTTTTAGAAATGACTAATCATTTCCACCTTTCCTGTCAAATGCTGCAGAACATAATACAGCTCAGCATAACTACCTTCTGAACAATCTCCCTCCTTATTCTCAACAGTAATTTTAGATATATAGACAGCATTACTTTGTTAGAGTATTTTTTTAAAATATACATTTTTTCACTCCTTTCATGTTTGGTTCAAAAGCTTATTTCTCCATCTACCTCATCTCCTGCTCAGAAAACCTTTTTTTTTTTTTTTTTTTTTTTTAATAGGGGAAGGAATATTATTGAGGCAAAACATCTATGTAAGCATTCCAAAAATTTTCATGGATTAATAAGGTATAATTCCATTTGAACCAATGAATCTTTGCTAAGTGTCTGTGTTGAGTTGTATTCTCTGAATAGTCATTTTGACTACATTAGTTCTTGGAGACTAAAGGACTATAGGAAAGTAAATATGTGAGACCCACATCCACATGAAATACATAACTTTGTTGGTTTGTATCTGCTATGCTGTGAAAGACAATAATTTTCTTCATTGCAGTGTCTTGATATAACATCAACAAAACCATTTATAGCTTATTAAAAGCTTTCTCTGAGAAAAAATAGTTCTCAAACAGCACAATAAGCCACCTAAGATGTCCATTCAAAGATACATACGCATATGCATACAATATGTATGCATACATGTGTTTATATATATTGTGTGAGAGACTGAAATTTTAAAGGTTTTCTCAGGCCAGGTTTTCACTGGGCAACTGAAGGGGAAGAGGGGTAGGAGATTATGTCTTTAATCATGCAAATATCCTCCCTCTCAGTAAGGCTCAGATGTAGAGATCCACCCCCACCCCTGGGGGAGGAATGGGGACATTCACATGTAGTTCACATTAAGTTACCCATCCCTTTTCATAGAGCATAACTGGCTCAACTACACCAGCATAAGAAATTGGGGCCATGTCTTAGAAGGGGTCATGAACCCACCAAAGACTTCTTAAGTGCCCTCAGACTCATTTCTGGGGCCTTTTACCAGAGGACCATGCATGATCCAAATTTTGGGATGCATGTTGCATGAGACAGTATAAAATTCCCACCCTGGGAATACCTGGACATTCCTACCTGAATCTGAGCATATATTGCCCACTAAAACTTCTTCCCATGGACTTCCCCATCCACAGTGGATTAAGACTATGACCATCACTTCAAACAACAGACATGAAAACTGCAACAATCAAGTTTTATCTCTGCATCCACAGGCAGTGATATCCTTTGTCTCCACTATCTACTCTTATCCCTTCTTTTTCTTTCTTTTCCTTATATATTTTCTTACCAGATATTTTTATAGTTTTGTATATGTCACTTTAGATAATAACCAAATTGGCTATAGAGCTCCTTTCCATTGCAACCAAATTGCTATTAAAAACTCTCACCATATAAGTGTATATAAACACCAGTCATTCAGTCTTGCTGTACTCTACTCCACCCCAAGGGGTCTATTAACAAAAGCCTCAGTTAAGCCTCCTCTGTGGTGTGTTGTAACATAAGTGTGTTTATTGGTCAGGTGAACTAACAGCTCATGGCTAAGTATTTGAAATTATAGGAGTAGAAATGAATCAACTCCTATGCTTGGGTCCTTCATAAGATCTGGCTTTATGGATGCTTCCAAAGTGTTACTATCATACCTTCTCATCCAATTCAAAATGCATTAGCAAAAGGAGAATATTTCAACAGGGGAACAAAGCCCCAGTTTACAAATACAATCTTTAAATCCTATGCTGACAAGTTTTTGAGAGGGATGGATGGAAGGAGTTAGGAAAATTAATAGATTACATCCTAAAAAAGAAAGAGCAATGACAAGTTATTTTCAGATGAGTCCTCCTGCTTTCTCCATTACATTTGCTCTTCAGTCTTGGGATGCTCGGGCCTTCTCCAACTATTACCATTTAAAGCTTTTTCCAGAGATTCTGTTGACCTTTAAGTTCCAGGCAGCAGTTAAGTTTACCTATGGTAGCATATCCATATGAATAGTCTGGGAAAAAAAAAAAAGAAAAATAGGTCATTTTTGCCCTTTAATTCCCTATAATACAAGAGAAAAGAGTAAGGGTGGAAGGAAATCAATCGTAACTTATCCCTTGACGAATATCAGCAAACACTGTGTCACAAAACCAATGTGAAGAAATGGAGTATGGATTTTCTGCTGACATTTGTAAAGTGTTTGTGTCAAAGTATTTTTCTAATATAGCAAAGGTTACAGTTTAACAAATTAAAGCACATGTTTCTTTTGAACTGACATGCTGGTCATTTGGGTTAATTTAAATGGCTTGTGTTTTTCTAATAAACTCTCAACCTAACCTACTGTGATTATGGCCAGTCATTGCATTAATCTGCAATAAGTAATTGCTTTTTCATCAAAATGAGTTGAATGACAACAGTGTAATAGTCCATGACATTATCTAATAGAATTTGGAATACTACATGCCAGAATACTATATGCCATTTAAAAATGTGCCCAGAAGTGATTTTGCATTACAAAAACCTAGGCAATGATTTAGGTTTAATATCTCTAATTTCTGTGGGCTAAAGTGTTCTTTGATATTACAGGAATTCTTGAATGAAATAACTAATTTCATTAGTTATAGCTTCTATTGCCAAATTTCTTATGAAAGACGAAGCCTGTCTTTGTTTTCCTAATCTTCATGACTGAATTTACTTTAAATTAGTTTATATATATAAATATACTTAGAACTTTTGAATTAAAGTGTGATAAACTACAAGGAAGACATTTTAAATGCTACGGTGTAATTGGACCATCATGTATTATGTCAGTAATCATCATCCTAGGAAATGAATTCCACTTTTACTAAGAATTGAACACTAAATAGAAATTTTGCAAGTCTTTTCTGTGTGCTACTCACAAAGTTTTTTGATTTACATATGAATGTCTCTTGAGAAAATCCATCATAATTGTAATATCATTATAAAAGTATGTTCTATAATGTTTTATGTGTGGTTCATGAAAATATTTTTATTTCCTAGAAGACTGTTCAGTACTAGTGCTAAAGCATTTCTTTGTGTGAAAAAACCCCAAACTCAAACTTTTTTCTGTATTAAATAACAAATATTTCAGAAGTATGGTTTTCAAATCATAGGTGTACATTTTCCAAACCATCATTTTCCAAATGGTTGAGATCATTTGGATGTCAAAGCCATAGAGTGGATTCTTCTTTTTTTAAGTCTGAAGATTGCAGTGAGATCATAAAAGAAGGAAATTTAGTATTAATGTGTGGTCCCTAACAAGAATGGTTTCACTCACAATGTGTGTTAATTGTAATGCTGACAACTGTAGGTGACCATCTTTAAATTATTTACAGTGCCACACATGACCAAAATGGTTTTTAGTTTTCCATCACCTTTGATATCTGGAGAAAAAGAATGAAATATGCATTTCCCAAGGCTTCAACATTGAACCAAAAGCTTCACAGATTTTGCCTAACTCCACATACATGCATATAACAAGTACTGTGAATGGTATATGAAAGGCCTGTTAAGAAAATGAAGTGTTGAAGAGCATAAATAAAATCTATCTAGTTCTGAGGTTGTACTCTCCTATAAGGTGAGGCGAGACCATGTGTTCTCATGTTCTCAGGATTCCTTGGTAAATGAAGAGCATAGCAGAAGCCTGTTTCATTCTCTTTGGCCTTGCAGGAGCATAATTTTAGTGACAAGCTTTTATCCACCATGAAAGCAAACCAGCAAAATGCTCCAGAAACTCAAACTTTAGACTGGTTTTGAACAGAAATTTTGCAAAAATTACCTTTCTGCTTTTTTCCTGTCCTCCGGATTGCTAAGGTTATTTCCTTATTACCCTGTTTATTTCAGGCCAGTCCTTTCAAACCTGCCATGTTTCTCCAGTCTTTGCCCTGTTCCCTTCTACAAACTATGAATTAATTTTAAAAGAAACAACTGTGCTACTGCAAGGGGGTCCTGGATCAATGCACATGGTGGATAACACACACTAATAAACTTGTACGTGATGGCAATGCTAACATGAAACATACTTCTAACTCATTTCATCAGCACTGTTCCCAGAAAGAAACTAATAAAGCATAAAGAACATTTGCTTGTGGGAATATAAAAAAGAAGCAGACTCAAAACTACCTCTATTATAAGCCAGTCAAAAAATTAGCATGAGAATTTCAAGATACTTTGTATCAGAAAAGGCTGATAATGTATCAGAGCTGACAATGTGCTCCCAAAAAAATAAAACTGGAAATGAATTTACATAAACCTCTGACTGAAGCCTATGGCCTGTCTGAGAAAACTGAGCTTCTAACTGTAGAAAAATATGGGAAATCACTTCACCAGCATCAGAATTCCTCCCACTCTGTTGGATCTAGCAGTTTCAGTTCTTCTCAGACTGATGAGTGACTAAGCAGTAAAATGTCCCTAATCACTGATCTTGAGGGAGGGAGTGGTAAGATGTGTTTCTTGAGCTGATAGAAACAGGAAGAATTCCAAAAAGATCAAAAATATGTCTTCAGTCATAGGGCTTGATTCAGGACAATAGCTAGGGAAAGATACTGTACTACTGCATTTCTAGAACATACCAAGGTGTGTCCATACTTAAAATGATGGATGCTTCTATTCATGGAGCAGATGTATGACTAAAATAAAGTAGTATTTCAGTGAAAATTAAAATATGGAACATTAATATTCATCTGGGACTAGAAGAAGGAACAATCTAAGACCACAAATGAGTTTGTGCACAATTTTCTGCAGCTGTTTAACTGCAAGGTGGAAACCTTGTATTTTTCTATTAAAACACTATACAAGAAATTTCCAAAACCAAAGTTTACTCTAGAATGTAATCAAGAAAAGTTACTAATCCAAAATTTATCTTCGAAACAGGTGTTCAAAGAACATATTTCTGTAAAAGCATAATTTAAAAAATGCAGTGAGTTGGGTATCTACAAAAATATACAGCTCTTGTTCAGAGGATTTATGCATGTATAAAGAGCAAACAGATAAAAAGAAAATGCCCTTGCCAATACAGAATTTCTAACTGGTTTCCTTGATTTACCAGTTTTGATGCTGATAAAAGCTTGCTGCCAATTGACTTGAACTCTTTCCATTTCATACATATAAATAAGATTTGAATTATTTATTTTGGATATAATTTACTTCTGGTTGTGGAGGGGAGCTATTGCTTCTCATACTCTAGACTTTTGAAATATAAGAAGTCATATGGGAATGCTTTTTATGAAGGGCTTCTAGTGAAAGTGTTCTTATACAGCTGTGATCTTCTTCGATTATAAAAAAAACATTAAATATTTGTTATGTATCAGGTTCACCTGCATTAGATAAGACTATCCTTTCTGCCCTGAAGAATTCCCTTTTCATGTCCTTACCTGATCTGTCACAACTTTCGACATAATCAGAATTTTAATGCACTTTGACCTAAATCACAGTCACTTGCTCCTATAAAAAGCATAAGACTGTAAAATTGGATTAGCACCATAGAGTGCAATATGTAATTTTAAATCAGTATAAAATAGGGTTGTAAACCAGCATTTAGGAAGTTTTGACTCCAATAAGATTTGACAGTGAAAGAAAAAGGAAGAAAAATAAAACCGTACTTCATTTCAGAGTAATGGTCTCATTACTACTTAATCTCTGGACTGTGATTATAGAGCATTTAAATTTTTTTTCTGTGATAGATATTTGATGCTTAACTAAGAAAGTAGGTTTTGTAATAAATAAACAAAAATGGTTTGAAAAGGAGGAAGGAAGTTCATAACATTAACAGATGCACAGCACTTAGAAATATAATATGGGAATAAAATAGAAGTATTTAAAATTGTTTCAAGGAATCCTGTGTGGATTCACATTAAAGAAACAATGAAAACCTTGTGGGAAACTAGATGCAAACCTTTTTAATGTGTATCTCTAAAAATTATATGTTATATATGATAATCTATATTTTACAGGTGGACTACATACCAGAGATGTGTATTTCAGGTAGATGTTTTCAGATTTGGTCTATTTAGATATGATTTTCAATATAGGCAAATAACTTTTCATGTCTCTCTGGAATACCTTAATGGCTCATAGTATTAAAATGAAATCTGTGTATGGTTTCTCAGATTAGCTAGAGTGATTGCTTCCAAAAACTTTGTCCAACACAAACAAAGGTCTGTAATCTTTGAGAAAGAAAATGAAGCCCTCCTTTTCACGACTGTAGATAATTCCAATCCATATCCTTGGAATCTACCACAGCTTTTCAAATCAAAGATGTTCATTACTAGAATGCTAAACATCCTGCTACATATTTAAAGGAACTTACAGTGTATGGAGGGGGAAGGTCGTCTATCTACTCATGGATGAATCTTCCATAAAAACATAATAGTCCTTTTTCTTAGAAACATAGCAGAATTTAATCACAGGAAAATGTTCTCTCACAGAACAGTCTAAAACAAAATAGAACAGATTTGTTCATTCTTCTCTCAATAACCATTTCCTAGAATAAAAATAAAGTCATTACTTCTGCCATTATTTGGGACTGTTTGTGTACCTAATAGTTGATCACAGAACTTAAAAGATACAGAATCCAACTTACTATTACACTTAATCTATTTTTCCATTCATATGTAGAGAAATCTTAAATGAAAACATACCAATGGTCTTATCTCAAAAGACAAATAAATATTAAGTCATTAATCACCCTAGGTTTCTTCTAAAGCCTGTGATGAGAAATTACACCTTTGGAGACCAGTTATTCTGAGCAACACATTTTAGTAGGAGTTGAAACAGTCCCTCCAGAGATCCATGTTTCCCTAGATAAAGGTGATGAGTCCGTATTTCAGTAATGTTTAGACAGTTAAGGAGATGGAAGAAAGAGACTTCTTCCAAGAAGAAAAGACTTCCTGGAAAACTATATGTGTCCCTCTTGAGGAAAGCTCTTAAAGCAGTAGCAATAATGCAGGGCACGTAATGTAGGTAACAAGTCTCAGTAAACCTTGTCCCGTTCATTGCGTGCTTCAGTTACAGTTTTCACCAAATAAGCTCTTCAGAGGTTCCATCTTTGTCAAACAGTCAAATTCCAAAAACTGTGCTGTCTCTGAAATAAATTGGACCTCTTCACTTGTTCTTTAAATAGCTGGGGATACTTGCACAAAGAATAACCTGTACTCTTATCTTTTTTCCTTTACTATTTTATATTCTTTAGAATCATATTGACATGAAAAAAAGTTAAGAACAGCCAGTGAAGTGTTATTCTGTCAGATTCAATTTGCTTATTTGTTCATAATTCACCAATCAACTATGGAGGGTTGCAAAGACAAGCCTTTTGGAGAAGATGTATGTATAATTGACATTATCTTTTAGGGTTAACAGCAGCAGCACTTACTAGCAATCTTCACTAAATGTCAGATAGGTATAATTCAATAGTAAATAATAAGTCACTGTATGTTATGGTCCAGTCATCAAATATTCAGGCATGGTTTGAACAGTCTCACCAGGAGTGCATGAAGGGCTCTAGCCTTACCATTAAACATAATCTCCTTCTTAGTTTTAGTAGTACCTCACAGCTGCAAAAATTAAGGTTTTTCTTTTTATAACAAAATGGTAACAGAATTTTTTGATACTTATGTTCTATTGCACAGAAAAGCCTCTTTGTTGGTTTGAATATTGGTGAAGTTTGCAAACAAATTCAATAACTCCAAATCCACTGTGCTTCAAACAAATGCTGCCTGTAGCCACTAATTTGTTTATGTGCAATTTTGCACTGTGCTTTCAGAGAGAACAACTACCTTCAGGCTCTAATCCAGATATAATAATTATTCTTATTTTTATTTTTATTTTAGTGTGGAGAGCTACAGTATAAAGGTTGCCAACAACAATGACTAGATTTGAAGATTTAGAAGTAAATTACTAAATATAATGAGATATGGACTTAATTTGCATTTACCATTGAAAAAAAAAAAAAAAAGAGAGAATGGACATCAGCCAGTTTGCTCTTAAGCCAGACTTATTAACACTCAGAAATGCTGTCACAGCTCATGTGTACATGGGACATTAGTCGTGCATTTTGTTAATCTAACATAATATGGAACATAATTTATCAGGACATCAAAATAATAGCTTTTATTCCATTTTCCCATCTATGTGAGGATATGCACAATAGACTCTGAAGTTACACATGCACTTTATTAGAGCTAATTGAAACTAGATGATACAATTAACATAGTTCTTAGTCAAAAACATTAACACAATGTAAAATTCTAATCACAATAAAAGTGGATAACATTGGAAGGAAATGTGGTGTATAACTCCAAAACATATTTTGAATTTATTGAAAAATCAAATTAAAAATATGAAAATCAAAAATAATAAAGGGAAAATCAAAAATATCAAAAGCATCAACTAGATGCTATTGCCTCCAGCTTTGATCACTGTATATCATTTTTCATGGGGATGTGTCATTTCAGTCACTTTCAGAAATTATGAGTTCTCTAATTTCTGAAATTTAAATGCAACACAAGAAAATGGAACAGGTGGTTGTGGTATGAATGAGTAGCAATGATAATCCATTCGTACTATATAGTGTGCTGTTATAAAAATTTAACTTTAAACATTCAGTATAGGAAAGTATCCCAATAATGTAATGAGACTATCTTAACTTTTTCTGTAGATTATGACTAAATTTTAATGCAAGCAATGGTCAAAATTTCCATGACCCTAATTTCTGGCCTTTCCCAGAAAATTACAATGAATCACTTGTTGACATTTTGTTTGTCAGCTGATTTACCTTTTTTTATATCTTATTTCCTCAATTTTCTTTTTACACATGCAAAGAAGAGCAACAGAAAAACAATACTCAAGCTATTTGGCAAATGACAATGGGTCATAGGAATGTCTGTGGATAAACACCTTCAAAAATATTCACCATAAAGACTGGGACTGTGTGGAGTCATACAGATGAAATCAATATCACAATATAAATTCAGGGTGGGTGATAAAAAAAAAATATTTGGGACTTATTAGCCAGAAATAATAAAATTATTTTTAAGAAATGTTACCATTTGTGATGGTTTCTGGAGTGTAGCCTTGGAGAATGAAATAATCTGATTTACTGCAGGGCAAGAAACCAACACACAGCAGAATCTGTACAGAGAAATTTAAAGAAAAAAGGAAAAAATAAAACTCTTATTATTTCTTTTCCAAAATTTTAAAAGTCCTCAGGATGTCTGAATGCTTACCTGGATCTTGTCCATTCTTCTCACAAGCACGAGAAAAGTAAAATTTACCCATTTTAAGAGTATTGTGTTAACGTTTTCCTCTACTATAGGAAAGTTAGGGAGAGCGTTGAGTTGAATAGCTGCGTTGAATAGTAGATAATGTTGGGGGCGGGGAGGAGGAGAGGAGAAATGGGAGACGTCTTAAAAACCTAATTGGGATTGTCCAGGAGAAGGAAGGGAAATCAGCAGCTGCTGCTCAGTGAATGCCCTAAATATTTCCTTCCTCTCAAAAGAATGATCTGCTTAAGTTTTTCGAAGCTAATGTGGGTATTAAAGTTCTCACAGCCAAAGGCAACTGCCTGCTTAATCTGCATCTATTTTATTAAAAAGTTTTGGGGAGGCTGGGTGGAAGCCATGGGGTGAAAGCCATGAAGAAATAAAATTGGGAAAAAGGAATATTAGCACTTTCAGGTGCTACTGTAAGTTATTTCTGAGCTTTATTTGCATAGTTACTTACACTGGAAGCTGGTATAGAATAATAAAAAAAAATTAGATTGAGGTTTTGATTGCCTGGTGGGCTTCATTTTGCTTTTCTTTCAGGTTTACACTTTAAGGTTCCTGGAATCCTTTGAAAAGTCTGTGTGAATGCACTGCTGCATTCAGCTCGATGCTTTCTCATTGTCTGGCTTACTTATAAGTTTTGGCATGGATATGAGCACCAAGAAGATTTGGAAGACTTTTCTGTGCAAAGGGGACAGAAACATGTCTTAGTCTTGTTTTAAGTCTGCAAGTGGTCAGATAGAGCAACCAAAAAACTCCCATTTCATTTTCTAATTAAACTGAAATACCTGCTGATCTAGGTTTTTCTCCCTGAAGTGTAAAATTGGCTGAAACAAGAGCTGAAAAAGATTTCTGTGCTTTCTCTCTGTGCTATGGGAAGACAAGTCCCCATGCTGTTTGCTTTACACAGAAGTCTTTGCTTTCTGCTGAACCTCTTAATGCACACCTGCTGAGACAAGCTCCAGAGTGACACATTGGTTTCCCCACACCAGGTAAGGCCAAAGGAATTAGGATGTAACCCCATTCTTTACACCCTTCTGGCGAGAACAGACCTGCAGCTGTTGTGACAGATCCCACTCGGGTTTAATGTTTCCTAAGGGAACACCTCTACCTAAGTCATGAATGGCTATTGCACATTACTCTGAGCTTTGAGGTCCATCATCCCAAGGAAAATGCCAAAATGCATCAGATGGAAAAGGGATTTAGCTTCTTTTCTTGTAAGTCTGAAACAAAGGAAAAAGGATGTAAATAAATGCAAACAAAAAAGAAATTGCATATTCCAAGTGCACTTGCTGGGAAAAATTCATAAGGATTTTATTGAAAGCAGATGTTTCAGCTTGGAACATTAAGTCTGTTTTAGAAAGAAGCAGGAGAAAAAGCATGTAAAATCAATTTACATTTTCAGAAGACAACCCAATCATTTATAATCTTTGCATCATTCATAATTAAGTCAGATTATTAGTCTAAAAACAGAAGGAAAGTGTCATATAAGTACTTCTCTGAAAGCATCAGTAGCATACATAATGTTTACTAGAATTTACTAAACATGAGGTAGAAGATCACTCCAAAGAAAGGAAAGTGCTGCATGCTGCATTTTAGAAGGGAGTTTAATTTAGTTTTAGCACTTAGTATTGTACTATAAATTGCAGTAAGTGTGTTTAAAATGCAAATAATGTGGAATAGATGTATGTTCCTTTGAATGTAGAGAAAGTAACAACGGGATGTCACTTGAAAAATACTTTTTTCTTTTTTTTCAAGGCTCTCTGATTAGAAACTTATAACTGTGAGGCTTTGTGATGTTCATGCTCACCATTAATAATGTCTAACCACTTGAATAACCAGAAGAAATGAGAAAGCTATTTTAAGCATTTTAGATTTCTATACAATAATGATATGTAGTAACTTAGTAATTAGCCAAAGTATAAGGTTTAAGTAATGTAAATTATCTCTGTCTTAATATTTCTCAGACTACATTAAAGATTTTGATCCTTATTCATCATCTTTTCACTGAAGGAGGAAAGGACCTAGTTCCAGCTGGAATTCATATCGTATAAATTTCAAAACCAAGCCTTTTTCCCCTCATAAAATGATAAACAGGTAAAACACAATGAATGTTCTTTGACCAAATCCATCCACACAACTGTAATGTTTTTCTAAGATGACCATGTATATTTTTCTTATAATTTCATTTATATGTGTCATTGTTTTATGCTCAAAGTGCTTGCTAAATGAATCTTTTATCAATGAAGCTGTCTAGTAAAAAAAAGTAGCAAGATCTGAAATTTTCACTAGCTTAAGTTAATGCTGTCTTCTAGTCTCAAGAGAGATCAATAGTTATTCCAACATGGTCTGTTAAAAAAAAAAAAAAAAACAAACACAAAAAGTTATTTTTTCCGAGTGTCGTATGTGATTTGTGTTTACAGATTTCTTTTTGTAAGTTTATTTTAGAATTTGACTTATTTGTGTTACTTGGTGAGCCATTAAATTGATTTAGGAACAAATGTGAGTGACAGCAGAGCTTATATGGAACAAGAGCTCAATGTTAAGAAAAAATAACTCATAAGAAAAATAAGTGTGCTTAGACTTTTTTTATATGTGAAGGTAAGATTCAGAAATGGGCTGGGGTGTTACTGACCACAGCTTTTGGCCCCTCAAGACCTAGTGGACTTCATAAGCTTGAGCAGTGTATCTATGCTCTCTGTGCAAGCACAGTGAGAGCTGTGGAGACTAGGAATTGAATTCACCATAACTATTTCATAGCTTCTGGAAGTGTTGGAAAAATATGAAGAGGGAATTCTCCTAATTTGTCTGGAGAGTGTATCTGATTGATCTTCTGAGTTTGACACCATATGGACATCAGTTTTCACAATCTGAAAAAAAAAATTTGGACATGGGATTGAGATCTGCATTAGATTACATATTGAACTAAACAGCACAAGTGAATGTGTTCTTTCAAATTAAAGTGCCTGGAGCAGTGACTGTAAGATTCATAGAACCACTGAAAGAAGGAACATTTGGGAAGTTGTGCCTGTGGCTCAGTGGGGTAAGCACCAGAAAAACCATATTTAAAGCCTGTAGTACCAAGAAGTGTGAAGAAAAAGCCTCACCATAGTAAATGTATAGAATATATAGAACATATAGTATTCAAAATTGAAAGATAGGAAAGAGAATTGTTTCATTTCCATACTGGAGGATATAGTATTGAAATCTATTTCCTCATCACATGTATAGGTGAACAGAAAAAGGAGTTGCATGAAGAGGCATTCCAAGAAATATGGACCCTAGCAATCAGGATTAATACATGTAAGGTTCCAAAAGTTCTACAAAAGAACTCTGATACTGATTGGGTAATAGAGACATAAATGGAATACAGTAAAATTTTAATATAAAATTAAAGACATGGGGAAACAAAGCTCTAATTTGACCTGTACAGAGACAGATTTCTGAGCTGACTATTTGCTCTTACAAATGAGGAGAATATAATAACAATATTATAAAGATAGGTTTACAAAAATGTATGCTAGTCAGAGGTAGGTGGTAGTCAGAAAAACAAAAAGAACCTTAAAATTACTAGAAATAAAAGAGAGGAAAAAGACTGCAAAGCATCAGTAAATCATATAGCTACAGTTTTGAATACAGGGTGAATACTAGTAACACTGAAAAATATTCAGAAAGGAGTGAAAAAGGGTCATCATTCAAATGGGTAAAATGATTTCCACAAGGATCTAAGACTCATCAGCTTAGAAAAAAAATACCAAAATGAAATATGACAAAAGACTACAAAACCATGAGTGGCAGTGAGAAGATGAATAATGATGAACAATATTCACTGTGATTTCCAGTGAAAGACCAGAGGGACATTAAGTGAAACTGGAACATGGCCAATTCACATGAACAAAACAAAATATCCTTTCTACCAGTTTATAATTACTGTGTTTTACAGAAACTGTAAGATTATCCATGTTAAATGAAGAAAACTGATGGAGGACAAATCCTTTACAACACCTAAGAATAAGTTTCAGATTCCATGAAACATTTATTTGGAAACTAGGTGAATGTTTTGGAGAAATATCACAGCACAACTGTCGAGTTTTTTTTCATTTTCGTATACATTGTCCAAAATAAGTCTGATTTGGCAGCCACATCAGCACAAGTTCAAAATCCCAAACAGCAGTTCACATCAGCGAGCGCTAGAAATTTGCTTTCTCTATCTTGTGCCATGATTTCTTTCCCTTGTAAAAGGGAGAGTGTAATTTTGAATCCTCATAGGCTATTCTCGGAACAAAATCAAGTCCCTTGGTGCTGGTGAGTAATCCTCAGGGATTGCTATTTTAAATTAAATTACTCTGCTTTTGTTTCAGCAGCCACTGTCAGTATGTGAACTTTGAGAGCACCTGCAGAAAATGCAACAGTCAGGGACACTTTGTTAAATGTTAACATTTCTACCAACCTATGTACCAGCAAACAGCCAACTCTTATGAAACCATATACAAGCATCTGGATCCTCAGACTCTTGTTTTGCCAGTGTAAACCCATTAAAGAAGAAAAGGGTTCTGAATGAAAATCTGGGATTAGTGTCCCAAATACATGGGAGGAGTCCCAGTGTTACAAGAGCATCTCAAGCAGTCTTCTCATTTCTGGATTCTGAAGAGCAGCTACAAATTACTGAAGTGTCCAGAGTCTTTCATATTTCTAGTCAAAATTCAATGACCCCTTGGTAAACATTCACTGGCCTGACAGTGCTATCCTTTTAGCTGAAGTAGTCCTCTTTCTCCTGTTTTGTCATCTGATGTGTGTGATCTGAACAATCATAATAACCTGTGCTTTGAATTTTAATTATATTCAACCAAATCCCAGTTTCTGAGTGCATATATAATTTGAAGCAATAAAGTTAACACAGGAATTTTGCAAACACATGGGTTGCAAATTTAGCAGTAATCATGTTTTTATTATTAGACTCTGTTCTCAATACATAATTTTACATTAATAGTATTTCTGTGGAGACTTTAGAAGGGTGCACTTTTTTTCTGTAGCTTGACTTTCAGGGGAAAGTCTCTAGATTGTCTATACTTATTGCTACATTTGTATCATTTTTACAAATTTAGTTCTTCTAAGTACATAAGACAATAAATGAAAGAAATCTTTGTGATTACAGACAGTGCAAATCTTGTCACTTGTCATGTCAAATGCATGTTTATTTCCTTAGGGCTGTAGGGCTACAACTACTTAACCAAAGAAACAGATAAATAATGCAATGTTTGGAGTAAAGAAAGTTGATGATATCTCATTTTCTAAGTGGATATGCCTATTTAAAAGATATTAATATCTTGACAGAAGATTTTTCAGAGAATTAATTAAACAAAAGGCTCTTATCTCTGCCTAATACACAGTGAAATGAAGTAACTATGTAATAGACTTTCTCTATCTCTCTGGTATGCTACACATTCAGAGATGTTTAAAGCGTCCTTTCCCTGTGAGACTATCATTCAGGAAAAATCACTTCTGCTTGTTAAAAAATATACTAAAAGTTTATTGAGCATAATAATAATAAAATCAATACTATAAAAATGTTCTGAGATAGTAGAGAGACATTAGTCCTAACAGGCATAGAAAATGCTGCTATAGAATCAGCTGGAACTGTTAAAGGTTATGGACTATTGTTCTATTTCTCTGCTTAATAAGGCTTTGCTTCAGTGGCATATGGGTGTGATTTAATTTTCAGACACATCTTTTTACTGTGAGACAAAATTCACTGTACCACGGATCAATAAGCAAATACAAAGTTCAGAAAACACCAGGGAACAGATTTAACAAGTTAAAATTAGAAGAATTAAGAAGCATGATTATTCACTTTTACATGAGTTTTATGGCAATGTCACCATTATGTGTACCAAAGTGAACTGGGTCTAATGCATGTCCACTATGAAAAAAGCATAACCAAGGCAACCACATTATAAAATTAAACATTGTTTTATGCATACAGTCTGTTTCTTTTAAATAAGAAGTAAGCCACTTTTTTTCATTTATGAATTCTCCTGATTCTTATGTACCATTTGGCAGTCAATTTCTTACAAAGAGAGTGAGCATATCTCTCTAACCCATTAAATAGACATCCACCAACAATCACTATATTTTAGTTAGTACTTTCTGGTGAAGCTCACATTTTTTTAGCATAAATGCTCATTGGAGTAGAAAATAGTATCTCACTCCCTCTCTAGGAAAACCTCCAGTATGTGACAAGTCCATGCATCTTGTGAGCAAGAGAAGCAGGTTCAACGTGTCAATATAGAGAGTCAAGAACTGAACCCAACCATTTTACCTGTCACATGACTATTTTTCATTTGGCATAGGCATAAAAGCACTCCAAAATCTTATGTTTTTATAAAGGACATGTTTGTATCTTTTTAGTGTTGGGAATCCACTTTTTTCATGCTGTAAATCAGGGCAAAAACTCTCTTCTTGAAAAAGGCTTTGAGTATCAAAAGCAAAAAAAGTATTATTTGACAAGATGCCACCAAATTACCAACTTCTGCAACAAGGAAAGAGAGGCACACAGAAGCAACTGAACAGATGAGATCAAAGTTATAAGGGAAAGAGTAATTTCAACTAAATTTATATTGTAAATGTCTGTACCTGAGGTAGCCTATTTGGAGTCTCTGCATATTCATTGAAAAAGCCAAGCTAATCTGATCTCTAACACTCACTCACACTGAGGTAGCTCCATTCAGAAGCAAGAGCTCTCCAAGGACTAAGAAAGGAGTTTTGGGGCACTAGCTCAAACACAGATGTCTCCAAACAGCCAGGGGGATATCAGCAAAACTGTGCTATTCCTGTAGCTTTTCCAAACCCAGAACAAAAAGCTCACAATACTTCTGAAGTGCTATGGTGCTGCATGGGCAGTGGCCTGTTAAATAATCCAAAACCAAACAGCTACAGCTCAGATGAGTCTATTTCTCCAATGAGAACCACTATTGTTTTTAGCCATCGCTCTTCTAATTTTTTTTCAGGCCAGTACAGCATCTCCTGATGTAGTTGATAATGTTTCTAAGAATCTGCCCCTAGAGTTTTGTAGGTCTTTTAGATTCTTATTGAAAGTCAGAATTTGATATTTTTTTTCAGTTTAAAATATATTCCAAATAAAATAATCTAAAAGGAATAAGTTCTGTCCTAAAGGGTACAATGTGGTACTCAATTTCTAAATTTTGTTTTGTTATTAATTCTTTCTCTCCCTAGGAAAAAGAAAAGAATTGGTACTATAATGCCAAGCTAACTGATCACTGCAATTATTTAACAGTGATGGGGTTTTTTCCTTCCTTTTAATTTGTTATGTGGGATGGTAGTTGTTTGGGGTTAGTTTATTTTTTAATTTCAGTGGACCACTCTTCATTACTCTTTCTGCACTGACAGTGGTTCAGCTACATTTGGAAGGAAAAGACTTTGTTAAAATCCTGATAAACAATTAAGAACATTACATGGGACATTTCCCTAAATACTTGTCCTTCTCTTACTGCGCAGGGCACCCCAGACTATGGTGAACTTTACCATTAAGTAAAGTTTCTTTACAGTCTGATATGTAACTTGTATATTAATCCAAGAGATTTGTGCATATTTCTTGCAGTGCATATGCAAAATAAAATTTTGGTACTTAATTTACAGAATGAAGCCAATGGCAGAATTACTGTAGTTCATGATAGTACTTTGGGTATTTGTAATCTACCCTTCAGATTTGCCCTTGCTGAGGCAAAGAGTTAATTTACATACAGAATTTTTTGCCTTCTAAGAGCAGGTACCACTTATGTTGTTTCATATAACCAAGGGAATTGCCTCAGTCCTAGCAAAAGGTTCCATGCAGAATTTCTCTTACTAATAAAGCAACTGCTTGTGTGGCAGGGAGCACCATGGCCTGAACAACAGCATCTTCCTGAAGGATACACATGAAAGGCATTCTTCCAAGAAATAGAAACACTAATTACCAAGAAAGTATCCATGTCCTTTAGACACTGTTTTGGCACAGCTTGTGTTCAGCAGCACAGTGATTATTGTGTAGCCCATTAGTGTAGGGGAGCATTTTTTTCACACTTTACATTTGTCACTTCCACATATTCCATCTCAGGTTGCACATGACCACTCAAACTATTAGCCATTTTGAAATTCCCCTGCACATTTTGGAATGAAATGGTTTTGTCATTGATGTATTTGAGACAGTGACGTTGATTTTCCGCCTTCATTTAATTAGTTTTGTCTTCTGCAGTCTTAGCACAGTGACTTCATCATCAAGGTTTACTGCCTCCATGTTAATAAGCTCTCTAAAATAGCAGTGTTCTTCATCATCAGTGGATAGCTTTAAATGTAAGATATTATGAAGTTAATCTTTAATTTCTGAGTCTCTTGATGTGCTTACTTTTTAATATCATTACTCATTCTTAGGATAATCTTAATAAAATAACAAGTCACTTCAGGTCTGGAATTGAAGATGAAACTAATACTTTTGAAAATCTAAAGCAAAGTTTTCTCTTGGACTGAAGAGATCAGTCTTCAATCTCTGTAATTTTGGATCAGATTTTTTAAAATAAAAATCAACATCTTGCTTAACCAACTAGAAATATAAGGGAAATGTTATAGCCAGAGAACACCCACCATATTTCTTTGTATGACTACATTTTCATTTCTACAGGATCAGAGTATGACACAGTTAAAAAACCCATGCATTATGCTGTAGACTGCAAGAGCCATCTCAAAATAGGCTCAGAAAAGATATACTTTTAAAATATATCTCTACATTCCCTGACTTTAAGGGACTCAGTGCCTCACTATACAGTGACAATTTTTTATAGCAATACATAATACTTCTACTGTTTCATTTTCTGTCTTTCAAAAGACAGAAATAAGACAGTGATAAGCCAGTGACAAGAAATTTTATTGTGGCATTCCAATCTCTTTCATTTTAGCCTGAGATTTCTTAAGCAGTTCTTCATAAGACAAAAAGCTACTCGGTAATTGGCTTTTAACCTTAATTTAAGCTCCTTAATTTAATTTAAGTTTAGAAAAACTCATGTTAAAATAAAATTGTTGTGTGAAGTTCTACATTTACTATGTCAGAAGGATCTAGGATACAGAGAATCAAATACTTAACGACAATAGGTAAAGCTGCTGAAGCACATAGTCCCTCTTTACTCTGGAAATGTCACGAGCTAAACATCTACAAACATACTTAAAAATAGGTAATTACCGTACTGTCTTTTTAAATAAATACTCCTGGGACTGTTTCCACACTGGAGTTTTAGTTTAGTGTACAGATTGGGTATTTTAAAGAATACCTGTGAGAAGAAAGGGAGGTCATGTTATTTAGTACAAGTCCCTCTTTTCTAATAACTGCTCTCTCTGAAGCAAAGGACAAGGACACTGTGGCTGATATTCTGTATATGGGCAAACATTTTTAAGAGTAAATAAAGTCTCTGCTGATGACAGATAGCACTTTTTCTGACTATGACAGATGGCCATTCAGTGAGCTCTCTATATATCCACTGCTAAAATTCTATTTCGTCAGCCTGATAAGGAAAAGCGATAGCAGATAGAAATCTGTGTCAACAGAAAGTAAATTAAAAACAGAGGTCTTCCATCTGATAGTATCATTTTTATATAATATAATTTCTTTAGCTAATGTTCTGTGTTTTATTTCAAAAGATAGAAAAAGTGTGGCTGGCGAATTATAAAGGAAATAGGCAAACTGCACCGAAGGGCATAACATCAAGATTAAAAAAAAGTAGTTGTTATAAACCTGGGTTGTTGTCACTTTATAAAAGCCAAGTTTTCCCTCTTGCTCTAGAAAAAAGATAGATATTAAGGAGACAAAATATATTCAGATTTATGAGGACTGAGTTTGCCTATCTCCTGTTAAGTACTGCGACCAAATGTTTGCATACTTCATGCTCTTCAAACTTTCTTTCATGCTTGTTTTAGATGTTATTCGATTCAGTCCATGCATTTTAGTATTCAAGGAACTTAGTGGAACAAAATGGAAAGTTTTAAAATGGGAGTAGATCATTCCATGTAAAATTCCTTTTAACAGTGGTCTTTATCTAATTCTCCATTGTT